>OW240912.1:287793364-288018276 GCA_933207985.1 Pelobates cultripes
TCATGACCTCTGCGTGTTCCTCATATTCTTTCTTCTCTGTGCATTTCCTTCTTATGCGCATAATCGGGTACATTTTCAAGCCATCTTTTATTTAGGTATTCCCTATGTATTACAGTTGAGGTATTTGAAAATGTCCTAATTAATTTGTACTAATGTACTGCTTATAGGTCACCAGATTATCTCCCTATAGATGAGATTTCCATTTATACTCTTCTTCCCAAGATCCAATGAAGAGATTTGCAAAGCTTGGAGCAAATCTGGTGCCAATAGCGTTTCCCTTGACTTGAAGATAGAACTGAAAATCATACCAAAAACAATTGTTCTTTAAAGTGAAAAACAGTAGCTTCTATTAAAGAATCCACCTGTAGGCTATCTAGGTTGTTTGCTATTCAATGCATTTTTAACATATTCCCACTTTGAGTTTTTTCTCAATGTTAGTGTACACTGAGGAAACATTCTTAATAATTAGGATCATATTTTTATTTCATTCAAAAATCTCTAATATCCTCAAAATACTTATTAGTATTTGTTACATAAAGTGTTTTTAAAATGTCTATATACTGAGACAAACTTGATGTTAGGGTATTAATCCCTGAAAGAATTGGCCTGCCTGGAGGGTTCTGATTTTTTTTTGTGAATCTTTGGCAGATAATAGAAGTTTGGAATTTTTGTGAATTTATTGTATATAAAATCATATTCATTTGTTTTCAGTATTCCATATTCCAGACCTTTTTCTAAAAGATCTTTTAGTTACTGTTTTTTTCTGTGGTGGGAACTTTGGACAAAGTATATATGTTTCTCTATATTCTAATAGTCTCTTTGCTTCTTCCTCTTATTGTTCCTTTCGTAAATATGACAATCCCTCCACCTTTATCTGCCAGCTTGATGATCAACCTTTCATTCTCTTTCAGTTCTTTATTTTCTTGTAAGGTTGGCCTTTTTATAATTTGTTTTCTTAAGTTTGCCAATATCTTGAATCACTATTTCTCCAAATAGATCCATATGCACAGTTGTCGTATTTTGAGGAACAAAAAGTCAATATGGTTTTAATGTTGAAAAAAATCCCTTACTTAACTGGTACATGTTCATGTTAAGTCTCTCTTTATTATTTTTAAATAATTTATTTAAACATAACTTCCTCACAAACCTCTGGATATCTATGTAGCCATTAAATTGGTTTAAATTGCTGGTGGGGGCATATCTAAAACCTTTGTTAAGGACTCTGATGTGGGGTGTTGTGAAAGTAGCTCCTAAAAGGTTAAAAATCTTGGAACATTCGTTGCAGTTCATTGATGGGGTATTTTTTTTTCTTCTATTGGGTTTCTAGGTAGTTTTTGCATCTCCCCCATCTTTTATCTTGTTTTATTGGTTTCATTCATATGCTTCTTTTTGGTTTTTTTATGAATTTATTTATTACTGGTATTCATAAGGTGCAAAAATATTTCACTGCACTGTACAATTGGAAAAACGACAGTACAATATAAACAGACCAATACAAAAGGTAAAGAAGACCCTGCCCGTGAGCAGAGATCTAATCCCTGAACATATTTTAAACAGAGTACTTTGCTAAATAGCCTGTGAGGTTACAATCTAAATGCGGAGATGAGACAAGAGGTAGCAGAGGAAATTGGCGGATGGCAGAGAAAATTAATAGTATAATTGCAATAACATGTGAAGGGATCGAGGATGTGATTGACTGTGATGCAAAACAGCTGGAAGAGCATGCTATATAGTTAGATGAGCCGGGCTGGGCTGGTGGGTAGTGCTTAGTAGAAATTAAGTGTTTTTGTTTGAGTTTGTTTGTGGAATTAGATCTTAAAGTTGCAGTGACAGGAGAAATGTTTCAGTTGGTTTGTTGGATTGGGCCATTTTCCTTTCGTTGCTTTATGTTTTTCTTCTTTCCCCTTAAGCATTTGATGTCTTTTATTTAGCTTTTCCCAATTTTATTTTTCTATTTCTATTTCCTCTTTATTTGTTAATTTCCTATTATCAAATGTAATGTTTCTTTTTTTCCTCTTTTGAAGTTATTATTTTCATAATCCGATTTATCCCTCGGTATTTTTTTTCTTGACTTCTTTAACATGCGTTTTTAATTTATAGAACTTATTGATAGTTTTTTCTGGTTTCTTCTTTCCTTCTTTTTCATACTCTGATTCCAGTTCTTGCATAACTTCTTCAATTTCTTTATTTATCTGGCTTAAATATTTAATTTTGCTTTTTATTGTGATATAAACCAGAAATAGTGCTACCCCTTCTAGGGGATGCTTCTACTTTGTCTTACATTCACAATCCATATCTTTGAATGATGGGTCTTTTTCTAACCTTAAGCCTCTAGCTGTAATTTTGTCAATCAAGAATTGCTGCAATGTGGTTATTTCCCATGTTGTCCTCGTTTCTTTTTTAAACATAGTTTTCTACTATTTACAATTGAACTCTTCAGACTGGAGATGTTTGTAAGACTTTTGTCTCCCTGTTCTAGACTAAAAACATGTTCTGCACATAATTGCTTTCTAAAGTTAATTAGTGTTAATGCCATATTAGTTAAAGCTGCCCCTGCCTTGTGTATTTATACACAAAGAAACTGCAAAATATATAGGTCTAGTTGCACTAAAACTTAAATAACACAATGCAACTAGATATCAGCTGCTGCTTACTAAAATAGGAGACCCACCACCTACTAATACTTGCTCAATTTGCCAGTAATCAACTCGGTACAAATGATCAAAGTACGCTGCACAAAAAAAACTCAATTGAAAAAACAGCATTTAATTCTGAATGCCAGATACAAATGTTTCACATGCAGACTATGCCATTGTATATACATGTTATAGGATATTATTTTTTATTACATTTTAAAAGATGTGCCATTTGTGTTTAATCTTGTATTATCCTATATTGGATAATTGGAAGAGACAATACTAATTGTTATGCAATAATAACTTAAAGCCAGACTGTAAAAATAGCACTCAGGGACTCTTGGCAAGCCATTGAGAAAGCGTCCAATGAGAGACAGGATCCATTTAGGTGTCAAGGTAACAAAATTAGTGGAACTTCCAGAGCTTGCAGTGGACACAAGTCTCGACTTTCCTCTTATACTGGACCTCACCAGCAGTATTAGATGAATTTAAAGCAACAATTCTGTTAGCATACTTTTGAATAATTAATAAAGCTTCTAATACAGCACTTTTTACATGTGGAAATGTACTCTTTTTGATGACCACTGCGAACGTTCCAAATTTGCAAGGTAAATTCCAGGCACAAAAACGGAAAGTTAAACAAGAGGTCTCACAGCTTTAATCTGAACAGCAAGAATGGCGTCTGACAAGTATTAAAGATTTTATAAAGTAAGCATAACCTGTATTTTTTAGTGGTGTATTATAAATTAAGTCCTGCACATGAAAACATCTCATTTTTGAAACCTATACCTAACAACTCATTGTTTGCAAGATACGTTTAAGAAAAAAAGTTAATTGTGGACTTTTTAACATATATTCTACGATCATTGCATATTCTGTCTTTTTACACATTTTAATTATTTCATGCTGCTATTATTGTCATGTTGTTTAAAATCTGTGAGTAAAACATTTGTATCTGGCATTTTTAATTAACTGTTATTTTTTTAAATTATACTTTTTAATGCATCTTACCTTGATAATTGTGTATACATACACTTTATCTGTTTTCATCCTATTTCAGTCACATTCCTTGTGTTTCTCATACACTTTAGTTAATTTTCCCATTTTGTCTCACTTAAATGTACATTTTATATGTGTACACTATGTTTCTCTTTACTCCTTTCTTTCACAGTCATTTGGTTTTTGTTTAATTGATTTTTTGTCCCATTTTGCTTTTTTATCTGCTATTACCATTCTCATTTTTGTTTATAGATTGTTTTATTTTCTCTATCTGTAATTATACTTACATTATATAAGTCCTATAAGTCCTCCTAATGTTTGTTTTTAATAACTATACACTCAGATTGTTGCACCATGGCTGGGTACTCACTCTCGATATACACTGCTCAAATAAATAAAGGGAACACTTAAACAACACAATGTAACTCCAAGTCAATCAACACTGAGTGACAATCAATTTCACATGCTGTTGTGCAAATGGGATAGACAACAGGTGGAAATTATAGGCAATTAGCAAGACACTCCCAATAAAGGAGTGGTTCTGCAGGTGGTGACCACCAGGGCCGCCATCAGGGCATGACAACCGTGACAATTGTCACGGGCCCGGCGGTCCTGGGGGGCCCGGCCTGCTCTAGCAATCCGGCCGCGGGCCGGGCCCCCCAGGGACTCAAGAAGAGGACTGATTTCTCGGGCGGGCCCGAGTCCCGACAGTAGGGGGGCCCAGCAGCTCAGCCTCTGTGCCGCTGGATGCTGGGCCCCCCTGTAAGTGTGCCACTGGCCTGGCGCTGGGAGAGAGATATCACCGTGCACTGCAGTGCACAAATATGTTCTCCTGTCTGCAGCTCCGCCTCCACGGGTGCAGAGCTGCAGACCATGATTGAATGTCAGCGAGCTCAGCCAATCAGAGCTCGCGAGACAATCACATGGTCTGACTGTAGCTCTGAACCCGTGGAGGCGGAGCTACAGACAGGAGAGCATGGGCCTATGTGACTGGACCACGAGGGTGCTGCTGCTGCAGGAAAGAAGATCACCAGGGACAGGTAAGTAAATTTATTGTCTCACTGTCTGCTACCCTCACCTCACTGTCATCCTCCCATCACTGCCATTCACCCTTCCTCCCATCACTGCCATTCACCCTTCCTCCCATCACTGCCATCCACCCTTCCTCCCATCACTGCCATCCACCCTTCCTCCCATCACTGCCATCCTCCCTTCCTCCCATCATTGCCACCCTCCCTTCCCCCATCACTGCCATCCTCCCTTCCCCCCATCACTGCCATCCTCCTTTTCCCCATCACTGCCATCTCCACTTCCTCCCATCCTGCCATCACCTTCCTCCCATCACTGCCATGCCTTCACTCCATCACCTGCATCCTCCTTCCCCATCACTGCCATCCTCCTTCTCCCATCACCAGCCACTATACCATCACTGCCATCCACCCTTCCTCCATGCCACTTCTTCCCCATCTGCCATCACCCTTCCTCCCCATCACTGCCATCACCTTCCCACCATCCTGCCACCATCCTCCTTCCCTCCCATCCTGCCAATACCTTCCTCCCATCACTGCCATCCACCTTCCCCTCCCACATCACTGCCGTATACGCTCCCACATCACTTCATCACCCTTCCTCCCCATCATACATTACCCTTCCTCCCATCACTGCCATCCACCCTTCCTCCCATCACTGCCATCCACCCTTCCTCCCATCACTGCCATCCTCCCTTCCTCCCATCACTCCCTTCCTCCCATCACTGCCATCCTCCCTTCCCCCATCACTGCCATCCTCCCTTCCCCCCATCACTGCCATCCCTAATGCCTGTGTAAAATGTGTCCCCTTTTAACTGGTTAGACTTGAGCTGCCGCTGACAGGGGACACCAAATTGCATGATATTGCTTAAAAATTTTTTATACTGATTGAAAAATTCACTCCGGTGGCCTAAATTCCATTATCTGAGTTTGAATATGAATATTTCCATTTCAAGTATATTTTTATCTACATGGTGCATTGATAGTATGTGTACTTAACACTTTACAGGTTACAGTAGGTGCAGTAATTATACGATGTATGTATATTTTATTTCTAGGGAACTAACAGGGGTGTTCAGCAACTTTACAGGTTACATTGCAGTAGAGGGGGGTACAGTACGTTTATTTATATGCATTTTGTCTGTGAATGTTATGTCCTTCACAGACAAAATACATATAAACTTACTCTGTAATGTTTTTATTTTCTTTCAGTTGTTCTTTCCATATACCCCTTGAATCTGAATGATTAAACCCCCTCCCACGCCCTTTGCCATTTGTCTCTGTGCTCTATTAATATATTAATTTTGATAGAAAATTAAAACTACAACACACACACACACACACTACATTCACCATACAAACACTAAAACTACAACACAAACACACACTGCATTCACCATACACACACTAAAACCACAAGACAGACACACACTGCATACACTATACACACACAAAAGCCACAACACAAACACACACTGCATACACTATACACACACTAAAACTACAACACACACTGCATTCACCATACACACACTAAAACCACAACACAAACACACTGAATTCACCATACACACACTAAAACCACAACACAAACACACACTGAATACACTATACACACACTAAAACTAAAACACACACACTGCATTCACCATACACACACTAAAACCACAACACAATCACACACTGCATTCACCATACGCACACTAAAACCACAACACAAACACAGCATTCACCATACACACACTAAAACCACAACACAAACACAGCATTCACCATACACACACTAAAACTACAACACAAACACACTGCATTCACTACACAAACATACACTTTATCTAAAACACACAAAACTACATCCATTATACAAATGTGCACTCTGTATCCATTTTACACAACACACATCCTTGTGGACGGACTCAGAATGGACTCCGTGGGCAGACTCGGGGACAGGTCCGGGGGGCCCAGACTTTGAACTGTGTCAGGGGCCCCAAAATGTCTGATGGCAGCCCTGGTGACCACAGACCACTTCTCAGTTCCTATGCTTCCTGGCTGATGTTTTAGTCACTTTTGAATGCTGGCAGTGCTTTCACTCTAGTGGTAGCATGAGACGGAGTCTACAACCCACACAAGTGGCTCAAGTAGTGCAGCTCATCCAGGATGGCACATCAATGCGAGCTGTGGCAAGAAGGTTTGCTGTGCCTGTCAGCGCAGTGTCCAGAGCATGGAGGCGCAACCAGGAGACAGGCCAGTACATCAGGAGATGTGTAGGAGGCTGAATGAGGGCAACAACCCAGCAGCAGGACTGCTACCTCCGCCATTGTGCAAGGAGGAAGAGGAGGAGCACTGCCAGAGCCCTGCAAAATGACCTCCAACAGGCCACAAATGTGCATTTGTCTGCTCAAACGGTCAGAAACAGACTCCATGAGGGTGGTATGAGGGCCCGACATCCACAGGTGGGGGTTGTGCTTACAGCCCAATACCGTGCAGGACGTTTGGCATTTGCGTTCTGGTTTTCCCCCCCTTTTTTGTGTGCTGCTGCTTGATTGATTGGGGGAGTGTTTATTAATTACACCTGTGTGGGATTTGTATCCCCATAAAGGCACACCCCTAACTCACTGAGCTTGCTCACATTATTTGAAAGCAGCCTCTATTAAGTAGACTCTTTCAAGTAGGAGTTAGAAAACCAGGAGTTAAAACTAACAAGGGGTTTAAACTATCAAGGTAATTGTTTTTATTTTCTGTTTAAAGGGGAAATGAGTGTTAGCAAGATTGCTGGTTTAACTCAATGCACATCTTGTTGCATGTATGGCTGCCTGGATGTACCCGTCCAGGGTCCATACCTCTGTGATGGTTGTGTGCGAGTGGCTTCTCTAGAAACTCAGATTGGAGATCTTGAGAAGCAAATCGCAACATTGAGGGAGATTGACAATCTTGAGAGGAGTCTACTGCTCACTGAGCAGAGTTTAGTGGGGACAGGTAGTGGAGAGGGAGGAGATAAGACAGATGGGGAACAGGCATGTAGCTGGGTGACAGTGGGGCGAGGAAGCAGTGGGGGAGGGAAGAGGAAAGGGCTAGCTAGTCCTGATTTGGTGCAACCTAGCAGATTTGCCAGCTTGAGGGAAGATGTTGGGAGCATCAGCTCAGGAGTAGCTGTATTAGAGGAAGCTGTTACTTCTAACAGCCGAGCTAACAGCCCCCCTAGTACGGGTGGGGATCAAAATGTAAGGAAGGCAAGACAGGTTGTGGTGGTAGGGGACTCTATCATTAGGAGAGCAGATAGGGCAATCTGCCGCTCTGATCGGCTCAACCGGACAGTTTGCTGTCTCCCGGGTGCTCGGGTCCGGCATGTTGATGACAGAGTGGATGGATTATTGGGAGGGGCTGGGGATGACCCAGCGGTCATGGTCCATGTTGGTACCAATGACAAAGTAAGAGGAAGATGGAAGGTCCTAAAGAATGGTTTCAGGGAATTAGGTAGCAAACTTAAGAAAAGGACCTCCAAGGTGGTATTCTCTGAGATATTACCTGTGCCACGCGCTACAGTGGAAAGGCAGCGGGAGATTAGAGAGGTCAATGCATGGCTTAAGTCTTGGTGCAGGAAGGAGGGTTTGGGGTTTTTAGAGCACTGGGCCGACTTTGCGATTGGGTACAACCTTTATAGTGGTGATGGATTGCACCTAAGCGGGAGAGGGTCTGCAGTGCTGGGGGATAGGATGGCTAGAAGGTTTGAGGAGATTTTAAACTAGTAGTAGGGGGGGAGGGTCATAGCAATCTACAAAATGGAGATAGGACAGAAAGGAGATGGGCTTTAGCACAGTATAAGGGGGGTGGAGATGGGGGGAGGGGCAAGCTCAGAACAGAGAAGCTGTGTAATGTTGATTCACAAAATATACAAGTGACGCATAATATTAAATGTATGTTTACTAATGCAAGGAGCCTAAATAACAAAATGGGGGAACTAGAGGCATTAGCATACACTAAACAATATGATCTAATAGGCATAACTGAAACATGGTGGGATGAGACACATGACTGGGCAGCTAACTTAAATGGGTACATGTTGTTATTTAGGAAGGATAGGAAAAACAAGAAGGGTGGTGGGGTATGTTTGTATGTCAAACATGATTTAAAGCCAAATGTTAAGCAAATGGAATGCGAGGAGGATAATGTGGAAGCTTTTATGGGTAAATATCTGCTTGGGGGAAAAGAAGGGAAACCAACTATTGGTTGGGATATGTTATAAACCACCTAATGTTAATATTGACGAGGAACAACAGCTGTTTGAGCAAATTGAGAAAGCTGCAAATCTGGGTAACACTTTAATTATTGGAGACTTTAATTACCCAGATATAAATTGGGACAGAGGGACTAGTGCCTCAGCAAAGGGAATTAGGTTTTTAAACTTGTTAAATGACACCTTCATGTCACAACTTGTACAAGCACCAACTAGAATGGATGCTTGTCTGGACCTAGTTTTAACAAACAACGTTGATCTTTTGACCAACATTCAAGTAGGTGAGCACTTGGGAAATAGTGATCACAATATAGTGTCCTTTGAAATAAACTCAAAAAAACAAAAGCACATGGGGAATACTAAAACATATAATTTTAAAAAGGACAATTTCAATAAGTTAAAGGAAGCTTTACAATATATTGACTGGCATAAACTCTTTAGTGAAAAGAACACTGAGGATAAATGGATCATCTTCCAACAAATATTACAAAGGTACATTTCTCAGTATGTACCGTTGGGAAATAAATAAAAAAGAAACAAATTAAAACCAACGTGGCTTAGTAGAGAAGTAAAACAAGAGATTACAACTAAGAGAAGGGCATTTAAAGCATTTAAATCGGACAAAATCAGATGCATCTTATAAAAGATATAAGGATGCAAATAATGCGTGCAAAAAGGCAATTAGACTTGCTAAACTTCAAAATGAAATAATGATAGCTGAAGAGAGCAAAACCAACCCCAAAGCATTTTTTAAGTACATAAATTCTAAAAAAAAACAAAATGAAAGTGTAGGTACACTAAAAACTGAAACAGGGGTGTTAGTTAATGAAGACCAGGAAAAGGCAGGAATTTTAAATAACTATTTCTCCTCCGTATATATTAAGGAAGAACCCATAGCAATAGATGTGCAAATGATTGCTATTAAAAACGTGCAGAATAATTGTAATTGGTTAACTCAAGACAAGGTGCTGCAGCAACTGAAGAAAGTTAATATAAACAAAGCTCCAGGGCCTGACTGTATCCATCCACGTGTACTTAAGGAACTAAGTGCAAATAAGTGAACCTCTGTTTTTTAATCTTTCAAAGTCACTTTTCTTTTCAGGAAGTGTTCGGAGGATTGGAGGAAGGCAGATGTAGTTCCTATATTCAAAAGAGGTTCAAAATCACTTCTACTTGGAAATTATAGACCCATATTGAGCAACTTCTGTAGCTGGTAAAATGACACGAAAAGGATTGGCCAAGGGATAATATTCAAGAATTCCTTGAGAAAAGAACATAGTTATCCAGCTTGCAAAATCTAGCATAGTTTTATGAAGCACACAGGTAAATATCCGAAACTAGCAATTTAAGATTCCTCACGAGAAGAAGTAGAAGTAGAAGTATAGATCCAAGAAGTTTTGCCGTGGATGTGATCTATTTGGATTTTGCCAAGGCATTTGATACAGTTCCACACAATAGATTAGTGTTCAAACTCCAAGAAATGGTCTAGATGAAAATGCTTGTTCTTGGGTAGAACATTGGCTTAAAAACAGAGTACAAAGAGTTGTCATTAATGGTAAATTTTCAAGCTGGACAGAGGTCGCAAGTGGTGTCACTCAGGGGTCTGTTCTGGGACCCCTTCTATTTAACATGTTTTTAAATTATCTTGAAGACAGCATTGAAAGTCATGTTTCAGTGTTGCAGATGACACAAAACTCTGTAAAATAATACAATGTGAGCAAGATATTACTTTGCTGCAGAGGGATTTAGATAGACTGGGGGACTGGGCACTCAAATAGCAGATGAAATTTAATGTTGAAAAATGCAAAGTTATGCACTTCGGCGTAAAGAATACACAAGCAACGTATACCCTTAATGGAAGCGAATTAGGGATAACAAAAATGTCAATCAGCAGTGGCCAAGGCCAGTAAGGTATTGTCATGCATGAAAAAGGGCATTCATTCTAGGGACAAGAATATCATTTTGCCTCTTTATAAATCACTGGTAAGACCTCATATTGAATATGCTGTGCAATTTTGGGCACCTGTTCTAAAGAAGGATATTATGGCACTAGAAAAAGTGCAGAGGCGGGCTACAAAACTAATAAAAGGAATGGAACAAATTGGCTATGAAGAAAGGTTAACAAATTTAAACCTTTTTAGTTTAGAAAAACATCGCCTGAGAGGGGATATGATAACTTTATACAAATATATTCGGGGCGAATACAAACCATTGTGTGGAAATCTATTCACAAACCGCACTTTACATAGGACACGAGGCCATGCGTTTAGACTGGAAGAAAGAAGATTTCGTCTAAGGCAAAGGAAAGGTTTTTTTTTACTGTAAGAACAATCAGGATGTGGAATTCTCTGCCTGAAGAAGTGGTTTTATCAGAGTCCATACAGATGTTCAAACGGCTACTAGATGCATACTTGCAAGAACAGAATATTCAAGGAAATAATCTTTCAATGTAGGGTAATAACAGCTTGATCCAAGGATAAATCTGACTGCCATTCTGGGGTCAAGAAGGAATTTTTTTCCTAGCTTGTTGCAAAATTGTGCTTCAAACTGGGTTTTTTTTCCCTTCTTTTGGATCAACAGCAAAAAACAAATGTGAGGTAGGCTGAACTTGATGGACGCAAGTCTCTTTTCAGCTATGTAACTATGTAACTATGTAACTATGTAACTTGAGCAGGCTACATATTATAACTACACCATAAAGGCATACCATTTCTTAAAGAACACATCCCAGGGTATTTTAAAATATTTAAATTAATTAACCCTGAGGGGTTAAAAAAAAATCAGATGACATTAAAATGTATCCCCTGCCAATTGATCACTGCAGTCAATTGGCAGAGAAGGGGTTAATTTTATTAAAGCAGGGGAAAGGGGAGGTGGGATTTAACTTTATTTGTTTTTACACAGGGAGAAGATCAGCAGCACTGATCCGTCTCCCTGCACTTCACACAGAACCCGGAAGTGCAGGGAGGCGGAAGGTAAGTACACTGAGCACATGTGCTCGCTCTGACAGCCTGTCAGGGCGAGCACCGGTGGTGGGGCAGCCCGATCGGGTGCTCCCGGTCTGCCTCTAATACAGAGGCAGACCGGAGTACCGGTAACCCCGCGATCGCCGCGATTGCGGCGATCTGGGGTTAACTTTAGTAAATGATGGAAATTTTTCGTCAACGGTCCTTAATTGAAGGACAAGGTTAACGGAAAATTTCCGTCTGCGGTTGGGAAGGGGTTAAGCTAAAGTTGTTTTGTTCACCCTTTAACATAAGTCAAGGTATTTAATATTAGAATGCGCAGTGTTTGATCCTCACATCAGACTTGGTCAACACATCAAGTGCAAATAAAGAAAACTAAATCAAACTAGTTTCACTAATTATTCCTGATAGTTAAAATGCTCAATATGTCTATGATTTTAATTAGTTTTTATAAGTTATAAAAAAAAACATGATGGAGTGAATTGTGCAAGGAGTAAATTGTGTTTGTAATGCTAGAACTTTCCAAAATTTGGCATGCTACACAACAATACATATTTGTAGAAAGTAAATCCCCAAGATATTTAACTAAGAGCATTTTGACACTTTTCAGTTAAAGGGACACTCCAGGCACCCAGACCACTTATGCCCATTGGAGTGGTCTGGGTGCCAACTCCCACTACCCTTAACCCTGCAACTGTAAATATTGTAGTTTTCATAAACTGCAATATTTACCTTGCAGGATTAACTCCGCCTCTAGTGGCTGTCTACTAGACAGCCACTAGAGGGCACTTCCGGGATTATAGCACAGATTACGTGCTATAGCATCACTGGACGTCCTCACGCTATGTGAGGACTTCCTGCGTCACTAAAATCCCCATAGGAAAGCATTGAAAAGCATTTTCAATGCTTTCCTATGGGGAGGTCTAAGGCGCGGCATTGCCACGCATGTGCATTTGGTCTCCCTAGCCGGCGGGCGTGGTCAGTCTCAGTCAGTGATGAAGAGGAGGAGCATGGGCGGAGGAAGAAGTAGCGATGAGGGACATCGTCGCTGCCTCTGGTAAGTCCCTGAAGGGGTTTTCACCCCTTCAGCAACCAGGGATGGGAGGTGAGAGGGAGAGGGGAAGTGCAGGGAGGCGGAAGGTAAGTACACTGAGCACATGTGCTCGCTCTGAAGTGTCAGTCTGCATGGTTCAGTGTGTGTGTCTACATGGGTGTGTGTGTCAGTCTGCATGGGTGTGTGTGTCAGTCTGCATGGGTCTGTGTGTCAGTCTGCAGAGGTCTGTGTGTGTGTGAGTCTGCATGGATCTGTGGGTGTGTCAGTCTGCATGGGTCTGTGTGCATGTTTGTGAGTCGGCAAGGGTCTCTGTGCCAGGTCTGCATGGGTCAATGAGTGTGTGTCAGTTTGCAATGGTGTGTGTGTGTGTGTTTCTCAGTCTGCATGGGTCTGTGTGTGTGTATCAATCTACATGGGTCTGTGTGTGTGTGCGTTAGTGTCAGCCTGCATGGATCAGTGTGGGTGTCAGTCTACATAGGTGTAACAAGATATTTAAATATTTATCTAATTCTGGTCTGGAAGGGGTTAAAGAAATTATCTATAACTTCTTCATAACAAAGTGCCATGACCATCATGATGACATAGTGGGATGTGCCGAAACCTTTGTCATGAAGGGCTTAACATGCATTACTTTGCATTACTTTGCAACATCTCTGGTAATGCCATTAATAGAATGAAATCTTCCAGGTGTACAGTCATGGGAAAAAGAAAGTACGCCCTCTTTGAATTCTATGGTTTTACACATCAGAACATAATAACAATCATCTGTTCCTTAGCAGGTCTTAAAATTAGGTAAATACAACCCCAAATGAACAACACATAACATTTGACACCGTGTCAAGATTTAACAAAAATTAAGCCAAAATGGAGAAGCCATGTGTGAAAAACTAAGTACACCCAGACGTTTTCCATAAGAGTTTAGAGGCTAAGTAGCAGACAGGTGCTGCTTAGACATGTGCAATTACTTCTGTCCGAATATGAATTTGGACAAATTTTGGGCAATTCGGACATTTGGGTACTTCCGAATAGCCGACGTGCCAAATTGCTGAGGTCCCGAAGTTCCGAAATTACTGAATTTCCGAAGTGTCGAAGTTGCCGAATTTCCAGAGTGTCAAAGTGCCGAAGTTCCGAAGCACAGTATTGCCTAAGTACTAATATACTTACCCAGTGGAAGAATGAAGAATATTACACTGTATACATTTTTTTTATTTGACATTCTTTATTTATTATTTTATCTATTTTTTCAATGTGGAAAGATAATGCAATTACAGCCTTGGAAAAAGGCCAATAACATCGGACCAAGAGTATCATTGTTATCGAAAAATACAGTGAGATGATAGTATTGAAACAGAAACACAGCCAGAACCACAACCGTAATTACCCTCCCTAGCCCCAAGAGTGGCCAGCCTCCTAATACCCCTTCGGGAGTCACGTGGGGCGTGTGAAGAGTGGGACATGGTAATCGCATCTATCCCGTAGACATCGTTGAGCTGTGAAACGTATCCACCCCGTGTGCCTACCGCTGCGTCCCCATGGGCCAATTGGTGCGCCCGCTCATGCCCCCTATCCCCGTTAGCCCCCCTCAACCACCAGCCAGGTGTACGAGTTTGCTTAAGATGTATTGTAACATCAGGATGGCCTCCGGCCTACCTGCCCCCCCCATCCCCCCCTGTTTTGCTGGATGCCCCTATAGAACAGTCCAGGCGTCTATTGCCTGGGTAATCCATTTGGCTTCGTTCACCCCAACAACGCTTGACAAAGAGTGCCCCAGCCCCATGGAGGCGCAGCCGACCTCCTGCCCTCGGGCTAAATCCCCTCCATAATGAGCACCTCCCACCCCTACGAAGATCTATAACCTCGTAACCCCCTCCCCATCCAGAGCCCACCCGTCTTACTGCCTGCCCTAGCCTTATATCTCCCTCCCTGCTCCTCAAATTGATCTATGTGCTTGGTTAGGGACTCGAAGAGTTTATAAGCCTATACCCTTGCGGTCCCCCCAGGTCGTCAACCGTCTGGATATCGGGACGGGGAAGGGGGGGGGATAGTCATAGCTGTACGGTCAGGTAAGTGCAGCCTCCAAGTTAGTTCGGACTCCGTGTAGTTGTCAGTCTGTCGGGGGAGAAAGAAGTTGCGCCGGTGCAGGGGCGCCCCCCCTCGAGCCGCCCCCCCCACGGCCCCTTTCGCAGTGTACTCCATCCAAGGAAACCATGTAAGAGCACATTTATCCGAGCGTCCCTGCAGAGACGCCGTCATCAGTTCCATGTTGTAGATCACTTCGACTCGGTCTCCCCACTGGCGAAAGGAAGGGGCAATCGGTTTTCTCCATAGCGTGGGGATAAGCGATTTTGCCGCCGTGAGTAGGTGAATAACGAGGCCCTTTTTGTATATGGTCACTGGCATGTTCGTGTGATTCAGCAGCATCGGCAGCGGCTGGAAAGGGATGTCTACCCCCGTTATGTCCTTAATTGCTTGGTGTATCTCTCGCCAGAAAGGCTCAATGCATGGGCATGCCCACCATATATGAATCCCGGTGCCATCCGCAGCGCCGTACCTCTAGCCCTCACCCGAGAGGGTCTCGTGGACATGACGAAGGATATCCGGGGTTCTGTGCCAACGCGTCAAGATCTTATAATTGCATTCCTGAAACTTTGAGCTAATGGTCCCCTTGTGCGTCAGTTGGAAGATTTTTTGCCACTCCGTATCCGTCAGCTCGATCCCTGTTTCCCTTTCCCAGCGTATCTTGAAGCCTAAAGGGCTGTGGTCCCCGCAGTTCTGCAGCATGGAATATAGGTGTGAGATGCCGTGGGGGAGATGCTGTCTGGCTACGCAGAGTTGTTCGAAGTGGGACAGTGTGCGGTGAAGGTGAGCCGTCCCAGCGAGGGAGGCTACATATGTCTTAAGCTGGTGGTAGCGATATCTGTCTAGGGTGCTCGGAGGAGCTCCGCCAGTGGTTTAAGGGCTGCTCCATTACACCACTGGTGTAGGTAAGTCCAATCCCCGGCCCCAAAGGACTGCAGGTCTCCCGGGGAAAGTCCCCCTGCTAATCTTGGATTATGTGTCACGGGTGTAAGCGGATTCGGCGACGACGTAATTTTTTAGAGTAGCGAATGCTACACCACACTTTCAGTGTAGCATCTATCAGCGGGTTGCCTGTTCGCAGTTCCTGGAACGTGGCACCTCCCAGCCACAATTGGGCAGGGATTTTGCCTCCCCTAGCCTGTAACTTCTCCATTTCTACCCATTGTTTTCCGCTTGGGGCTGCATGCCAGTCCACTAGACGGTATAGGTGCGATGCCCGGTAGTACGTAAGGGCCGAAGGTAAGCCCATGCCGCCCTCACTGCGAGGGCGTTCCAGGATCTCCTGCCGTATCCGGACAGGTTTCTGGTTCCACACAAACTGTCGAAAGGAGGACGATAGTGTCTGGAAGAAACTCCATGGGACAGTGACCGGAAGCGTCTGAAACAGGTACAGTATGCGGGGCATAACGTTCATTTTGATGGCGTTGATGCGCCCAAACCAAGATATGTATTGCGGGGCCCAGCGCCTCATGTCTTGTTGCAGAGTTAACAGTAGAGGGGCAAAATTCATAGAGTAGATATGGGCTAGGTCACACGGTAACCAGACCTAAGTACTGCAATTTGGTCGGGCAAATCTTGAAGGGGAAGTGCGCCTGGACATGTCTCAGGAGGGATGGGCTCCGGGTAAGAGGCATCAATTCCGACTTTTCTAGGTTGAGTTTCAAATTGGAGACTGAGCTATAAACTCGAAAGGCCTCCAGA
Source organism: Pelobates cultripes (assembly GCA_933207985.1). Classification (NCBI taxonomy): domain Eukaryota; kingdom Metazoa; phylum Chordata; class Amphibia; order Anura; family Pelobatidae; genus Pelobates; species Pelobates cultripes. The sequence goes on from OW240912.1 coordinate 287,810,062, forward strand.
AGATTCGGCAGTGAAATCCTCGGTTGTTCCAGGAGGAAGAGCATGTCGTCCGCATATGCAGCCACCCGATGCTCTCCCCCCCCCCACCCGGCACCCCGTTATACCCCCATCCCGTCTGACCGCCTCCAGGAAAGGTTCCAGGGTGAGGGCAAACAGGAGGGGGGATAGGGGGCATCCCTGACGCATGCCTTTGCTAATATTGAACGTGCCAGTGAGCGCTCCGTTAACTCTGATTTGCGCAGTCGGCTTGGAGTACAGCGCCGCCACCCACATCCGCAGACAAGGTCCAAAGCCCATATGCTCCAGAGTCTCTAGCATATATGTCCAGTCAACTCTATCGAACGCCTTCTCGGCGTCGGTGGAAAGCAGCACCATCTCCTTCCCGGTGGTTTGAGCTAGGTGGATAGAGTTGAGGGCCCGAATGGTATTATCCTGGGCCTCCCAACCTGGAATAAACCCGACCTGATCTGAGTGGACGAGATCCGGCAGAGTCCTAGCCATCCGGAGAGCCAGGGCTTTAGCAAACAATTTAATGTCCGCGTTGAGCAGGGAAATCGGCCTGTAACTAGCACAGTCCACGGGGTTCTTGCCCTCCTTAAGGAGGATCGTGACTGTTGCTGTCAGTGAATCCTCATGGAGCCGACCCCCGTCTTGCAGGGAGTTTAGCCCCGTTACCAGGCGGGGCAGGAGGACATCCCGGAAGGCACGTAGGTAAGAGGCTGGTAAGCCGTCCGGACCTGGAGCCCGATGAGCCTTGGTGGCCTTCAATGCTCCCGCGAGTTCCTCTAACGTCAAAGGTGCCTCCAGATCCGCCGTCTGCTCCTGGGAGAGTCTGCGTGCGACGTGGGTCTGCAGGTATGCCGCGATCCTGACCTTGTGTCGGCTGTCCTCCGACGCCGTGCGGCCCGTGTCTGATCATACAGTGCCGCGTAGTACTCCTGGAACGCACCCAGGATGCCATTTGGGAGGCGTGTAATGTCCCTCCCGCCCGTGCGTATTTTATGAACATGTTGCATCCTGCGCTTCTCCCGGAGCATCCTCGCCAGGAGCTTCCCACACTTATTGGAATGTTCGTAATAGTATCTAGCGGCCCTCCTCGCGGTGAACAGCACCCCCTGCGACAGAATAGTTTTCAGTTCCCTACGTAACTCAACAAGTTTAAGGTAGGTGCCCTCGTTCAAGGACCGTTTATGGGTCCCCTCAAGATCTGCGATACGCGCTGTCAAGCTCGTAATGCGGGCCAGTCTGTCCTTTTTGCGCCTGGTACTCTCCGCGATGAAGAAGCCCCGAATGACACATTTGTGTGCCTCCCAAAGCCCTAGGGGGGACATGTCAGGGTCCTCATTGGTGGTGAAGTAGTCCACCAGAGCGCGAGCCGCCGCCTGCGTGAGTGCCTTATCGTCCAGCATGGCTTCGTTAAGCGTCCACTGACGCTCACTAGGCTTGAATAGCGGGGAGCTGGTATGAACCAGAACTGGTGCATGATCCGAATGATCCAGGATGCCTATATGCGAGCCCTGCAAGAGGTTTAGAAATTCTTGCGCCAGGAAGACATAGTCGATGCGGCTGTACTGTGCGTGCGCTGCGGAGTAATGGGTGTAGTCCCGCCCGTCTGGATTACAAGCCCTCCAGCAATCCACCAGTCCTATCTTGTGCAAAGAGCGCTGGATCTGCCTGATGCAGTGTGCCGGGAGCCCGGTCGCACCCCTGGAAGTATCCAGCAGTGGGTCCAGCGGTATATTAAGATCTCCCGCAAGGACCAAAAGGCCCTCTCTAAATTTTTCTAATTTGGCTAGCGCCCGGGAGAGGAAGGTGTGTTGCCCCTTATTTGAGCAGTATATGCATGCGAATGTATAAGCATGGTCCGCTATGGTGCCCTTTATAAATAGGTACCTCCCCCCTGGATCCGCCTGGGACGCCAAGTGTTGGAAAGGCGTCGTCTGGGCGAATACGCTAATCATCCCACTCCAGCTCTTTTGGCAGTGGGATGATTAGCGTAGAATCCTTGCGGGAACTGCCGAGACTCCAATTTGGGGGCATCTCCCCCCTTGAAGTGCGTCTCTTGCAGGAACGTTACGGATGCCTTGGCGGCCCACAGCTGCCTCAATAGATGCAATCTTTTTTCGGGCGTATTGAGCCCTTGTATATTATTGGACCAATAGGTCATCCGCGCTGGAACAAAGCCCTGGCCGGGAGCCATCACCGCGACGGCAGGGCGCCTCCGCAGCGGCACAAGTGGTAGTGTGGAGCGTGGGAAAAAGTAGTAAAGTCAAGTACTCGAGGTCGTGAGAAGTCCTCTTACCGCCCTCTGGGGGCAACGTCGACCCTTAGCCGGGGGTATGAATCCCTCCCTTGGGAAAAAGGCTACCCGCTCGAGGGACCCCGGCTCTATTTACAATAAGGGTCTGTCACAGCGGGGAACAAAAGGGCCCCTGACTGTATTGGCGTACCCACTAGATGTATTGGTCAGAACCGCCCATGTTTCTGTCGGCTCCCCCCTGTGTGTCAGGTATGCGTGTGTCCAGCAGCTAGTGTACAGATATCGTGAGGAAAACCCAGTGAACCCATCCCTCCCTGAAGCCCCTGCCTATCCCTCCTCCAGGCATAGGCCTGCAGCCATAGTGGGCCGGCAACTTATCCAATATTCCCCCTCCTCTCCCTCCTGCAACGTCCAGGGGTGTCTACTGGAATCCCCCCTACAACCTGTTGCAGCTCCCCATAAGGCAGCGGGGTCCCATAGAGCCCCATCGCCCCGCACCGGAGACTCAGGTCAGGCGCTAACTTGGGATTGGTATCGCCCACCTGGTGTCCGCCGGCGCGCAGCGTGTAGCCCTCCGATACGTGGGGAAGGATCTCAGGGATCAGCCACGCCGGGGCCCCCCCCTCCCCGTTAGCCGCCCCTCCACCCGCAGGAAAGGGCCTGCCCCAGCTTGGCTGCAGAACCCACCACGAAGCTCCGGCCCCCTCCTAACTCCAACTGGCCCCCTCGTATACCCCCCACTCTGGACCCGTCTCCTCTCCATCCCGATGCTCCCCCTCTGCTTCTGTCCCCGCACCCCCGACCCCTGCGGCAGCATCCGCCCTCTGCTAACCCCCACCCGAGCAGGTGAGCTGCACAAAATCCACTCATCGGCTCCCATCTGTCCCCTCCACCTCCCCCCCCCCCAATGGGTAAACGGAGAGGGAGGAAAAGAAGAAAAAAGGTACCAAGGGGAGAAGACAGCAGCATATGTCCCAAACCAGCCCCAATGTCCCCAAACAGCCCCAATGTCCCCAAGCAGCCTCTCCGGTCCTCAATATCCCCTGGATTCAGTCCAGACCAACCTGCCCGCCCCACTTATGATGGATCCCGCCTGGTGACCCCAGCCCTAAAGCTACCAAGCCCGCGGAGCCCTTCCCACCCCACCTAAACGCTAACTCACCCCCTGTCAGCCACCTACCGCTAACAGTCCTCCACAGAGCATACCCCAGCCAGGGATGTCCAGTGTCCATGACCAGGTCACCACGGATCCTATCAGGCACAGGTCTGCGGGATCCCGGCGGACCCAGCTAACCGCTGCTACTCTTCAGGGCCATTTGGCGCCCCTCTGCGTCGTTGGGGCTCCTGTTCCGGGTGCAGGTTATGCGCCATCTCCGATGGGCCCACCGCTCTCGCCGGCGGACCCTCCAGGATCCAGTTCGGGATGGCAACATGGGGAAGGCCAGCGCTGCGAAGGAAACAAGGGACGTCATTAGGCCATTTAAGAACATGCCACATGTTGTCCACCCGGGCCTGAAGACTGAAGGGGAAGCCCCACTTGTATGGGATCCTCTTCTCCTGGAGTAGTCGGGTAAGCGGCCTCAGGGCTCTCCTGGCGTCCAAGGTGGTCTGCGACAAGTCCTGGAACAGGGACACCGGGGAATCCATGTAGCAGAGGTCGGGTCGGGAGCGCGCTGCCTTCATCAGCTCCTCCTTGAGCGGGAACGACACCAGGGCGCAGATCAGGTCTCTTGGGAGGCCATCTCGTCTGGGCGCCCGGAGAGCCCTGTGCGCCCTCACGATGCCAAAGTCCTCTGGAGCCGCCTCGCCTAGCAGGTGCGTGAACAGGCCGGTGAGTATTTCCTGCGGCCTCTCCCCCTCTGCCTCCGGCAACCCCCGGACCCGAATGTTATTCCGCCGACCCCTATTGTCAAGGTCCTCGACCTGACGGCGGAGGTCCAGAAGCAAGTTCCCCTGCCGAGTGGTGGCCAGATCCACCGCCTGCTGCCGCTGAGCATTCTGTATGCGATCAGCATCCAGGGCGTCCACGTGGTGCTCCAGGGCTGTCAGGTCTGCTCGCACCGCCGCGATCTCCTCCCTGATCACTGCCCGCAGCTCAGCAACCATCTCTGATTTGTCCCGCCTGGTGAGCATACTAGCGGAGATCGCTGCGATATCCAGCGATATTTGTGATAGGGCCGCCGGGTCTATGGTGCCGTGGGATGAGCCGGCAATGCTGGAGCCCGGAGTGGCGGGAACTGACGAGGCTGTGTCGTCCTGCAGGCCCCGCGGCCCTGTAAGGAAATCGTCCATCGGGACGGATTGGGACCGCGACAGAGCCCCCCCGGGCTGCCCAGAGCTGAGTGTTCTCTTGGTTTTCCCCATTTTTGCTGAGTGGAATAGCGGCTGGAAGCGTATTAACTTAGGCTTTACAGGGTGAGGCCTAGGAGCACAGGCACCGTGCGTCTCACTCCATCAGTGGTCAGGCCACGCCCCTGTATACAATTTTAAATAAAAAGTATACAAGCATAGCCAGGATTATGCTGTAAGCATTTGCAACACTTACAACAATCAAGTAACACACATTCAAATAAAATGTAAGTTATTTAGCCTGTCAATGTAATGGCAGGAATGAATAAGTAGATAACTGACTAATTCCCACGGTATTAGGGAGCTATCTACTAAAAGACAGAAAGACCTGAATTGGTCTTTCAGCCAAATTTACTAATACTAAGTAAAGATTACTTAGTATTAGTAAATTATGCCCCTACTCGCTATACCGCGAGTAGGGGCATGTCTATTAAACACTGTAAAAAAAAAAAAAAATCCCAAACCAGCCCCAATGTCCCCAAACAGCCCCAATGTCCCCAAGCAGCCCCTCCGGTCCTCAATATCCCCTGGATCCAGTCCAGACCAACCTGCCCGCCCCACTTATGATGGATCCCGCCTGGTGACCCCAGCCCTAAAGCTACCAAGCCCGCGGAGCCCTTCCCACCCCACCTAAACGCTAACTCACCCCCTGTCAGCCACCTACCGCTAACAGTCCTCCACAGAGCATACCCCAGCCAGGGATGTCCAGTGTCCATGACCAGGTCACCACGGATCCTATCAGGCACAGGTCTGCGGGATCCCGGCGGACCCAGCTAACCGCTGCTACTCTTCAGGGCCATTTGGCCCCCCTCTGCGTCGTTGGGGCTCCTGTTCCGGGTGCAGGTTATGCGCCATCTCCGATGGGCCCACCGCTCTCGCCGGCGGACCCTCCAGGATCCAGTTCGGGATGGCAACATGGGGAAGGCCAGCGCTGCGAAGGAAACGAGGGACGTCATTAGGCCATTTAAGAACATGCCACATGTTGTCCACCCGGGCCTGAAGACTGAAGGGGAAGCCCCACTTGTATGGGATCCTCTTCTCCTGAAGTAGTCGGGTAAGCGGCCTCAGGGCTCTCCTGGCGTCCAAGGTGATCTGCGACAAGTCCTGGAACAGGGACACCGGGGAATCCATGTAGCAGAGGCCGGGTCGGGAGCGCGCTGCCTTCATCAGCTCCTCCTTGAGCGGGAACGACACCAGGGCGCAGATCAGGTCTCTTGGGAGGCCATCTCGTCTGGGCGCCCGGAGAGCCCTGTGCGCCCTCACGATGCCAAAGTCCTCTGGAGCCGCCTCACCTAGCAGGTGCGTGAACAGGCCGGTGAGTATTTCCTGCGGCCTCTCCCCCTCTGCCTCCGGCAACCCCCGGACCCGAATGTTATTCCGCCGACCCCTATTGTCACGGTCCTCGACCTGACAGCGGAGGTCCAGAAGCAAGTTCCCCTGCCGAGTGGTGGCCAGATCCACCGCCTGCTGCCGGTGAGCATTCTGTATGCGATCAGCATCCAGGGCGTCCACGTGGTGCTCCAGGGCTGTCAGGTCTGCTCGCACCGCCGCGATCTCCTCCCTGATCACTGCCCGCAGCTCAGCAACCATCTCTGATTTGTCCCGCCTGGTGAGCATACTAGCGGAGATCGCTGCGATATCCAGCGATATTTGTGATAGGGCCGCCGGGTCTATGGTGCCGCGGGATGAGCCGGCAATGCTGGAGCCCGGAGTGGCGGGAACTGACGAGGCTGTGTCGTCCTGCAGGCCCCGCGGCCCTGTAAGGAAATCGTCCATCGGGACGGATTGGGACCGCGACAGAGCCCCCCCGGGCTGCCCAGAGCTGAGTGTTCTCTTGGTTTTCCCCATTTTTGCTGAGTGGAATAGCGGCTGGAAGCGTATTAACTTAGGCTTTACAGGGTGAGGCCTAGGAGCACAGGCACCGTGCGTCTCACTCCATCAGTGGTCAGGCCACGCCCCTGTATACAATTTTAAATAAAAAGTATACAAACATAGCCAGGATTATGCTGTAAGCATTTGCAACACTTACAACAATCAAGTAACACACATTCAAATAAAATGTAAGTTATTTAGCCTGTCAATGTAATGGCAGGAATGAATAAGTAGATAACTGACTAATTCCCACGGTATTAGGGAGCTATCTACTAAAAGGCAGAAAGACCTGAATTGGTCTTTCAGCCAAATTTACTAATACTAAGTAAAGATTACTTAGTATTAGTAAATTATGCCCCTACTCGCTATACCGCGAGTAGGGGCATGTCTATTAAACACTGTAAAAAAAAAAAAAAGTCCCTGGCCCCCACCCCTGAGCGGTGGCCCTAAATACTAATTGGGGGGGACCTAATGTCCTCCCCCCTTAACCCTGAGCGGGGTGGGGGCCCTAAAGGGGGTGGACCTAATGTCCTCCCCCTGGCCCCCACCCATGAGCCCTAATGTCCTCCCCCCTGAGCCCCTAAATACTAATGTCCCCCCCTGGCCCCCACCCCTGAGCGGTGGGTGGGGGCCCTAAATTAGAATGAAGGGGGACCTAATGTCCTCCCCCTGGCCCCCACCCATGAGCGGTGGGTGGGGGCCCTAAATTCTAATTAGGAGGGGTGACCTAATGTCCTCCCGTCTGGCCCCCACCCCAGATCAGTGGGTGGGCCCTTAATTAGAATGAGGGGGGACCTAATGTCCTCCCCCCTGAGCGGTGGGTGGGGGCCCTAAATACTAATTTGGGGGGGACCTAATGTCCTCCCCCCTGGCCCCCACCCATGAGCGGTGGGTGTGGGCCCTAAAAAGTAATTGGGGGGACCTAATGTCCTCCCCCCTGGCCCCCACCCCTGAGCGGTGGGTGGGGGCCCTAAGTTAGAATGAGGGGGGGACCTAATGTCCTCTCCCCGGGCCAAACCCCTGAGTGGTGGGTTGGGGCCCTAAAAACTAATTAGGGGGGACCTAATGTCCTCCCTCCTGGCCCCCACCCCTGAGCAGTGGGTGGGGGCCCTAAATTAGAATGAGGGGGGGACCCCTTTGCCCCCACCCCTGAGCGGTGGGTGGGGGCCCTAAATTAGAATGAGGGGGGCCCTAATGTCCTCCCCCCTGGCCCCCACCCCTGAATGGTGGGGGCCCTAAATACTAATTGGGGGGGACCTAATGTCCTCCCCCCTGGCCCCCACCCCTGAGCGGTGGCCCTAAATACTAATTGGGGGGACCTAATGTCCTCCCCCCTGGCACCCAACCCCGGAGCAGTGGGTGGGGGCCCTAAATTAGAATGAGGTGGGGGGACCTAATGTCCTCCCGCCTGGCCCCCACCCCTGAGCGGTGGGTGGGGGCCCTAAATACTAATTAGAGGGGGACCTAATGTCCTCCCCCCTGGCCCCCACCCGAGAGAGGTGGGTGGGGGCCCTAGTGGCCCCCACCCCAGAGCGGTGGGTGGGGGCCCTTAATTAGAATGAGGGGGGGGACCTAATGTCCTCCCCCCTGAGCGGTGGGTGGGGGTCCTAAAAACTAGTTGGGGGGAACCTAAAGTCCTCCCCCTGGCCCCCACCCATGAGCGGTGGGTGGGGGCCCTAAATTCTAATTAGGAGGGGGGACCTAATGTCCTCCCCCCTGGCCCCCACCCCAGAGCAGTGGGTGGGGGCCCTTAATTAGAATGAGGGGAGGGACCTAATGTCCTCCCCCATGAGCGGTGGGTGGGGGCCCTAAATACTAATTTGGGGGGGACCTAATGTCCTCCTCCCTGGCCCCCACCAATGAGCGGTGTGTGTGGGCCCTAAAAAGTAATTGGGGGGACCTAATGTCCTCCCCCCTGAAGCCCTAAGTTAGAATGAGGGGGGGGACCTAATGTCCTCCCCCGGCCCAAACCCCTGAGCGGTGGGTGGGGGCCCTAAAAACCAATTAGGGGGGACCTAATGTCCTCCCTCCTGGCCCCCACCCCTGAGCAGTGGGTGGGGGCCCTAAATTAGAATGAGGGGGGGACCTAATGTCCTCCCCCTTTGCCCCCACCTCTGAGCGGTGGGTGGGAGCCCTAAATTAGAATGAGGGGGGCCCTAATGTCCTCCCCCCTGGCCCCCACCCCTGAATGGTGGGGGCCCTAAATACTAATTGGGGGGGACCTAATGTCCTCCCCCCTGGCCCCCACCCCTGAGCGGTGGCCCTAAATACTAATTGGGGGGGACCTAATGTCCTCCCCCCTGGCACCCAACCCCGGAGCAGTGGGTGGGGGCCCTAAATTAGAATGAGGTGGGGGGACCTAATGTCCTCCCGCCTGGCCCCCACCCCTGAGCGGTGGGTGGGGGCCCTAAATACTAATTAGAGGGGGACCTAATGTCCTCCCCCCTGGCCCCCACCCGAGAGAGGTGGGTGGGGGCCCTAAAAACTAATTGGGGGGACCTAATGTCCTCCCCCTTAGCCCCCACCCCAGAGCGGTTGGTGGGGGCCCTTAATTAGAATGAGGGGGGGACCTAATGTCCTCCCCCCTGAGCGGTGGGTGGGGGTCCTAAAAACTAGTTGGGGGAACCTAATGTCCTCCCCCTTGGCCCCCACCCCTGAGCGGTGGGTGGGGGCCCTTAATTAGAATGAGGGGGGACCTAATGTCCTCCCCCCTGAGCGGTGGGTGGGGGTCCTAAAAACTAGTTGGGGGGAACCTAATGTCCTCCCCCTGGCCCCCACCCATGAGCGGTGGGTGGGGGCCCTAAATTCTAATTAGGAGGGGGGACCTAATGTCCTCCCCCCTGGCCCCCACCCCAGAGCAGTGGGTGGGGGCCCTTAATTAGAATGAGGGGAGGGACCTAATGTCCTCCCCCATGAGCGGTGGGTGGGGGCCCTAAATACTAATTTGGGGGGGACCTAATGTCCTCCTCCCTGGCCCCCACCAATGAGCGGTGTGTGTGGGCCCTAAAAAGTAATTGGGGGGACCTAATGTCCTCCCCCCTGAAGTGGTGGGTGGGGGCCCTAAGTTAGAATGAGGGGGGGGGACCTAATGTCCTCCCCCGGCCCAAACCCCTGAGCGGTGGGTGGGGGCCCTAAAAACCAATTAGGGGGGACCTAATGTCCTCCCTCCTGGCCCCCACCCCTGAGCAGTGGGTGGGGGCCCTAAATTAGAATGAGGGGGGGACCTAATGTCCTCCCCCTTTGCCCCCACCTCTGAGCGGTGGGTGGGGGCCCTAAATTAGAATGAGGGGGGACCTAATGTCCTCCCCCTGGCCCCCACCCCTGAATGGTGGGGGCCCTAAATACTAATTAGGGGGAACCTAATGTCCTCCCCCCTGAGCGGTGGGTGGGGGCCCTAAAAACTAATTGGGGGGACCTAATGTCCTCCCCCCTGGCCCGTGGGTGGGAGCCCTAAATTAGAATGAGGGGGGAACCTAATGTCCTCCCCACTGGCCCCCACCTCTGAGCAGTGGGTGGGGGCCCTAAATACTAACTAGGGGGGGGACCTAATGTCCTCCCCCTGGCCCCCACCCCTGAGCAGTGGGTGTGGGCCCTAAAAACTAATTGAGGGGGAACTAATGTCCACCCCCCTGAGAGGTGGGTGGGGGCCCTAAGTTAGTATGAGGGGGGAACCTAATGTCCTCCCCACTGGCCCCCACCCCTGAGCGGTGGGTGGGGCCCTAAATACTAACTAGGGGGGACCTAATGTCCTCCCCCCTGGCCCCCACCCCTGAGCGGTGGGTGGGGGCCCTAAAAACTAATTGGGGGGGACCTAATGTCCTCCCCCCTGGCCCCCACCCCTGAGTGGTGCGTGGGGGCCCTAAATTAGAATGAGGGGGGGGACACCTAATGTCCTCCTCCCTGGCCCCCACCCCTGAGCGGTGGGTGGGGGCCCTGAATACTAATAAGGGGGGGGACCTAATGTCCTCCCTCCTGGCCCCCACCACTGAGCGGTGGGTGGGGGCCCAAAATTAGAATAATGTGGGGGGACCGAACATCCTCCTGCATGGCCCACACCCCTGAGTGGTGGGTGGGGGCCCTAAATACTAATTAGGGGGGACCTAATGACCTCCCCCCTGGCCCCCACCCCTGAGCGGTGGGTGGGGGCCCTAAGTTAGTTTTTAGGGCCCCCCTGAGCGGTGTGTGGGGGCCCTAAAAACTAATTGGGGGACCTAATGTCCACTCCCCTGAGCGGTGGGTGGTGGCCCTAAATTAGAATGAGGGGGGAACCTAATGTCATCCCCACTGGCCCCCACCTCTGAGCGGTGGGTGGGGGCCCTAAATAATAACTAGGGGGGACCTAATGTCCTCCCCCCTGGCACCCACCCCTGAGCGGTGGGTGGGGGCCCTAAAAACTAATTGGGGGGGACCTAATGTCCACCCCCCTGAGCGGTGGTTGGGGGCCCTAAATTAGAATGAGGGGGGAACCTAATGTCCTCCCCCCTGGCCCCCAACCCCTGAGCGGTGGGGGGGCCCCTAAATACTAACTAGGGGGGACCTAATGTCCTCCCCCCTGGCCCCCACCCCTGAGCGGTGGGTGGGGGCCCTAAAAACTAATTGGGGGGACCTAATGTCCTCCCCCCTGGCCCCCACTCGTGAGCGGCGGGTGGGGGCCCTAAATAAAAAATTACCCCCCACAGGTGACTGGGGTCCCCAAACCCCTAGTCACCCCCCTCCCAAAACAATGAACCCCTACCTACCCCCCTCACCCTAAAAATAGTGAGGGGGACCATTAGCTAAAACTGTTAAAAAATAAAATAAAAGTTACCATTTGATGTTTTCTTTCTTCTAAAATCTTCTTTTTTCGGCCCCAAAAAAGGCCAAATAAAAAGCCATAATAACCGACTCACTAAAAAAAAAAAAAAAGAGCGCAAAAAAAAAACCCAGCTCCATGCAGACTGAGCTCTGCAGGGCGGGGGAAGGCTTATAAAGCCTTGCCCCGCCCTGAAATTAGGCTCAGAGCACTCTGATTGGTGGGTTTAAGCCATCCAATCAGAGTGCTCTGACAGGTAAATGAAGAAACTGACAGGTAAGTCGCTACATTTACCTGTCACAGCACTCTGATTGGTTGGCTTGAAATCCACCAATCAGAGCGCTCTGTGTCATTTTACACAGCGTGGGAAAGTTCTTTGGAATTTTCCCACGCGGTGTTATTTGACTCATAACACTCTGATTGGTGGATTAAGTAACCAATCAGAGTGTTATGAGTCAAATTACACAGCGTGGGAAAATTAGAAAGAACTTTCCGAAGCTGTGTAAAATGACACAGAGCACTCTGATTGGTGTATTTCAAACCAACCAATCAGAGTGCTATGACAGGTAAATTTAAATTTAGTTTAAAAGCCCCCACTCGTGCATCGCAGGTGGGGGCTCGGGAGGGGGACCCTTTTTTAAAAAAATTTTAACAGTGAGCAGCCACAGGCTTTATAGCGAGTAGGGGCATAATTTTTAGGTCTTTCAGCCTTTTGGTAGATAACTCCCTAATACCGTGGGAATTAAGGAGTTATCTACCAAGCGGCTGCAAGAGAAGTTCCGAAATTCCAAAGTCCCGGAGTGCCGAAGTTCTGAAGTGTCGAAGTGCAGAATTGCCGAGGTTCTGAAGTTCCGAAATAACCGAATTTCCGAAGTGTCGAAGTCCCGACTCCCAACTTTCGGAATGCCAAACCGAACTGAAAGATTTTCCCATGCACATGCCTAGTGCTGCTAATCGAATACCCTTCAGTAATTGATCATCAGCAATGATTACTTCAAGTTATTGTTGCTAAAGGTGCTTTGACAAGCTATTTAATAATAGGGTACAGCGCTACGGAATTTGCTGGCACTATATAAATAATAAAATATTATTAATAATAATAAGGTGTACATTTTTCACGCATGGCTTCTCCATTTTGGCTTTATTTTTTGTTAAATCATGAGACTGTGTAATATGTTTTTCTCACTGTAGAATGATGGGGCTTTAAATTGTTTGGAATTGCCTTATAACCATTCCCAGTTTGATGGACAGCAACAATTGCCAGTTGCTTCTTTATAATTATTGCTTATGTGTTTTCTCCTTGGCATCGTGTAAATACACACCTAAATTCTCCAAATCAGCAAACTGCTAAAACTTTTATAAAGGTGGCTGATGATCAATTACTCAAAGGCATTTGATCAGCAGCACCTGCCTGCCAAGTAGCCTCTTAATTCCTATGGAAGCAGTAAAGGCGTCTCCATTTTGGCTTTATTTTTGTTAAATCACGACAGGGTGTATTATGTCATATGTTGTTGCTCTTCTGAGGTTGTATTTACCTAATTTTAATAAATACTAAGGGACAGATTGTTATTATGTCCTGATAAAACCATAGAATTCAAAAAGGGTGTACTTTCATTTTCCCATGACTGCATATCAGTCGCAAAAGAGCTTTATAATGACAACATTATCAAACGTACCTTCGGCATAATATTTAATAGATATCTAAACTCATTATCTTGTTAATTAAATGGAAATACCCACAACATATTTCTGTTAATGAGCCTGTAGGGGATCCAGACAGTTGAACTAACTGTCCTGAAAATTAAAGGGAAACTCTAAACATGAAAACAACTTCTGCTGAAAGAAGCAGTTTTGGTGCATAGATCATGCCCCCTCAGTCTCGCTACTTAATTGTCTGCCATTTAGGAGTTAAATCACTTTGTTTATGCAGTCCTAGCCACACCTCTCCTGCTATAAAACACATTCTCTCTACACATTTCCTGAAGAGAAGTGTTAATTTTTAAACTAAAAACCTATTTTAGCAATGTTCTTATTTTCTGCTAGTTAGATTAAGCTGGATAAAGAAATCAGAGCTTCACAAAAAACTACATATCTTTAAAATCTGCAGACTTGATCAGATTTGGACATTTTGGGACCTATTTCAACATATATTCTATTTATATAATCTGTAAAACAAAATCCAGTATTTAATTGTTATATATATATATATATATATATATATGTGTTTTAATAGCTTCTAATATGCTCACTGTGTCCACAGAAGATGGCCCAATTACACGGCTGACACACTGCATACATTAAAAGCTATGCAGAAAAAAGATTATTTTGATAAACAAATCAATTCATATTTTAAGTGCATTAATAATGTGTCTTTTTAACCTAGACTCTTCCTTTAACTGTTTAAAGGCACACTAAGATAGAATGGTATGAAAAAAGTTTGACCCTTACAGACATTTTAGAAAACTATGAGGAATAGGTTTAAAAATGGTCATGCATGCTTTCATACATATTCTGCTTATGTGGAATGCGCAAAGTTTTTAATTGATAAAACCATCAGTATTATTACAGGAAAAAGGCACATTGGCAATATAAAAGCAGAACATAGAAACTGCTTTCCTGTCACCAACTTACAGTGGAGGTAAAGTATAGTAAATATATTTTGCCGACTTATGCGCTCTCTATCTTCACAGGACCTGTGATACCGCAAGAGTGTTGAACGATCACTGATTATTAACCCCTTAAGGACACAACTTCTGGAATAAAAGGGAATCATGACGGAATATTTTCGTCATGTGTCCTTAAGGGTTAAACATAACCAAGAGCTAGGAGTTTTTGACATATCTAAGATGGGCATTGTCCTGGATAAGCTAGGCCCTGCCCCGGACTATCTTACAATCACTGCAGGACCCAAGAGAACTTCCACTCACTCCTATGATTCAGTACAACTATACCAGAGGAACAAAGCACTCTGGGGGCAGCAGTTGCTTGACTATCTCACTTTGCTGGGAGTCACCTTGCCATTGTTTTGTGCCTGTATATTCTCCTGATGTTTTTCTTTCTGTCATAACTATTTGCTCTTTTTGTGACATCATTTGGTTAATTTTTTACCTTACTGGCTATTCGTCCGTTTTTATTATCATACCCCTGGCTTCTGAATGCCTCTCACTTAAAGGGTTACTCCAACCACGTCTGCTTTTTGAAGTGGTCATAGTGGTAGGAGTCTAGGTGTGCAGTATTTCTGCTTGAAACACTGGTCATCCAGAGTAATTTGCACTTATGTGCAAGTTGCATCCCCAAAACACGACTTAGGCAGCTCTGAACTCTGTTTCGGGCTGCCTAATGTCAATTCTGTGTATAAAATACAACTGTCGTCGCAAGGAAGCCTACAATTAGGAAAGCGCTTGTCTCCCCTCTCTCTTCCCCACCCACACTGACAGAAGCCCTCCCTACACTCAATCCCCTCCACAACTTAAAAAGAAAATCCGTGTCCTACCACCTTTTCCTTCACCAGCTCAGAGTGTGCACCTGTGCCCTGAGTCAAGAAATGGTACAATCAAAGGCATCTCTATGATGATATCAGATGGGGATCCACCGAGCAGCCTTCACTGGCAAAGCTACTAGACATGTGCGATTCGTTTCGAATGTACATTTGTACAAATTTCATGCCATTTGGATGCTTACGAATGTCCTAAGTGCCAAAGTGATTTGGATTTCTGAAAAGTGGCAAAACAAGAGAGAGGGAGGGAAAATTACGTGAATGATAACAGGAATCTTGACCAATAAGCTAATTCCTTTTGTGAAATTACGTCATATCCTGTACGCGTCACATCGCAGCTGCCAGCAGACCCTGAAGGAAGTACTTTGCTCCCTCGCCGCCCTGGCATGGGATGTTTGTCTCATGCAGTCTCTACTGCGCATGACTGCATCGGACAAACATCCTTAGCCAATTATTATATAGGATATATAAAGTAGACATGTGCAATTCGTTTTGTTCTGAATGTACATTTGTACGAATTTCATGCCATTTGGATTTTCAGATGCTTACAATTGTCCGAAGTGCCGACGTTTGGCAGTTTCTCGAAGTGCCGAACCGAACGACATTGGTCCAAATTGCTGAAGCAGACAATTTTTTTTACTTATCCGAATATCAGAACCAAATTTGTTGCCCATGCACATCCCTAAAAGCTACTCAGTAGGGGAGGACTGATAGAATAATGCCAATATATTATTCTAGATTAAACAAGAAAGGGTGAGAGAAACCCTTTAAGCTTTTCTTTTTGGAGCTGTCAATCTTAACTGCTGGTATTGCTTACAGTTTCTACTATTTTATTTAGTTCATTTGAACTAGTAACCTTACTGTGATGTCATTACCCATGGCATATAATTTGATTGTATTTTTTTATGTTCCTTTTTACTTCTACAACTCCCTCACCCTCTTTATTATTTTATGATTATGTGCTGTGTGTATGTAATACCATTATTTCTCTATTTTGTGAATAATACAAATGCAATGTAATGTATAGGTCAAAATGTGGCATAAATATAGAATTTAAAAAAAGAAAAAGGACATAAATGGACATTAATGAAAGTGCACTAGAATAGTTGCATTAAACGAGGAAGGAAAACGTTTTATACTTAACCCTCTACGGGTGTTTTTTTTTTTATAGCTATAGGGTTTTGTTTTTTTCCATCAAACAATTTTGCATACCTGTCAGTCAAAGCCATGTGGGTAAAGTAATTCAACTGAAATATGGGATTATAAGGAAATGCTTTCAATGAGTTTATTTACTAAAGTGAGGAGAGCCGAGTACAGACTACAAAACGGCTAAATAGTCAAGCTCTAAAAAAGCTTAATTTGCCAATATAATTTACCTGTTCAATTCTTTCCAATCATTGGTATGAATTGAGTTGGGGCTTAATGTGATTTATAGCTAAAAATGTATGTAATGATGTGTTGTGTGGAGAGAGAGATTAACAAATACAAAACAAACAAATTATTATATATGTCCCTGAGATGGGGGAAGTATATAATGGAGTAGGGGGTTTATGGATTACATCCAGATGGAAACAATACAACCTGTGAATCCACAGTCAGCCACAATATAAATCTATAAATAGAGAGGACAGTATATGGTGAAGTACATAAGGGTAATAGAAATAGTTCCATGAGGTAGAGAACTTACAAAAAGTAAGGAATAATGCGCTCGTCTCCCGTCAAGAGTATATAGAATGATGAAGATCTTTATCAGAAGGAGCCACGAACCTCCCAAAAAATCAAAAGAAACAAAATAGTGCAAAATTTTTAAAATATACAAAATTGAATTACAGGTTGCACTTACATACGCATAAAAAGACAGGCTTGTCTCCACTGACAAGTGGACCAATGGTGAACTTCCAATTTGAGTTGAAGAACCAAAAGCTTGGACAATAAAACAAATAAAATCAATAAAAATAGTCCAACAAAATAGTAGATAGTCGGTATCCAATGTGTTTTGTCACGATAGTGACTTCCTCAGGGATATGCTACTGGTCAGGATCTTCCTCGTTTATATAGCGATCATAATTCCAAATTCGCAGGCATTCCGACGTATTTCTGCCGTCATACACAACTTGTTACCTGTGTTCCACCGTGGAACGCACGTGGAAAACTTCCTGTTCGCATAATAAAGGCTAAGTGTGTAGGAGAGAGATCCGTGTCTACATACAAATGTATGTGTGGCACAGAATCTCAACCTCTGAACACACTAATAGTGGTAACAGAGTTCCTACTCTTCAAGATTACCTTGTGGAAAGCATGTCGAGGATATAATATGGACAAAAGCTATATATATGACAGAAAAATAAAGGAGGGAAAAAAGGGGGGAGAGAAAAAGGAAATGCCCCCAAAAAAGAAAATAGATGAATAATGAAAGCATAGATAGAATAGAAAAAGGAGAAAAGAATAATAAAAAAATAATAAAAATTGAAAAAATAAAATAAAAAACATAATAAAAAATTTAACTAAAATGAAAAAATAAAAATCAGAATAAATAATCCATGAGTAGTTATAAGACATAAAAAGGGGGAGATACATAATCTATGAAAAATGGGAAATATAAATATATATTTAACATGCGTTTTAGTTTTTTGTTTGTTATCATTTTTATATTTTATTTATTTTTTATTCTTATTTTTCATTATTTTCATATTATTATTTTTTATGGTATACATATTTTTTTCATTTTATATTTAATTTTTTCACTATCATAATTTTTTGTATACATTTTTTATGTAGGTTTTTTTATACATCTTATATATATTTTTTGGGGGTGTATATATATTTTTCTGTACATATATATTTTTATATTTACCATTTTTCATAGATTATGTATCTCCCCCCTTTTTTATATGTTATACCTACTCATGGATTATTATTTATTCCGATTTTCATTTTAGATTCATTTTTTTATTTTTTCCATTTTTATTATTCTTTTCTCCTTTTTCTATTCTATCCTTTCATTATTCATCTATGTTCTTTTTTGGGGGGGGCATTCCCTTTTTATTTCCCCCCTATATTTTTCTGCCATGTATATAGCTTTTGTCAATATTATATCCTCAACATGCTTTCCACAAGGTAATCTTGAAGAGTAGGAACTCTGTTTTCACTATTAGTGTGTTCGGAGGTTGAGATTCAGTGCCACACCATTTGAATGTAGACACGGATCTCTCTCCTACAAACTGCAGTATTAGCCTTTATTATGCAAACAGGAAGTTTTCGATGTGCGTACCACCTTGGAACGCAGGAAACAACTGTCCGGAACCGGAACTTGTGTATGACGGCAGAATTACGGCGGAATGGAATTATGATCGCTATATAAATGAGGAAGATCCTGATCAGTAGCATATCCCTGAGGAAGTCACTAGCATGACGAAACGCGTTGGATACCGACTATCTACTACAGGCCTGTCCAACCTGCGGCCCCCCAGATGTTGCTGAACTACAACTCCCATGATTCGTTCAATGAAACAGATAGCCAGGGAATCATGGGAGTTGATCTCCCATCATTCTATATACTCTTGAGGGGAGACAAGCAGATTATTCCTTACTTTTTGTAAGTTATCTACCTCGTGGAACTATTTCTATTACCCTTATGTACTTCACCATATACTGTCCTCTCTATTTATAGATTTATATTGTGCCAGACTGTGGATTCACAGGTTGTATTGTTTCCATCTGGATGTAATCCATAAACCCCCTATTCCATTATATACTTCCCCATCTCAGGGACGTATATAATAATTTGTTTGTTTCTTTTTTGCAGTGTTTTGTAAGGCACACTTTGTTAGGGTGGTTTACTCTTTCTGTGTGTATATATAGAAAATATTTTGTGTTATTCTAGATTAACAAATACATCTGCCAATGAATACAAAATAAATGAGTTATAAAAACATAAAGAAAGAAAGAACTCCTGCACCAAAATAATTTATTAAACTTTCTGCAATATTTTACATCCCCATACAAAGAGAAGACCTTGAAGAAGCAGATCCAAAGTGTATCCATTTTCTTCTTTGCTTGAGAATGTAGTAAATTCACCAATTTAGTATCAATACCAGATTTCGTTCAGTGATTTTGGTGCCGGTCTTGTTTTTTAGTTATACAATTTACAAACACCTAGTCATTTAGTAACCCTTTTGGTTCTTTGAAGGTTTTGGGTTGTAAACCCCTTCGTAACTGAAGTTAAGTACAAATGTAAAGTATGGTGTTTGAATATAATAAATTTGTGGCAGGCTGACTATAAATGGAAGATACACATTGGCATCAACCACCTGTAGAGCACCAGTGCTATAAACAACAGTGACAAACCAATTCAGATTGTAGGGAGTTACAATATTGCTTCAGCATTGTAGACTTAAGTATTCGGATGCAAACTATGGCTGGTTATCAGTCAACTGTATTGGTAGTCATGCTCTGTTATATTCCGAGCTCTCAAAGACGGCTTTCTCCTGCCATTTAACATTTTCACAAATTCACTATGATGCCTCTGCTCTACTATAACAGAAGCATTAACTTTCTTATTCCTTATTTTATAGACTACTTAATGCAGGGACGTTATAAAAAGAAAAATACAAAAAAACACAAAGATCAAAGGTCATTCAAATGCTGAATAAAAAAAAAAATTGGAACGTTGACCATCCATTTGTAACCTTAGAACTTTAGATCAGAGAATAAGAGGACGTAACATAGGTGTTTGATGATACAACCTGTTTAGGCAGGTTAAAAATCTTTAAACTATCACCTTTTAAATAATCTGTAATATAAAATATTGAGTAGATTTTTTTTTTTTTTTAACAATCCATTTTCTGTTTATTTATTCATAGCTATAGACACAGGAGGTCATAAGAGGAAATCCTGGAGTGTGGGTTTGGGAAGTTAGAAGAGCTGAAAATGCCATAGGTTCTCTTGGCAGGCTGCGTACTAAAGGTGAATTTGCAGCAATACCTATAGCAGGCGAGTTCTTAGTGATGTGTGTGACATACGTTACAGCTGTTTGGCTAGCTGAGGACAGGTGCTGTACTAAGGTTATACACTCAAAAAGAATTTAACCAACGTACAAATTGAACACGCAAAAAGTAGAACATTTGATATTACAGATTTTAAAATAAGGCAATAGATTTTCTTTAAATGTATCTTGTACTTAAAATACACTATCACGTGAATTTTGATTAACTTGTGTTGAGTAATCAGATCTGCTGTATCAATATATGAGTACAAATAAAACATATTTTATATTAAAAAATAAACAAAAATAAAGGCAGAATCTTTTCCTGATTACCAATTTATATAGATTTACAGCGCCTTCCTTTAGAGCAGGCTGCTCACGTTAAAAATAGTTTACATTCAACTTTCAAAATTTTCTTAAAATACTGCAATCACTAATATTGTTTTACAAGAGAAAAAAAAAATAAACAGACTTCTAACACTTAAGTATACTATTCCTGTATAACAGCTGTTCTCTTTTCATAACCATAATTCAGCAACAACTCACTTCATGTGACAAATGTGCAACATAGAAACATGAAATATTTGGTACAATAGTGCTTGAAAAAAAAAAATCTTGAACTAAATTACATATTAAATGTACAGACATAACCATTTTAAATCAACAGCCTACTGTAAAAGTAAACATCAATATCTGTTCTATCCATAAAGTATTTCTCTGTATTTAATTATAAGCAAGAACTCTTCGCGGTTTTTGAGCCATAAAATATGTTTTAAAAGATGTTTTCTTTTCCTTGTGCTGTAATCCTGTTACAACCCTCTAAAATCCAACAATAAAAAAGTATAACACTAGGAACCCATTTAAACCTCTCGGTAGCTAAACGCTCTAAGCAAAACTATATATAGCTTTCTTATATTAGCAACAGAGAGGTTTGGCGGTAAGGGGCCTGCAAACCATTGCTCTGCAAAATATTGCAGGCCTCTAGCGCACAAGACTGGGTCAACATAAAACTCTTACTATACTTAAAAATGTTTAATAACATAGATTAGAGTCACCGTCAAGTTTTGTGTGACTGATAAATTCTTTTGTACATTCGATTATCTAAGAAAACTCCTCCTCTGATGCTATGTAGTTAACCTGTGATTGCAGGTTGGAAAAAAATCTCTGAATAGTGGAAACTGGGGAGCTGACATCAGTCTCGGTGTTTTTGCGTTTGATGTACTGGCAAAATTTAGGCACTTCTGCAAAGTCTTGGTAAGAAAACAATGTAAGTACAGAACAAAAATGAGTATTCAAGACTTCATTTGTGTATGACAGTCATACTGTGCAAATGTTTCCTTTTTATAGTTATATATTTCTATATATATATATATGTATATATTATATATCATTTTTCTTCTTTTTTGCTTTTTTTTTTTTTTAAATCCCACCTATTCCAACAAAACATTTTCTTGATACGAGACTGGTTTATATTCTTCAAATTTGTGCTTTATCACAAGCTTATTTCCATATATGAGAATCCTTTTACTTCTTGGTCTTCTCTGCAGAGGGGGAAATGATAATTTACTTTTAATGTTTTAATGGCTTTAATGAGTAATTATGTGTTAATAATAATCATTATATAAATCTTATTTATATATATATATATATATATATATATATATATATATATATATATATATATTAGCCATTGGGAAAACATTATTTTAGTAGCTAATAAAATGCTTTCCAATATGTAAAATGTATATACTCTGGATAGAACTTATATCATTACATCTGCTATAGGGTTAACAGGAGATAAGACATTATTGTAGAGTGGGAGCAATGTATACAAAATATTAAAAAGTAAATGTTACCCACTAACATCACAGCTGGTATCAGGTTGTTAACTATTTTAAGTTGGAATATATTAAGCATACCATATATATATATTATCAATTTGAAATATAGCAGCACTAGCTTCTTAAGAGTTTTGTTTGTCCATAAAGAGAATATCTTTTTTTTTTTTTTTTTTAGCATGCAGTTTGTGGCAACTCTATAGAGGAGGAGGCTGGATAATATGTACAATATGGATGCTTTGATATCTTCTGTGACTCTTCTTGATGATCTATTATACTCTTGTTGATTATTTCAGTATGATCTGGAAATGAAAAATACAATTGTTAGAGTTCAAGTTGTTGACATTCTTCATCACAATTGACTTTCAAAAGTGGACAAGCTCATCTTCTCTCTCCAATCCCTTGTTATCACATCGCTATCAGAGGAGGCACTGAAGTTACATGACTGACCACAAAAATGTATAGGTTATACACTCAAAATATTAAAAGAACACTATACATTTAGGAATTTAAACATGTATTCCTAATGCTATTGTGTACCCTACCTAATTAGATTATTGGACCCCCCTAGATCGACCAAGAAAAGTTTTACTCACCTTTCTTCCGTCATCTTGCCTGCCCTGCCTCCCAGAATGAGAAATGTTGATGATCTCAGCCAATCCAATGTTTCCTAATAGAAATGCATTGAGTCAATACATCTCTGTGGGTAGTGTTCAGTGTCTCTATGCAGAGTGTGGAGATGCAGAACGTTGGCCCTGCAATCTTTGCAGGATTGAACCCAGGAAGGCCAGTGTGACAGCCACTAGAGGTCTCTTTAGGCAGCAGTGTAAACAATGCCTGTTCCCAGGAAGGGCAGTGTTACACTGGAGGGGTTCCAGGGACAGGCACAGAGCTACTGCATTAAGCTGTAGTGGTTCTGGAGAATATAGTGTATCTTTAAACTTGAACTGGTGTGAACATTAAACCAAATATCTACATCTTGGATCCCAAAGAAAAGCTATTATTATTCAATAATCTATAGGGACCTATGATATTTTTCTGTACTGTATTTAGATGCAGAACTTTGATTTTATTGGTAGACAAGGTGAAAAAGCTATTGGCACTTAAAGGGACACTGTAGTCACCAGAACAATTGCAGCTTAATGTAGTTGTTCTGGTGTCTATAGCATGTCCTTACAGGCTTTTCAATGTAAACTCTACCTTTTCAGAGCAGATGCATTTTTTACATTACTGCCTAGTAACACATCTAGTGGCAGTCATTCAGATGGCCACTAGAGGTGCTTCCTGAGTCAGTGCTGCACAATGTACAGCACTGGCATTCAGCATCTCCACACTCAGCCTGAAGGTGCTAAACCTTCATCGTAGAGATGCATTGATTAAATGCATGCTTATGAGGAGATGCTGATTGGTGCAGCTGAATGTTTTGCTGCACAAGCACGATAGCCTACCAATACCTTACTATGGGAAAGCATTGGATTGGCTGAGATCATCACGTTTGATCTCAGCCAAGGAGGCAGAGCCAGCCGCAAGGAGATCTGCACAGTGCTGGAAAAAGGTGAGTAAAATCACCTTCTACCTTGCTGCCAGGGGGGGTGGGGCCATGGACCTAAACAGCACTATTAGAACTATAGTGTCAGGAATACACATTTGTATTCCTGGCACTATAGTGTTCCTTTAATCACATTACATACTGAAAAAAATATGTTTTGCAAATCTTGTTTCGGAAGAGCATTGCTCTGAAATTCTTACTTCTAAATGCACTGCTGCCCTTGCAAATTTTCACTGTAGCATTCCAGATTTTAGATTAGCACAACCCTATATTTTCTCAATTTAATTTTAGCTTCATCAATAAATATGCTACTGTATAGCATTTCTAGTAAAACATTCTTAGCTGTAATCCTGTTATTAAAATGTTTTCAGTTATTTTGCATCAAGGTAGTGTCCAGTAATAGATACACCAAAAGGAAGTCTCAATCCTTTCTATTGTCTGTCTACTCACCACAACTTTTATGTAAGCCAATTTAAAGAGCCAGGTTAGACACTTCTCCAGCTGTGACAAGTTGGTCTGTGTTTTCCTAATTAATTATGGACTCATTTTGGATTTAATAGATTTGTAAGATCTCTAAATTTGTGTATATTTGGTATAATATTTGTTTATATTTACACCAGAGCTATTTTTAGATCTTTTTTTTTTCAATCTCAATCTCCTTTTGAATATATAATATACTGAAAGATATATGCTAATATCACTTTAGCTA
The DNA here is from genome assembly GCA_933207985.1 of Pelobates cultripes. Taxonomy (NCBI): domain Eukaryota; kingdom Metazoa; phylum Chordata; class Amphibia; order Anura; family Pelobatidae; genus Pelobates; species Pelobates cultripes. The sequence continues at coordinate 287,833,911 of OW240912.1, forward strand.
TGACAGATTTTTTGCATCAATCATAAATAGGACATTAAGTAAATTAGGTAGAGATTTCACATGAATATGCAGAAGCGTTAAGACAGACTAAGGCAGATTTACAAGGGAGTGTGGTCTCTTCCCAAGCGATCAGAAACTGAATGTAACAGCCATGGTAACATTACATCCCAACCTAGCTATTATCTGGGGACACTAGCCATTTCCCAAAGGAACAACTAAATGAGAAATACTGAAGGAACTGCACTTAGATTTAGAATGATTTTAAAGAGTAATGATAAACCATATTAATTATGTTCTGGATGGTTAAAATATTACTAAAAATTAATATTAAGACCAGCACATTTACTTTAACTAGCATATCTAGCATTCTAGCTGAAAAACATAAGTACACAAATTAAGTAGCAAAATGCCTACAAGAAGACAGGGGGTTGAAAGCACACAGAAAGCATAGCTGAGTTAGCAAGTATTGACAAAATACCTTCTGTTTTTGTTTATAGGTTTCTATGATCTGGACATATGTTATGCTCCTAGATGGCACGACATTTTCTAAAGCCAATAGGGAAACCACATGCAATTGAAATCAGAATGCAACATGGAATAAACCAAAGAAGCATGCTGAATGAAAGTATATGACTCTTAATTCCTCCCTCTTAGTTTCCTAGACAGTAATAATTGTAGTATAATACAAATCCGTTTTGTATAACTGAGACCTCTCCATCAGTTATTACACGTCAAGGAATAATATGTTAGTTTAGCAATGTTTAAAACTGAAAGGAAATCTAATGCTAATTATTTTTGTTTACATGTTGTTCCTCTTGTCTGGGGACAACTATTTTCATCTATAATTGTTATGCCGAAAATAAAACACAAGCTCAGCCTACCTGGGCATGTAAATGCTTCGGTGTTGTAAATGTTTGAAGTATACTCTAAACCAGTGCTTCTCAACCCAGTCCTCAAGTACACCCTACCAATGCAGGATTTAGGGATTACCCAGTTGTGTCTAAGGTGTTTTTAGAGAGAAAAAACAAAACCACTTTAGACACATCAGGGTTATCCCTAAAACCTGGACTGGTAGGGGTTACTTGAGGACTGGGCTGGGAACCCCTGCTCTAAACAATTGTTATTGGCATAAAAAGGAGGTATGTTTTATAACTGAAAATCTGACAATTTCTTGCTACCATTTTTTTTTTTGCTGTTTCACAATATCCTTTACCCTTAGTTAAGCAAAAGTGTTCAATGTCATATAGAAAATGCACACAAAATGATGCAAAAAAACCCTCACTTTACTAACGTGTTACACTAGCAGAAGCATGCTTCGGCAACAGAGATTAGGAAGAAGCTCAATAGCAGTTATCAGTTTATACGCAGTGGTTTATACACAGTTTTGTGACCAGCACTGCATACAGTGATGTACCGAACCTTCAACTGAGCATGTTTGAGGCTAACCTATGTCCGGGGAAAAGCCAGAGGTTTACCCTAATAATGCATGTGGCATACACGTGCTGCACACACATATTGGAAGGATCAAACCTTAGTAAGGCTTTCATAGTGAAGCCATTCTTTTTCACTTAACAAATTTAGAAAAAAACATCAAAACTAGCATTAAACAGAACCCACACAACCAATGCTGGTGCTCCCTTCTATCTTATCACCAAGTAACTACTTAGGCCAGATCTTACTTAGAAGGTGGGTCATTTGATAGACTGCCCAATGACTAACACAACCTACAAAGAAATACCATTAAAATGAGTAATAACATCACCAGAAAAGCAGCATCTGGAACTAGAGCTTCCAGAGTAGAAAAAAAAATTAACCTCTCTTTGCAGTCAAATGGCTTGCCGATGGATAACAAGGTAAAAAACGAAAAATAACTGCTATGAAGCACATTCAGTGACTGTCAGTAAATGAATGACCATATAAAAACACAAGGGTTGATTTAGTAGCAGCTGACACTTTTTTTTTTCTAACTTTGTGGTAAACTTACACTAAAATGCTTCTTACTAGTTTGTGCACATCACCTGCCATGCTCCCCTCCTGCTCCCCTCCACCAAAGCTCCAAAATTTGCCATACACTATTAGATATTTACTTGATGGTGTTGCAGTTTTCCTAGGCATTAAAAAAAATTCTATGCCTAGTGGGATCATAGCAAAGCCTGCCTGGTCAAGCATGCCATTGTTTAACTTAGCCTTTCCAGTGTCACCGCAGAAAACAGCACAATGTGCATTTTTCATTTGTGGTGCTGAAAGAGAAAATTAATTTGTCCAAAAAAAAAAAAATTATAGTAAAAGATATATGGTAAGCATTTATCAGACCCTACATGCTGCACACTGAATAGGGTTTAACCAAATAATATATAGGGTCTCCAAGACCATGATAATGTGCAGTGGAAGTGGAGGAAATCAAATACTTTGTTGGACCCATACACATTCCACCACACTGTGAGCTGTGTAGTACGTTTCTGGTTGACGTTCCCTAACCCATTTCTTAACCTTAACATGTAGGATGCAAGGTATTATAATAATGGGGCTAGAGAGTCACCAAGCCCCCTAGCCCAGTAATAACTGGAGCAATCATTGCCCAAACACTCTGGACATAATACTTAAAAGAAGCACTATAGTGTTAGGAATACAAAACTATATTTTCAAAGTGTCCTTTTGCCTTTGCACACCCCAGTCCATAAAAGGGTTAAATAAACCTGCAAACACTTTGATTGGGGAAACCTTATACGCATGCACGACGAGCTCAGCGCACACATTAGGCTTCCCCACAGGAAACCATTGGCTCAATGCTTTAGAAGACGCTGGACATCTTCATGCAAAGCGTCTAAGAGACAGCCACTAAAAGCAGTCTTCAACCTACAGTTTTGCATTGCAAGGCCAAGGGAAAGGATAACTTCACCCAGACCACCTCAATTAGATTAAGTGGTCTGTGTGCCTATCTAGTGTCCTTTTAATTAAACCGACCCCACACCCCCAAAACACTAGTCCAAATTTGTTAAAATATAGCCACCCAGTGTAGTTATACTTTATTTAGTAGATTGTAGTATTTGGTATAATTTTTATATAAACCTGACACTACAAATACACACCAACCCCAAAATAAAATGGTCCTACCTACTTCCAAATGCTCTTTTGGTACATGCTGGAAGCTCTCTCTCTTTTCATTGGAAAGGTTCATTATGACCGCAAACATTGAAGATGGTTTGCTGCTGCTGTTAGTAATTTGCCAGTTCCATCATATTTACTAAAGCTAACTCAGCATGTACATCAAGAAAAAACATTTGCAGTAATTTGTGAATTGTGCTCATAAGTTTGCATGTTGCAAGTTTTTTATGACTTAAGAGCACATTAGTGTTCTTTGCACAAACACAAGAGACTGTACAGATGGACAACAATCTACTTCTGCCTATGGAGTTTATATATGTGATTTTATAAATTTCCAGCAAAAGATGAAGTTATGGTCCAGCATATATCCAAGGGTTGAAAATAGAATAAACTTAATTAGGTTTTGGGGATATATACTACATTTTCCAAACTCAATTACAATTTTAACTATAGGTTATTTCTATCACAAATCTACTACAATTGTTTTTAAACTATACAGCCATCTATGCCTAAAAGTAGTGCAACTGATTTTAAAGGAACATGTGAGCGTTAGGAATCTGTATTTGTAACGCTATAGAGTCCCTGTCTGGGCTGATATTAGATTGTTGTTCCCCCCAGCACCTAAATGATTTAAAAGGCCTTTTTTTCTAAATTCACCTAATTCGAATGCCGAGGCTCTCTCAATGCTGCTTAGTTCACTTCACCTGACATCATCATGTTGGAGGTAGGGTCAAGAGGAGCATTGAGGACCTAATGTTCATGTGTGGTGTTTGCTGCTTGCACCTTCAAGCTTTCGCATAGGAAATCATTGAATCAATGCTTTCCTATGGGGCTGCCGCTTTATATGACAGAATTTTACGCGGTCGATGCCACAGAAGCTCCTCTAGTGGCTGTCATACTGAGAGCTACAAGAAATGAACTTACATGTAAACATGAATTTTCTCAAAATTGCAGTGTTTTACATTGTTGGGTTAAAAGGACAGAGACATTGCGCCCAAATCAGTTTGCTGAGATTAAGTGGTCTGGGTGACTATAGTTGTCCTTTAACCCCTTAACGTAAGGACCTCACAATCACATGGCAGGGTTAGCTGCCTGCTGTATTGCCAGCAGGGGGACTGCCTGTAATGACAGGTAGTCCCCCCTGCTGGCTGGAAATAAAATAAATTAAAGTTAAATCTGTGTAAAAAAATAATAATAATATACTTAGATCATATATATATGATCTAAGTATATATATACACATATACATACACACACATACACTGTCTGGGTGTATTTTAGTATTAATATATATATAATTATATATATATATTAATATCAAATTACACGTAGACTGATACTGATTAAATATATATATATATATATATATATATAAATAATTATTGGTATATATATATTTATATCTAATATAAAAAAAAATATGTAAATACGTTAAAAAGTAAAATTAAAAAATAATTAAAAAAAAAAATATATAGATGTATGTTATTTTGTTCTAACTGTATTGTGATATTAATATATATATAAATTTATATCAAAATACACGTAGAACGAAATAATATATATATCTATATACATAAATATATACGTATATATAAATAAAAATATTTTTAAAAAATTATATATATATATATATATATATACACATACGTATATATATACATATATTAATTCTACATATATATTTATGTAATATTTTTACATAATTAGGTATCTTAATTAATTACAATTAGCGGGACCTGCCTGACAACCCATGCCGAAAGTAAAGGGAATTTAATTTGCTAGCACTATATTTAACCCTATAACTTTCCAAGACACCATAAAACCTGTACATGGGGGGTACTGTTCTACTCGGGAGACTTCGCTGAACACAAATATTAGTGTTTCAAAACAGTAAAATGTATTACAACGATGATATCGCCAGTAAAAGTGACTTTTTTGCATTTTTCACGCACAAACAGCACTTACACGGACGATATTATTGCTGCGATACTTTTTACTGTTTTGAAACACAAATATTTGTGTTCAGTGAAGTCTCCTGAGTACAACAGTACCCCTCATGTACAGGTTTTATGGTGTTTTCAAAAGTTACAGCTTCAAATAAAAGGCTTGTGTTTCATTTTTTTCACATTAAAATTTGCCAGATTGGTTAGGTTGCCTTTGAGACCCTATGGTAGCCCAAGAATGAAAATTACCCCTATGATGGCATACCATTTGCAATAGTAGACAACCCAAGGTATTGCAAACAGGGTATGTCCAGTCTTTTTTAGTAGCCACTTAGTCACAAACACTGGCCAAAATTGGCTTTTTTGCATTTTTCACACACAAACAAATACTAACGCTAACTTTGGCCAGTGTTTGTGACCAAATGGCTACTAAAAAAGACTGGACATACCCCATTTGCAATACCTTGGGTTGTCTACTATTGCAAATGGTATGCCAATTAAAATGTCATGTAGAACTAAAAAAAATTTAACAAATCTTATTTTCTCCCATGTTTTTCATATTAAATTATGTTTCACAGCTAAATATTTGATATTAAATGAAAGTCCTGTTTCCCCTGAATAAAATTATATATAATAAGGGTGGGTACATTTACTATGAAAGAGGTGAATTACGGTTGGACAGACATGTAGCGCAAATGCCAGGTTTTGTTTACATTTTGTTTTGTTCACAACGTGTACATTTGGCTCCATCCTTAAGGGGTTAACAATGGCTTGTTTTTTTCTTGTAAATCAAGTGAAGGCCTCTTTCATGATAATTTTAAAAAAGAGCAGAAAAACAAAATAAGTTTTGATCTGATATCTTTAATGAAGAAAGGCTAATGTGACTATAACCTGACAGACTGTATTTTGCCTACATGGTATCTGTTCACAGGGCAGTCTTCCCTATGCCATTATCTACTAGTGTTAACAAAATTATTACAACTTTTGTTGCCCTCATAACCTTTAATTTTAATGTGAAGTCACATGGGCACAAACTCAATGTTTATATACTTAGTAATGATAGCTATTTCGTAACTTGCAACTCACACAATCAAACACTGTTGCTTAGAGACACACAACTGCAGTGATCACCAGGTTTGATGTCCTTAAAAGGAAATGGTGCAGTTGCTCTATTATTTAATGGCTGAAAAATAACTAACAAAGTCCTTTAGGTACTGTGTATTGTCGAAGCAGGCAAGAATATCCATGGGTGGTTTAGGATGTCTATTATATGCTACAGTATGAATGTACTTAGAGGCTGCTAAGACTACGAATGCGCAAAGAAAGATCCTTACTAACATTTTTCTCAGTTTGTGTCTATATGTTTGTAACATGTTCTCCACAATGTAAGTGGATGACAGAGACAAAATCTTGCCTCATTCAACTCCATTTATCTATTCTTTTGTTGTGGCATATGTACGAAGTAATTGGTAATGTGCATAACGTATTGCATTGGACTGGTCCTTCTAGCAAGTATATACATGCACAAATCTAAATTTATTTTAGTGGGCAAATTAAAATTCTAATTTACTATAGCCTGATGCAATAAAAGTTGTCTTTCCAGCAAATTTATGTCAAAAATGATATTTACCAAGTGGCATAACATTGCTGGGAGACCAATTAGTAAATGTTTTCCAATGTGGTGCAAGCAGTCCTTAGGAAACCATCGAAACTGCTGCGCCATTATCTGTTTATAGAAATCGTATTGCAGTAATGCAAAGGCAAAAAAGCATTTTATATGGTATAAATGCTATACATGTGTCCATCCACAGGTTCTAATCTCTACTTTTACTGCAGAAACATTTTTACATGTGTAGTTGGAATTGAATTATCCCAAAAAGCATTCTAGCAACTGACCCCTGAATGAATTATTTTAACATTTTAATTTCCCTTTTAGTGTGACAAACAGGGCAGCACTCTGCATTGCTCCCTCTTATTACTGGCTTGGCAGCATTATAACTGCAAATAGTGAGGAAGTTTTGCTGTTTGCAGATACAATTAAACAATAATGCCATTTTTGTTTCCTGGTGTAGTGCAAGCTCTTCACTTACGCTGGGAAAATAAACAACTTCAGCTACACTCAGAAGTTATCTTGCATAACAATTATCATGGATGTTTAATTGACTTACATACAGAAAATAAAAACTATAACATTAAAAAAATTCTAGCTTGCTGGTTCAAATAGATGTGTGTGCATTAACATAATCTACATTTCTACAGCGTTAAGTGGAATACCTATGTGATTGGTTGGGCTGGAAGATGCCATTATTTGTACAGGAGTGACTAAATCCCTGGGCAACCCTGTGACACAAACGTTTGTGGGTCAGAAAATAAATGGGCCAGGAGATAGAGGCAGGTCCATGTTATATAACTGTATTCATTGTATCACCAAGTCACCAAATATGGGGTGAAAACAGGAGTGGGATAAGCTGCTGGGCTCATACACCATGTGTTTACTACTCGGACCGTATCACTCATGAGAGTGAGAGCACAGAAGGGAGGCTGGAGCTTAACTTATGTTACAGCCCTGACCCAGGTCCCAGGGGATAACATAAATGTGTCAGTACATTGTGAAGAGCTGGAGATTCAGATGTGTTTAGTGATCCTTTTTATTTATTTTACAGTTTTCATGCTGACAGCTGACTTTATCTCATTGATAGTATTCTTGGTGCTGATTTTCTTCTTCTTGACAGCTGTCTAGAAGCAATACTTGACAGTCAATCAGTACCAAAGATATATTGGAAGGCAATTAAAAACGTCTTAATTTGATACATTTTCCCCATACTTTGCTATTAGTATATGGCAAGAGTTATGGCTGCCTTCAAGCAGCTGTCTTGAACTGGCTTTTTCTTCTCATCTGACTTATTTTAAAATTGGGTTTAAAACATTTTTTAGACCTAGCCATTAGCAATTATATATAAACTTGCAAAACATATCTGAGATGAACCCAAGGAAACAGTTAAAATGTTTGTGTACAGTCTCAGTCATATATCAGTTTCACTTCACTAACTGCTCATAGGCAGCAAAAAACAAGTAATGCTAATGGCATGTGTTCACCTGTTTTGGGGCATCACTAGCTTAAAGAAGTGCAAGTTACTACATTTTATCACCTCTTGGGTCATGCATCCAATATAACAAACTGTGATACTTTGGGTGCCCCGTTACAACTCACATCTATTTTTAGAGAGATTACCACTAAAATAAGTACATCTAACATAAACAATGTTTGGAATTATTCTATAAAATAGGTCATTTAAGGATTGTCTCTAAATGAAAATAGAACACATTACTTCTAGTCTGTGTAGCATTAGCATAAAGCAATAGGAGGGAGGCTTTTAAGTGTCCTTGCAAAGAAAGGTGGCTATATTGGTCACTGATTTGTTTTTGTTTTGTTTTTGAATGTCAGAAATGTATATTTGTGAATGTTGAGATGTTATATTGGTTTCACTGGTAATAATAAATAATTGAAATGGGTATATATTTGTTTTTTGTTAAGTTGCCTAATAATTATGCACAGTAATAGTCACCTGCACACACAGATATCCCCCTAACATAGCTAAAACTAAAAACAAACTAAAAACTACTTCCAAAAATATTCAGCTTTGATATTAATTAGTTTTTTGGGTTCATTGAGAACATGGTAATCCTCAAAAATACAACTTGCCTAATAATTCTGCACTCCCTGTACACACACGTATATAATGTGTTCTGATTTTCATTACATGGATAAGGATATCACACTATTATGTAAGAGAACCCTTACAATTAGTAGCTGGTAGGGCTTACTGATATTTTTGTGTTTGCATGAACTGCTTACTTCAGGTCAAGCTTGACAGCGTGTCAATCACTTGAAGATCTTTTACAAATGTATACATTGCCATCTCTCAGAAATGGTAGTATCTATATATTTGTGAGAGGAAATGGGCAGCATTTCAACATCAAAGCACTACCTTAAGAAGTAGGGGATCCAGTACATCAGGGCCAAACAGGTGCTACATTGGGTGAAAAAAATCTAATTATTGAGATACATTTTGTTGGTTTTCATGATGAATACTCCTTATTTAACACTTTGCCCAGAAGAGCATCTGTTTATCCCTTGACAAAATCTCCCTCATAGTGATTTTGGTGCTAGCTAGCGTGTAATTTTAAGGTTAGAATTTTGACTTGGGCACACCAAACTGCTAAAATAAACTCTGCTTCTGACAATCAATAACATATTTACTTGTGTGTTTAGGATTATGTTAGGCTGTAGGCCTTACATCTTGACATACTCCCTTAAAAGCTGTTCTTTCAATGAGTGTAAACCAGATCTGCCAGGTCCAATGATGCTCCTGTTTGACACTTAGCTTTCTTTCTGTGCTCTTGATCACCCAAGAGACAAGCTCTATTATCTGTTGTTGGGAATACTTAATGAAGATACAATAAAAGTGTGTGCTTACTATGCATGTTTTAGCAGTTTCGGAGCATTTAAACTCTGGATGGCAGCTCTATCAGTGAACATGTCACTAGTTATGCATGGACACTGGGATAACACCCCTTTAAGGGTTAGGCAGGTTGTCTATGATGCTAAGTGCAATAGGGCTTTGTATTCCTAACACTAGTGTTCATTTAACAGGTTTATTCAGTAAAGTGAGAATTCAAAGTGACTTTCAAATTTAAGGCCAAAAATGCCGAATTGGTTAAATTATCTGTATCAGCTATACTTCGATTTCGGTTACTTTGGCTTATCATATGAAATTCACTTTAAATTCACACTTTAGCATATAAGCCTGTAAATCTTTGCTGCTTAAATGTGTATCAACAACTCGTTTCTTTAAAGTAAACCTGTCACTTATATTTATAAATAGCCCCAAATACACTGAACACATCATATATCGCAAAGATACAAGATGCTCCAGTGCCACCATGTCCTTGTCTTCATGGTTGTTACACTTTTGTTACACCACCTCCAATCTGCTCCTTGCTCCTCCTGCTCTAAGATGTCTACACGCTGGCCTCATCGCCGTTCCTATACTCCCTAACCAGTGCTAGCAGCGTTGGCTAGCGAGTTAACATATACTGTGGCTGCTCTATGTGAAGAGCTGAAGGACAGCCTGGGGTAAGTCTTTTCTGCTATCCCTTGTCATCCAATTCTTTTGCAGAGAGTCCGTGCCACAGATTTGATTGTCAAGTGGAAGAAAGATCTATTTTTAAATAGTTATTTTTTCTCCCAATCTATACATTTACTAGCAAATCTACTAGCGTAATGTATAGACAAAATGTTACTCTCTTTCAAAAGAACATTTGTGATGCTCGGCATGATACATACCCTTTCATTTTTATTTAAGTTCAGCATAGATCATTTCACACACCAATATTGTGAAAAACAGAGGGAAATAGGAGCCTTAAAATAACATCTGGCTATCTTTGACTGAAACATATGAAATTAAACAAATTATATATCTGATTCCTACACATTCTATATATGTTTTACAATAAGTACAGTCGTTATAAGATTAAAGTGTTAAAGAAACACTATCGCATCAGGAATACAAATGTGTACTCCTAACACTATAGACGCAAGGTTTAAAAAGGTATTTTACTTACCTTTTATCCAATGCCATGCTACTTTCTCGCCGGACGGCCGATCTTGATCATCACAGCCAAACCATTGCTTTCGTGGCTAGTGCGCATGCATGGCAAAACACTGCACCAATAAGACAGTCTCTGTAAGACCATCTGATTGATGTAGTAGAGTTTCACTCAGCTATTTTTGTGGAAAAGCCTCTAGTGGCTGCCAGTATAAAACATTGCAATGCAAACATTGCCGGTCCAGCAGAATGACAATGAAGGGTTATAGCAAGAGTGACATTGCATCCAGACTGCTTCATAGAGATGAAGTGGTCTGGATGCTCATAGTGTCCCTTTAAATGAAGAGATAAGGACGTACATTGTGCTAAGGATTAGATCACATTTGAAGTCAAATTAAAAAGGCAGTATTCCTTTTGTAAAGAGTTCAAAAATGTTCTGCCATTTTGTATAAACTACCACAAACTGGCTTTTTAGTTTCAGACTTACGGTACATTAATCCTTCAACTGGATCATAGTTGAATAAAAACAGAAACATCCAAATAAATAATAAAAGAAATCTTATTTGATATCAGGATTTCTCCCACAAATACATGTATCAAGCACTTATATAGGGTCATATAATTGTTTTATATCAAACCTTTGCGTCACTAGAAAGTTATTACCCCTACCAAGAACTGTCCACTCTCTTAGAATTGTTGCTATGTTAATACATCTGTGTTTTCCTATCATGTATTTCTTAAGAATATTGCTCTAACTTATTCTAAACACATACAACAGAAACATAAAACAGAAAGATCAATACTTGCAAAATGTAACTCTGAATAAGTGAAACCTCCCAGGAACACATTCTCCATTAACATTTAATAAAAAAAAATTTGATGGGTAAACAATTATGTGTTAAAAAAAAAAAAAAAAAAAATTCTGCAGAGAATTTTTTTTTAATTATTAGCACTTTGGGATTTGTGAAAGAAAGCTTTAAAAGGAGCAAACCTGATTGGCTGTGGCTGTTGCGGCGAAGGGGACACTTGTTGCAGGAGTTGTTGCTGCAGAGACAGTGGCGGACGTAGCGCTGTGCATCATGGGAACTTTCAGGAGGGGAACCATGGAAGCAATGAACAGGAGGGTGTAGCATTATGGTAATAGAAGTGGATTTGGCATGGTGAATATCACATAGCAGCAAGCCATCATGGGTTAAACCAGCAGATGGCATGCAATCACAATGCAAAGCAAGAAAGCGTGGGAGAGAAATAAAAAAGGGAAAAAAGCTTATTACAGGTACAATTAAAGGAAGTTTGTAAAATAAATAAATAAACAAAAAAATATTATCAGCGATTCCCAGAAAAAGCACATTTTTAAAAATGTAAAACTCTCTCACTACACTCTTTTCAGTCTTAGATTGGATTTTGGATTTATTGGTTGATTATTATATATATATAGTAGAAAATGTAATAGTGACATCATTTACTCTTTTTATTATTATTATTTTCTTGCCTTAAATTAATACGATTTACAATAAAATAACATCAACACTGTATAAAACTAGATGGACTCTATTTATGTGGAATTTCTGAGTAAAATGTATATCTTCATCTATGGCATTTGGGTTGCACCCTCCTTCCCACTGATGTCATATGGGTAAGTCTAGCTTCCCCGTTGGGCCATCATAATATTTGCACTGTGTGAATTCCTGCATGTGAAACAAACTAATTTGAATCATTTAGATGGTTCAATGGGGAGCCTAGCATTACCCACATGATGTCATTGGGTAGGAAGGGGAGCCCCTGCACTGTAAAAGAAGATACAAATCAAAAGAAGCAACAGCAAGAATTCAAGGAAAATGTTACTAGGAATGACGTCCTTGCACCACAACAATATAATAAACTGTAGTGATTATGGTCATTTACACTGTCCATGTGACAATACAGAATCACATAGACAGGAAGCTACAAAATTTTCTTTAAATAATAAAACCTTTTCCTATCTCATGGAGTATTGCATTAGAGCCCAACTCTCCTCCCCCAATCAATTCCCAGCACCACAGACTTTTCTCACATTACCTTTCTGGCTTTGCAATGTGACTGTTCTCTATCAGCCTCCTCTGGTTACTGTGATTGCACTGTACAAATAAGCCTCCACAATAGCTTCTCAGGAGGGACACAAAACAGAAACCAGGCGTTTTGCTTTACCTCTAGAGATTACATGAGAGGTAATGCTTGAATCTACTGCAAACTGGGAATTGGTCGTGCAGGAGGCTTTAGCTTTTTGGAGGAAACAAGTTTGTTTTCACTGCATGTTGTTGTTTTTTTAAACTTACAGCTTACATTCTTCATTTTATATTTTCAAGCAACCAATTTAACTAAAATAAAATATGTTGAATTAAAGCTCCACAATAACATAACAATGATGTCATCAATCACAGTAAAGAGGGTTCAAAAATGTCCAACAACCCTCTATATAAATATACATAATATAATTTCATGAAATATTAAAATCCAAATCCATATATATGCCTATACACTAAATATTTGTCCACTCAAATGTCTATGCTTATAATGTATGTTGAAAGCAAGATGTAGCATTGTTTTATGATTATATATATTCCAGTAGGGAACAAACAGAAACAATTCTTTATTGCATTATAGAATTTAATTAAGTAAATGGCATTTTTACTGCATGGATTTCTGGGAAACTCTGATGAAATATTCTAGACACAGCAAAAAGGAGAGAAAAAGACACAACACTATGACGTTTTACACACAGGTGATACTACTTACAATTCATTTTTCATATACTCAACAATATTAGAAACAACAGTAGAAACTACTGATGTCATTATTAAACCACAAAGCAAGTGAATGCATATAAAACGTTCTAGGCGAGATTTCTAAAGGCTTTACAGTCTATAATGTTGAGAGCTAACATAGCTGAATATGTTCTAGAACAATTATTAAAAAACATTCAATTTCACAGAAGGTAATTTGTGCAGTATAAAAGATTAAAAAATAGATAGGAACCTACCAATACTGGTAGCTGGTGTCATGCACAAAACTGACCCTGCATGTCATGCAATGAGAGGTGGGAGAAAATAAATAAAGGGAAAGAAACAGGTTAGCTACAAAGAGTTAACATTCAGAGTGAATTTCAAGCACAGCTCTAGATAAGTAGGAGTTAGTGCAGACATCATTTGACCCAGGCCATTCATTGTTTTATAATGCATCTGTTAAATTGCTCCTAATCCTACAATAGTTTTCACATTGGGCAGAGAATAAACTCATGATCTGTATTGTTCAATGGGTTGACATGTTCCAATGTGTAAAAGATTCGACAGAATTTGAAGGTTCTAGAATTTTTCTATATATGATCATATTAAAAAATCTAAAGGGTAGTGTTTTCCTCCTTCCTTTTGTGGTTCTGACCCAAGTAGGCATGGAGCCTGTCCAAATAGGGGACAACTTTTGCTTTGTTTAAAAATTCAAAAAAGGCCAGAAAATTAGATGCCAATCAGGAGCCTCTAGAACAATGGTTCCCAAACTTTTTAGGTTCAAGGCGCCCTTAATATTTCAGTATTTTTCCAAGGCACCCCAAGTAAAAATGTGTAGGTTGTATTTCTGTACAGCGCTGCCGCATTTATTGGCGCTATAATGTAATGTACAGTGTTTGAAGGGGTACTTGTATACATTTATTGTGTTTTAATACAGGGGTGTGTTTATATGTCATATTTGCATTTGATTGCAGGGGTGTGTCTGAATGTAATGTTCTCTTTTAAATGTGGATGTACATTTGTGTGAAGTATTTGTGTTTGCATGAAGGGGTGTGTTTGTATAATTATTTTAAGTTTGAATGCAGCGGTGTGTTTGTATGTAATATTTGTGTTAGATTGCAGGAGTGTGCTTGTATGTTGTACTGGTGTTTGACTGCTTGGATGTATGCACATACATACAAACATACTTACACAGATATTCATGCACACTAACACACAGATGCATATAAACACACCAACATATACACACAAATTCATATGGATATCGACACATACACACATATAGATACACAGATAGATACACACCGACATATGAACACATGAACCCTGACACACACAAACATTGATACATGCCAACACCATGACACAGATACACACACTGACACACAGATGCACATTCACACATGTGCACACTGACATATATATACACATACAGATGCACACCCTGACACACGCACACTCATACACATACACTCACACACATACTCAAACTCATACAAACACTCACACACACTCAAACTCATACACTCACACACATATACACACTCACATTTTGTGATTTTTTTTTTTTATATCTCCAGCCCCCCTCCTGTTAACTTACCTTATGTGCCAGGAGGGTGGCTTGGAGTCTTGCTGCTGTAGGAATGAGAGGTCTGGAGCTCCTCTTCCCTCACGCTGCGGCTGCCTCCTCTCCCTCCCACGCTGTCTGTCTGCAGGATGCTGGGAGTAAGTGACAGACTGTCACTTCCTCTAAGCCAGCCAACATTACAGGGGCCCGGCCGCGGTCTTAATGGACTGCGGCACTTGACCGGGTCCCTGTTGAGCATAGCACCAGGGAAATATTCCGCGGCACCCCTGTGTGCACACAGTTTGGGAACCACTGCTTTAGAGAAAATCTGGCAAGGTTAGAGGTTTCCATGTCATAATTTGCAGAATGTTAACATAATCACTTTGATAAAAGTCTGTCACTGAAATATCTTAAATTTGCCATTTTTAAATAAGAGAAGTATGCACATGCATATAAATCTTTAACATTGTGCATTAATTATAAATGTATTATTATTTCACTTTTAAAATATTTTGAAGATTTTTTTTTTTTTTTTTTTTAATCTTGGTCCATGCAAATTCTGAGCAGACAAATCCAGAATGACATTAAATGCAATATTATGTATATGATTTGGTTGTACTTAATAGTTTCTCAACAAACTTGATATTGACATGACATGAATTATTTATAGTCAGGCTATGAGCATTTTGTTATCATTTGCTCAAAAGTTTAATTCTTAATATGGTGTGACAGTATGTTAATGACATTACACTGCAAGTATTTGCTACCTCTCAGTGGCATACAATTAACAACTAACATCTATTATTTACACTTCTGTAGATATTTGGTTTAGGACTACAAAGTGGTAGGAAATCAGTAACTTAGTTAAATTCACATAGGAAGCTAAGGCAAAGGATTTAATAAAGTTTTACCTACAAAATTAAGAAGCTAATATTGTTTCAGATTTTTTTCCAGGGTCCTAAATACTTAAATAATTAAGATGGGTTTAAGCTCCAAGTACATAAAAGCTGTGTAATAACTGAGTTGATGATTGATACCCTAGTTGATGATTAATGGATTTTTAGTTTTAACTTTGCTACAATTACATTAATTGTCATGTACCTTGTTGATGCCAACTTGCAACATCTCTACTAAAAAAAAGTTACACTTACAGCTAGTTAAATAACAAAGGCTGTATAAACACAGCGAAATCTTTGTCAAAATAATACAAGCACTACATTTACTAAGAAGTGAAAAGATGGAGAAGGAAAATCCAAATGTAAATTACACTTATAAACTGTTGAGCTGGTTGAAAATAGTGATGTGTTTAAATGGAATCAATTCTTTAAAAATACTTATGTCACCAAATGTAAACTAAATACTGTGATTTTTAAGTGGCATGTTGTCACATTGCTGGCCTTAACAGAAACAAAATACTTTATAGTGCTGATGTTCCAGGGCAATATTTAAGACAAATAAAGACAATCAAAAATTTACATAATACGAAAGACATTTGGTCACACACAGTTTCAATGCACTGTGCTATTTTGCTCTATTGTGTTAGTGAGAACATTTACACTATTTACTGGCATTAGACATGAAAAAACAAACAATGCCCCATACAGTTGGGGATCATTTACACTTGTCAAATAATTCTACAAATGTAAAATATTTTATTAGGTTCATGTTTGATTTCTGAATATTGAACACTATATTTGACTAATTTTCCAGTTCACTCCTGGGGCAGGCCAATACACTGGATATAAAATAGGTCTATCTGCCATGGCTTTTTAGCATCTGAAAAGTGCAGTGTAACTTAAAAGAAATGACAAACATTTAATCACATCATAGTCTAACAGTATTTTGCAAGAGTTGCTTTATCTTTTAAAGGGATAGTAAAGTGCAACAATTCTTATTTAAAAAAAATTGCAGTTACTCTGATTTACAAAATACAAAAGGGTTTACTTCATGCAGTATAATGCAAAAATATATGCTTTATAATGCACAGGGATTTTTATATCACAATTATTATAATGTATATGACTGACTGAAATAAAAACTAAGAATATATTTTTCATTTAGCTTTTTAATTCAGATAGTAAACAGTTTTGTGGACTTTTATGATTTCGGCCAAGACATTTCCCTCAATATCAATGAAAAAAAACAATATTAGTACATTGGATTGTATGATAAGTGATACTTCATAAACTCTTAAAAGGGACTAAACTTGGAAAATAACATTGGCTCTCACACCCTATATGTCTCTAACTAAGCAATGTCTCCCAGCTTTTCACTACATTTGATACTTTATTTTTGGGGTCAGCTCTTTAACCTCCCAACAACCAATGGCTTACCACATATGTAATGCTATAATAAGGCCTACCTGACCCCTTGTTGTGAAGAAGTATATTAGTACATGTTTGCATTTTTGTTTTGGTCTTCAATATTTCTAAAGAAAACGATGAATGACCTTAGAGTGAAGGATAATGTACAGAAACTAAACATTGTTCACAGAGTAGCTGTTAATGTATTCTTAAAATAAACAGCTGCAGTAGGACGCAGTCCAGAATAATTAACTAAAAGACCATAGCATAGCAAATCAGACTGGGAACATTCATACATAGAAATAAAATCACTCAATTTAGGCATGTCAGTTATTCATAAGAGAACTAGTAAGGCAGATTCTTATATAATCTGGAAAATGGCTGCATCTGTTTATTGCTTGTTTAACTGGTTGGAAAAGACTATAGAGTTTTATAATAATGTTTTTTAGTAACATTTCAATTTTGATAAAGCTGCAAATGTGATGAATTATTTAACCTTTTAAACCTGATCTTTTTAATCAGTTTTCTTATCGTGTGGTCTTATGTGTAGTCTTACATTATCTCACATTATAAATCTAATTTAGCTACATTTAAAGGAAAATATTTAATAAAGAAGGATAAAAGTAGGATTCTTTGATTGTAGCAATAAGAAAAGTCACAAGTTTATTTTTTATTATGTGTTTAGTTGAAAACCGTATAATTATGTTTACACTGCTTTGGTATGAACTATGTCTGCTTTGCGCCTCTCATTGGGATGTAATTAGCAAGAATGCTTGATAGCTTCAGCAAAGAGTGGATATAGTCAGCTTTGCATGCTGTTTCAGTTTAAAGTAAAAGGCAGGAAATAACAAAGTTGGGTTTGCCAAAAACATCAGTGGTATTCTGTCAGGGAAAATAAACGGGTAACTAAAAACAAACAGTATATTTGCTATTTTTGTAATCCTTTATTACATTTTATTTATTTGCATCTCTGTACTCCAATAATGAGATATGTCCTTATTTATATTATTTAAAAATATAGTTTTAATGAAACTTTTTCTTTAAACATGAAATCAAACATAAGTGCTCAAAATATCTGAGCACCTTGATATAATTAATAAAATACTACATTTTCCAACCAACATTAGTGTATTAAATCAAATAATTGTCAACAGTAATATTGAATCATTTGCTAGAAATGTAAACCCTTGGCATAAACAAAAAACACAGTAATGTGTGTCACACTCTATAAATTAGAGACACCTATGTATAGAGGGGTTACTCACTCAACAGTAAATTGTGGTGAGTTGATGTCAACTGTGAGGCCAAAATATCTGCATTAGAATAAAAATATATAATAAATTATGCTCTACGTCAGTGTCTCAAACTGATGTATGATGACTTGACCAACATGTTTTTTTAAACCTTATTTTTAACTTTTTAAATTGATTTTAAAACTTTGTTAAACTAGATCATGATAACATATAGACTTTACTGGTAGATTGATAATATACAAAATGAAAAGCCATAGAATGCATAGCTGGTTAACATTTTAGTTCCTCTCACTTTTTTTTGTAGGGTTAAAGCTGTAAAGGGTTGAATTCACTAAGCCCAATTTAATATTGAAAGCTTTCCAAATGATTTAATATTTTGTAGAAACGTTTAATATGATTTTTTTCAAAATATTAAAATGTAAAAAATGTATCACATATAAAGAAATATTAATACATCAAAAAATATCAAAATACTTTTCAAAATATAAAATCATTTTAAAAGATTATCCAAAACATTAAATTATTTGGAATGCTTATCCAAAAATATTAAATATACCTAGCTGCAATTTTAACATTAGAACATCATATATTTATATTACAATCAAAATTACAGTTTGTATGCCTTAATAAAGTAGATACATATGTGACTATTAAGAAATATCCTAACGGGCTATATAGAATAAATTAGTCTCAAAAAGTATATATTTTTTACTACCAGTGTACTTTGTACGTATTAAAGAGAAAAATATATTTGGCTGCTTAATACAACCATTTATATTAGTGATTTGATAGAGAATCTCTCTCTATATATATTATTAACACTTTCTATTGTTAACTATTTCCATGCCAAACAAGAATAATTGCACTCATTTAGCACATAGGTCTTTAAAATGCATGGTTGTGTTTTGTAAATCAGTCTTATTTGATACAAAGGTGTCAGAATACTCACATATAGAAATAATAAAATATTAAAGTAATACGTAATGATATACTTTACTCAAGTGAGCAAGTCTTAAGGTTAAAATCTACCAGGAGACATGGTTTATTTGCCACTAAGCTATAAAGATAACTTTTTGTTAACAGAAGCAAAACTTAGTTTGAATGACAGACTGAACAGTTAGAAATTGGCAAGTCATTTTTTTCAACGTAATTAATATAATTCTATATTTTGAAGATAAGGTAGAGGTGCAAAGCACAGCACAGCCAATCAGTAACCACTAACAGCATGGGCATGTGAGCTATTGGTGATTGAGGTTACTGTCACTGTTTTTACAATAATCTTATAGACATCTACTTAGCTTGTAGTGAATACATGTGAAAACAAGTGACTCTTATAGAGTGAATAGTAGCGCCGAGGATTAGATGTTTGCATTGGTTTTATTCATAAAAAATACATGTAATTTCCGCCAGCTTTTTAAAATTAACATTTGCTTCTCTGTATTAATTAATCATTTACTTTCTTAATATATACACTTTTTAATTTTAACAACAAATATGACATGTTAGATTATTTTAAGTTTACATGTACATGTGAAGGATTAGTGAGTGAAGATAATAGAAGCTTAGAAACCCCCCATCCCCCCAACTAATTACAAGCCATATCCGTCTTCACAGCAATGTTTTATAAACACGGTGTGAAACCTAACAATGGACTTGATTTAATAAGCTTTCTAGATGATTTAATACTGTTAGAAAAACTTTTCAAGTGATTTATCTGGAGACGTCACCATTAAAGTCTATGGGAATCTTTGTAGATAAATAATTTGGAAAGTTTATCTGACGGTATTGAATTATTTGGAAAACTTGTTGAGGCCATATTCTTGACAAAATGTACCTACTAGACTAAAACCCATGACTGGCAGCCCTGCTACATAGATTATTTTGTTTGCACAGCACTAATAAAATAGGTCACTCTGCATGGTATATGTAATTAAATATTGTATTTCTCAGAATACATGTTATATTACATTTCAGTTAGATTTATTAATGATAACTTGGTCACAGACTTCACACATATGTTCTGATTCATTTTATTTACCTAAATATGCTATCAATGCAGCTTAACAACTGCAACAGTTGTTAAAAACTATTGTTAGTTTTTTATATATGGTACCGACAGGTCTGTAAAACAAATTAAACTCAGCATTCATATCTATCATCCTCTTGACTCTGTCAGTAGCTAAATGCAAGTTTCCAAAAACCAGTGAACTTTGTTGACTTGAGAATCAACTTGCAACTTGGAAAATATTTTGGTAGAGTTTCAGATTTTTTCCAAACTCTGCTAAAAATAGCAAGTTATTTCTCCAATCACCAGAACCAGTGGTTAATGGTTTAATTTTGTATGTGAGCTTATGAGGTTTTATAAACATCGTAATATACAAGCAAATTATTCTGAGGACAACATGTATTCTTTATTAAACAATGTGGATGTTTCTTTTGTTTATTTGATAACTTATCTTCAGACAAAACAATAGGATTTGCGCCTTTACTTATTGATCTTAGTAAAGGAATCGACGGACAAGTTGATTTCTTTACTAAGAGCAATAGGTGAAGGTGCAAAGTAAATGTGATTGCTTCAAAGATTGTGAAACATACCTGCTGGGAAAAATGCTGCAGGTTGCTGCAATTGTGCATTAGCCAGAGCCTGTTGATAGTGCAAGACGCTAGGATTAAAAAGTGCATTTGCACCATTGCTTTTTTCGAGAGCTTGTCTCTTTGGTAATGGGTGAAGCACGCCAGGAGGAAACGCCTGTCAACAAAAAATTAGATGACACTTGTAGAGTTTATAATGCATGTATAGTCTCTGAAATGACACACATACATAACATACATACATACATATATTTACATATTGTGGTAACATCGTAAAACTAAGTAAAAACAGAAAAGATGCCTTGCCATGCACCTTAACCCAAACTGAGGCAATGCAAAATGAGATTTTGTTATTGGTAGCAAAAGCATGGTTTAATTACATTAAACCTGTAGTGACACCGACTACAGACAAGATCTAATGTGTAATGCAGCAAAATAGCATTGGCTTGAATTAATTTAAAGATAAAATTTAAAATTTTACATATTCTACAAGATGCAGAATAAAGCATTCCATATCAATTTAAAATTATATCAATATGAAAAACAATTTAAAATAGCAAAAGAAAAGTTCATTATTCTATTAAATTATGTCTAAGATAATCAAAATATCCAGTTGAATCTTGTATACAAGTACTTTGTAATCAAATTTATTTTAGCAAATGATTTATAATTTGTTTTTTAAATTTTGTTTTCACACATGGAAAAATGAGATGGCTCAATATAACTTTCCATACATTAATTATATGCATTGTTTGTCTCAGATGATGTTAAAAAAGCAATAAAAAATTAGTTGCTTCATTGAAAAAAGCTACATGCAAAGCAAAAGGTGAAAGGTCAAAGTACCAGATCTACAGTTGCTTCGAGAGGTCGCTTCATTGCTTTGGCAGTCGACTGCGTCTTTTAATAACAGGCAGCGAGCACATGATGGCAGTGGGCCAATGGGATTCAAGCGAATTAACATACAGGTAAACAGCAAGCAGAGGTGCATCATGGGAACGGCATTGCATTGTGGATAGGTGAGAAGGAAAAAAATATTCTGAATGCAGTATACAACATATAAAACACTAGGCATGCACAACAACGAAAATGTTTCTTTAAAAAAAAAATGAATATTATACCTTGAATTAGTACTAAAGCAAAAATGCATCTACTATATCTTAGTTAAAAGCATATAAGAGAGTAAAATACAGATGTCTGAAATACAGGAAAATGAATATAGCATCTCTCAGACTTCATAAAGCATGTGAATATTACAAATGATTGAAATATAGCAAAGATTAAAGCTTCCACCACTGAATATTAGATGTTAGTTGAGTTTTAGCAGACATTTGCTGCCATCTGAGCAAGCTATTTTCATTGTATTTTACTGCTCTTACAAGAATTTTCAGCAATTGTTTGTTTATTGCTTAGTAACATTAAAGCATATGAAAAAATATACATTTTTTTGTCATTTGAAGCTCTTGTTTTGCAAGGGCTAAGCTACCAATTTTATGATTCACAGCCCAAATGCTATAGCTTTTCTATGTCATATACTGGCTATGTACAATCATAAAGACAGTAAATACTCCACATGGAACATTGGCTAATTCCTAAAGAGAAAGTAATATAAAACATTTGTTTAATCTTTATATTACTGGCCATGCTGCCTAGATGAAGTTGTTATTTTAATAAAATTTATCAAGGCCAGCACTCTGCTCTAGAGTTCAATAACACAAGTGTGGCCCTGGTCAGTTGTGTGCCAGTTAATAAGTGATGCGTGTACTGGGAACGTAAGGTGGCACTGCCACTTGTTACACTCAGCTTTCTGGGACCCTCTTGCCAAGTGGTGCTGCCCCTTACCACATCAGTGCTCACTCCAGTCATAGGTTGACCCACAAATGACCAGCATTCTCTATAGAGCTGCTTCTGACAGTTTTCTCCATCCACAAATCGAAACTCTCTAATTAGGCATTAATTGATTTGGAAAAGTAACTTCTAAATAACAACATAATGTATGCACAAATTAATTTAGACAGCATGGCTTATTATCCAAAGATAAATATGTTTTTATTACTCCCTGTTTCAGATGCAAGCAATGTGTGTATGCATACAAATATGTGCATGTATACAAACAGAACAGATTTATTTTTTTTACTTTATAAGTGTTTGCAGGGGTCAAATATTCAGGAGGTAAGTAAAAAACATAATCCCTATATCAAAGTAGGTTACTGTTCTTTTTCTTTAAAGAGATATTACATAACTAGCTGTCATAGAGCAATTACGCATACTATGTAGGAAGATATTCAGAGCAAACGAAGCTGATAATATAACTCAACATTTGAAAATTCATATTTTCTTACTAGCAATTATTAAAACAAACAAATTGATGTTTTGAAACAGTGCCCTCAGTTATTTCTTGATAAGCAACTGATTTAATATTTGCATAAACAATGAATACCTTTCTGCTTTTACTTTTGGTATTTATGTAAAGATGTAAACTGGAGATAGATCAATGATTCAGCATCCCAGTTTGATGCAGTCAGCAAATGGCACAGTAATTGACAAGTTTAAATAGTGGTTGTGTTGCACATTAGCAGTTGTCTCTTGGTTGTTGAGATATGAAAGTACTCAACTCAATTAATAGATGACACAGGAGGTTACATTAGCATGTGCTTACACGTTGGGGGAGGTGTGGTGTGGGACAAATAAGAAAAGGGCTGCATAAAGACCTACATTTCCTGATTTTCTTTAAAATCCTGATATGATGTTCTTTTTAAGTTTGTTTATACTCGTCCATTAAAAAATTAAATTATAAATGCACTTTAATACGCTTTCCTCTGCTAATTTCTGCTCTCACAATGGTGTGTCAGCTACATCGCTGCAAAGCTTCATGGGAGTGGTAGTTTCACAAGAGGTGGAGAGCTGACTGTTGGAGACATCTTTGCAAGGCAAATGGCTAGATCAGTTGTTTCTCAGGAAACGAGTATACTTGCATAATAATTGTTACAACTGGTTTTACACATCTAAACCAAGGACATACATATATCCAAAATAAGATGAAATGTGTAATTGAATTTTGATCTAGTTATTTGCTAGCACGTTGGTTGACTATGTGCCATGTACATGTATTTAAAAGTGAAACACCACATTTATATATATATATATATATATATATATATATATATATTGATCTATACATCTGCTGGAAATTTAGCTAGTCTACAGTTTTCTACTACCTTAACGGAAATGTGATTTTATGAAAACAAAAACATAAGATTGTCATTTTAAGCTTGTGCACCAATTTAAAAGGACCAACTCCATAAGGAGATCACAAACTATTGCTGAACTAAAGCACCTATAAACTTCGGCCAGCCTCTGTAATTAAATTGAACAACTATAGATTAGTCACTGCTCTAAATGATAAGATAAGTGTTAAACAATGACAATCAAATCATCATAATTCACTATCTCTTTTCTTCACCATTAAAGATATGAAGATGTTCACATATCCTTTGGTGGTAAAGTCTCCAGTAATATAAGGTGTGTGAGGTTAGGTTCAGTCAGATTACATGCCAAGAGATAAATAGTTGTACATGTCATTATTATGTGAAACACTGTGCCAAGTCTGCTGCATATTAGGAGCTGCAATCCATTAAGTACTCTCAGTTCTACATTATCCATTGCAACAAATCACTGACATTGCAAACTTTGCTTGAATTGTTCGGCAGAACAGGTAAGTGACCAGTAGACTATGGTGACAGCACTAAATTGAAATGGACAGTTAGGCAGGTTGCAGATGCAATACAAGTTAGTTATAGTGCATTTACAGCCAGGCTGCAACATTCAGGCCAGAGTTGGACAAAATGTTAATAGTGTGGAACATGTTTTCAGAGTTACCTTGAAATGCAAGTGAAAACTAGCTGTATTTATAATTCCACTTCTTTTTCAGAAGCTCCAACCTCCACTTTTTATACATTACATTGCTTCTCTCATTGTTAACCCATTAGCGACATTAGGACATCCCATGCTGTCCTAAATATAGTGAGCTTTAAAGCAGTTCGGATGGCATGGAACAATTGATACATGGAGCTCATATTTAGTGGCCCTGGACTGACAGATGAGCTGTGGCCCTATGGCAATGCTGCTCAGTTGTGGTAATACTCAGCTTGCCTGTACTCAGAGGAGACTCCCAGCGTCTCCTTGCATGTCACTTTGGTAACAGTGATCACAGTTGTGATTTGCCAGCTGCCTAGCATCGATCACTGTGTGATCAACAGTGATAGCAAGCAAGAGCTGCAGCATGACAGGGGGATCTCCCTCTCATGTTGTAATAATACAGTACAGAGCACCCTGTACTGTTTACTTTGGGAAATCCCTCTGTTGATATAGTACTGTAAATGTATATTGAGTTTAGTCTTTAGTTCCATTTGATGTGCAAAAATAATAAGCAAAACTGTGAAAAAAATTATTCTTTCCCATTTTAATCACACTTAATGTTGTGTTAGGTATACATATATGATATCAAAAGAAATACACTTCTGTCCTTTAAAAAAAACAAAACAATACATAATATGCATGGGTGCACTTAAGGAGAAACCCTTAAATTACAGTGGAACAAACACATAGCACAAATTCCAGGGTTTGTTTTAGTTCAGAAGTTGGAAAATTGTCCCTGGTATTAAGGGTCTAAGAAGAAGCTTTACAAATGTGCTTTCAGCATTACATTTAACAGTCTCTAGTAGTTGTTTTATAAGTACGGTATATTCTCAGTTATTAACTTTTCCCCTTGACTCAACTGGGCTTTAATGGTCACTATAAATTGCTTTATTACATACAATAAGCTATGAATTGTGTTTTTTTATGTCAAAGATATTGCAAATATTTAAAACCAGTGTTAGCTAACTTAGGCATCTGGATGATTTTGAACTGCATTTCCCACAATGCTCAGTGAACCAAGGAAAATAATCACAGACATGTGAGGTGCCAAGGTTAGTGATCACTGTACTGTTGTAGACTGTACGTTATGGGTACCTGAAAACGCTCAATTAAAAAAAAAAGCAGATCTGAGGAAAAACTCAGTTCTGTAGAATCAGGATTCCCCAGTGCATCTATTTTGCCCTACATTTGTAAATATGTTTAAAAATAGGCCTGTTTATTGTACAATTCTTCATTTGACCAACCAATCAAATAGTGTGCTTGTTATATTATTTGTGTGTGTTAAATGTACCTATAATATGGTGAGGACATAGTTGTCAACATATCTGCTTTTTATAGGGACATTTTGGGCTCTTGTGGTCCAGGGACCTGTTCTACCCAGCTACAGTTAGTGACTAGTACTATTAAATAATGCTGAGTGCAACAATATTAGGCTGGTTCATTTCAGCATTTTGTACTTATAATAACATTGACTGGTCGAGCATAGGCACGTAGAGATATATGTACACAACATATGTCACTGACAACCCCAAGCTGGCCCCTTCTGACATGTACATGATGCTATCCCAATGACACTGAAAAAAAGGGGGGAAAGTACAAAATATAATTTGTAATACCTAGGAGACCTGAAAAATATTCTGAAATGTGTAAAAATGGTCACATCTTCCAATGTTTAGGGTTAATTTTCAGACTACCAGTGACAAAAAGCGTTATAGTTGCTATAAAAATGATTACTGACATGTTAGCTACATTGCTAACCTGTTAGGTTAATAAAATAAAACTATAATGTAAAGAATACAGATTTGCTTACAGAATCCCTTTAAATGGCAACAAATTGAGACTATGCCATGCAATGTACTTGCTCATAGGCTTTTAAGGAAAGAGACGCACATGTCTACACAATTCTGGATTCACATTAAATATAATAAAAAGCAAAAAATACTTTAAAGGAGGATAATATCCAAAATATATTGAGCTAAATGAATTATTTGGCGATATTTATCTGGATAAAATAGATGCGATACTGGAAGAATGTGCTAAATTTTGAGATACATTCTACGGGGTTTCCATGGTGATTGCTCATTATACATATATAATACATGCACACATTTTCCCTATATTATCATGAAATATACTAATCTGCTCTATGTGCTTTTGAAACATTAAAAAAAATAAGTTTTTTTTCTGATTCTGCTTATTTTTTTGTTTTTAATCTCTATGTGGCTTATTAAATGTTACAGTAACAATGAGGCATAAACAGTTATTTCCTCTTGAAATGTAACACTTTCTATCCGAATTTAGCACTGTCTCCATGAACTGCATTCATGCTGCATTAGAAGAATTAAGAAAAAAGAAAATAGAGGGGAGAAGGTCAAAGTTGCACTTGTGTGGGCAAATGACTTGATCATTCAAAAGCACAGTATAGGGAACCACATTAGACAGATGACTGCAGTGTTGAAAAAGAGGTACAAACAAAAGAGCCAGAGTTGACATATATGCAGTACTTCACCCTTAACGATACGTTGCCATTGCTTTAATTATAATAAATAATGAAACCCTTTCACCTAGTATCTAAAATCTACACTTGATAAGCTTACTACACGTGATTTGAACGATTCTATTATTCATACATGTGATATGACAAGCCACACTTATATAATGTATTCTTACTCATTGTTTAGTGCTATTAACTTTGACAATGCCTTTTTGTACGCTTACAGTTGGGTAACAGAATTCAAGGTACAATGGAATCATTCAGCTGAACAAACAATGGTATATGCTGACAATCGGAGCTATCTCTACCAATCTCGCTGTAATACAACAAGGTAGATTTTATTATTTTCACAATCCATATTACAAATATTAAAACAAATCATTTGATGGCTTGTATTCCAGAGATTAAATCAATAATGATTAAAGTTAGTGGATGTATATTTTTTCTGCCTATGAGGGTGTAATAATAGGACTGAAACAAATATAATAGGCAAACTGTACCTACAAATCCCACTCTTCTTGAAGGGAATAGCTGCAAACAGCAAAATGTAACTTTTAAGGGCAAATAGATGTTAAAGGAAAGCATTTTGTTCAAAGAAACTATTCTAGAATTTATGTTACATGGGTGTACTCATATAAAGTACTTGCTGGAAGTTAAAATGAGAAAGAAAGACATTTGGTAGGGTAAAGTAGGTTATTTATATCTGCAATACATCCAAAAATGTTCTAACAGGTGACCCAGTGGGAAGGTTTATCAGTGTTCCGTTCTAAAAAGTGATGTGAAGTATTAAAAGTGTGACAATCACTATGGAAAACAGTGGAACCAGCAGGTAAATGCCATTTCCTTCTACATTTAGACCAATTTTTTCAAACAAAACACTTTGATAACAATGCTGGTACATGTGGACACCCATGTAGACAGGAATTATCTAGGTGTTTCCACCAAAATAGCAGAGTAAAATGTTGCTATTTCTATCAGATGATCTCATAGGGACCATCTGATTGGAGCAGTTAGTTAGCCACTAGCCTCCCAATGCTTTTGTATAGTAAAACGCTGGATCGGCTACGATCATCAATCTTAATGATCTCAACTATGGAGACGGAACAGTGCTATGAGGGAGAAAAGGTAAAAAAAAACAATTGGAAAAATTTAAAAGTAAAATGGCTTATTTTCTCCCTACAGGTGGGGACCTCGAACCTAAATTGCTAGCAGTGCACTATCGATTTAAGAATACACTTTTGTATTCCTAATACTTTAGCATTCTATGAAAAGGGACATTTAAGCACCATAACAACGTCATTTCAATGGTTCCTTAAGTTCCTATGCACCCTCTTAATGGACACCCCAGTCCCCTAAAGCACTTTAGCTTACTTCTGAAGTGATTTATGTGTCCAGACTATATCCTCTTTTGTTTATTTTACAAATAGATTTCAATAGAAATTGGCAGTTTTAAAAAATTAACCTTGTTACATCCCCCTGGCTATCAATCTGGTCCTATTACTTCCTGGTTTGGTTAGCGCAGTGGAGCTAAACTCAAGATACAAGCAATTGCCCAGAGAACCTGCCTTGCAAAGATGTCTCACTAAGCTGCATTTGGAAGTCTGTGATTGCACAGCCACAGTAAGTCTGGGCGCAGTAAGAGGGGAGGGCTTGCAGAAGCTTCAGACAAGAGATCTGCAGCTTTTGCAAGCTGTTTTCAGATATTAATCCAAAGAAGCAGTGCATAATTAAATGCATGCCTGTTTTCATTGGGGTATCTACTAAACATTGATTTTTATTTATTATATTATTATATTTGGGTAGTGGTGTGTCCCTTTAATATATTCTAATATATATATATATATATATATACATTTTCATATTGGTAAAAAAAAAAATACAATTTTGAATTCAAGCCGATGTCAGTTTTCTGTCTCTCTCTCTACAACTCTAATTACCTGCTTCATTTAGAGCTTCTATAAGCAGTACAATGCCTAATAGGTAAGCTGTATAATTATTACTTGCATCCCAGGACATTTATACATGAACTATTTTATATAAAAGCCATTTATATTCTATATCAGTGTGCACTGACACATTTGCCAATACTATGAAAAGCTTTTTTTTTTTTTTTTATTCAAGAGAAAGAGAGAATACGGAACAAAGAACACAAAATACACACTCTTGTGCGTATAGAAAAAAGTGTGATCTTCTATAATTTCTATGGCTGTATTCAAAAAGTGTATCTCTGATGCCAGATTACTCGTAATAATCATTGATTATTCAGAGTATTTTCTATTCACACCTGTTTTACTAAGCACACATAAAGCAAATATGGAATTGTACTTGCATTAACGTTTATTTTTTAGGTAACAATGTGGGAGCCTTTGGTTATATTCAAGCAGAGCTGACACCAGTTTATTGAAATTACCTGTTCTGCTGCGCAATTCACTTTTATTTTATTTTTTTACACTGTACAGTGAGAAGCCAACATGAAATGCACAATAATGTTAAATTCACTGTACAATGTCATGCTTTATAATATATATAATTAGAAACCATACACAAATTAATCGTTAATGGTAAAGCTATGCTCTTCCAAAAGGATATTTCAGATGGGTGAGAACTTCCACTTACCATCACTGTTGCAGCTGCAGCAGCCGCTTGTGCTGCTACTGCAGCCTGGTTGGCTTGATGTTGTGCAGCTTTGATTTTGGCCTGCAAGTGTGCAGGAGGGTGAAAATATTTGCATTTCTCCCTCATGCAGCGACCCTTAATGTAATCCATACAAACGGTTACAGTGTTATCATTTGTATCAATCATCGTGCTGTCTGCTGGATGAGCAAAGCGGCAATCAGTCTCTCCCCTTGCACAGTTTCCTCTCTGAAACTCCCTGCATACCTACATAGGAAAAACCAGGGCAAATCACTGTGTATCTGACCAGTAATGGCTTTCAGTGTTATACAGCTATAGTTTGAAAGAAAAACATACCCAGACACACACACAAGCAAAGAAAAAAACAAGCAAACAAACAAAGGACACTTTATATTTATAGCAGGCATTTATATTTTAACCCAGAACTGGCCACATTTTATACCATTGGCTCAAAAAAATGCTTGTACTGTATAAGAAACCTATAAGGTCCATCGCATTACATTATAATACTTAAAAAATACACATTCCTAAAATTGTGGCCCACCTTACTGGGCCAAATTCTATATAACAAAACATGGCATATTAAGGATCTAAAGCTAATAATGAATTTTATGTTATACTGTGATATTAGTCAATCTGTCTCAAATAACATAGTTCTACTGAAATCTCTCTCTTCGATCTTTCATGAATACACCTAATTTATATCATATTGTTATTGTTACATTATGCTCAGTTTACTACACATTTGGGTTGTTCTGACATAAGTGGCATGACCAAAAACAACATATGCAATATATATATAGAAAAAGCTGTTTGGTACAAAGCTTTCCAGTAATATCACAGTCTGACAGCTCGTTAGTTGTCTAAACACAATTAGAATTCAGTAGGTTGTGTTTGTAAGGAATAGTAAATCTATAGAATGTAAGGATTTTTAGTAAAGCATTGCCCTCAAAGAGCTAAGTGCATGGTGCCATCCAACAAATGTGGTTCCCGGAAATATTCGTGTTTAAAAAAAAAATAAAAAAAAATGCATGTCTTGGTTTAAGCAGCTGAGTAATAAATATATCATGGGTGATATAACAAAGTTTGTTATCACGTATGAAATAAATGCATGACTAAAGTATTCTGCATTGCTAATTTCTACATTTAGATTTTGACAGCATATCTCTCATATGAGACACATATCAACCATTTCAAACATTTGATTGCACAAACACTTTAATGCAGTTCTCAACACATCAATGTGTTACTTTATGGCAAGGGCTTAACAAATTTAACTTGATTGTAAGACAGAGCAACAATTTAGTAGCCAAACATAAATGAGATGGCTCTGTAACTGCACTCAGCAGTCATTAATACTTTAGAAATTTAATATAGAGCAGCTATGGCAACAACATCACATATAACAAAAGTTAAAATGAGTACCCATCAGTTACCAAATTACCACCCGAGACCTTTATCAAATTAAGCACGCATGTCAAGACTTAATGGGCAGTACCCCTAAGACATGCAATACCTACATGACTCCCCATAGTCAAATAGAATTCAGAACACACATCTGGGTTCACATACAGCACCAAAACCCCATGCAGAATCTACATTATACCAATGTAATGCACCTTACTGCATTTAACCCATATGACTTGGAGGAACCATACTGCATGAAACACCACATGCTCATGATCACCTGTATTGTCCTCCTGATCAAACAACAGAGGTTAGAAGTTTATGTTATGGATGCTATGTTTGGTTTACATGCAACTAACTCTATGGTTTATTTTCTATTGCAAGTGTTTCCTGTTGCGGTGGGTACTTCCTTCCTGTAACAACTGAAACATGGCTGCTATACACAGCTTGCAGTGTCTTTATTTATATCTCCTGAAAGAGTACAGAAGTACATTAGGCAGCATTAAAGTACCTTTTGTTACTTATTTTTACGTTTTATTACTCCTGATCCTATTTACATTGTGGCCACATGAAGCATCACATGCTACCCATAACACAAGCAGCACCCACATGATATCCTGATATATCTACGTCACCGGTACCATATTCCAAAGTCAACTGACAACCTTATCACAAGTAGTAACCACACTAAACCCAAATCACACATTGTACACAAAACCATATATCATGTAACTACACTCACTGACAAAATTAGTATATATTATAATACATAAGTGATTCTGATCTTAAATTTCCAACAGACACTATTGTTCAGTGAGAAGACAAAGCTGATCACAGGGAAATAGATGAGGTGGCAAGCATCACTGCTGATATCATGCTTCGTACAGCACTATAAACCAACCACATCTATAAGATGTGGATATTTGGCAGTAATTTTTATAACAATACATGACACAGCTACCATAGCCCACTCTTTGCCATACAGTATTCATAAAAAGCCAATATGTTGGTGTTATTTTAAACAAGCACCATGTGTTTGTCAAGCTCTGCATCACCGGTCCACTCAAACATCTGTTTCAAAGCATTTTTTAGTTTTTTTCTGAAATATTTGCTTAGGTGTAGTTTTAGATTTCTCACAGCTGTACATTGTTTGTTTTGGACATATTGGTAAGAGTACCTCCAGTTTATCTGTCCTGAGAAGTTTCTGTGTAGCAGTAGAGCCAGGAACTGATACAGGTGGACTTCCTGGAACAATCACAGGTGTAGAGGGTAGCATTTCAGTAGGGACCAGTCCAACTCCAGGGGTCATCGGTGTAAGATATGGAGCAAAACTAATAGCTGTATTTGTTCCTAATGCTGGGCCTACAGGAAATGTGGGCTGGAAATTGAAATACAAACAACATAGATAGAAAAATACAAGTAATAGAACAGATTCAAATTAATGTAAACATTATATTATACACAAATTATGAATGCACCATTGCAGATATTTGGGATTTAGAAAATGCTAAATAAGTAATAGGATTACGGTAACTATATTTCTAAACTGTAATTTTAGGCTCACGTAAGGAGGCTGGAGCAAATACAGTAGAAACCAGTTACCTGCATTTGTTTGGTAAAATGTAATAAAAAATATGTCCCAATGTCGGTTTTGTGTAAAGAGTAATTATGTGGAAAAGGTAAGTTGTATTTATTGGCTTGTCCTTGCATGGTAATGTTTGCTATTCTTGCACTGTTACAATGTCCAAATATGCCTGCAGTATTACTTACATTGAGCTACAGAACCAATGCTGATTGTGAAAATGCTATAGGTGTTATAATCATTACCATAAAAGCTGTTATAATAAGGTTCTATTCACTTCTTTGCATCTGAGCTAAAACTCCTTGGAACTCAGTGTAACTTGGACGCATGTGGGTATCGGTGCAGGCATTTGAGGGATAATTTGCCAAACTGCAGCAAGCAAGCAAGCAAGCAAGCAGGTTTTCATTGTGTTCAGTGACTTAGGGATTCAGCCTATGCACCTTGCATTGAACTCACCAGGGTCAGAGGTTGAAAGAGACCATAATGACTTTGTTTTAGACATGAGCCTAAGTGGACCTAAATAACATGCAATTAATACGGATTAATACTTCTGTGTCGTTCCTATTCACATACCTGATCAGCAGTTTGTAAATAGATCCCAGACAGAATTAGCACAAACAGTCAGACGAGATTTAAATGCACATGGAGGCATAAACACATTGAAAAATACTATTTTCTAAAATAATCACCCCATAACTTTACATTTAAGTATATCTGCAAACAACTCAAACCTTTTGGAAAACTGGTTCTCAAATTATGTTATTGTTTTAAGATAGCATTGTTTTTGTGTTAATATAGCATATTTCATATATATAAATAAATCAAACCAAAGATGGCTAGGGCTGCACTTTATATATTTATTTAAATGCTATATCAAAATAATAGTATAATTTGATATATAGCTTTACCCATCTAATGTCTTCCAAAAATCCAATTTTCAATGGGAATAACATCTGTCAGCAACATTGTATCTACCTGTCTTTAGTAGATATTAGAATCACTATCAGATTAATTTACAGACTACTCTCAATTTCAATATCCTCATAACTGCCGGGTCAATGTTCACCAGGTCATAAGTCTCTATGAAAAGGTACAAAGATATTGACACTGGGAGTGGTATGCAAGTTTAATTATCTGATAATGCTTTTATAAAGTTCAACTTTCAGACTTTTTACCCACTTAGTGTAACATGTCTGATAAAAGTATTATAGAGGTATTTACTTTATGGCTCCTTAGAAATATAACATTCCTTTCAATTGTTCCCGCGCTGGATGGACAGTCTCTACTGATATCCTTCCAAAAGACACTAGAGGAAACCACACAAAAATGCAGTACGATCCCATCATTGAACACTAGGGAGCCTGCATTGGACAGTAAATTTACAGTGCTTTGTACATGTGCCTGGCTGATTGCACCATACACAACACTGCAGTCCAATGACCATCAGGCTCATGTGTTTAACAATCACTTGGTTCAGGTAGTGCATGTTTGCTTGTTTACTGGTACAGACCCATTAAAAGTCCTGATATGGTTACTACGATGATTACACTTTCCTGCCATATGTTGTAAGCTTTTGACTAGAAGTTTGTGGAGCTTGGAGGTTAAACTGAATCTGATGATGCTCTGTTTAATGAGTCTGCACCAATAAACCTGCACTACCTGAAGTAAATGAACTGTGTCGCTGGAGTCTTTTGATGGTTTCTGGATGCTTACATTTATCAACCCAAAGCACATGAGCATACTGCCGCCACATCTAACAGGACAGAAAAGCGCCCTTATCTAACGAGTTCTCTTCCATCTGACTTGTCACATTTGTCACTGGCATGCTACCTTTAGTGATTGTTCCCTCTCCCATTACGATTTGGAAGAGGGCAAAAGTATGTATGATATGGAGTTGATATATTAAAAAATATTTCTAGAATCTTATATTGTAACAGATAGCATAGATGCATAGTAAGCACCAGTATAGTTATAATTAGCTGTATATAATCTCCTAACTACCGAACAGTAGTGACCCATAGTGCATTAACTTAATGCTGATAAGCAGTGTTATCGGAATTAGATTGCAATAACTTATAAACATAGGGATGGCAATTCTAACAAAAATACAAATAGTTTTAGAGGGACACTATAGGCACCCAGACCACTTCAGCCCATTGAAGGGGTCTGAGTACTGTGTCCCTATTGCACTCAGTGCTGTAATGTAAAACATTGTAGTTTTAGAGAAACTGAAATTGATTACAGCCTGAAAGAAACTGTAGCATCCTGTAGTGTCTGTCTATTAGAATGTTGGACTTTTGGTCCACTAACTGATGCTGGACATCCTCACGCTCTGCACAAGGACATCCAGCATCAG
Organism: Pelobates cultripes; assembly: GCA_933207985.1. NCBI lineage: Eukaryota > Metazoa > Chordata > Amphibia > Anura > Pelobatidae > Pelobates > Pelobates cultripes. The sequence continues at coordinate 287,869,433 of OW240912.1, forward strand.
CTATTTCCCCATATAAAAGCATTGATCCCATGTTTTCCTATGTTTCCTAAGGTTTTTTAACCCTATATTAACTGTGGGGGGGGAAGGGGGGAGGGGGGAGGGGAAACACACTATAGTATCTCTTTAATGACAGAGTCAGACTGTAACAATCTTCCAATCAAAGAGTAGTCTCGTCATCAGTAAAAGTATCACTACTATTATTCATTCACTTGCAGCGGCAATTCATATATTTACTAAACCCAAATGCAGTCTGAATTCGGTCAGCATGAGCAAAACTGCAGCAATTGCCAAAATACATTCGATATGCAGAATAAATAATGGTTCAGGCAGTCTGGGATAACAGAAATAGCAGCCTTATTGGGGCAAAAGCAGCAACGTCTCGACCCTACCAGGCTTTTGCCCCGATAAAGCTGCTATTTCTGTTATTCCAGAGTGTCTGACCGCTATTTATTCTGCATATCTTGGAAAGGAGGCCTGACCAGCCCTGGCTTAAGAGCACCTGGGTTAATTGGTGAGTGCGGTATCCAGTACATCTGTACTACAGATATATTTGATGTCCAGATCAAAACTGGTGTTTTCCCTTCTGGATCCTATATAAAACATAGTTTTCAGTATATATTCACAAAGCACAGGTTTTACTGAAATTCGTAACCAAATCCATCTGGCAGGCTGCACATTCGCAAATTATTGTTCACTTACTTTTTAACATGTGAATGATTTTAATAAGATTTGCCCAGTGGGCAAATAGTTAAAAACCTCAGTAATGAAGAGTTAATTATGTGCATTCCAGTGCTTGCTAGCCAGCTGTCACATAAAAAAATAACAAATAAAAATAAAATGCTATGGGGATCAATAAAACCCCTTATTACTATAAAGGAGCTTTAAAATCTCCCATATCCCTACCTGCCTTGCGGATGGAGTCTGTGAAAAAACAGGGAGGTATAGTCCTCCCCGCCCACACTCTGGGCACAAAAATAAATAACGGGATGGACGGATCATTGTGGCCACACGTGGCCAGAGAATAAGGGCTATTATAATATAGGGGGGACCTAGCATCCCCTCTCTGGCCCCCATCCATTAGCGGCAGGTAGGAGGCACTAATTAAAATATGAAAGGGTGAGGACCTGATGTCCTCCACCTGTCCCGCATCCATGCACATGGGTGGGGCCCTAATTATAATATTATTATATTGTAAGAGCGCTCTGACACCTAAGACTCAAGAGATGCCTCCTTTACATTAGTTCAACTGGTAAAGAAATATGAGCACATGGTATTGATTTTCAAGAAATCAGAAGGGGCCCCTTATTAAATGTCTTACCTATACTAACTAGAATCTTGCTTTTCCTGCCACTGTATCATTATGATATTATAAGACATTTCTTCAGAATTCAGATAAGCTTTATGTGGTCAAAATATTATTTTTGTCATGTTAATGTGCAGGTCCCCAACAGACATAATTAAACCCCCATCATAATAATCTATTAAGGATTGCACAATCCCTTGGTCATAAGTACAGCTGGACCTTTTCCCCAACACACATTTACACAGTGGCAGGGGATCTCCATGACTCTTGATCCTAGCAATGTGCTACTCTCCTCCAAAGTAACAGTAGATGCCTCATAAAACTGTCAAAGATAGCATTTTCTCCTGGGTCCTTGTCCAAATTCTGTATAAATTAGGGCTTGACAAATCCCAGGCGCCAGGTCACCATGGCAACTAGAAATTTTGCCCTGGCACCTGAGATTTGTTAGTCCTTTAGCGAAGGTGGTCATCTGGGATAGCACTGGAACTGGCCACCATGGGGAACATTGGAGCCTGCCGCCGTGGGGAACATTAGATCCGGCTTCCCTGAGGAGCATGGAGGTGGTTGGCCGAGGCAGCAAGGAGACGGCACGCAAAAGAGCAGTAATATTATTAAAATTTCTCTCTGCTCCCTAGTGCGCTGTTCAGCAGCTGGAATATGATGTCACTCCGGCTCGGCATCACAGCAGAGAGCACAAGGGAGCAGCGAGGAGCTGCAAGAAGATTATCAGAGCAGCCCCACTGGACCCCAGGGAAAGATCCCCTCAGCTTTCCCAAAGGTAGGGAGGCCGGGTGGACATAAATTAAAATAAAGATGTCAATTTGTGTGTGTGTGAGAAAATGACTGTGTGTCTGTCTCCCTGTCTGTGTGTGTCTGTCTGAATCAATGAATCTCTATGGGGAGGAATCAGTACCTCCATGCAGAGCGTGGAGATGTTAAAATTAGGTGCTGCACACTGTGCAGCACTGACCCAAGACCCTAGCGACTGTTACTAGAGGTGTTACTAGGAAGAAATGTAAACACCGCCTTTTCTCTGAAAAGGCGGTGTTTACACTGAAAAGCCTGCAGGGACTGGCTATATCCCCAGAACAACTACATTAAGCTGTAGTTGTTCTGGTGACTATAGTGTCCATTTAAGAATTGCATGTTTCTCATTGAAAATGAAACTTTGTTAGTTTAAAGAAATACTGTCTCCTAACTTTTTTAGCTGGCTCCTCGATTCAAAATAAATGTGTCAAGTCTTTGTATAAATGTACAAACTGCTCTCCTCTCCTGACCTAACCTGTCCCTCTGTTCTGCATTCTACGTAAGCACACACGTGCGCACACAAATGCTCGATTATACACAAGCTGTTTGTTACTTTAATAGAGTGTTTGTACATCAGCTATCAGAAAAAGAGTACATGAAAGGGGAATTGTTACTGCCCAGGATTTTAAATATTTTGCTAATTAATCCCTACTTTTAACAAATATGTATTTGAGAGATGTTAAGTTAAATGTAGAAATTCACACCTCTTCATCTTAAATCATTGTCTCCATCTTGGCTCCTTTGCATCTGACTATATATTCTATTGAGGGATTGCAAGGTTTTACAAAGATTCCTAGTGTGTACCATTTTTCCTATTTTCCATCTGCCTCACAGGTTACTGGGCATGCACATGCAAAATGAAGACGAGACGAGAAGGAGAGGATCTTTTCTCCATCTACTGCACACAGCTAGACAGCATGAAGAAACAGAATTGAGAGAGTATGCAAAACCAGTACAGGTCCCTCCTAATGTGCCATTTTTCCATAAAAAATGTGTAACCTATAAAGTGTCAGTGTGTATGTGAGCTAACACATCAGTTGTGTGTTTGACTTGTGTCACTTTTGTTGCCGCGTGTATATTTATTGATAAAAAGTACATACAATATATTTAACTTGTTTTTATATCATCCACACATTTTTCTTTACTGTTAGCACTCACAGTGGCAAGACTCCTGAAGTCTTCATATTATTGATTACTGCACACAAGCATATCAATAATGTATGCTGCTACAGTTTCTTTCAGGCTGTAATCAATTTCAGTTTCTCTACAAGCTGTGATAATGCCCAGAAAACAAGCATATCTATGCCTTTATGTAACAATGTAAAGATTTTGCAATACCTTGCACATATTGTCATATGTGCACTACCCATAAATCTCAGGATGACTGCGGTATCAATGTAATAAATACATCATTTTACAAATTGAACATCAACATGTTTTACCTTACTACCCACCTAGTGATCATAATCTGTATGGGCTGCAAACCTGGTTTGCCTTTAGGATGACTTAATACCTGGAGATGTTAATTAATATCTGCCCCTGCAGAATAGAACTATGTCAGTAATGTGTGTTAATGGTTTATAGCAGGATTTCCCATGGCACATCTTATCCACAATGAGTGTAATTCTATGTTCCAGGGCATAACCTGATTATCTAGGTTGCAGTTCAATCATTTGCCATTTTATATGGATTAAAAAAGCATTAGCAAGGTTTCTACTGAACACGAGTGTATAAGTCTATTGTGGAAGAGTAAGGGTATTTCAAAATAAAACGTAGACTAAACCCACCAAAATGTTTAACACTTCAAATGGTCAGATTACAGTTGTCTGCCTAACCAAGGTGTTGGTTACCTAAATATTTATTCCAGCCAACTAGTGATTTCAAGTGGGAAATGCATTTATTTAAAAACGTGGGGTGGGAACTGAGTACAAATGTCTCTGTTAATTTTTCTATGCGTGATGAGTATACATATCATGGTCACGTGTTTTGCACACAGCAGGAGAGTCCTTACCATTGGCTGGAGCTGAGTTCCTGGAAACATAAACTGCATCTGTTGGGCAAGCATGGCTGCTGCTGTTTTCTGCTGGATAAGATTGTTCCTGCCATTAATTTCAAGCTGGGTTTTTAAATGCGTTGGCGGATGAAGATATTTGCAGTTCTCCCTTGAACAACGACCCTGTAAAATGTTTCACAATTAATTTTTAAAGACTTGGAAAATGTTATATCAGGGGGAAACACAATCCTTAGAGATGTTGTTTTAGCACAATTATACGCTTAAGCAAATGCACAGATCATAAAAAAAAGAAAAAGGCGCTTTAGCTTTTTACATTAATATTTTTTCTTAAAATGAGACCAAAATAAAGACAAACAGAGGAGCATTTAAAAGACACTGTAAACATCACTTCATCTTAATGAAGTGATATTTAATGTATATATGCTGCCCTTGTAGCTGTGCAAACAAAAACAGTGCAGCTTCTTCTTTTTTTTTTTTATTTTGCAGTTCCAACACCTCTAGTGGCTGCCAATCAGACATCCACCTTGGGCTTTGGAGCAAAATAGATTTACATAGACATCTCATAGAGCAGGACTGTACTGGTGGCTTGCTGTGATTTCTGTCCATGTGTCATATGTCCACAATGCTCCTCCAGAGAAGCCTTGAGTTTGCCACATACTAAAGCTTGATGGTCTCCCAATATGAGGAATGTGCAAGCAGGGGGATACCTGTACCTCCTGTGCCAACAATTACACTCTACCAAGAACAATTTATATTGCTTCTACATTATTCCAGTCAACATCTGAACACAGCATTAGACTTTCAACTTGTCTTCAGACTTATGAGAAGTTCCCTTAGCGCCAACTTTTTTAGGGAAAATATCAACTCTTACCTTGTGTCACCTCACTATAGTTGTCACAAACCGAGTACAATGTTCTCCTCTACTTGACACATACTACTGTATACTGGTAATACACATAGATTAATGTTCCCATATGTGTGTAATTATTAGTGTGTACATTTATTTCAATAGGGCTCTCATCACTGCTTGTACAACTGAGCATTTTGGAAGTAATTGTTTTGTTTACAAATTTGATTCAGTGGGGGACTATGTTGGTACTTTAGAAAGAGCAGTACTGACCAAACAGTAATTTTACTAATTCTAATTCATTTCATAACACTTCCCTCATTATGTAACTTCCGCTTCTTTTCTTTTAACTCCAACAAAGAAAAATTGACATTGCCCCGACCCATTGCTTTGAAGAAGTAGTGGTTACCATACAAGGAAAGAATGATATGTGTGGAATAAAATCCAGTAAGGTAGAGGTAATCAGCAAAAACCCTTAATATTTGTCCAGGATGTTAAACTACTCCACTAGGTTCTTCGAATGGAAACAACGGAGGTAATGTGCAATAATTTTACAGACCTATTGTATTGTGATAGTGGCCTGTGCAATTTAGCCATACATTTTATTATCACAAACTCTCATACGCCTACAATGTATATTGGGTCTGCACACACAGACATAATGCTACTATATTTTAATTAAACACCAAGCGCTACACGTGTTCCATTTATTGCACTGTGCGATGCTGGGCACATCACAGAGTTCATGTTTGTAAATCTGTGCACACTTTAATTAATATTATATATTAGAGAGCAATAGCTCATATTTGAGTTACTCAATGAGACGACTGCCTTTATTTTACATTTTGCCATGTCATATCATGAAAGCCTTTGCTGGACAGTACTACCTCCTGACAGATGGCATCTTGGGCTTTATTTCAGAATATTAACAGCTCTCCACATATCAGATAGCTAAGCTGCTCATGGGCAGTCTAGGCTTCTTTATCCTTCTGAGCAAATATCCCCGAGTCAGCTTTATATCTGATCTGGCCATAAGGAGGAGAGCATGCATTCCTGTCTAATGCTCTCCGCTTACAATTATTTGGTAACCTTTAAATAATAAACAGTTCCATGGCAAGCAAGTATTTACTACCTTAAACCATGCTGCTCATTTTCCCTTTGAAACTACCAATAACAGGTTAACATATGAATGTATCAGAACACTGTTACTGAAGTGTGAAATTCTAAATGTTGCCAGCCAGATAAAGTCAGGGCACTTCTCACACTATAACCACGGCAGTGTGCTATGGTGGTTGTGGTGCTTGAAGTGTTTCTTTAAATATTTTTTCTTTTTAAAGAATATCGCCCCTCTGTTCTGTTTAACTGCACCCATGTCCCACTGTTGTGGTAAATTAAGTTTTAGTATTTACTGAATTTGCCAGGGTTTGTTGTGACTTTCGCCAGTCTTTAAATGAGGACTTATGCACTAAACAGTTTTTTATTTGTCCGGTAAGCGCTTTATACTTAATTATGTCAACCTGTTCCCATATTGTTTGACATTAAACTGTGAGTTGGTTCAGGCTTGCTATAGTGTTGCTTAGAGTGCCCCAATGACGACATACTTCACTAGTATAATTGTAAGACCTTCTCACATCAACAGCTGGGTATAGCTATGGATGAAGTTATAGCAGTATTTACAGCGATAATTAGCCTTACACCTGGAAGACGATACAGGTTTTCGTATGATGCTTCAAGCAAGAACCATACCAATGGATTGAAGCCTCACTGTCTGCATTTACACAGCCGTTTCAATACAGCCATTTATCATAGTTATCTGCCTTCAACACCACAGCACACATAGAGCACTAGATTTATCAAATGAAATGAATCCCAATGAAAGTTATATGCACTTTCTTCAATAAATCTGATACATTCCCACAGGTTTGCTACTTGGATGTTTTGATACATTGCTTTTACAGGCACAGATAATGGGAAAGCTGTTAAGTGTAGAAGGGCATTGAATATAAGCCTGTGTTCGTCTCTCAAAATCTACTGCATTGTGTCTGGTCTTTGGTTTATATATACTTAACCTTCAGCAATGCTGTGCTTGTCTGTTCAGCCACCTGATTGGCAGCTGAGCGCAGTAGACAAACAGACATCACAGCACTGATTAATCATGAATAAGGTGGTGTTATGTTAAATACATATTCAACACGAAGAGTTAAATGAATGAAAGTGGTATATGTAAGAAATTGGAGAGACGCACATAGGCGGGATAAAGAGGCAGAAAGTGTCAATTATCTTGTTTTTATTCATGTGAAGAATGAAGACGGTTAGATGATGTCTAAATCTAAATACTGGGATACAATTAAATCCTAGCTACAACAAATAAAATACAAATGAAACTGAGAATTGCAAAAAAAATTAAATTAAAAATAAATAAATATATATATATATAGTAAGTGAATATAACAACAGTGGATTGATGTCTAAAAACTAAACAATTAAGTATTGGTGTGTAACTTCCTCTTATACAATGAGAAGACATTTTAAATCTTTTAATTTAATCCAGATGCAAGCTATGATAGGACTAAAAATGATGTCTGAATGAGAAACGGGGACAAAACTCTCTCCAGGCAGGAGATATCTTGGATTTTTACAATGGCTAAAAATTCCTGATGGTGGAAAACTGCACCGGGAAGTTATTGTCATTTTTAAATGCCCCCATCCCCCTTTTTTGTGAATAGAGTATAAAATCCTCATTCCTCCAGCTCTTTTCTTCAACCTTCTGCTTTGTCTAAGTATCACAGTATCTATACGATTTTATCACTAATCCTGCCTTCAAACCGGCTGATTTTCATTTCTATAACTACAGAGCACTCTCTCATATTTCCACACCAGAACCATATTCTCCTTACTATATTTTTATTCACTAAACCCATCCTTGTGTCTGCCTTCTCTACTATTCACTTCCATTGCTCCATATGATTTATTTCATTCAAAACACCTTTCCAATTCATATTTGCACACTCCACCAATATCAGCAGTGTTTGTAAGCAATAATTAAATCAGAAAATATATTAATAAATAAGATGAATGTAATAACTTGAATAAATATGTTTAATTTACTGAGGTATGTTGGATTCCTCTATGGAGTTAATCTTTTTTTCCCACTTTGCTATTTATATGCTGCTATTGATAATTTTTTGAGCCCTTTTCTAATCTAACATGACTGTGCCCCAGTGCACAAAACAAGGTCCACAAAGACTTGGTTTCATGACTTTGGTGTGGAAAAATGTGACTAGCCCGCAGAGAGTCCTGACCTCAACCCCCTCGGACACCTTTGGGATGAACTGGAATGGAGATTGTGATGAATGGGCAAAAATTAACACAGAAACACTTAAAGGACCACTATAGTGCCAGGAAAACATACTCGTTTTCCTGGCACTATAGTGCCCTGAGGGTGCCCCCACCCTCAGGGTCCCACTCCCATGGCGCTGAAGGGGGAGAAAGGGGTTAATCCCTTACTTTTTTCCAGCTCGGCGTTGGGACTTTCCTCCCTCTTCTGACGTCCCTGGCTGAATGCGCATGCGCAGCATGAGCTGCGTGCGCATTCAGCCAGTCCATAGGAAAGCATTCACACGCTGGCATCTTCTCACTGTGAAAATCACAGTGAGAAGAGCCTCTAGCGGCTGTCAATGAGACAGCCACTAGAGGCTGTATTAACCCACTGCAAAAAGGGTTAAACCTAGCTGGACCTGGCACCCAGACCACTTCATTAAGCTGAAGTGGTCTGGGTGCCTATAGTGGTCCTTTAAAAATCTTGTGAAAAGCCTTCCCAGAAGAATTGAAGGTATTATATCTGCAATGGGGTGACTAACTAAATATTATTGTCTATGTATTAAGAATAAAAGTCCCTATTGGTGTTATAATCAGGTGTCCCAATACTTTTGTCCATATAGTGTATTTGCTGTATTGCAAACTCTTGACATGAATCATGATCACAATGTCCAGATTGTACCGTCAAAATACCCTCATACGGTACTTATTTATTTTTGATAATTTGGACTGCGGGCATTGAAAATTTAGTGAATAACCCTGAAAGTCTTAAAAATAAATATTGTAAGTGCGTTTGTTAATTTGGCTGTTCTGCCTGGCCAAATCTCACCTACATGTACAAATATATTAAATACATAATGAGGAAGATGATACTTCCAGATCCGATGCTTGAATTATAAGCATGCATGTATGAAGCATATAGGTATATAAGTGAGTGTGTTTGTACATAAATGTATTTGTGTGAATGCATGCTTGTCTGAAGGTGAGCACACGTATGCATGTTTCAGGATTACTGCATGAATGCACTATTACATTCAACTGCTATCTTAATAATGGAAAAATATACTAGTTTATTTATAAAATGTGTTACATACAGTGCTATATCCAGCAGAGCAATCACACTCTTTGGTTATTTTTTTTTCGGTTTAGTTTTAAAATTATCAAAATCTAGATGTTGACATCCCAATGTTCTTAACAGTAGAGGTGTTAAAAAGACGCTCAAAGCACCATAATCATTTATCAGTTATAGCACTTTACTTTTCTACCCAAAATAGTTAAAGGGACACTACAGTCCCCATAACCACTACAGCTTAAAGGAACACTATAGTCACCTAAATTACTTTAGCTAAATAAAGCAGTTTTAGCGTATAGATCATTCCCCTGCAATTTCACTTCTCAATTCACTGTCATTTAGGAGTTAAATCACTTTGTTTCTGTTTATGCAGCCCTAGCCACACCTCCCCTGGCTATGATTGATAGAGCCTGCATGGAAAAAAAAAAACTGGTTTCACTTTCAAACAGATGTAATTTACCTTAAATAATTGTATCTCAATCTCTAAATTGAACTTTAATCACATACAGGAGGCTCTTGCAGGGTCTAGCAAGCTATTAACATAGCAGGGGATAAGAAAATCTTAATTAAACAGAACTTGCAATAAAGAAAGCCTAAATAGGGCTCGCTTTACAGGAAGTGTTTATGAAAGGCTGTGCAAGTCACATGCAGGGAGGTGTGACTAGGGTTCATAAACAAAGGGATTTAACTCCTAAATGGCAGAGGATTGAGCAGTGAGGCTACACCAAAACTGCTTCATTAAGCTAAAGTTGTTCAGGTGACTATAGTGTCCCTTTAATGTAGTGGTTCTGGTGTCTATAGCATGTTCCTACAGGATTTTCAATGTAAACCCTGCTGTTTCAGAGAAAAGGTTGTGTTTCCATTGCTGCTTAGTAACACCTCTAGTGACAGTCACTCCTATATTCAGCGTCTCCACACTCTGCATGGACACGATGAACGTTCCCCATAGAGATGCATTGATTCCATGCATCTCTATTAGGAAACGCTGATTGGTGCAGCACGGCCGTTTGCCACACATGTGCAATAGCCTTCCTATGCTTTCCTATTGGAAAGCATTAGATTGGCTAAGATTATCAAGATTGATGATCTCCACTATGGAGGTGGGGTGAACCTTAGCGAGATCAGCATGGCGACGGAGAAAAGGTAAGTGTTACCACCCTAAATTCCACAGAGGGGGGAGTAGTGGTCACCTAAACATCTATTCCAGCACTACAGAGTTAAAGGAGCACTATGGGGTCAGGAACACAAACATGTATTCCTGACCCTATAGGGTTAAAACCACCATCTAGCCCCCTGTTCCTCTCATGCCTCCCTAAATATAGTAAAATCTTACTTGTATTCAAGTTTGCAGCTGCTTACTTTGTCCCTGTTTCCTTTAGACCTGCCCACTGCCATCAGCAGAAGTGGTAGCCTGATCCAATCACAATGCTTCCCCATAGGATTGGCTGAGACTGACAAAGAGACAAATCAGGGGCAGAGCCAGCACAATTCAAACACAGCCTTGGCCAATCAGCATCTCCTCATAGAAATGAATTGAATCAAAGCATATCTATGAGGAAAGTTCAGTGTCTGCATGCAGAGGGAGGAGATACTGAATGTTTGGATGCATTTTAGGCAGCCATGACCCAGGAAGGATCTCTAACAGACATCTTAGGAGTGGCCAGTCAAGTTATCACTAGGCTGTAATGTAAACACTGCATTTTCTCTGAAAAGACAGTGTTTACAGCAAAAAGCCTGAAGGTAATGATTCTATTCACCAGAACAAGTTCAATAAGCCGTCTGTAGTTGTTCTGGTGACTATAATTTCCCTATAGAAAATAGGTTTGTATTCCTGACATTATATTGATCCTTTAAAAAGATTTTGTTGATCTTTTATTTTATTTTATGCAGAGATTATCTTTTTCTTATGATTTATTTTTTAATTAAATATGATGTATTAGGATTGTCATCAATAATTCAACAGAAATTAATTGTATATATAACCGAAATTAGTAAAATTTGCATTCCCGAGTGGTACCTGCTGCCATTTTAATAAAGTCAGCTAAGATAGCTGCTGCCCAGGACTAACATCAGTCAGCACTAGGAAGTGTATGTGTAAGTGCTGCCTTAACTGCACTTCACTAACCCTAAATATTAACCCCCACTCTACACACTAACCATTATACTCCACTAATACTAATCATAAACTCCAAAAATACACATTAACCACTAGACTAACACTAAACATTAACCCCTATACTACTTTGATACTACCACTCTCTTAATCCATAACATACAATAACATATGTGATATAAAACAAACAAAACTGTGAAGCATGTATTAGGTAAAAATAATGCCATCTTGGAATTCTGGAGGCAGTTATTAACGAGGGACTTTGGTCTTGTATTTTTTTTTTTTTTTTTATGATGGTCCAGAGAGGCTTACTGGCATGATTTTCCAATAAGGTTCACTGTTACTCTTCTCTCTATATTATATATATCAAGTAAGAGGGCACTTACAGGGCTTTAAATTTACAAGTGAAATTATACAGTACACATGTGAGTTCCAATGTGAGGTATTCCTGATCATTCTCAGATATGCAGATACTGTACACATGTGAGTTCCAATGTGAGGTATTCCTGATCATTCTCAGATATGCAGATACTGCAGCCGGAACTCTAACTATTGAGCTTTCTCACTGGCATAATAATATATTCAAACAAATGTTAATCATCAAGGCTATTTTTCATTAATCTTATAACAATGTAATCTGAAACTGGTGACCCACGTCACTAATGATGAGTAACGTCAATAGGTTATAGTCCATATTTTAAGCCAATCCAATAAACAAGACATCTGTCATTAATATCTCGGGCATTACACTAATCATCACAAACAGGCCAGTTAAATCTCATGCAATGTATTCATTTTTCAATAAAATAAGATCACTTACAGTTTAATTACAATAAATGACCAAGTAAAATACAGAATTGGCTTGTTGCCAGCTGTTTGGCAATTTATAAGATCTAGGAGGGCTGTTAAAATGTCAGAAAATAAAAATAATAAATAATAAAAAGTTGATTTTAATCAAAAAAGCTTATGCACTGAAGGAAATAGAAACAAAACACCCAGCGGCTCAGAGTACATGGATTGAATTATATCCCCTGGTGTAACGAGGATTTAAAGGTTAATAACTAATTAGAAAGAATAGTCTCAATTAAAACCTATTAATAAACCCCTCAGCTTATTAAACACATTCTACATGCACTCTCTGCTGGCATACTTAATGCAGGGTAACAGGGGAACTGCTTTAGAAAAATGATCCTGTTTATGGAGAATTTAACAACAATGATGTACATGGGCAAATCCCATATTATTAGTTGCATCTAGTAGTATTTCTTGAACTCTGAACTATCTCTGAACTTTTGGCTATAATGTGTTTGCGCATTAAATTAGGGCCGTCCAACTACCTGCTTGCCATTTCTGGACTGACTGATCATAATTCACAAAAGGTTGAGAAGCAAACAACTTTTTCACAAATTTTTGTGTGACACAGCTGACTGGAGGAAAATCCTCAAAGTCCACTATATACTTGTATACAGGTTACCTGCAATGTGTCTTTCTCCAACTGAAACAAAATGATCCGATTAAATCAGGTAGGGCAAGTAAAAAAGATGACTTGATTTAATTTGAATAATTTTATTAATATGAAAAGTTAAAAAGCCTTCAGCCATTACCGGGAAGCTCATACATATATAAATAAATAAATAAAACATTTGCCCTCTGTCCCTGTAACCTTGGCAATGGGGCAATTCTACAGTGCAAGGGGCATTGAAACCCAGAATTAACCAGTTAAAAGTTCTCTTTTCCCTCAAATGTAAATTTGGTAAAGGTGGTCTTAGTAGCTTTATGCAAGCCCCCTAATATTGGCATTCTGAGAAGAGAGACTCCGGTGCATGTACTCAAAGTAGGATGGCCCATGCACTTCTCTGCCAATCAAGCAGGCCAGCCCACTTAGATCAGGCCATCTCTGTGCTTTCTGCAGGATCCTAATACCCTGAATGCAGTGTGAGCGTGATATGCTAAACTTTTTGTAAAACGTTCCTAAAAATGGGACAACAGCAACAAAGTTGGGACAGTAGATCAGGTCCCCAAAATCTTGACTGCCCTGAAAACAACGGGATGTTGTGAGGCATGGTTATGGTACAGTATACATGGTACAGTATATCCATAGGCCATTTTAATAGCATGTCAAATCCCTCAGGCCAGGTTGCAGGAAGTAGTAGGTTTCCTTGCAATGCCCGATCTGGATTTGTGACCCCTTACTAAAATAAATGGGGAGATAATACTTCAAAATGTGTTGAAAAAGGTATATATTCTAATAAACCATAGCGTTGCAAAATGTAGGTCAAAACATCCATGTTATGAAAATAGCCCAATAGTACTCGTTGGGAAGCCAATAATAGGTTGCGTCAGCTGACAACTTTAGTCTACCAATGGCCACCTAGCTAAACGCTCCTCATTCTGCAGTCGCCAGAGCCCACATAGCTATAGACCCTGAAAGTAAGATACCCAGACACTTCTGCACTCATAACAACTTCAATAAGCTACATTTGTTATAGGGGTTGGAGTGTTTCTTTAAGTATAGCTAAGAAAGTCTAAAACGGCAAGCAATATAAATTCCTATAAATATATTATTTTATATTTGATATGTAAAACAAATAAAAGGTAGCATTAAATAAACTTTCAGTAAGTGGTGACAGTACACACTCATAACCTGTATGAACTTTATTATCTTCATCTATGAGTTTTTTTGTTTTAGAAAACTTTCACTTTTCACCTGGAAATAAAGTGAATTTGAACCCTTTCTAAGGGGCAAGTCACCTAAATGGTGGTTTTAATGCTATAGCGTCAGGAATACATGTGGCTATACCAAGCAACTCAAAATAATACATTTAGAATACTTGGTATGGCATCATTGGGGCAATTTTATTTCTTAGGGCGCCATGTTCTCTCAAAGGTGACATAGGCCAGAAAATAACTTTACAAGTTGAAAATGGCATCTAATATATTTGGCCCTGTGTCTTCTCCAAAAAAAACCTGGAAAACTGGTATATTGGGAGAACTGTTGGTGAAACAGTGCTAAGTAAAAAATACTGAGGTTTTATTACATTAACACACAGGATTATGAAATGTCCTGTGAAAATGGAATGTATGTGCGTGAAAAATAGGCCTAGAAAATCAGTTAGTCAAATTTCCAGGTATGAAGACTGAAATGGGTAAGCCCTATATTTGACCCTGTAACTTTCCAAAACCCCATAAACCCTGTACCTCGCTGAACACAACTAATACCAGTAAAACATATGACAATGATGATATAATCAGTGAAAATGCAGTTTTTGTGTACAAATTGCAAAAAAAACAATATGAACACTAAACTTGACCAGGATTTGTGACTAAATGGCTACTAAAAACGACTGGACATACCCCATTTTGAATAGCTCAGGTTGTCTACTTTTGCAAATGGTATGCCAAGATGGGGTAATTTTCATTCCTCGGCTACCAATATAGGCCCAGCAAACCAACCTGGCAAATTTCAATGTGTAATAACTGAAAGGGCAAGCCATATATTTGAACCTGTAACTTTCCAAAACACCATAAAGCCTGTACATGGGGGTCATCGTTGTACTCGGGGGACATCACTGCATACAAATGTGTTTTCTGTGTTTTTGCAGTAAAAGCTAACAGTATTATTATGTATGGCAGTCACAGTTAAAATCCCACACAGAACTTGGAAAATAACAAAATTCCTTAAAGGGCCACTCTGGTCACCAAAAACAACTTTAGCTTAACAAAGCTTTTTTTGTGTATAGATCATGCCTCTAAAGTTTCACTGATCAATTTACTGCAATTTAGGAGTTAACTCACTTTGTTTATGCAGCCCTATGCACACCCCTCTGCATGTGACTTACACAGCTTTCCTAAAGAGTCATGTAACTTCCTGTAAAGAGTCATCTAATGTTTACACTTCCTTATTGCAAAATGTGCTGTGTCATCCATCTTGGTAATTGATTTTGCTAAATATTCAAATGTCATAATTGTTTATGTTACATGTTGTGTGAAATAACATTATGATTTAGATTCAAACTCACACATGCAACAGGCCTAGGTTCTCTCTGTAATGGCACATGTGAGCAAAATCTTTTAAGATCTGAGCAGGGACTCACATAAAGGTAATCTATTCTCAGTGTATCTCATATCATTAATTTGTTTTTGTTTCGCCTCCACTCCCCAAAACATATACCCGATGCTCACTGTACCTTGAGGGTTATAAGCTGCACCTCACTGCAGTGGCGGATCCAGGGGAGGCAACGGGGCAATTGTACCCCCTCCCTTCCCCCCACAATAAAATAGTGCTGGCCGAGGCTCTCCCCTGCCGACCCATGCAGGGCTGGCACTATCCAAGCATCAGCCCTGATGTTGGCCTTCAAGGACCAGAGGGGAGATCAGTGATCTCCCTTCCCGGCCCACAGGCACATTGCAGGACAGCCGGCAGGGGAGGTCGAGAGAACCCGGGGGAGCTCTTACCTGCATCTCCGCCGGGTTCTCCTCTAGCGAGCATGGAGCGTTGCTGCGGTTAGTATGGCAACGCTCCATTCTCACGAGAGTGAACTCTACCCTGAGCTGCAGGTTAGAGTTCACTCTCACCACTAGAACCACCAGGGATGCAACAAAAGCAATGTCTCCCCCTCCCTCAGCAAAGGTAAGAAGGGAGGGGGGACATTAGCTATATTTATTTAGTTATTATTTAATAATAAAAAAAAAAATTCTCTTTAACCCCTTAAGGACACATGACATGTGTGACATGTCATGATTCCCTTTTATTCCAGAAGTTTGGTCCTTAAGGGCTTAATCTGTCCCCCTATCCCCTCACACAAACTATAACCCCCTACACACTGCACCACAAACAAATATATAGCCCCCCCTTACACACACAGCCCCCCTTACACACAAAGCCCCCCCTTACACACACTGCCACCCATAAACACACATAGCCCCCAATACACCCACTGTCCCCCTTACACACACACTGCCACCCATAAACACACATAGCTGCCAATACACCCACTGCCACCTTATAGACAGCCCCACCATATACACACACTGCCCCCCATACAAAAACACACTGCGCCACTCACACACAAACACACTGCTCCCAATACACACACTGCACCCTTTACACACAAGCACACTGATCCCAATATACAAATTGCTACTCCATACATACACTGCACCCCTCTCACACACGCACTACCCCTCCATACACATAATGCGACCCTCCCACACACTGCACCCATCACCCACATACACACTACAGCCCGTATCCCGGCAGACCCCGGGTAAGTTATCAAATATTTTTTTAAACAGTTTAACTACTTACTCTGGGAGGGCACCACAGCAACTCCTGGCACCAAAACCACTACAGGCATTTTCTTGTTTCTTAAAATGATCTGCCAGTGCCCCTCCTGAGATTAGCTCCTGGATCCGCCACTGCCTCACTGATAAGGTCCATAGGAAGCCAAAACCATTGCTTGTGGTTGCTATATCTCTCGAGCAAAGATCTGAATTTCCCATGTGGATAAGACCAGTCTGCTACTAAGCACATCAATGTTTTTTTGCCATGGTACAGGAAGGAAAACCTAGACCTGATCAGGGTTAACTGAATGGCATGTCATTATGTTTTATTTTGCTTCACACAGAGCTATTAACTAAAGTGAAAATTCTAAGTGAATTTTAAATTTAAGGCCAGAGTAACCAAACTGAAAGCATAGGTGACATAGATAATTTATCCTGTTCATCTATTTTGACCTTACATGTGAAATTTACTTTGAATTCTCACTTGTGAATAACCCTGATAGTCATTCAAGAGAAGTAATTTGGGCAAACAATGGCCTTAATGGATTGTGTAATATTATTCTGTGCATGTGCTTTGTCCACGATCTCGTAATTGGCCCATAGTTCATATGGTCAGGTACCATTTTATTATTTTGCCTCCATTTTATAAAATTGCTTAAATCTGCATTTCACTACTAGACTATGACACAGATTAAACATATGCTATGTGCTTTGTCCATGTTTTTTTGTTTGACCACCTACAGTAGTCACATGGTCCAAAAGGAATTTTTTTGCACAATTTATTTTGTGAAGTAGTAAAGAAAAAATGATTTTCTCCAGAACCGCATATGTTACAAATCTGCAATATTGGCTGTGTCCATGCTCCCATGCTTGGACACCTTGATTGCTGATTGGAGCTATATATATTATTTTTTATTATTAATATATTATCTCTGTCTGGAAGGTGAACATAACAACTGCAGATGAAGCTATTGAAACCCAACTTGTAATTAAAGTAGTATTGTACTAAATACTCGGAGCTGGTCTGTGACATATTGGGTGCTGTTTGAAAGTGACACAATCTATATTACACAATTTATATGCACATGTACCAAATGATGAACACATGCTTACACCTTCTTGGGTTACAAGTAATTGTCTCAGCACTTAACTATCCATAACAGCTGTTTTTACCCTTCCAGGAATAGAATTGATAATGAGACAACAGTCAACTTGTTCAAGTGTTCATAGGGAATATCTCAGTGTAAATGCAGTCAAGTTATCACTGTGGAAATTAACCACGCTTTTCTTGTACAGCAACAGAACCAGAACAAATGTTCTTTTTTCAGACAAATTAGGGATATCAGGCCAAAACAGCAACTGCCATTGGTGCTATAGGGAACGTTAAGAAAAGTGACACATAGGTCTGGTGGAAGATTTGTAATAATAGCTTTAATAACAGACGATCTGTTGGAGGATTTTTCAAATGAAACCTATAATTTGTAATTTGTCCGAGTGACCCCATACTGAATGTGGCAAAACTACATACGGTGCCATTTGGACAGCAAAATCCAGTTCAAATACAGACCTGAATGCTTCAAATCCGAGCCCAGTTTAAAAAAAAAAAAAAAAAATAACTGTTTTCCCACTGGTAGTGCTAGCAGCTAGTAGGCAAATAGTTATAAACCCTTGGGGGTGACGAGGGTTACTTATGTGGTGGCTGGCTGGTGCATGCTAACCATATAAAAAAAATACAAACCCTGCAGGAGTCAATAAAACCCTGTTATTTCCATGTGGCAGGTGGGTGTATATCTGATTGAAAGTAGGGACGGCTGTTAGGAAAAGCTATCTCTATGGAGGATCCTGCAGGATCCCCCATACACCTCAGGGCTGTACTTGCGCACATGCACACATACACATACGACTTTCCGAATGTGTATCCTGCCGTTTGCATTAGGTTCGGAATTCTAATAATATCCATGCTTTATGATTATTTTAAATCCTATATTTTGTATAAGGTTGGGATATAAAAACACAAATTTTAATCTGGGCAAGGAATGCATCCAGGAAATAGCTGCAGCTTTGGTCGGCCTGAATTCCAACCTAATTTGGCTTTAGTAAATAAGAGAATTGTTATTGCAGTTAGAATTTGGTAATTTACACTTGATTTTTTCCAACCAGGAAAAAAATCTGGTGTTTAGTGAATATCCTGTTGATTTTCAATTCACAAAAATTCATTATATAATAAATAAACCCTTGTCAGTCATATTTTGCAGTTTAACCCCTTAAGGACACATGACATGTGTGGCATGTCATGATTCCATTTTATTCCAGAAGTTTGGTCCTTAAGGGGTTAAAGCGTTTTGGAAGATATTACAAGGTGTGTAATAAGCAAATGAAGGTGAAAGGAAGGTACGGTAATGAAAGAAAACTTCCTTTTACACTTATGTTATTTGACCATAGGCGTGCGCACAGGGTGTGCCGGGTGTGCCTGGGCACACCCTAATCCCCGCAGCACGCCTATGGAGTGAGACCGGCAAAGGGAGATCTCAGGATCTCCCCTGTCGGCTCATGCAGAGCCGGCGCTATCCGAGCGCCCACTCTGCTCTAAGCCTCCCTCCCCACTGCAGCATGGAGGGAGGCAGGAGAGGACCCGGGAAGCTCAGCCGCGGCAACGCTCAGATCTCGCGAGAGTTCACTCTCCACTGGACCACCAGGGAAAGCAGCAGGAACAAGAATCCCCCCTCCCTACATAAGGTAAGAAGGGAGGGGATATATTAAGTAATGTACCACCACCTCCACACCCTGCACACACACACATACAGCACACAGTTCCCATACACACACACAGCACACACAAATACAGCACCTACACACACACATACAGCACACACACACATACAGCACACACACACATATACACCGCACGCACACACACACACAGCACACACATACAGCACCTTCACACATACAGCACTCACACACATACAGCGCACACACACAGCACACATATACAGCACCCACACACACAGCACACACATACAGCACCCACATACAGCACACACACACACACACACACACGTACAGAACCCACAGACATACAGCACCCTCACACACATACAGCACACACACACATACAGCACCTTCACACACCTCACATACATACAGCACCTTCACACATACAGCACCCACACACACACACAGCACCCACACACACAGCGCCCTCACACACACACAGCACCCTCTCACACACACAGCACCCTCTCACACACAGCACAGAAACAGCACCCTCACAAACACACACACAGTACCCTCACACACACAGCACACTAACAGGACCCTCACACACACATCACACTAACAGCACCCTCACACACAGCACCCTTACACACACACAACACCCTCAAACCACCCTCACGCAGCACACACACACACACACACACACACACACACACAGCAGTGTATGTATGTATGTGTGTGTGTGTGTATATGTATATTTATATACATACACGCAGCGTGTGTTTGTGCTTTAGGGTGCACACCCTAATGCAATAGGCTGCGCACGCCTATGTTGAACTTTTGTTAGTTATAGCAGAAGGGAAGCAACACAGTCTTAAAAACTTTAGAGAATCTATAAACAAGAGTGTCAATACTCAGAAAGGCTGTAAGCCGCACTTCCACACCAAATATACCACAATGCTCTGGGATCCACTTTTCATGCATTCATGTTCTATAATAAAACATATTCCAATATTCCAACTATTTCTAATTCCCTCTCCATCTGGCCACATGATATATGGTGGTCTTGTAGTCACTTTAGTTCCTGAATTCCACAGTTACTGGGTGGGAATGGAGAGGGTTCTAATCACAGCTGGCCTTCTGTTTAATAGAGGCACTAAAACACCTATTTTTAATGTCTTTAATGCAAATCTTTCAGAGTCATGACCTAGGGTAGCACTTTCTTTCTCTAACCTGTGACCTGAGTAACTGATTAAATATATTTGCATATATTGCAAAGTGTAGAACGAGTGAACAGGGTTTACTTCTACAGTTCATGTTAGTAAGACATTTTTTTTGTTTCCAAGACTAAATGTAGTTTTTTGAGGAGGACATATAAATAACAAAGCAGCTAGTTTTTTTTTTGCCTTTCCTGGTGGGCTGCCCTGCTGCTGTCTGGGGATGCTGTGCTGGGCGAGCGGCTCCTTAGCTAACCCCCAGTGCAGCCATTTAGCTGCTGGGCTCCCTCTGCTGCCGCTTGCCTGCTCGGGAGTGGGGTATGCTGTAACCCAACACCCGAGCAGAGCACTCAGCTTCCTGCAGGCAGTGGAACACAGGACATCAACTGGTATCCCGGCTGCCCCCTGCCTGTAGACACCGGAAGCACTCTGAGGGGAACAGGAAGTAGCCTGTGCTCACAGTGCATTGCTCTCCTGCTCCCCCCACCAGGAACAGCAGCATGTTGCATGTTGAACCTCTCTCTTTCATTCACAGCACATATCTGTCCATCTGAAAGTAAGAGGAACTGATCATGAGTATGAGTATATAATAGTAAATTGGTCTGTGTGTATTGAATTGCTGTGTTTGTGTGTGTAAATAAATTGTGACTATATGTAAAGTGGTGTGAGTTTATGCTTGAGTGACAGTGTGTGTGTATTAGTGAGAGTGTGTAAGTGGCACTGTGAATGTCACTGAGAGGGTGTGTGTGTGTTTGCGTGAGTGAGAGTGTGTAAGTGACACTGTGTTTGTTAGTGACTGTGTAAATGACATTGTGTATGTCAGTGAGAGTGTGTAAGTAACATTGTGTGTGTCAGTGAGTGTTTGTGTGTTAGTGAAAGTGTGAAGTGGCACTGTGAATGTCACTGAAAGAATGTGTGTGTGTAAGTGAAATTGTGTGTATGTCAGTGACACTCTGTGTGTGTGTGTGCCAAAGTGACACTGTGTGTGTGTTGGTGACTGTGACATTGTGCATGTCAGTGAAAGTGTGTAAGTTACACTGTATGCTATTGAGAGTGCATCCACTACAGAAACAAATGCATTGCATCCACTACCCACACTGCATCCTCTACACAAACAAGCACACTGCATCCACTACACAAACACACATACACTGCACCCACTACACAAACAAACACATTGAATCCCTCTACACAAACACACACACACACACTGCATTTACTAATCAAATATTCTCACTGTATCCACTACACACATATAAATATTATTGAAAACATTAAAAGCAGCTGCCTTTATGTCATGTGTCGCTCTCCCATGAACAGTGTGTCTGCCACTGGGATATGACATCATGTTGTACCAAGGAGGTCTTCAGTCCTATGCATTGCGTGGAGCGACTGGCTATTGTAGTTACTCACATTTCCCTATAAGCCACCAGTCAAAAGCAGCCCCAGCTACAGCGGCATCCAAAGAAATTTCCAAAGTAGCCAGTCCGACCCTGCCAGAGATACACTCACTGCGTGACACCAATCGCCCCAAGGCTGCCCTGACGTTTGGCTTTGACAAGAATAGAAAAACTACCTGTCTCGGATGTCGGGAGATATCAATCTCACACCCCAGAGGTAGTTTTTTGTGTACTATTTATGGAAGTAAATAGATTTTTTTCTTCTTTATAATAACTTTACTTGTGAAACATAATTTAAAGCCTGCTGTACCGGTTATGGTGTCGGTTATGCCCTGTTGCCCCCTAGCGTAAGTAGTTTGACAACGTACATGAGTTCTCCCTGAGCAACTCATCCCTGTCTCCTCTGGAGTCAGAAGCTCCTGCACGGAGCTTATATTATCTTCACTGAGATAAGGCCTGAAGTTTAGGGACAGTTCTTTGACATTTGAAGTCTTAATGTTTTCCATAGAGAAGCATTATAATATATTTACAATGTTAGAGTGTTCCTTTAATGATAGATCTGCACACCAATATGCCAGTTTTAGAATCAGAGCCTGAATGGTCTGATACAACCATAGGACCCAAATTCATCACTCTGGTTACAATTTACACAAGCAAAATCTAAACATCTAGGGTTCTCTTTTAAGACAATCAATATAGCATATTATTTGCAATTTAAATCATGACTTTTCTATACATTGTACACAACAGTCTGCAAGCTTTTCCACAGACAGTTTTTTTCCATTACCAATTACATTATAGCTGGATCATTATAATTACATTTTAAAAATTTTTTTATATATCTTTCACAGTGTTGAATACATTGGGTTCTTTCTCAGAAATAATATATATATATATATAGCAGTTTTTATTCGAAAAAGTTACATGATCAGATTCAACATATTGCTTACTGAAAGCTGCCTCTTATACCTGAAATATTTTTGTTGCATTTAGACCTAATTATACATTACATTATAGTCACCAGAACAACTACAGCTTATTGAATTTGTTCTGGTGAGTAGAATCATTACCTTCAGGCTTTTTGCTGTAAACACTGTCTTTTCAGAGAAAATGCAGTGTTTACATTACAGCCTAGTGATAACTTCACTGGCCACTCCTCAGACAGCTGTTAGAGATCCTTCCTGGGTCATGGCTGCCTAAACTGCATCCAAACATCCAGTCTCTCCTCCCTCTGCATGCAGACACTGAACTTTCCTCATAGAGATTCATTGATTCAATTCATCTCTATGAGGAGATGCTGATTGGCCAGGGCTGTGTTTGAATCATGCTGACTCTGTCCCTGATCTGCCTCCTTGTCAGTTTCAGCCAATCCTATGGGGAAGCATTGTGATTGGATCAGGCCACCACTTTTCATGATGTCAGCATGCAGAGTTACAGCTTCTGGCTTGAATACAGTAAGATGTTGCTATATTTATAGAGGCATGAGGAGCCCAGGGGGGCTAGATGGTGGTTTTAACACTATAGGGTCGGGAATACATGTTTGTGTTCCTGACCCTTTAGTGATCCTTTAATATCAATAGAAATTGAAAAAAAACTTTCCTTATTCATATGTTGGTGGCAGCAAAAATTTGAATTGCTAGATATTGGAAACAGGATACTGTGCCCAACTGGTTTATGATAAAAGAGCAAGTATTACTCCAACTGAAAATGGAAAGAGGTTTAATAAATCAATGGACAAAACAAAGGGTAATATAAAAAAATGGATAAATAAGATTTGCCAGGTTTGAGGAGCCATTCTCTTGTTTCTCATGCTTTGCCGATTGACTTCATAATTTACATTTCTCTTTTCTCTAACTGACCCCCTGAAACTTATCTTTTAACTTTATCTCGCCCCACCACTTGCCCGCTCGATCCTGTCCCATCCCACCTCATCAGATCTCTCTCCCCTTGTCTTGTGCCTTCCCTAACACACATCTTTAACTGCTCTCTCTCTTCTGGCACTGTTCCTGCTGACCTTAAACATGCCACTGTAGTACCTATCCTGAAAAAAACATCTCTTGACCCATCCTTCCTCTCTAACTATCGTCCAATATCCCTGCTCCCTTTCTCATCAAAGCTTTTGGAAAGACTTGTCTTTACCCGTGTGTCTCGCTTCCTCAATTCCAACTCTCTCCTTGACCCTCTTCAGTCTGGCTTCCGCCCTTTCCACTCTACTGAGACTGCTCTCATCAAAGTCACTAATGCCCTAATCGCAGCTAAATCCAAAGGTCACTACTGCATATTAATTCTCCTTGACCTCTCTGCTGCCTTTGACACCGTTGATCATGATCTCCTCCTTCAAACTCTTCAATCGCTCGGTCTCTGTGACTCTGTCCTCTCTTGGTTTTCCTCCTATCTCTCCCAACGCTCATTCAGTGTCTCCTTTTCCAAGCATACTTCATCCCCAAGGCTCTGTCCTTGGTCCCCTTCTATTTTCTCTTTATACTGCCTGTCTTGGCAAGCTTATTGCTCTTTTGGATTCAACTACCACCTGTACGCTGATGACACTCAGATATACCACTCCTCCCCGGACCTCTCCCCTGCCATCCTGCCACGTGTCACTGCTTGCATTTCTTCCATCTCTGACTGGATGTCATTACGCTTTCTGAAACTCAATCTCTCTAAAACTGAACTCCTTGTCTTTCCTCCTCCTTATACTGATACTCCTCTCTCGCTCTCCCTTCAAGTCAGTGATATCCACAATAGTCCATACTTGCAAGCACGCTGTCTTGGCGTCATACTTGACTCTGGTCTCACCTTTGAGCCTCACATCCAGTCTGTTGCCAAATCCTGTAGGTTCCAACTCAAAAACATAGCCCGCATCTGCCCCTTTCTTACGCAAGATGCGACCAAAGAGCTTGTCTATGCTCTAGTAATTTCCCACATGGATTACTGTAACCCTCTCCTGATTGGTCTCCCCAAAAGCCGTATTGCCCCGCTACAGTCTGTAATGAATGCTGCAGCTAGACTGATTTTCCTCTCTAGTCGGTCTTCTCACACATCACCCTGTGCCAGTCCTTACATTGGCTCCCTGTATCCTATAGGAGTCAATTCAAAGTGCTAACCCGTACATTTAAAGCACTGAACAATTCTAGCCCCTCTTATATCTCCTCAATGATCTATAGGTATGCCCCTCCTCGTTCCCTCCGCTCTGCCCGTGACCACCTCCTGACCGCTGCTTGCACCCGTACAGCCAACTCGAGCTTGCAGGACCTCTCGTGGGTGGCTCCTTTCCTATGGAATAGCCTGCCTACCGCCATCAGACTCTCCCCTAGTCTTCAATCATTTAATAAGAGCCTTAAAACCCATCTCTTCAGGAAAGCTTATGGCCTCCCAGAGTAACCTCTACCTTACATACCTGTCTCTTGCTCTCTCTACCCTCTCCTCCAGCTCTGCTTCACTCCCACCCTATTTGATTGATATTTCCTGTCCTAACGTGTCTTATACCCCACCTCCTATAGACTGTAAGCTCATTTGAGCAGGGTCCTCTTCAACCTATCGTTTTCTTGTAATTTTCCTATTTATAGTTAAATCCCCCCTCTCATAATATTGTAAAGCGCTACGGAATCTGCTGGCGCTATATAAATGGCAATAATAATAATAATAATAATGTAACTATTTCTAATGATGTACAAAAAGGACGGTCTATGGTGGAAATAGGAACAATTCATCGCTTATTCTACTTATTTGTATGTAATTTTTTATTTCATTACTCATTATGTTTTTTTTTTTCCTGTATTGACTCTCTGTTATGTCATGTGTTTATGTTTCTCCTGAAAGGAAGGGCCAATCCCTAAAGACATAAAATGGAAGAAAAGAAATATCCAGACACACCTGAGGTTTCTTCTAAAAGGCAGTTTCTATCAGGCTTGACAAAGGCTCAGAGAGGAGCCAAAACGTTGTCTCCACTACCTTCTTTCAAATAAAAAGAAAGCCTTTTAGAAGAAACCTCATGTGTGTCTGGATATTTCTTTTCTTCCATCAATACATACATTATACACTCGTTTGGCAAACAGCACAAGCCATATTTTTTATTTTCTGTAACTGACCCCCTAAAACTTATCTTTTAACCACGTTTTTAAAAAATATTTCTGATGGGACCAATTTAAGAGTAATTTAGCTCAAGAAAATCCCCTTCATAATAAGAGATTCCCTGCTAAACATGTTTGGGTAACACCTAAATTACAAAAAACATTAATTTAGTATAAAATACATGTTTCACCTAGAGAAAAAAGCAAAGGCTAATTAATACTGTTCCACCTACATCATAAAAACACTTCAATCTCATAATATGAATGGGATCCTCCTTACCTTAAGGGAATCAAAGCAAGCAATAACACGTCCATTTTCCACCTGACAGCTTTTAGGTGGATGTGCAAATTTGCATTCCTCATCAGACCTTGAACAAGTACCTCTCTGGAACTGTCTACACACTTCTAGTGTCAGCCACTTTGTGTCCCTTACGGGAGCTACATTCAAAGCCATGGTGTAAAGAATAGAACAAAAAAAAAAAAACAAAAAACCTCCAACCACAACAAATCTACCCGGCCTGGTTGGTAATTGTCCAACTAAAATTCTCAGCGAATCTGGAAAATCCTTATAAAGTTTCAGAAAAATAAAGCTTTCTCAGCTGGAATAGATTGCTGAATGAAATCCAAAGTAGCATCAGAAGAGCTAATTAATCAATATGAAGTCACTAATGAATCAAGTTACCCCACTTGTTCAATTTTGGCTGAGAAGACAACATGCTCATAGTCTTCCGCAATTGGAAATGTCAGGGTAGTTTGGATGTTGTCCGACTCTGACTTTCCATAAAGTTAGTCCAATTGAGTGTTGCTCCTCGACAAAATCTTAATTCTTACTTGGACACTTTTTTTGGTATAGATTAAATAATGATGAAAACAACACTGTCAGCCTTCTGAAAAATCAAAACTAGATAGTGCGTATGTCCTCTTTGTCGACGATCAGTCCATTTCACGTCAAGCTATTGGCAAGTGAACACATGCAAGTTAATGGCAGCCTCACTTTGGAATTGGATCCTGTTTGGCAAGAAAGTGTTAAATCCACAAACGGTAGCACTTACTGGCAAAAGTGACTCTGGAAAAAGGCACTTTTCAAGTAAACAGCAAACCTACGATAGAAAAAGAAAGAAGAGAAAATGTCAGTTTATAAAAACAAAACATAAAATATATTATAAAGGAAAGCAAAATAAAAACTCAGCCACACCCTTCTGAGCAAGCAGCGTCATATAAACGAACAGCATAATGCAGCTCTCTGTTCACATCGTGAAAAGGAGAAAAAAAAAATAAGTTGCTGTAGTCTTCCCAGAAAAGTTATGCATGACAGGAGAATAGCCAATTGAAACACATATTGCTGCAATATTCTAGGCAGTCGTCCAGGAGATGGGAGTGACTCAGAAGTAGATGAATGTGGCAGACACAATAATTAGACAAGCCGCTTCAAAAACAATTCAGTCTAATGTGCTTAGCCTTTAAATCAATTTATTAGGACCCCGATTCCCAATTAATTACACATTTAGTTCTCTGGTGTTTATACTTCGAGATATAAAAATAGCCTACTATGTAAGAATAACTGGCAACAAATATACTCACAGTAACATTTTAAAAAAATTTTTAAAGCGTGCAATAATTAGTCATTGATATTATCACAAACGACATATAAATATAAAGGATATTGCATAGCATGATACATATAAATCAGTCACAGAGAACAGACGCTATTCACTGAACTTTTAGAAAAATGGTTACCAACATTTCTTGAACCAAGGTCCACTGCAATGATGGAAAATTCTTGAAAGCGCAGCTATCTTTTTTTCTTAATTCTCATCAGCACCTTTTAAACATCCCATTTTGTTGCTACCTTACCTGAGGTGCCGTTAGCTAAATGTAGCAGTTTGAATTGTTTGCGAGAAAGTAATCCCAATTTTACTGTAAACCCAATAGATATTTCAAGAATGCATTCAGACAGTTACCGCCCTGAACTCAGTGTGCTCACAGAACATTTTGATATAACTTGGCTTTCACTTGAAGTGTAAAATCTTTTCAATATTTAAATTCTGATTTAAGTAGCCAGTAAAATAAAAAAAAATTTCAGTTGACAGTTTCTACTATTTTGAGTATTTTTTTGTTGTTGTCATTTTCAAGACTTGGTAACAAACACTATATGGTTGAAGTTTATTTATGAGTCAAACAAATGTAATAAAGGAAAAGAACGATTTCTAAAACAGTGAAGATGCAGCTATAGAGTTAAAACAAAATACTCAACACAAGCAGAATCTCCTTGCCTCCAGAGGTTTGCCAAACATCCTTGTGATGTTGTTAACATAAATATTAATGCATCCCTTTCAAAATTGCTCAATACAGATTATTTTGCCTAGTCTTCCAACCACAAGTGTTGGCTGCAACCTGCAGTGAGAGATTTATTTTATTGAAACTAATACTTTAAAAAAACTAGAGTTTGTTTCAACCAAGTCAATTTCAAACCTATAACAAACATATTAATTGATTGGCATTTACTGGCCAATCACAATCTTTTTTGTCAACGGAAGCTGAATTTTGTTTGTCCAGTTTCTACCGAACAAGCATACAACCTGCCTAATCTGTGCCAGGTTATGACAACCTTGAGTTCAATATGAATTATAGCTGAGGTAATATCTGTTAATGCATGTTGCTAGCAAGTTTGTCAGTTTTGGTGTACTCAATGAAACTTTCAGTGTTTCAGCGGTCCAAAAATTACAAGTTATTCCAGGGAACAATTTTCCCGAGCCGATACAAAAAGAAATAAATAAAATGTAAGCAAATATATGGAATTAATACTTCACAAGAATCATCTAAGGACTGTCAACCAATGCATTGCAAGTCATTCACTCCCATTCTTGTCTTCAAAAGTATAATGAGTGACAGAGGCAAGCCATTAAAATGGAGTACTGTCTTACTAACCAGGAACACAAAGAAATAGCCAAAATAACAAATTGTACAACTTTAAATAGTCAATGGAAATATAATAAAAGTTAATATAAGTAGAAATAATTTGGTATTGCTGTAATAGACATATTCACTTACAAAACAAAAATACTTTTGTTAAAGGACCACTCTAGGCACCCAGACCACTTCTGCTTAATGAAGTGGTCTGGGTGCCAGGTCCCTCTAGGATTAACCCTTTTTTTTTTATTTATTTTTTTATAAACATAGCAGTTTCAGAGAAACTGCTATGTTTATGTTAGGGTTAATCCAGCCTCCAAATCCTCTAGTGGCTGTCTCACTGACAGCCGCTAGAGGCGCTTGCGTGCTTCTCACTGTGAAAATCACAGTGAGAAGACGCAAGCGTCCATAGGAAAGCATTGTAAATGCTTTCCTATGAGACCGGCTGAATGCGCGCGCAGCTCCTGCCGCGCGTGCGCATTCAGCCGAAGAGGAGGATCGGAGGCAGAGAGAAGGAGGAGAGCTACCCGTCCGGCGCTGAAAAAAAAGGTAAGTTTAACCCTTTTCCTCTCCCCAGAGGCCGGCAGGAGGGGGTCCCTGAGGGTGGGGGAACCCTCAGGGCACTATAGTGCCAGGAAAACGAGTATGTTTTCCTGGCACTAAAGTGGTCCTTTAAGTCATGAAATCACATCCCAGCCTTCCTTACAACACTTGTTCACAAGGGTAAAAATTCTAGGGTTTACTTCTAAAGGATGGAAAAAATATATTTGCTACATTGTCCAGGGATCCGAAGGTCTGAGCAGCATTGAACTATGACAGAAAATTGACTAAACACTTCCTAATGTTATCATATTGCTCAGTAAACAGCCACAAAATGTTCATTATGTTTCTTTGCATGAGTATGGGACTTTATTTTGTTCCCAATAAAATCTATATATTGAGTTCAGGATCAACTCTATGGAGCATATTGCCCCTGCCAAAGTCATGAAAACATGTGACACAGGGTGACTGAGCCAAAGGCCAAATAGACAGCGTTTAAGAAACTCATAAGGAACAAATTGATATAAGCAAGAATTTGTTGTAAGTATTCCTTTGTAACCCATTACCACCCACTTCCCCCAGATCCTCCAGTCATGTAAGAAGTCACTGAACACCTCTTCATGGGTGATGCTTGTCTAATTACAATGGTCTTCCTCAGTTCCCTTGCCGCTATAGCCCAGTTCACTCTCCCTCCTTCCACTGTTTGCTTGCTCCACACACCACTAATACTAGCTTATTGTGACACAGACATCTTATCTACCAGTCCCCTCTTTCCCTCTGACATGCTTTAATTCATCTTGTGTGTATTAACCCCTCTTATAGATTGAAAGCCTGTTTGAGCAGGGCCTTCTTCACTTCTTGCCTCTGTTAATGCATGTATGTCAATTACTTGTTAAATATCCCCATTTTATGATTGTAATTTGCTGCAGAATATGGTGGCACTATATAAATGATAGTAATAATAATAATACTACACTTTGTGATGGCTGCCATACCATGCAAGGAAGCCATTTAAATCTCTGGAATCCTGAGCTCTAGTTGGGCATCATAGAAATAGTGATGTGCAGGACCCCCAAAACAAGAGAGCTATCACTATGAGGCCGCATTGATTTCCTCTATTAAAGGGAACCCTATAGAGTTTTATAGAATTAGGGTTAAATGGGTTTAAAAATAGCATCAAAATTTGTTAGTGAATAGTGTCTTTGGGAGGAAAGGTAAGAGGTAAGTCATCAGATTTGCACTTCGTATTTTTAGCAAGTTTCTTACATGTAATAAATCAAAATTATATAAAAAATTTTTTAACGATATATAAATATATATAGATTTGTTTCACTTTTTATCTAGCGGACTAGTCATGTTAGGTCAGATTCTGCTGTTATCTGACCAATTGCCGCTCAACCTAACTTGCCTGTTGCTGTGATTGCTCTGTGTGAAACTGCAAAAAGCTTTCTAGTCTACATGTGGGATTGCTGTACCCAAGCGCAATAGCAGAATGGAAATCTGGGGTCTTTACAGTAGTGGGTCTGGTCTGTGAAATTCTCCAGAAAATGAAACATGTAAAAACACAAATATTTATAAGAGATATAATATATATGCAAAGTTTGGCAGATAATGGTGAATTTTTAAAAAATAATAGATAAATCCAGGCACATCACATAAAATATGTAATAATTCTTTATATAAATAAACAATTCATATAGCAGAAATGTACCTCAAAAGTCACATAAATATTTACCTTACATAGCACAAAAGTACAGTTAATACTTTGTATACACTGCTATCTCCTGCTAAAGTCAAGGACAAGGTAAAGTATGTATGCTCAGCATGTGCCTTTTTTGCCAGCAAGGTGTGCGGTTGCTATGGTCACAACATGCACAGCATTTGCTTCTGTGCTTTATTAGTAAGTGACATCTCTTTGAGTGGTCGGTATCTTTTGAAAGAAGACGTTATATGCGGCCAGCCAGTAAAAATTAGTATAAACTAACAAGCTAAAAAACAAGCCCTAACCTGGTTTAGTACACTATCACGTGAGATGAAAGCTGTAATTAAACGACGAAAAAACAAAAGAATATTACAGTCTAGATATAATTATCATGAAGAAGCAAACAGTCAGTATTTACAGTGCTACATAATATTTAAAGCACAGTTTACTAAAATTGATTCTCTTATGTATTAAGGAGGGCTGAGCCATCCTGATAGCCAGATCTTCACGACAAGTACTACTAGGTTCTGCTACCATGAATTTCAGTTGTAAAATCTAAATGTCTTTTGGGAATTAAGCCAATTAAAATGAGATGGTATGTTATGTCCCTAAGGATACAGAGTAGTAAAATATAAGGAATAAAAAAGATTCAGTGATGAAAACGTGATTACTTCCTGGCTGCTGACTTCAGTAATGTAAACAACACAAACTGAATTTCCTGATGGCTAGTGGTAAGTTAACCTTGCCTTAAGAAGTGCTGCAATGCCAGGAGCACTGATAGAATCCATAATCTATGATGTAGGGTGTACTATTATAATCATCCAGAGACTCATTCAGCTATTTATAGATTTATCCATCCACCATTTCTCACGTTTTAGCTGTTCTCAGATGCTGTGATCTTTTTTTTATCTTCTGTTTTTCTGACCAAGAGCAGCAAACGCATTTAACAACATAGTGCATGGACTTACAAAAATGATGGTAAAAATTGCGGTGTTTAATCAAATCTGCACCTAAATCAAGATGGATTTTTTTTTTTAATTTGATAATTGTGGCTAACATTTCTTTCCCACTTTCTTGTCAATAAAGGGCTGAAGCAAGAAATAGTAGGTAACTCTTCTAACATATAGGATATGACCACCGAAAGGACAGCATCCTGCAATTTTAGGCGAGAGGTTGACAATCCGTTTAATATTACGTATGTTTGCGCTATATGATCCTCTGAATTATAATATGTAATGTCTCTAAGTCCCATACATAAAAAAAAATCCACAGCATGCTAATGATATATCTGATAAAGCTGCTCTGTTATTTTCCTGTCTTCTATTCACACAAGGCACAAATAATAATGATGTTTAGAATATACATAAAAAGGATTATGTATTCTTCCGATGCTCAGAATTTAAATAATAAGGATTTCATATATTTCTGATGTTACTCTGGCAACAGTAATGTCATTGTTTCCAATGTTCTAATTCTTGAGTGACATCACTACATGCAGCGCTGCTAAAGCCCAATGCCCATTCTGTTAATGGACCGTGAGACTAAGGGGAAGAAGGTGGGCACAAACGGTAACAGCTGCTGTTAACGATGCATCTGACGATGAATAACCAACACTGAACTATGAGATTTATCTCTGTGAAATATTTATGTTTATAAGTCTTAACTTAATCAAGTGTTTTTTTTTTTAGGTACCCAGGTGGATCTGTAAATCGACTCTGTCACTTCTTAGTATTTTATAAAGATATAATCTTGATAAAATACTACTACAGACTGAATTGGAATGTAACTGAAATTATAATGCAATCCAAAAATACAATGACACAGTAAGGACACATTCCAAGAATTCCAGCCAACACAGGAACTACAAACTTAAGTGGTTTAATTATTATTTTTAAAATGCATTAATTTTATAATTCCTAACCAAAATAATGAGTATAGGTACACCACAATTTTCTTCTAATACTTTTTCTTTTAATTTAGACTTTTTTTCCACACACTTTTTATATTTTACAATATTAGGCTACGTGAGCACTGGTGTGGGGTCACGTCATTTTTAAGTGGTTTGAATAAAAGCAGGGTTTCCCTCATCACATGCGACCAATCGCCGGCTCACCAAAATAGATAATGTGAATGCTCCACTACTGCACTAGAAATATCAATGTCATGAATATTTGGATGGCATTGATTGGCCGAGCATGTCAAAGAAAAGACTGGTCAAAAATGCCAAAAGTTGGCACACGCAGTAGACAAAACCAGGTCAAGATCACACAAATTAAAACATTTATTAAACTCGTCATAAAAGACATTCTTAGAGCTTTATGACCTTTCCTAGGATATACTTAATGTGTAAGGGTAGGTAAAAGATCTGCAAAACTGTAAGCATGTGTAGAACACCAGGGGTCATGCCATTAGAGTGGCCCACTAGAGGTCACTTCTATAAATATAGTGTGGATGCAGCAAGCCAGGAGATGACCTGGGCACCTCTTTTAAAGGATTAGGAGTGCTCCTAATCTCAGCTTGTTACCTGTATAAAAGACACTTGTCCACAGAAGCAATCAATCAATCAGATTCCAAACTCTCCACCATGGCTAAGACCAAAGAGCTGTCCAAGGATGTCAGGGACAAGATTGTACACCTACACAAGGCTGGAATGGGCTACAAGACCATCACCAAGCAGCTTGGTGAGAAGGTGACAACAGCTGGTGTTATTATTCGCAAATGGAAGAAACACAAAATAACTGTCAGTGTCCCTTGGTCTGGTGCTACATGCAAGATCTTACCTCGTGGAGTTTCGATGATCATGAGAACGTTGAGGGATCAGCCCAGAACTACACGGGAGGATCTTGTTAATGATCTTAAGGCAGCTGGGACCATAGTCACGAATAAAACAATTAATAACACACTATACCGTAAGGGACTGAAATCCTGCAGCGCCCGCAAGGTCCCCCTGCTCAAGAAAGCACATGTACAGGCCAGTGTGAAGTTTGCCAATGAACATCTCAATGATTCAGAGGAGAACTGGGTGAAAGTGTTGTGGTCAGATGAGACCAAAATCGAGCTCTTTGGCATCAACTCAACTCGCCGTGTTTGGAGAAGGAGGAATGCTGCCTATTGACCCAATACCACTATCCCCACCGTCAAACATGGAGGTGGAAACATTATGCTTTGGTGGTGTTTTTCTGCTAAGTGGACCGGACCGCATCAAAGGGACGATGGACGGGGCCATGTACTGTCAAATCTTGGGTGAGAACCTTCTTCCCTCAGCCAGGGCACTGAAAATGGGTCGTGGATGGGTATTCCAGCATGACAATGACCCAATTTCCCTCACTGTTTATATTTTAATATATACACAGTTATATACATTAGAATGGCCCATAAGTCCTCTAATGGGCCCCTCTAATGGCATGGCCCCTGGTGTTCTACACATGCTTACAGTTTTGCAGATCTTTTACCTACCCTCATACATTAAATATAACCTGGGAAGGGTCATAAATCTCTAAGAATGTGTTTTTTGACAAGTTTAATATATGTTCTAATTTGTGTGATCTTGACCTGGTTTGTTCTGTTTATCATTTGTCTACTCCATGTGCCAACTTTTATATATAGTATAAGAAAAAATACACAGGACTCACAGTTTATATGGTTGAACCTAGCACAAAAAAATGCTAACTTCAGCTGTGAATATTTTGTTCTATTCGTGGCTTTGTCATCAAAAATATCTATGCATTCATGCAGCACTTTAAAACCTGCCTATACATTATGTTAATCATTTGAAATATATCATCAAATCTAACCATTCATTGAGATTTGGCAGAAACACAGTTGATTCTTCGAAGAAAAATGAATGCACTACTAGTAAACAGGCCCCAAAATGACATTCTATTTGTATATAATATTTCAGGAATGCTTAGTCAAGGTAGAGAAAAAATATGCACTTCCCATAAAGACAGAGATAATCACCCTTCTGCCCAATAATATTCAATTTGAATATAACAGTAATATTTTTAAAATTATTATCTTTGTAGAAGTTGAATATAGTTTAAAGACTCCTCCCACACTAGGATGATATTCTGGTCTATGGACACTGATATTATCCAGTATTCCTAAAAAGCAGTTCACATAGAATGGCTGGAATGGGCTGCTATCAATTTATGGACATCCTGTTATACTGTTATATACTTATAAATCGTGAATGAACTTCGAAGCTCTGCAAACGAACTGACCGACTCCAATATGAATCGGAATGTATTTGTGCAGTTTAAATATGTGCTGTCTAATTTTATTGCAAAGACGGACGTTTGAATGCTGTGGATAAAATCAGCCCAATGGTGAGAACCTTAAGAAAACAAATAGTTAAACAGTTTGGAGGCATGGAAACCAAAACGAGGCGAGGACAGCATCAGACGACCAGAACGAGGTGTGGACCACACACATCCTACCTGCAAGTGGTAACGACGTGTGTGGGAAACACACACCTGTATTACATGGAACCATTAAGGAGGATATATAAACGGAGATGGGGAACCGATTGACATTCAGCATATCGATCCGGTTGAGGAAGCCACGCTTGAGTGGTGAAACGCGTTCCGGCTTTTTTATTTGGACATTGTTCCGATTTTATTTGTATTTTATATACTGTGTTAATAAATTAATTCTCTTTTTATTTGGTTCTCCATCTATCCATTTACATCTGGGAGTGCAGTCCCTTAATCTGCACATAATTCAAGAACTGAGTCAATTTAGACTCCTGGTCTGTAAGTACCCACTTGGGATCAACACTTTTATTCTAATTTACATAGACTGTACTATGCTATCTCCGGTTTATCTATTTTCCTGTAGGACAAGACATATATCCTAAACAGGGGTGGGTCGCCTAGACGGACCCAAAAGTGATTTCAACTAGAGCTGGGTCCACAGCTCTCTGTTTGTGAGTGAATAACACCATATATGAATAGATACAAAATTGCACAGTTATATACTATCTGCACTATGTATGATTGTCTTTTGTAGATTAACCATTTACTGGACACCTGAAAAAGGAGGAAAAATCATATCTCGCCTAATTACTAAAAGGTGATAGCATATTATTTAGTATACAAGCGCTACATTCTGTAAGGAAATTCTTTTCCTTTCATCCTGTTATACTGTTTAATGAACATGGCTGTGTTTTGTTCTAGGTTAAAGGACCACTCTAGGCACCCAGAACACTTCAGCTTAATGAAGTGGTCTGGGTGCCAGGTCCAGCTAGGATTAACCCTTTTTTTTTTTAATAAACATAGCAGTTTCAGAGAAACTGCTATGTTTATAATAGGGTTAATCCAGCCTCTAAAGCCTCTAGTGGCTGTCTCATTGAAAATCACAGTGAGAAGACGCCAGCATCCATAGGAAAGCATTATGAATGCTGTCCTATGAGACAGGCTGAATGTGCGCGCAGCTCCTGCTGCGCATGCGCATTCAGCCGAAGAGGAGGATCGGAGGCAGAGAGGAGGAGGAGAGCTCCCTGTCCGGCGCTGGAAAAAAGGTAAGTTTAACCCCTTTCCTTGCCATCCAGCCTGGCGGGAGTGGGACCCTGAGGGTGGGGGCACCCTCAGGGCACTATAGTGCCAGGAAAACGAGTATGTTTTCATGGCACTATAGTGGTCCTTTAAGTTGCAGACTACACATCTCAACTCTCTCTCAAGGTGGGAGGCTTCTAGCCTGGGGTCTGCTGAGCACTTTTTCCAGCCTCCACTACCAACAGCAGAGAGCCAGAAGCTTCTAAGCAGAATCTGCTCTTCTGTGGTAAATCCTATAGTATTGGGCTACCTCATTGGCTGACTGCGTCACCTAATCACTCGCAGCCAATGAGTACTTAGCGAAGTACAGAGAGCTTTTTGCTCACTGTCTGAAGTAATGGTGGCTGGCATTGGCGCCCAACAAATTACAGGTGAGAAGGCAAACTGTTCTAAAATAGTTAGTTGGCATGGCTACCGCGCTTGGTGTTTTCTTTTAACCTTAGTCTACAATTGAATTGAATCTTACCGCTCCTTTATCCTTATTTGAATTTTCTAGTCACTGACCATGATTTGAATTCAATCTGTTTTCTGAGACATCAAGCATCCTCTACAGACATGGGCCTCTATATCTAGGGGTCTTCTTTCAGAAGGCATATAAGTGCATGTGGGCTTAGGTATTGCTCTTCTGGTGTCTTGCACATTTGTGTACTGTAATGGTGCCAATGCAGGATCGCAGGGCGTATATGGTCAGTCTTAACCCCTTAAGGACACATGACATGTGTGACATGTCATGATTCCCTTTTATTCCAGAAGTTTGGTCCTTAAGGGATTAAGAAAGTATCCTGAGCTCAATCTCAAATCTGAGAGTAACTTACAACAGTGGTTTGTTAAAACTGCTGGAAATATAGGGCACCCCGCTAGTTAGCCAGGTAGTAGAACAGTTTTTGGGTTGCTTGTTTCAATTTGGTCCCGACAGTGTGTACACAATATACACAATAGGAATGGCTTTCTCTTACCTGATCCATGGCTCTCCTAAAAAGTAAACCACATCAATACTCTCCCAATAGTAAATCACTAAAAGGGGAACATGTCTGTATATAATGTATCACAGCAGCTATTGTATGATGACTGAAATTGTTGGTAGAGGATTAACTACTCATAAGTTATACCAGTGTTTCTCAACTTCCCCCCCCCCTCTATTTCTAAAAAAAAAAAAAAAAAACACTGCCTCAAGAATGTAGTAGAAATGTAGTTAAAGGGACACGATAGTCACCTGAACAACTTTAGCTTAATGAAGCAGTTTTGGTGTATAGAACAGTCTCACTGCTCAATTCTCTGCCATTTAGGAGTTAAATCCCTTTGTTTATGAACCCTAGTCACGCCTCCCTGCATGTGACTTGCACAGCCTTCCATAAACACTTCCTGTAAAGAGAGCCCTATTTAGGCTTTCTTTACTGCAAGTTCTGTTTAATTAAGTTTTTCTTATCCCCTGCTATGTTAATAGCTTGCTAGACCCTGCAAGAGCCCCCTGTATGTGATTAAAGTTCAATTTAGAGATTGAGATACAATTATTTAAGGTAAATTACATCTGTTTGTGTATGTCAGTGTCCCCTGGGTGTAACAAATATTTCAGATGCATACAGAGGACACCGACAAACACATTTACACCCAGAGGACACTGACACACACATTTATACCCAAAGTGCACTGACACACACATTTATACCCAAAGTGCACTGACACACATACACTCTCACTGATATGGCACACACACTTACTGACAGACACTCCTTTGGG
Organism: Pelobates cultripes; assembly: GCA_933207985.1. Lineage (NCBI taxonomy): Eukaryota > Metazoa > Chordata > Amphibia > Anura > Pelobatidae > Pelobates > Pelobates cultripes. The sequence goes on from OW240912.1 coordinate 287,908,039, forward strand.
AGAGCTGGAGGGGATCCTTTCTGGTGGTCAGTGGGGATCTTTTCTCTGGGGTACAGTGTGGGGCTAGTGTACTCTTTGTGCTTTTCCAGCACTGCTAGCTCGCAAGCTGTTTAGTGATGTAGTCATAAACCGGCATCACCACAGGGTGCGCAAGGGAGCAGTGCTACTAGATCAGGAAGGGTACAGCTCCCTTATTGCCGCCATTCTCCACCAAGCTTCCTGGGGGGAGCTAAGGTGGCCAGTTGTCCACCTCTTTGCATGCATCCTGCCTTTGGTACTCATACTCCAGAAGTTACCAAAGGTTGAGAAACAAGTAGTTATGCAATAAAACATCTGCTGGACTGTGATTTATGGCATAAGATAAGTTCCCATACACCAAAACGAGATGTTCCTGCAGACAGTCTCACTAAGCAGTGCACTGAGGGACACTTTGACGGTATGTTAATGTTTTTAGCTTTTTAATTATTATTTTTTGGGTGGCGTTGTTTAATGCATTCTATAAATAACCAAACTGAAACTAATTTACATCTCTGTGTCCTGCTGTGAGTTGAACTGGCATGTATTGAAAGTAAAAATCTATATGTAGTATTTATTAAGTACACAACTGGAATATAAGATTTTGTTATCAGGCTGTATAAAGCCCATAAATTGACAGACTTCCGATAAATACAGGATTCTTGCAGCGATTTACATATATATATATATATATATATATATATATATATACACATACACACACATATACGTATACACATATTCATATACACATATTCATATACACATATACATATATACATATACACACATATATATATATATATATATATATATATATGTGATAGTTAATACAATGTTAAACAAAAATCTGCACACCAGTCAAGCCATAAGACTTGCTTTTCCCACAGAAATCCCAAATCTGCAGTGATGTTACTACCGCAAAGCATTCTGGGTGGGCATATGCAAATTAGTTTAACAAAGCATCAAATTTTTGCCTCATTCCATCTTAACCCCTTAAGGACCAAACTTCTGAAATAAAAGGGAATCATGACATGTCACACATGTCATGTGTCCTTAAGGGGTTAAACATGGATTCCTTTTAATCTGTGTTTGCGGTATACGTGCATACAGGTAACTATGGCTATATACATAGCCATATTTACATGTTTGCATGTTAGGGTGTATCAAAGGAACTATAGTGTAAAAAACAGTATTCCTAACGCTTTAGTGTCCCTCTGACCCTTTTTTCACTTACCTGATTCCAGCGCTAAGGTCCCCCGTGCTGAAACGCTCTCCGCCTCCTCTGACGTGAGCAATGGGGGGTACCTAATACACATGCGAGGCAAGTGCCACGTGCGTGTTAGGTCTTCCATTTAGGAAAACATTAAATCAATGCTTTCCTATGAGTATTTTTAAGATGCTGCAAAGCATGAGGACGTCCAGCGTCGTTTCACTGAGTTAAACAAGTGCCTCTAGTGGCTTTCTCCCATAGTCCCTGAAACTGCAATGTCTTCACTTGCAGGGTTAGGTACAGGGACACTGCACCCACAGCCCTTCAATGAGATGTAGTTGTCTGGGAGCCTATAGTCTTCCTTTAATAGTAAGATTTAAATGACATTTAAAAATAGTATTTTGAACACCATTACAATATATATCATGAATGATTACTAAAACAATCCTGAGGGTAAACAGTAAAGTAGAATGTCCTAAAAATTTGTATAACAGTAAAATGCTGAAATATGTATCACTTAAATTGAGATTAGCTGAAAGGTTTGGCCACTACACATAAACCTGGAAAGATCTCCATAAAAATAAATATGTAGACTAGGTTAACCAAGATTAAACCATGGTAAAATAAATATGTCAGTGTACACTTCATGCATTCCTTTATGACAGCACTCACACAAACCTTGGCTACAATTTCTATATTTAAAATCACTGCAGTAAAAAAAAGAAAACTATGAAGTAGGAATAAGTGGTAACAGACCTCGGAGTGTCCCTTTAAGCTGCATAAAGTGCTGCAGTCCTCTACTCTGTCCATTATAAAGTCACCTGCTAGGGTCTGCAGTCTGTCTGCAGTTTACAGAAAAGAAGGTTTAATACAAGTACAGTTATCGAGTTTTGTTATGTAAATGAACATGTAAAATATATAGGTGTAACAACACACGTAAACTTGTAAAGATGTTTGTGTAAATCAAGACATGTTAATATTCACGTTAATGAAGATACATATGTTTGAGAACAGTCAGGTTCTCGTTCCAACTCCCATTTATATATGTTACCTCATAAAACACAAGATTTTAAGTTGTGTCCTTTCCAGCATCAGTGCATAGCAACTACAGAATCCAATGGGCATCTCTACCTCTTGAGGCCTAGCCAGACTGCACGACTGAAACACAATCTTCTGCGGTTAATGTGACCTTTGCTAGAGATATGTCATATTTTATATAAATATTCTTCACTTAATATTAATATACTGAATAGAGGCAGAATAATAATTTATATTGTACTCTTTTTCTAGTCAGACTCCATGCATTGTAGTTATTTCTTTCAGATTTAAGAGAATTTGTAGCTGATAAACAGATGGTACAGGGACAAAAAAGCAGGAAAGTTAAACAGTAAATGACATTCTTTAAACCCCAACACCACCATGATGGTGTGTTCTTATTAATATTGCACAAACATGGCATAATTGCAGTGAGCATTCGTATCTAACCTAATCAAATATTCAGTTAGTATGTAAGGAAATTCAGCTAAATACACAACTTGTACACTACAAATCAGTGGAGAAAAATAGCACATATGGTGCTAATAAAGAATGTGATAGAAGACAGGAACAATATGTATGCCTTTACGTGCGTGTGTTTTTAAAGCAAATAGCACTTAATGTCCACAAATTTATTGCAATCCTCTATAAAGGGAAATCTTAAGTTTCCCAAGTAAAACATAGAAATGAAAGGGATTGCAGTATCAATTTCTATTCTGCTCTTGATCTGAGCACAGAAGTGTTTACCGAACACAGCGACGATGTATTTTGAAAGCAGTTCGAATCAGCTTTAATAGAAGAATCACTATGGGAAACAAAATTAATATAATCAACAATGATTAAAACCTGTTATGTTGGTGTTGGTAACACGTCCTGACATTTGGTCTCGCCTCTGCACTAGCATACATCTTGACTTCTATAAGCAGCACACTGTATGCAGCAGACTGCAGCAAACTCTTCTTGCATTCAGGGGCAATACAATCCTCTTACCTTCTTCAGTTCTTGCTATTTCTCCTTGCTGTGCATTCCCTGCTCTTCCAAGCACTGCACCATCTTTGCTAATGCATTACTAAACAATATTTTGCAGAAGAATAACAACTTCTCTCATCCCTCTATTTTTTGGCACACTCAGGAATGCTTTTGCCCTTCCTGGGGATTTTCCCATCAGATGATGAAGCAGAGAGATGTCTTCAACAGTGTCGACAGAATGCTGCAGCCCTTCCTTCCTATCCCTCCCAGAATACAGCAACCAATCAAATGCTAGAGCTCGAAATCTGGCTTCTCTGCACTGGTGGTGTAATTATGATTGACACTGGTATACAGCAGCAGTAATGTGCAAAAACAACAGTGGATCCATACTGATGGAAGCGGAATTTCCTTTGCAGTCTTCGCCTCAACCACGTAAGGATCAGTCGAATGCATCTGCATCCCTCTACTGCCTCACAAGAGGGCTTTCTGCACCTCTTTTTTCATGACGTTTGCAGATCACTGACATTTATTTCTTTACCGATACTGCAGTGAAAGCACAGGCAAATAAAAGCATGAGATCTTTTAGTTATCACTGCATGGGAAGCCAAACAGTATGCGCTATGTAAAGCTGCATTCTATGAGCAACACAATTTCGTTCGCTGTGTTTTTGTATTACGCTCAGTGTTCAGCTGCAGTAAGGCAATTTTCATTTATATCATGTCAATCAGCACACAAATGGGGTTATTCAACAAGCAACATTGTTTAATTTTGTAATTCAGAAAAATTGAGTAGGTAATTTGTGATATTTTGGAGGTTATTTTGTGAAATTACTATGCACCTAATGTTACAAGCATATCACTGAACTGATCTGAAATAACGATGAAACATAATTTTTTCCAAATGACCCCAACTTAATGCTTGTTTACTACAAGGTAATTACTTTTTAGCTACTTGTTACGGTGCCATCACAGGTATAAATGTAAAGTGTGCTTGCTGAAATAAATATAATTTGACATAAGACATAAGTAAAAAAAAAAAAAAAAACTTTCATTGCTGCAAGGTCAAATGTTCTTGCGCAAAGTTTTGTCTTTTACTGACTGTCCAGCTGGCTGTGGCTTTGTGAATTACTCCTAAAAGAACTCTCCAAGTAAGCAAAATGTAGTGGTTATGGAACCAAGAGTGCCCTGGTGCTCACCCAGTATAAGTAGTTATTTTAGGAATGGTTTAATGACTTCTAACTGGGGGACCACTCCTCGCGTCCTCTACTCGCTTCCTGCTAGCTCTCCTATGCTATGTCACCAGCTCATTGGCTGAGAGTGCCAGCTGATCACCCTTAGCCAATCAGCTAAGCCCTGCACCTGCAGCACTGTGAGATTCCAGCTGAGAGTAGGCAGACGGGGCATCCAGCAGACTTCTGGTAAGAAGTCAACCACTTACTTGACAACTTACATGGTGATGGTGGGGCACCAGCTTCTTCTGCCACCATAACTACTACAAAGAGCTGTCGTAGTTATGGAACATGGGTGCCCAAAAGGTAGATCCCCGGATGTTGTAGAACTACAACCCCCATTGTGCTTTACATGCCTTTAGAATGACAAAGCATCATGGAAACTGTATTATAGAGTTTTAAGTATTCCTTAATACTTGGCGTGAGAAATGCTCTATAGAGTTTAGCTGTGCCCTATTTTATGATGTAGGCACTCTGAATCTGTGTCACTAACTTATCATATGGTATTATGGATGCTTGCTCTGTTCGCACTGTAAGATATGATTTCTAAGTAGCTAGCTCTGTTATAGCTATATGTTTAAAGTCAATATAAAATGTCCACTTTAACCCCTTAAGGACCAAACTTCTGGAATAAAAGGGAATCATGACATGTCACACATGTCATGTGTCATTAAGGGGTTAAAGAGGCACTCCAAGCACCCTACTCACTAGAATGAGCTGCAGTGGTACTGGTACTTAGAATGCTTCTTTAAACACAGTAGAACGTGATGCATGACAAATTGAGATTGTCTATAGCTATTCCTTTTAGTTATTTACCTTTAACTGGTTGATGGAAAACAGAATTAAATACCACATTAGTGTTCACTGCAAGAATAAACACATCTTGCATGAATAACAAACACAAAATATACAGACAGCAAACAAACTGCCAAAAGACCAAGCCTACATCTGTATTTAATACTACTAGATTTGGAAATGACATCATCTTAGCTTTTTACTCCACATTAATAACTACAAATAGACAATTTAAAAACATTTTGCATACTTGTACAAAGAGGAAAAATTATAATTATTTTTTACTTGACATAGTATAGTGATTAACATATGTCTGCCTCATTTTATGATGGACATAAAAGGCATGGACTCATAGAAAATCCTAATGTGATCAGTATGTCTTGTTATCTGGATGACAAAGACCAAAAAAAAAAACCCATTTGCTAACAGTGTGAAACAATGTAAGGAAGACCGGCCAATCAGCAAAAAATAAAATTAAAATAAAGCTGTGGGCGCTGAACGCTACCCATAGAGATGCATTGATTCAGTGCATCTCTATGAGGAGATGCTGATTGGTGCAGCATTGTGTTTTGCTGCACATGCGCAATAGCCTCCCAAATTGGTTGAGATCGGCAAATTTAATGATCTCAGCCAAGGAGGTGGAGCAGGTCAGGGCCAGGCACGACGAGACCGGTGTGGTGCTGGAAATAAAGTGAGACAAACCATAAAACCACCTTTTCAAAGGTGGTGGGAGGAGGAGACACGTTAACAGTGGTTTTAGAACTATACTGTCAGGAATACTTGTTTGGATTCCTGACACTATAGTGTTCTTTGAAGTCATTTCTTTTTAAGCAAAATTTTGCTCAGATTCTGTTAATTGACTGATGGAAGCTGCAGCAGCCTCCTGTGTAGGCTTCTGTGTTTTCGTAAACATTAATTAAAGGGACACTATAGGCACACAGACCACGTCAAGCAGAGCATTTAAAATGCATAAAGTTCATCGGTCAGTCTGGAGCCACTAATTGTGGTCCCAGCAGATAGAGGGTAGCACCAGGTAGTGCTAATAACTGGGTCGCTCTGGTATGAGTAGGAATTTAGCCCTGCTCACACAACATTGAAGCAAGTGGGAACTGACATCCACTAGAGCAAGCATGTCAAACTCAAAGGCTAGCATGGGCCAAATAAACATGGTTTAACCCCTTAAGGACACATGACATGTGTGACAGACACACAGACTCATTGACAGACACAGACATACACACTCACTGACAGACAGAGACACACACACACATACACTCACTCACAGACACACTCGCTGATAGACATACACACACACTCACTTACTGAGAGACACACACACACTCACTGGCAGACATACACAGACAGAGACACACACACACACACACACACACTGACAGACACACACATTTTACACATTCTTGCACACACTCACAAATCATTTTATTTATTGCTCCCTATCTTTGGGAGCTGGTGTGGGGCCTCTCCCTGGGGTCTCCCTCCTGCTTCTCACTGCTCCCTCACATGTGCAGTTTAGTGATACTGGGCTGGAATGACTACAGAGGGCGCGCCGCCAGCTTCCTCTCTCTCCCCGGCCAGATAAATTTTAGCAGAGTAGGCACCTGCAATGTGGGGAAAGCAGGTGCCTACTCTGCCTTAACATGTCAAACTCGTGGTTTGCTGAGCCGCAAAGATATTCATTGTGGGCCGCGAGTTTAACATGCTTGCACTAGAGGCTCTTCCTCCTTAAGACCTTTAAAAAATTGGTGATTGTATGGCACATCATGATGCCGAACACATCCAGTGCTGCTCATATTGAAACACAGGATACAATCCTTTTCTAAAGAAAAGAATCTGATTGGGGAAGTATGACAATTGCCACATGTGTGCCATATGTCTCTTATGCTCTTCTATGAGAAGCATTACATCTAACTAAAGTAATCATTACTGAGGCCTTTACTGAAAGTAGAGAGGCTTCACCGAGGAGATTGACCAGGCACGGGATTATAGGTGAATTTTATTACAATTTTTTAAACATGGTGGCAGGCACTCTAAAGTTAAATATTAATATATATATATATTTTTTTTTTTTACTTTAGAGATTTCCTTTAAGCTAACTGTAGCAGGGACGTCTCAGCTTTTACTATCTTCCATGTAGCTTCATTCACAACTAAAGGTATTATGGTAACACAGCAGCTGTGTGACCTCTTACACAAAGTGCTTTATATTACTTTATACATTATGTTGTACAGATATATTTTGAGGCTTTTATATATATGCAGCTACAAAAGGAAATTCTAGAGATGGAGACTAGGTGGCAGGTAGATACTATTAATCATTATTTTAATAAATAATAAATAATATATAAAGAAAAAAACAAAACAATGTGAACATTATTACATATCATGTATGTGTCTGTAGTATCCCTTTAAATAAACACAGCCCATAAAATAAAAGAGATGTGTTTTCTTAGGATTGACAAGCCATGCTGTACACTTCGAGTTGAACAAATTTTGTCATTAATATAAACCAAAACCACAGCTGCTATGCATCTATTAAATACATAACGGACATTTGGACAGGCCTAGAGAACCTGGTGTCCCTGCTTAGTGTAACTTTAGTTAGACTAGCTAATGCTGCTGGCACTAAGGGGAATTCACTTTTGTCAAAAGTGCTAACGTTTGCCTGTGGAATGATTTGTGTTGACTTTAGCATCCCATCTGGAAAATGTCCCACTAGTAAAAGCACAAGTAATGCTTATATGTATACCCCTTTTAAGGTGTTTTTGACACCTATATTCCATTAGCCATATAGAATGGAGAAACAGTAGCAAACAGAATTCATTTAAATGTTGACATGATGTCAATTATCTCACTATTTAATAGGCAACGCCAGCATACAAAGGGGAGTACAGGACAGCAACCACATTATACAAAGTTATATCTTGCATCAAATAAATTACAATGTATAAAAATGAATTTTAAAGAGATTTCCTAAGCACTATAACCAGTGTAGCTACATGCAGTGGATACGGTACTAGTAGTCAAATTAGGCTAGTTCCATTAATTGCATAGCTGCTAATTATAATTTGGAAAGCAGAAGCTGTAACTTTAGGGTGTCTGGAAATCCCCCATTCGTTGTGAAACAACTTGAACTCAGTTTAAGAAAAACTGGAGGGACTTCACTCGAGGGAACTGGTTCACTATAATTAACTGACCCTGCTGTGTACCTCCATTGACATATAAGGTTAATAAACAATTAATGGAGGTTATTAAAGGTACCCCAAGCCTACTTTATTTGTCACAAAATAGATATAAGCAGTAATGGCATGATGTCAACCAGTTTTTGGTTTCCTGCCGACCATTGTACAGCGCTACAGAATTTGCTGCGCTACCATTTATGGCAAGTTCCCTGCAGGTTCAAACAACGTTACGATTGTGGTAGTTTTGAACATCCAATCAGAGATCAGTAGGAAGTGTAACAGCTTTCATGAATTAAGGAACACCTTAAAGGGACACTCCAGGCACCCAGACCACTTCTGCCCATTGGAGTGGTCTGGATGCCAACTCCCACTACTCTTAATCCTGCAAGTGTAATTATTGCAGTTTTTTTATAAACTGCAATAATTACCTTGCAGGGTTAACTCCACCTCTAGTGGCTGTCTACTACATTTCCTGTTTCATAGCACAGAAAACCTGTGCTAGAGCGTCGCTGGACGTCCTCACGCTGTGTGAGGACCTCCAGCGTCGCTCAATTCCCCATAGGAAAGCATTGAAAAGCATTTTCAATGCTTTCCTATGGGGAGCTCTAATGCGCATTAGGTCTCCCCGGCTGGTGGGCGGGATCAGTCTCGCCCCCACCTGCCGACGTAATATAGAGGAGGAGCGCGGCGAAGGAAGAAGCAGCGACGTGGGACATGTCGCTGCATCTGGTAAGTTACTAAAGGGGTTTTCACCCCTTCAGTAACCGGGGATTGGGGGGGGTGGGAGGGAGAGGGGACCTGCAGTGCCAGGAAAACGGATTGTAATGCTTGGAGTTACAGTTACATTTACAAAGCTAAGAAATAGAAGTCTTGACTTATACTGTACATGTTAAACAGGTCTTAATGCTTAAAGGACCACTATAGTGCCAGGAAAACATACTGGTTTCCTGGCACTATAGTGCCCTGAGGGTGCCCCCACCCTCAGGGTCCCCCTCCCGCCCGGCTCTGGAAGGGGGAAAGGGGTAAAATCTTACCTTTTTCCAGAGCTGGGCGGGGAGCTCTCCTCCTCCGATCCTCCTCTTCTACTCCCATGTGGCTGAATGCGCACACGCGGCAAGAGCTGCACGCGCATTCAGCCGGTCACATAGGAAAGCATTATCAATGCTTTCCTATGGACGCTTGCGTGCTCTCCCTGTGATTTTCACAGTGAGAAGCACGAATGCGCCTCTAGCGGCTGTCAATGAGACAGCCACTAGAGGAATTGGGGGAAGGCTTAACCCATTCATAAACATAGCAGTTTCTCTGAAACTGCTATGTTTATAAAAGAATGGGTTAAGCCTAGCTGGAACTGGCACCCAGACCACTTCATTAAGCTGAAGTGGTCTGGGTGCCTAGAGTGGTCCTTTAATTTATTTAGTAAACAAAACTGCCATACCACCAATAAAAAAGATAGCCAGATCTGAGAATACAGCACTGTCAAAGAGGAACATCAGCTGTGTTTTAGGATATTTGTTTTTTAAATAAAGCTGTATAATATATTCTTTTGATATGAATCGATTCTAATGTCCCCATGACATTATATTAATATGTATTGAAATGGTATCTGTCCTACCACAAAAACTTCACAACTAATAGTAAACACACAGCGTTTTCTTAAGTAAAGTAAGTAAAATGTTGCTATAAACCAAGGATATCAGCAGTTTTATAGGGGAAGTTTTTGTTCTGAAAAAGAGAAATGACTGAACATGAGGTTGTGCTCGGAAACTACAGGAATAGGACCGCCGAGGGGGAATTTGATGAAGCTCGTCTTCAGAAACAGGATAGATGATCTGGAGAGCAGTCTCCTAGGACAAGTAGAAGCAACAGTAATACAGTAACAAAGTCTTCAAGTATTCAGGCAGAAGATATTATACATTAAAGAAAAGTCTGGTAACCAAATAGAATTTAGTGAGCTATAACAGGTAAGAAACTTAGGAGACAAGTTTGATATTTGTACCCCTGACCTTTTCATCAAACTTTGTACAATTTACTTTCATTCTTGTAAGTTTCCCTGATTTCCACTGTCAATATTTTCAGTACCACTATTCCATAGAGGATAGAAAACAACTTAGTTCAATAAGAAGACCAAATCAAATACAGAAAAGAAGGAAGAAAAATGTGAATTGTGGAATAGCACAATAGTATTGCTGATTGGTTACTGATTAGAAATTTATGTAAAAAAAAAAAAAAGATCAAGCAATTTTTACTGTTTTGTTATCCTCTTTGGTTTGCAAGTTGTTAATGTAATGTAGAGGAAGTATTACGATTAGTAGATCTCTTCCCAGGAGATGCTAATTGTAATCAAGATAGTTAAAAAAAAAAAATTCTGGTTGGCGGGACTGGACAATAAATGTTCTCTCTAGATGTCAACAAAAAAAGAGTGATTGTTAATTTGACCTAGATGCAGTCTAGATGCAAGTCTGTAACAACGTTTCACATAATTATACACAGTAAGTGACAGACAATAAGGAAAAAAGCTTGCAACTGAGGACATGTTATGTTTCACCATAAATGTCAACTTTTATAAAAAGATATTTGTACATGCAATATATGTGTAAGAGTTATGGAACACATCTAATTTTACTTTTATTGCTCCAGGAATTCAGAGAGTGTTAGCTGACAGTCTCAGCCAATCAGTCCAAATCTGTCACTATCTTGTTTGTTCTGGTGCTGGATATTTGGGCTCCTGCCCCAGAGACCCAGCAATATATGCAAAATATCCATCCAATGTTGTTTATTCATTTTTCTATGTATTACACAAGAGGAACACCCAATATTTTATAAATATGTGTATAACACTGTTAATAAGCAGATCTATTTACCATTCATTCCTCCCTACAACAAAATGGCATCTTGGAGCTGTATTGAATACGAAATAAATATCACTACCTAGTAATATAACAACTACAAGTCTTGAAGGTGGCACAAACAGTCCTTGATCCTTGAGCATAACATGTGGCTGCCAGTAACACTGGCAAGAATGGAAATGGGAATGCATAGTTGACTGAAGATAAAATAGAAATTGTTTGGAAAGAGGATCATGGCAAGAATCTCCAGGGCATGTACTTTCTCTGGCTACATGGTTCGGTAAGCGTGTAATTCATTTATGCAAATATCATGTCTTCCTGAGCAGCATATTTGTGTTGCTCTGGCTTTCATGCCACTCCAATGAAATAAAAAAATAAAAGAAAAAAAGTAATCATTCTGTCTTCATCATAGTTCCATGCAACACCATTATATTACTTATAAATAATTTGTGTGGAAATATTTATAAATTCACTAAAATACACGTTGTTTTTGTACAATGCTAAATAATACAATGCAATGAATTACTAATGCCTGTATTTTTCAAGCATTCATTTCCACTAAAGTCACCAAGTCAAGTACTTTTAAGAAAAAGCCATGTATATTCTTTATACAGGCTGACATTGTGCTCCTTGTTGAGCAAAATCACTGCCTGTATGGCATGCTTTTTTGCATGTTTTTCTTCCATCTTAATTGGCATAGCACACAGAACGAAAATGAGCCAGAGTAATAATTAAAGGGGCACTCCAAGCACAATTTATGGTTTTTGTTTAAGTATTCCTCCTCCGTCCGTGCCAATGTTATTTAATTTTGGCGGCAAATTTCAATTTAGTTTTAGTCTTAGTCTTTTGACTAAAGAGCCATTTTAGTTTTAGTCACATTCTAGTCATCTGAATTGTTTTAGGTTTAGTCTAGTTTTAGTTGACTAAATCTCAGTAATGTTAGTTAACTGAAATTTGTCTGGTCCGTGCAAATATTTGTACAATGTGTGGACACTGCATTGCACATGCTGTTCAAGTTCCACCATCTTAGAAAGGTTCTGTAAAAGCTGAACTGTTTAATTATTAAAAGGGAGTGTTATGCACAATAATCATTACACCTTACTTCTGTGATTATGCTGCCTGCAGCATCCTAGATCAAGTTCAACGAGCAGAGCCAATCAAATCAGAATGTGAGTGGGACAAAGGTGGGTTCTACAAAGGTGTAATAACCACCCAACGTGTCTGAAATGAAGGTATGTAAAGTCTACATTTGAAACTTTTTATGAAATGTATCATTTATTTCCATGATACTGATATATGCATTGCTTGTGGGTGGTTTCAGTTAAAGAGAAGTCAAGACAGGTTAACATTAAATAGACCTGGACGTTTCTCCTTTTAAAAAAAATGTTTTTAACAACCATTGTACACCCTATATTTCATATGATATTATTAGATTGTCCTTGAACCATCCTCTGAAGATAAAACTAAAAAGCAGTGCCCCCTCCTACATATGCCTTCAAATATCTCTTCCTGAGGGCCAACCCTGGGAAGAAGTACAGTAGAATTATGGGAGCTAATCGTCAACAAAATTCAAGACTGCTAGTGTTACATGCTCATCAGAATTTTATTTTCCAGGTAGATGTCTGATAGTTTAAAAATCTTTCTGACATAGATTTTTTTTAACTGTACTTTTAATTGACTGATGACTACAGCTAAGTGTTATGAGTGAAAAAAATGTAACTAATGATGCAGCTCCATGCATGTGAGACTGGCAGGAGATGAGAAAAGATGGAAGCCTCATGGGTAGATGAGGTAAGGTTAATTACAGCTAAAATTATTATATGTTCATGTAAAAAGATGGCTTCAGGTGTTTTCATGCTTTTGGATAAGGCTTTGGAGCTGTGCACTGAACGTGTTTTTAGGATGAATGGAAAACATAGCTGGGGTCTTTTATCACAGTGGCTGTGAATAGCAATAACCGGTATCAGCTAAAACACAGGCTATGTTATGGACAAAGATACCATCTGTGCCAGCGTCACATGTTCAAACATCAATGGTGTGGTTTACCATCAGTATTAAAATGTAAAATGATACATTTATTAGGTGAGCAAAAAAAGGTGTTTTCATGAATTTATAAACCAGGAGCCCTACACTCAAGATCTACTTTACAAACTTGCCCTGGTGCTAAAAACATAGAAAAATAAAAGGAGAGCACACACGGAAATTTACTGCAAAAAAATGATCAGCTTTCTTTATTGTAACAGCATTTAGCAACGTTGCAAACAACAAATCGACATTTCAGTTCTTAGCTTGGAACTTTATCAAATCTTGACCTTAACAGACCTTTTTCCGCATGAAGGCTGAATGCCATGCCTATAAATCAGTGCTGTATCTTTAATGAGGCTAACAGGACATTTGCCTTGGGCGGCACTTTAAGGGGGTGCGGCAAAAAATGCCGCCTCCCCCCCAACCCACAAGTGCCCTGGCAAATGCCTTGTTAGCCTCTTGGCCAGCTCAGGATCCCCTTGAGGCATTCAGCTGCTAAGATTATGGGTTGGTGGCGAGGGAGCGTTCACCACAGTGATTCCGGGAGCCGGAATATGACGTCACTCCGGCTCCCAGCATCACTAAGCGGCGCGAGGGAGCTGAGCAGGAAGATCACAGCTCCCTCGCCTCTTGCATTTGCTGATTGACCACCAGCCTGTGCCTGCCCAGCAGCAGCCAACCCCACTGGACCCCAGGGAAGAGTCAGTGTCAGTGCGTGAATGTGTGTGAGTCTGTCAGTATGTGTCTGTGAGTGAGTGAATGTGTGTGTGTCTGTCTGTCAGTATGTGTCTGTGAGTGACTGAATGTGTGTGTGTCGGTCAGTATGTGTCTGTGAGTGAATGTGTTTGTGTCTGTGAAAGTGTGTGTGTGTCTGTCAGTGTATGTCTTTGAGTGAGTGTGTATCTATTAGTGAGTGTATGTGTGTGTCTGTTAGTGAGTGAGTGTGCCTGTCAGTGTGTCTGTAAGTGAATGTGTGCGTCTGTCAGTGTGTGCCTGTGAGTGCGTGTGTGCATCTGTCAGTGTGTGCCTGTTAGTGAATGTGTGTGTGTGTCTGTCAGTGTGTGCTTGTTAGTGAATGTGTGTGTGCCTGTTAGTGAATGTGTGTGTGTCTGTCAGTGTATGTCTGTGAGTGTGTATCTGTTAGTGAGTGTGTCTGTCAGAGTATGCCTGTGAGTGTGCATCTGTTAGTGAATGTGTGTGTCAGTGAGTGTGTGTGTCTGTCAGTGAATGTAAGTCATTGTATGTGTATCTGAGAGTGTGTGCATGTCAGTGGGTGTCTATCAAACTGCATGCTCGTGTTAAACATGAAGAGGTGTGCCCTTGACAGGAAAGGGGGGGCAAAATGACATGGGGGGGCTCGAGTTTTGTAACGCCTAGGGCAGCACAAATCTAAAATACATCAATGCTATAAATAGATGGAGGATCACCTTCAACTATACAGCAAGAAAATGTATATAATAACAGCAGATGGCTTCCTGCTTTGGTATCCTTATATGATCTGTATTTAGGGCTTTCAAATTAGTGGGCAATCTAATAAAGAACTGAAAGATCAAAATTAAGAAAAGCAATTTTCCTAAATGTGATCTTTTAGCTGTTTAGTACACAATTCCCTAATTTGCTATTCCTATTTGGGATTGCCATATTTAAGGATTTGAAATAAGGTAGCTATTTACTAAACAGTTAAACCTCATAAAAGATATAAGTGAGCCCAGATCCTACATGGAAAATACAAAGCCGATATGTCAATCATGAAAATAAATAGGAAAAATTAAAAATTAAAGCAAAACAAAATAAGAATAATGTGAAAAGATTTTTGTTTCAGCGAACAGCCGTGCTGTGATCTACAAATGTGATCAAAAGATCATAGTGCTTACCATACCTAAATATACAAAATCTACTTAACACACACGTTTTCAAGCGTACATACATACATACACACATTCAGACTCACACATACACACATTTTATTTGGTTATTTTACTTTTGCTTGGAAGGGCTAGAATGGATCTCCTCCCTGGTGGCGAGTGGCTGCTAGGTTCACCGTGCTCTTCCTGCATAGCGCCCATACACTCTTGTAGTGATGCCAACACTAGGGTGATGTCACATACCGGCTACCCGCATCAGTATAAGGAAAGAGAGAGAGAGCTATGGAACAAATCGTGGGAGAACCAAGCTCCCTCGCTGCCCCCTCCCCAACAGTATATTTGGGCAGAATAGGCAGGACCCTCATAAAGCACTGGGCCACCTTAAGCTTATGTCGCCACTGCTTAGGGCAGGATGCCATGAGTTTATCATAGGCATATGTGAGCCAGCGAGTGGGTCTTGTAAGGCTCTTTGGCTGCACATTGCAGAGAAAAGGCATCTTGACATTTAGTGTACTAGACCCACCATCTCTGGGACCTAACTGTTTGCTAGCACAAGGAATCTGTGCATTTTATAAACACATGACCAGTACTGGATTTAGGGCTTCATGGGGCTCCTAAGACAAACACATAATATTCTTTACAGCAAACAACTGGACTGATTTAAGGACCAATACAGACAATAAAACATGCCACATTTTTCCAACGATGGAAAAATCTGAACATATTATTGGGTACTACTGTACCCTTGAATAAAAATTATATTCGATATGAAAAAGGAGGACAATACAAGTTTCCACACATGGCCAATGAATAAAGAGCACTTAGATTGTGAAACTATAGTAAAAGACCATTGATAAAGATAAGATAAATGGATCTTATCCTCTTTTGCAGAAATATTACTTAATGCACATGCGACAGAACCAAAGGCTATTACAGCTACCTGGATCCAGAGTACATTTATAAGCAAAACTACTTATGTTAACCATGGTTTTATTACTTTTATTCAATTATGCAAATACCTCTCTACCATTTAGTAAAAACAAAAATGCCATATTTCAATGTTCAGACTGCTATATTTGATTGTTCATGTTGTATTTCACAGTACATAGCAATTATGTGCAGTATATTAAAAACAGCCAGAAAGAATGGTTTATATTACAGGATTAAAGCATGTCAGTTAATGATAAGACTTAGAAATGGCTATTTTACACAGGGATCTTGTCACAAAATTCCATTTTTTTTGTTTGTTTTTTCGATTTGAATTTTTTAAAATTATTTTTCAGACAAAAAGAAATGGTGTGTGTGTGTGTGTGTGTGTGGTTGTGGGGGGAGGGGGGTACAGAAAACAAAATTCCAGTTTAATAACTTTCTTGAACATGTGTGCAATTTGGCATGATCTTTTGCAACAGAGTTAATGCTGATCCTGCTAACTGACACGCACTATTATGGAGAGATGTACAAACAGACAATCCCCTTCAGCCCAGCGGGAGTGGGACCCTGAGGGTTGGGGGGGGGGTACCTAAAGACCCTTTGAGCCAGAAAAACAAGTTTGTTTTCCTGGCACTATAGTGGTCCTTTAAATAAAACAATGAACTCATCTTCATTTAATGTAGCAAAGAACCATTGCATTTTCTCTTTAGATGTACTAAAACAATGTGCACTCTGACTGCCACTTTCACATGAAGTAAGTTTGCAAGATTATTGAAGGTTGCTTTTTGAATGTGAAGATTTAACTTGGTTATCACTAAAACAGCATTGGGACTGTGTGACAGCTAGTGCAATGAGACAGCTTTGTTTTGATAGGAATCTAGTAGAGCAATAGCAAAGTGGGATTGTTGATAGCCAAGGCATTCTGCATCCTTCACTTGAAACCATAGGGGCATAGGACAAAATGGCATGTATAACTACAATACCATTGTACATACCATTTTATCTAAACCTAGCAATATTTTTACCCATCATCTTCTCTCAACCATGCCTGGCAATAGTTTATTCTCCATCACCATATGCACTGCGAACACAAGCATCAAGAGTACATGAGGAAACTCTGAGCAAGCAATGAGTGTACAATGCTCCATTATGCATCTTAAAAGGGGTTATTCACTAAACTAATTGTAGTAAACTAAACCCAATTATAGTGAATTTAATGTGAATGGCAACATATATTATAAAGCAGCCATGCTATAAGTATGAATGACATGGATAGTTTTTGCAGATCATCTATTGCTGCCTGAATTTCACTATTAAGATTTCAGTTTGCTAGAATTTGGAGTTTAGTAAATAACCCAAAGATTTAAATGGGCCCTCTTAGTACCATAAACCCTAGTGACTAGAGTGGAAATAGTTTTTTAGTACTCTTCCACCAGCTTTGCACTTTTTAACACTTTTTTCCCTGCAAATAACCCCTAAAACTGCACTTCTACAGAAGAATGGTTAATCCAACACTACAGGGTACAATATATTGAAAGACAAATGTGATCAATAAGCTGCAGAGGTCTGTAACTGGTTAATATTGCACACCCCGAATAACAGTAAGCATTGTGGGATACTAATGCATGGTTCTAGGGACTATCCTATTCCTCAAACTTTAAAACAGTTGGCAGACATTAATAATCATTATTTGTAACTTTAAAAAAAAAAAATGTAAATCTGCTCACATGCTCTCCCCCTCCACACTGAATGCTGCATAGACAGCTCCGTGCCTGTTCTCTTCTTAAGAAAAAAATATATAAGCCGCTGAAAAACAAAATTTGACTTTGATCCATACTGCATTAAGTCAAAGGGACACTATAGTCAGCAGAACCATTGCAGGCACAGCAATGTAAATGCTGCCTTTTCAGAGGAAAGAGAAAAGTCAGTGTTTACATTGCTGTCAAGTAACACCTGTAGTGCCTGTCACAGATTTAACACATCTCTATAGGGAGAGGATGACGGGCACAGCACAGTGTTTTGCTGCGCATGCACAATAGCCTCCCAATGTTTTTATATGGAAAAGCATTGGATTGGCTGAGATCACCAAGGCTGTTGATTTCAGCCATGGATGCAGGATAGTCTGCAAAGAGACTAGCAAGGTGATGGAGAAAAGGTAAGCAAACTTTAAATATTGACAAAATGTTGTGCATGCCTTATATAAAGTTCACTTGCACTGTTTAGCATCAAGCAAAGCTGACACGGGACCTTGTAAACTATAAAACATTATCAATACATTCTGCTAGAAAAACTATGATTGAGTATGTTGATAAACATATTACTACAGTAAGGTGACTCCGTCATCACAAATGATGACTATATCTTAGGTTGATTATGTTCACATCTGTTCAGCAGTTTTGGTGGTTTTTTGTTTATTTTTTAATGAAAAAAAATAATCAAAGATTTTCAGCTAACTCTGACCAGTTTGTCACAGAACATCATCAAAGATTTTAAATATTTATTATTTTCTGTTTCCTGCCTGGTGGATACATATGAGCATTACTGATAAACCACATAATTTGGTCTTTGCATCCTTGTTTTGTATCAGTAACTATCACTAACTGTTAGAACACAGTGATGCAAGTCCAAAATGGCCACCTCCACAAAGAAACAACAGGCTTTCAAGTGGTTCTTTGTGTCTATAATATGAAAGTCACTTTAACTTTGAATATAAACAAAAAAATAAAGAGCACTGTGTCTATTAATATAATAGTATATTTGTATCCAAAGTGACAATGTGCACTGTGCAATAAACACACAATTATGTGCAATAATGTGCAAATTCTAATACAAACCACAATAGTGATATAAACACCTTATACTCTTATACCCACTAAGGAGTATTCCACATTGCTTGTCAAAGGGTCCCGATAGGTATCTCAAAAAAAAGAGAAAAAGGACAAGCACTTAGGGCGATGTGTATAATAAAAAAGGAAAAAATAATGGACTAAAAACACTCACAAATGTAGAGCAGTACTGAACTATGATGGCATCTCTGCAAATATGAAGGCTTTTAGGCTGAGGTGAAGGTAAACAAACTTTATTTGCAATATAGATAAAATCCGCTTCCAAGCAGGTAAGACCCCCTTTACAAGTCTATCTTCCTCCTCCAATCAGTGTTAAAGCCAGTTTCTGCGTCGAATGCCGGCTTCATAAAATACACAGAACTGGATAGAAACATAGAAACATAGAATGTGACGGCAGATAAGAACCATTCGGCCCATCTAGTCTGCCCAATTTTCTAAATACTTTCATTAGTCCCTAGTCTTATCTTATAGTTAGGATAGCCTTATGCCTATCCCACGCATGCTTAAACTCCTTTACTGTGTTAACCTCTACCACTTCAGCTGGAAGGCTATTCCATGCATCCACTACCCTCTCAGTAAAGTAATACTTGCTGATATTATTTTTAAACCTTTGTCCCTCTAATTTAAGACTATGTCCTCTTGTTGTGGTAGTTTTTCTTCTTTTAAATATAGTCTCCTCCTTTACTCTGTTGATTCCCTTTATATATTTAAATGCTTCTATCATATCCCCCCTGTCTCGTCTTTCCTCCAAGCTATACATGTTAAGATCCTTTAACCTTTCCTGGTAAGTTTTATCCCGCAATCCATGAACCAGTTTAGTAGCCCTTCTCTGAACCCTCTCTAAGGTATCAATATCCTTCTGAAGATACGGTCTCAGTACTGTGTACAATACTCCAAGTGAGGTCTCACCAGTGTTCTGTACAATGGCATGAGCACTTCCCTCTTTCTACTGCTAATACCTCTCCCTATACAACCAAGCATTCTGCTAGCATTTCCTGCTGCTCTATTACATTGTCTGCCTACCTTTAAGTCATCAGAAATAATCACCCCTAAATCACTTTCCTCATATGTTGAGGTTAGAACTCTATCAAATATTCTGTACTCTGCCCTTGGGGTTTTACGTCCAAGATGCATTATCTTGCACTTATCCACATTAAATGTCAGTTGCCACAATTCTGACCATTTTTCTAGTTTACCTAAATCATTTGTCATTTGGCTTATCCCTCCTGGAACATCAACCCTGTTACATATCTTGGTATCATCAGCAAAAAGACATACCTTACCATCAAGACCTTCTGCAATATCACTAATAAAAATATTAAAGAGAATGGGTCCAAGTACAGATCCCTGAGGTACCCCACTGGTGACAAGTCCAAGCTTCGAATATATTCCATTAACTACAATCCTCTGTTGCCTGTCACTCAGCCACTGCCTTACCCATTCAACTGATACTTGGTACACTTCTTCCGGGAGGCGGGGTCACCTCTTCAGTCGAGCGTAATGATGTGATGATGTCATTGCGTGACGACGCGTTTCTCCGATGTACTCGGCTTCATCAGATCTGCCCATATTCTAACCACAGTCTGAATATAAGTCCCAGAAGTGGGCGAGGTTACCCCAAAAGTCAGAAAATCTCGCCATATAATTGGCCAAATTTGAAAAACTTTATTCTTATAAGTAATTACTAATACCCACATCTCAACACTTGCTTAAAGGAATATTCACTAAAATGTTAAAAAGGTAAACTAGAAAAATGGTCAGAATTGTGGCAACTGACATTTAATGTGGATAAGTGCAAGATAATGCATCTTGGACGTAAAAACCCAAGGGAAGAGTACAGAATATTTGATAGAGTCCTAACCTCAACATATGAGGAAAGGGATTTAGGGGTGATTATTTCTGATGACTTAAAAGTAGGCAGACAATGTAATAGAGCAGCAGGAAATGCTAGCAGAATGCTTGGTTGTATAGGGAGAGGTATTAGCATTAGAAAGAGGGAAGTGCTCGTGCCATTGTACAGAACACTGGTGAGACCTCACTTGGAGTATTGTACACAGTACTGGAGACCGTATCTTCAGAAGGATATTGATACCTTAGAGAGGGTTCAGAGAAGGGCTACTAAACTGGTTCATGGATTGCGGGATAAAACTTACCAGGAAAGGTTAAAGGATCTTAACATGTATAGCTTGGAGGAAAGACGAGACAGGGGGGATATGATACAAACATTCAAATATATAAAGGGAATCAACACAGTAAAGGAGGAGACTATATTTAAAATAAGAAAAACTACCACAACAAGAGGACATAGTCTTAAATTAGAGGGACAACGGTTTAAAAATAATATCAGGAAGTATTACTTTACTGAGAGGGTAGTGGATGCATGGAATAGCCTTCCAGCTGAAGTGGTAGAAGTTAACACAGTAAAGGAGTTTAAGCATGCGTGGGATAGGCATAAGGCTATCCTAACTATAAGATAAGACTAGGGACTAATGAAAGTATTTAGAAAATTGGGCAGACTAGATGGGCCGAATGGTTCTTATCTGCCGTCACATTCTATGTTTCTATGTTTCTAAGGAAAGTTCCATATAGACAAGGATACACAATATATTGTACATAATACATATATTAATTAAGAGTATAAAAAACATCTATTAATAAACATTCTCATAAATATATATCAAACCACAACTTTTGGGGAATGTCTCCTAAATATATGGTTAAAAAAAAAACAAAAAAAAAACAGCAAACCATAGTGCATCAAAATGCACCATAAATATACCTGCTTATAAAGGAGGAAAAAGAGACAATTAGGGCATATTGGATTAGACTTATAAAAGGGCATAAAAACTATTATTTATTTGATAAAAAATTATAAATATCAAATTAACTGTTTGAATACCTAAAAATATTAACCCTCTGGGGTCCATATTATATTTTTCTTTAAAATGTGCAGAGACACTATGTTGTGTAACACCCTTTAAAATGTTATTTATATGTTCGCCAATTCTTTTATGTAGTGGGTGTATTGTGCTGCCCACAAATTGTTTTAAAAGATAAATTAAATTTCTAGTAAAACACGTGATAAAATTATTAATGTAAAACTCTTTCCCATTTTGTTTACTTTTAAATTGATTCATACACTTCAAAGACTTGTTTCTGCTGTACTTACAGCCTCTACATTTGCCGCAGGAATAAAAATACTTTTACTTTGAATCCCTAACAATTCACACTTTAGTGAATAACCCTGATGATGCATCAATCATCTAAGACTCATATGATACACAACTCAAAGAATTATGATTAAAATCAAAGCATATTTTAAATGTCACATTAATAAACTATTTCATAGCATATTTTAGTAACATGGACAGCTTGTACGCATAGATTCACATTACTAATATTACTGTTTCAAATGACAGACTCAAAGCTGACAAGGTTATCTAGACCAGTGTTCCCCAACCCAGTCCTCATAGGCCACCAACAGTCCAGATTTTGTCAGTATCTCCATTGGAATAAAACAGGGAAATACATAAATCCTGGACTGTTAGTGGTCCATTAGGACTGGGTTAAGGAACACTGATCTAGACCATGATTGGCTAGATAGGAAGCAATGCATTGAGAAAAATATACCTTTTCATTTAGAACAAGTTCAGCTTAGGACAGTCACAAATGCATGTTCAATAATGTTAATAGTTATAAAACTAAGATTTATTATTCATCCAAGTTGCTAAAGATGATGGAAAATCAGTGTTTATGTTCTAAAATATCAATACGTTGCTCACTCTTTCATTTCTAAGACTTGAAAACACCACATACCGTAAGTGCTATATTTTTGAATTCTACACACCTATACAGAATAGCAATGTGGACTGTATAGTTATATTCTCAGTTTTCCACATAAGAGATATAATACAACGTGTTATCAAGGCAATCTAATCTTTCACAACTTAGATACATAATGTAGTTAGCTGTTGGTTAAACAAAAGTTGATTAACTTTACTTAACTGAAAAAAGCAAAAGTACGCAAAGATCAGTGTCAGCCTATACATAGTGCAAACACACACATATATATATTTATATATTTTTTTATTTTTATTTATTTATAATCAACAAAATATTCAATTTATCTGAGTAGCTAAATAGGTTCTCAAAAGACAGGAATTATAAGAAATATAAAGCAATGGTTTTAATAACAACAGTCTATATCCATTGTTTTAGAAAGGTAAAATTAATACGATAAACCTTTTGATGATTTTTTATCATTTCTTTGGCGTCTTTGTGAGAAATGATACATAAAAATACACTATCCCTATAAAGCAATGCCTGTTATCTAGTATACATAGTATTGGCATGTACTAGGTGAGTGTTGTATTTTTCTGACTCAAAAGGTCTGTTTAATGAGACATATAAAGATGTAGCTGAAATAGCAAATAGTGATAGGCTTCACTAAGAGCAAAAGTGGGAGTTAAACAGACACTCTGGACCCCTGAAGCACTTTAGCTTGCCGAAATGCTTTATGGGTGAAGAGTGTGTCCTTTTTTCCATTTTGCAAAAATACAGATTTTAATGTACACTTTTAAACTGGTTACACCCCTCTGGCTTTCAAGCAGACACCAGGTCCTGTTTCTTCCTGGTTTGGGTTAGCTCAGTGGAGGTGAACTCAAGAGACAGCAATTGCCCAGAGCACCTGCCTTGCAAAGGCTTCTCTTTCAGTTGCATTGGGGAATCTGTGATTGAACAGCCACAGAAAGCCTGTGCAGGGTTAGAAGTATTTAGTAGTGAAGTGGTCTGGGAGCTTTTAGACAAACAATCACCATGACCACTTCTGCTTTTAGAAGTGGTCATGCTGTTAAGGATCTGTATGTGCAGCATTTCTGAAATGTTGCACATCCAGAAATATTTGCACTTTTGTGCTAGTGGCTAGTTGGACACCCGGGACACTGCCTGGAACTCTGTGCCGGGCTGCCTATTGTCAATTCTGTGAAAAAATTTACGTTTGTCGGCAGATGTTCTCTGCTTTCCCCCTTGCTGGCAATGCAAGGAGAAACCTACATCTCCCCTTCTCTGTTCACTCCCTCCCCGCCTCCCTCCAGTAACATTAATATATATTTTATAGTATCTCTCCCTCCCCTCTCTGGCTAACAGCATGCACATGCGCTCTGAGCTATTGAAACAGTCCAATCATAGGATTCTCTATGAGAAGCATTTGACTGGACCACGCAAGGGAGGCAGTGACATCAGACATCGTGTGGAAACCAGCGTGTGGAGCTTTCTCAGTGATGGATTCCAGATATATTTATTTTATATTTGTAACTTTTTAACTGGGGGCAATGCCCAATAGGGCATACTATATTAATATAAATTATTCACTAAAAAGGGAATAGTGTAACCATTTAATCAATTAGTCCAATTAAAGGATAAATAAGGATGCAAACCAGACTATAAAACAGCCAATCGAAAACATATTTAACAATTTCTAACTTTACGTTACTGGTGTATGAAGGAATAAAATGAGATTACCGAGGAAATCAAAAGTTAGGCCTGGTTTCAATATGAAAATGTTTTGGATTTTGATGTGATTACTGGCAGCAATGTATGCATTGCGATCGATTTGATAAATTTCTCTAGATTCTAAAAATTACTCTAAAATCTAGAATTTTTTTTATAATTTTTATAATTATAATAGAGGTTTATTGTAATATACCTCTAGGTCAGGGGTAGGCAACCCGCGGCACTCAAAGTGTCTTTGCACGGCACTCAAGGATGCTAGAGCCAAACAGGCTCTGTCCTATCAGGAGTCCCAGTGAAACTTCAGATATATGCTAATACAAAAAGGTGGTGAAAGACAACCCTCAATTTATGCATTGCAGTACATAGCGTAAATGATCTCAGGTCACTTCCTCCCAGCACTTGTGAATGGGAATCCACACTGTGGTAGAGCAGCCCACAGCGGATATTGCAGCTCCTGTCCTTCATCTGTACCTGGCCAGCCTGGTCTCCACTGGAACCCAGGGAAGCCACCCACACTGCTAGATTTACACAGAAATGCACAATAACCCTCCCCTCATACAAATAATACAGACAGCCCACACACAAACATACACACAATCCGCACAAACATAACCCGCTAACAATCCACATACATGCACACAACACCACATACAGCCTCTCACATGCAATACCCCAAACAGTCCCACACATACATACACTACCAAACACACAATGTGACATATCCATCCACACACAATTCCACAAGCAGCCCCCATACACTGCCCACATTCATGTGTATCATACAGGATACCACAAACTACTCCTGAACATATACAATATAATAGCTCATATACGCACAAATACAAAGATACAAAGCAATTACAGTATAAATAACACAAGCAGAATACGGCAGCATACACACCTCAATTTTAAAAAATAGTACCGGCACGTTACGGGACATCACAATCCTATATCGGCACAGTGCTGCTAAAAGGTTGCCTACCCCTGCTCTAGTTTATGTATCAAGAGCAATCTATTGAATGTTACTGCTGATTGTTCCATTTTTAAAGCTTTGCCCCAGAAATGCATTTTGAACACAACTCTTGAGTTGTTCCGGACACTTATTTTTCCTACTAGCGGCATAAGTTCACAA
This sequence comes from Pelobates cultripes, assembly GCA_933207985.1. Taxonomy (NCBI): domain Eukaryota; kingdom Metazoa; phylum Chordata; class Amphibia; order Anura; family Pelobatidae; genus Pelobates; species Pelobates cultripes. The sequence goes on from OW240912.1 coordinate 287,933,648, forward strand.
ATTACTTCATATGCTCTGTCTTCACATTTAAATAATTCATATTACTGTATGACCTCTAAGAATTAAGGTGTGAAAATGCTACTTTTTTTCTCTCGATGGGCTGTAAAAAATGTTTGCCTCTCACTTGTACTTTTTTTAAACAGCTTCTCATCTTGAGAAAATACCTTTGTAACCTGCATCTGTTTTGACAAATATCATGGGAGGTTTTTCGTGTTTAATGAATCCCCTGGGACTGCGGTATAATTCTTAAACCTTTGTCTTACACTGGTGCATGAGTGTCGTAAATAATGCTCAGTAATACTGTTTGGGCTTGCATTTATTATTAAAATAAGGCTCTTTTACCATCCACAACCTTTTCGACCCTTTTACCATCCAGATACAGAAACATTCGTGGAATATGGTGCATGAATACCTGCTTACATTTAGCTAATTCAGTTTCTCTCCTTCCTATACTTAAACAATAAAGGGCTAACATCTGGCTCTCTTGCATATCTGCAAAACTAGTTATGTCTAAGACAGCGACCTGGCCGGGATTTCATTGGCAAGCAGGTAACAATTATATTTTAGAGTAATCTCTTACACTATAATACAGTATATAGTCTGCAGCTAAGTCTGCAAACATTCTATAACTAATGGTAATGAACTGGCCCGGGCTGGCCATTGGGCAAGCCAGGCAAACGCCCGCTGGGCTGAATTGCCATGGGCCGAAGCTGATAGAGGAGCTCCTTTGATCTCCTCTGCCAGCCCATGCAGAGACAGCCTTGCTGTGTACCCTTTAGGGCCGGTGGGGAGATCAAAGATCTCCCTCACAGGCCCTTCAATCCAGCAAAGCGAGGGGAGAGAAGGTGCCGGCAGAATCTATTCCTCTTGCGAGCAGGCATTTCTGAGCATTGCTGCTGTTACCAAGGCAAGGCTCCGAGGAGCTTGCAAGAGGAATTAACTCTGCCTGCAGCCAGAGGAGCTGCAGGCTAGAATTACTCACCCCCACTGGACCACCAGCGTTTGCAGTGTCCCCCCTCCCTGTAAAAAAGAAGAAGGGAAAGAGGCATACATCTAAATAAATAATAACAATAAACATTAATAACTAATACCAAAAAAAAAAAATTTGCTTGCGTCACCCCACCACACAATATGCACCCCTCACACACACTGCACCCTTCACACACGCTGAACCCCTCACACATGCTGTGCCCCCACACACACACTGAACCCCTCACACACTGCACCCTTCACACACGCTGAACTCCTCACACATGCTGTGCCCCCACACACACTGCATCCTTCACATACACTGAACCCCTCACACACACTGCACTATAGTGCCCTCTGATCCTCCCTGTAGCAGATAAATGGTTAAAAAAAAAGAGCTCCGCCTCTTCCAACGTCACCACATTATACTGACGCTGAATGTCCTTATGCAGAGTGTATGTCCAGTGTCATTCTTGGGACCCAGAGTCAGGTAAGCTCCTGGAAGCGCCTCTAGTTGCTGTCTGGGTGACAGCCACTAGAAGCTGTCTTATTACGGCAATGTAAACAATGCAAACGTTTTACACTGCAGGACTAAGTGGGACAGAGACATTGCACCCAGACCACTTCAATGAGCTCAAGTGGACTGGGTGCCTACAGTGTCCCTTTAAGCATAATATGAAGTCTCTTGTCATTTGATAAAGAATCCCAAAAGGTGCTCACTGTTTTCAAGTCCTCAATCTGCTCTTTCAGTGCTTCTCTTAGGCGTGCCTCCAACCGTTTTGGCTGATTCCTGTCCATTAAAAATCTAAAGAAACAATATGGAGAAAACTAAACTACTGTAGTTTTAAGCAGACTTTATTTTTACATCCTTTATTTTTTACATCTGCCAGAAACAGGAGATGGCATGTGCTGTGTCCCAGTCTCCCCATCTAAAACGTAAGTGTCCACCCTCTCCCCCACCCCCCTTAGCAATTATGGTACCATTTAAACTGACACCGACTATTGCCAAATTGCAGAATATAGGCAGATGTTGGTCACACCGATAATCGGTCAATCCCTAGTAGTGCATATACTCCCCCTCTAAAGGAGCCAATGTAAAATAATGTTTAGTAACTCTTAAACTAAATCATTACAGGAGGTATTTTAAACAGCTTTATACTAAACCCAAGCACAAGAAGAAATATTAGGTAAGTTTTATTGGTACATATTGTTTTTCTTGTTTAAATAAGAGGAAATTATCATACAGTAACCTAAGGACTGAACTGCTCAAACCAGATATCAATGGAGAACCTTGCAGAACACAAGAAGATCGAGATTTATATAAAGAGCTGCTACAATAAAACCATAAAAATTAGGAGGGGGAGTTGTAACCAGAAACCACTTTAAAACGTAGACTAAAAGGTTAAGGTTACTTTCTTTGTAATTAATGTAAAATAAAAAGTCGATTTAAGAATCTGGCAATAAATAAAACTGAGCAGGCTGTTGCTTAGTTTTAATGGGGAAGATCCAGCTGTCACAACCTGATACCAAGGTCATTAACATATGACTCATTACTAAATATCCCTGAGATCAAAAACAAACTCAATAACTGGTGTTTGGTAATTTTCTGACATTTGTTATTGTTATATTTTTTTTCTTGGGGGGTTGGGGGGGATGAAATAATAAACCTGGAACATGATGTATTAAGCTCAAATAAAAGTATAGAATCTTCCAGTATACCATATGTCATAATAAAAAAAACATTTGCCTGCTTATTACCCTAAGAGACCTCTCACTTAATCACCCGACCATCTATTTTAAGAAGCAATCATCAATGCCAAACATTCAACCTTTCTACAGACCACACTGTTCCAAACTTTAAACTAACCACACATGGGAAAACAATAATGCAGACTATATTGAAGCAGAAACTGAAAACTGCACATAGTATATTCTAGACATATACATATATATGTCATTTTACACTATATATATATATATATATATATATATATATATATATATATATATATGGTGATGTCCCGAATGGTTCGCGAACGGTTCGCCGCGGACTCCAGTCAGCAGTGACATTCCAGCCAATCAGCAGCAGACCCTCCCTCCCAGACCCTCCCATAGAGAAACTGCTATGTTTATATTAGGGTAAATCCAGCCTCCAGTGGCTGTCTCTTGACAGCCGCTAGAGGCGCTTGCGTGCTTCTCATTGTGAATTCTTTCCTATGGACTGGCTGAATGCGCGCGCGGCTCCTGCCGCACATGCGCATTCAGCCAAACAGGAGGAGAAGAGGGAGGAGAGGAGGAGGAGAGCTCCCCGCCCGGCGCTGGAGAAAGAGGTAAGTTTAATCCCTTCCTCCCCCCAGAGCCCGGCGGGAAGGGTATCCTGAGGGTGGGGGCACCCTCAGGGCACTATAGTGCCAGGAAAACGAGTATATTTTCCTGGCACTATAGTGGTCCTTTAACGTTTAGTTTATGTTTATTTTCTACATACAGAAACTTTTTGCTTACGTTTTTCTGTTAATGCAAATTTTCTTCTAAAATCTATTATAGTATGCATGTCTATTCGCATGGGCTACATAGTAACCACATAGTAACCATAAAAAGCATCAAGGATCAGTTTAGTTTGATTCAATTATGCAAATGTGGTTTTCAACGCACTGCTACCCAATTCATAGTTTAGTGGACAAATCCAAAAGCTTAAAGATTTTACCTTTTTCTACTATTTACACTGTAGGGATACATTAGCACTATAACAGTGTTCTCCAACCTTTTAGCAGCCGGGGACCGATGAAAAGAGGAGAAATATTTCCCGGACCAGCGTCAGCCAGAAATAAGACCCAATGGTATGTGTGAGGGATGCAGTTTGTATGTGTGTGTGTGTGTGTGTGTGTGTGTGTGTGTATGGGGGCAGTGTGTGTGTATGGGAGGCAGTGTGTGTAGGGGGGCATTGTGTGTTTATGGGGGGTCAGTGTGTGTGAGTAGGGAGAAGTGTGTGTATGGGGGCAGTGTGTGTGTATAAGGGAAAATGATTGTGGGTCTGTGGGTTGGAGGGTAGATTAGTAAATATACATATATTTTTTTTAATTTGCAAATACCTTTGCCTGGGAGGGGGGACATTTCCTGCAATCCCTGGTGGTCCGGTGGGGAAACCCTGGTGGTCCCAGTGGTGAGAGTGAACTCAGGAGCTGCTAGAGTTCACTCTCACGAGATTCGGAGCGTTGCCGTGGTAATCACGGCAGCGCTCCGAGCTCGCCAGAGGAGAACCCTGCGGAGCTGCAGGTTAGAGCTGCCCCAGGTCCTCTCTCCCTCCCCTGCTGGCTGCCAGCAGTACACTGCGAGTGGGCTGGAAAGGGAGATTTCTGATCTCCCCACTGGTCCTGCAGAGCCAGCAGGGGAGAGGGAGGCACATTTCCCGGTGCTATGATCATAAGATCATAGCACTGGGGAAATATCTTACAGTATTGTCGGGTGAAAGCTTTCGTGGACCGGCAATAAATTCTTGCAGACCGGCGCCGGTCCATGGCCTGGGGGTTGGCGACCCCTGCACTATAATACATATTGTGCTTCATCCAATCACTAGCAGATGATCCAAGATGATTATTTTGGGATGTGTGATGCAGCTATAGCCAAGGAAACCAGACTGCCATTATAGGTGTGTCCCTATAAGTTAATGTCGGCAAGTAACAATCTGTAACATTCTAAAAGGAAGCACAATTATTACTCAACTGGGTTTTTTATTTTACATGATTTTAAAATAAAACAGATCAATTAAAATAGCTAAAATAACATAACCATATTTAGATCCATGTTAATAAACAATAAACAAACATCTAACTTAGCACGCCTAGTATTACCACATGCTTATTTCTCATGGATTTCTCATGGATATATAGGCGTGTGTCACCTACTGTCATAGCATAAAACCTCCAGAAATAATAGTCCAAAGCAGCTTTAATGCATAGATTGCCAATTCTGAGAAAAATGCATATAGAAATTAATCTCTCTTCCTATCATGGTGGCCCTGGCATGTGTTTAGAAAAACAAATGCACAAAAAACAACAATGTTATGTAGGCGACAGAAAGAAAAAAACGTTCAATTCATTATTTTTAAATGTAAAAGATTATTTTTTATCTCTGCTTACAGTTTACTCCCACACAATCTCTGAAATGTTTTAGATAAATATACACAAATGGCAAATTTAGCCATAGCACCTGGCCTGAGATATTTTTAACATACTTATCAACATAATTTTGAAAGCATCATAAAATACATCATTTGATTGGTTTCTATGACAACTTGGCTCCAACACTATTAGAAGTTCTCTTGTCAGATGAACACAGGACGGTATAAATGCACAGACTAATGGCTTTGAAAGCTGTGTGTGTCATATTTTAGAGGATGTTAACTGACTTTTAGATTTCTATTATGGAAAACAGCTGGGGCCTGATGTCAGAAACCTAGGTATCATGTCTTTTGACAAAACATACATTACAGTTTTTGCAGCACACACCAACCTTTTTCATGATTTTCTTTCCTGGATTTCAAAGTATAACTACTAATAAAAAATATATATTTTTGTCATTCTAGATGAATAAATAATAATAGACCAGCTCCTTAAAGGGACACTGTAGGCACCCAGACCACTTCATCTCATTGAAGAGGTCTGGGTACTGTCCTTATTGCTCTTAATCCTGTAATGTAGATCACTCTGTTTTTAGAGAAACTGCAATGTTTACATTGAAGCACTACTAGACAGCCACTAAAGGTGCTTCCTGCTTGCTAGGCGACTTTAGGTCGCCTAACTGAAGTGGATGTCCTCATGCTATGCGTGAGGACTTCCAGCTTTAGTTAAATCCTCATATGAAAGCATTGCAGCAATGCTTTCCTATGGTGAGGGTCTAATGCACGTATTATCACCCCCCACCCCCCGAAATCGAGTGACATCTTAGGAGGTGGAGCACCGACCATCGCCGGTGTCCCTCGGTTTGGGTAAGTAAATAAAGGGTTTTTAACCCTTTATTGGCAGGGAAGGAGTATTCCTAGCACTATAGTATCCCTTTAAAGCAAACAGTCAAGCAGTAAATCAAGTGTCTGCAAGTCAAAATATAAACCTTGTAGACATTGTCTACAACAGGGGTAAGGCAACCTTCATCACTCCAGATGTTGTGGACTGCGTAATGCTCTTACAGCCAAAAATGTGGGGGTGATTATCTATATCTTAAAAAACACTATTTACCACCATATAAAATAGTGCGGTATAAAAGGCAATTCTGAATGTACAGCGTGTTCAGGGACACATATCACGTATACATATACATATTGATGTGAAGCACATAGAAAGCTGTAGCCCTGTAGTATGTAGAATACAGAAAAAGGTGTATAAGATTAAATAATTAGGCAATGAAGAATCCTGAAGAATATCCTTTATACAAAATGATACGTGTCTCTGAAAACATAGCGGATATGGTCGTCCTGAGTATGTTGAACCATGAACTGGATGAGTTTTATCTGTAAAATATCACTACCGTCAGCTAAAGATAAGGATACACTTGGCACATGGTCACCAAAATCCAGCTAATTAATGTTTGATTTGGAAAATCTTGATTTCTAATGAAACTGTTCTGAAATTGTTGTGCACTAAATTAACCCATGCATTCATACCCTGTGCGTCAACAGTGCAGGCAGAATTTGAATGACACACTCAGACATGGAATCAGACCAAGCTCCCATATATCTATTAAATGGTTACCATTTGGTTGAGTCTGAATGGAAATTACACACTTGCATTTAAGGCAGAAAATATGTAGAACAGTTGGAACAGAGATCTTGGGATATACCGTATATACTCGTGTATAAGTCGATCTCATGTATAAGTCGAGTGCAGTTTTGTGACCAACAATTGTGAAATATGCTATGCCTCGTGAATAAGTCGAGGGTAAAACTTGGGGCTATGAAATTCTGTGATTTTTATAATTATATACACACACACTCATACAAACACACACACTGCATTATATACACACACACTTATACAAACACACACACACTCATACACACACTCTGCATTATACACACACAAACACACTCATACACACATTATACACACACTGCATTATACACACACACTCATACACACACTGCATTATACACACACACACACTCTGCATTATACACACTCATACAAACAATCTGCATTATACACACACACTCATACAAAAACACACTGCATTATATACACACTCATACAAACACACACTGCATTATACACACACTCATACAAACAATCTGTATTATACACACACACACACTCATACAAACACACACTCTGCATTATATACGGACACACTCATACAAACACACACTCTGCATTATATAATGCAGAGTGTGTGTGTTTGTGTGTGTGTTTGTATGAGTGTGTGTATAATGCAGAGTGTGTGTGTTTGTGTGTGTGTATATAATGCAGTGTGTGTGTATATACTGAACTGGGTGGGGGAGGGCATTTTTATTATTTTAAATTTTTTTATTTTAGTATTTTATTATTTACTTTTTTAATTTTAATATTTACATTTTTTTATTGTAATATAATTTTTTTAGTATTTAATTTTTATTTTTGTCCCCTCTCCCTGCTTGTTAGCTGGCCAGGGAGGGGGGCTCTCATTCCCTGGTGGTCCAGTGGATGGGCTGTGTAGGAGGGGGGCTGGCAGAGAGCTGTTACTTACCTTTCCTGCAGCTCCTGTCAGCTCCCTTCTCCTCTGGTCCGGTCAGCTCCACTGTAAGTCTCGCGAGAGCCGGGGGTCAGAGCCGTGGCAACGCTCCGCACGGCAGTCACACCGCGAGACTTACAGTGGAGGAGAAGGGAGCTGACAGGAGCTACAGGAAAGGTAAGTAACAGCTCTCTGCCAGCCCCCAACAGGACCGCCGGGCTTGTTATGAGCCCGGCGGTCCTGGTCTGTATTATGGAAATGTAAGTTGCCATAATACAGACACTGACTCGAGTATAAGTTGAGTCGGGGTTTTCCAGCACAAATAATGTGCTGAAAAACTAGACTTATACTTGAGTATATATGGTATTTTAGTGCCTTTTTGAATCCATATTGAAATTAGTACAGGCTGTCCTGAAGGCAAAACATAGTACTACCTATTACTAGATATGATGTACATCTAATAAAATTAGCGTATTAAACAGCTTCTTAAAAGAAGGAAAAATTAAAGAGGCAAATAATAACTAACAGTATGTTTTTTAAGCAGATCTGTCACTTTTCAGACACTCCACTGCCAAAATGCCAAAAACAAAAAAAGACTCACTGTTTAGTAGCTATACCCTCAATGAAAAAATACATGCATTTGATTATGATTTTTTTTTCATTGTGTGTAAATCTACTAACAGCTTGCAAAAGCTGCAGATTTTTTTCTCTTCAGCCTTTGCAAGTCCTCCCCTTCTTTCCCAGACCAGACTTCCCATTGCAGCTCAATAAGAAGTCTTTGCAGGTGCTCTGGCCAATTGTCTGCCTCTTGAGTTTAGCACAACTGAGCAAAACAACCAGGAAGTAACAGGATAGTTGTCTGATTGACAGCCAGAGGGTGTACCAAGGCTAATTTCTAAAAGTACCAATTTCTATTGAAATCTACACTTTTTACACAAAAAGTACTTTAGCAAGTTAAAGTACTTTAGGAGTATGTTGTATCCCCTTAAGCGTAATCTGAACACTAAGGTCTACTGCAAGACCACAGGAGCCTGCATAAATCATGTCTCAATTAGCAAGAAGCTACCTGCATCCCACTGCCGTCACTTGTGGTAGATGTTGGGATAGGACAAAAACTGACAATGAAGCTCTGCCTTTTGTCACCCTCAGGCTTTAACACAACACAAAGTAGTCCTTCCTTTGTTGTATGGTATCTTTGGATTGCGTTGGAATTTCAATGACATTCCAATGCAGTAAGCATAAATATTTCATAAAGATATTTATTAAATACTCAGAAGTAAAAGAGACCCTTTAAATTTTTGATGTTAAAGTAACGTGTGTGGAAAAGATACGTTAGATAGATACAAATTATAAACTAACAATGCAATATCATATATGCATATTATATAGTATATACTATACAAAGTAGGGACTAATTTGTCTTATGTATTTTTCTTACACCTGATTTATGTGACAAAAGGGTGGAGCGTAAGGCAAGCTCCACTTACTTTGTCAAGCTAACGAAGGGTTAAGTTTGCCTTAAGCTTCACCCTTTGTCAAGATTGCCAAGTGTAGGAAAATATATAACACAAATTAGTCCCTACTGATCAGAAATCAAAAAAATAACAGATTTTGAAACCGGAAGAGAAGAGGAAACAATAGGAGACGTGAGTTTGAGGTGACAGAGCCACTTTAATAACTTGAATATTAATATTGTTTTTAAATCTCAAAAGCAATGCAAAGATTTTCAAATAATCCTATAGTCATATATTACATATTAAAAAGCAAGAATCATATATTTTGATATATTGATTCACTACTAATTACATTTCAAAAACTTAAACAGCTGATTTTAAAAAGTCAAAAAAAAATATGCAACAAAAGATTCAGATATAAAATTACCCCAGTTTAGATAAACATACAATCAAAGTGATTACAAATGTATTGATTACAATAACAAAAAGAAAGGCAAAAAAGACAACAGCTTTTCATAACATATGTTGTGGCACCCAAAAGCAAAGACAACAAATAATGTTACATTTTTATATAGACATTTTAAGTCACCTCTTGGAATTAGGTCACCAGTGTATTCAACAATAAATTTAATGAGCTTTAATAAATCATCTTAGTAAAAGCCTGCTGTCCTTTAACTGTTTACTCAATACCAAATCCCATAGAAAGCAGATGTCACCTAACATTAATGTGCGACTCTTTAATAACATCTACCACACTTTTCCCTTTAATATATTACTACAATTTTGAGAAACAAAAATGCAATTGATGAATCCAACTACAGCCAAAATGTTCTGTTGACTATAACTGGTGAGAAATGTAATTTAGTTGTAAAAATAAAAACAGTCTAAAAATATATCAATAATTAATATAATTAATAGCCCAATTGGTCCAAAGTTGGCTCCTACCCAGTCCAGAGTTCTATTTTTACGTGTGTGTGTATGTGTGTGTATATATATATATATATATATATATATATATATATATATATATATATTCTTTATTCAATTAACTTGCAAACTTGCAAATGCACACCCAGAATCCCTTGCTGTAGTAACCTCAATGCTAATTTGAGATTTCTGTTGGAAAAGAAAGTCTTTTGGCTTGACTGGTATACAGATCAGTGTCTAACAATGTATTGACCGGTCAGGGTCCCAATGATTAAATCTGTCTACGGTCAAAAGCGCCTTCAATGGGGACGTGAGCATCAGAACTGAACCATGGAGCTATGGAAAAAGGTTGCCTGGTCTGGTGAACCACATTTTCTTATAAATCAGGTGCATGGCCGGGGATGAGAAAGCAACAGTATACATTATGGGAAGAAGGCAGGCCGGCAGAGTCTGTGTTATGCTGGCAAACCTTGGGTACACGTTCAGAGGTCTTGTGGAGTCTATGTCATAACATATCAGAGTTAATTTGGCAGCACAAGGGGGAATTACACAATATTAGGCAGGTGTTAAGGCATATATATATATATATATTATAGGGATCGACCGATATTGATTTTTTAGAGCCGATACCGATAATCTGTAAACTTTCAGGCCGATAGCCGATAACTTACCAACTTTCTATCAAGGTGTGCATTACATTTTTCAGCATTTGAGCTACTATAGCGGACCAGAAAGACTGGCCTCCATGACCCAGACAGTAGGTACTAATCACTGCATACTGGGAAAATCCCACAAGACTTTCCGTTTTGGAGAGGCTCTGACCCAGTCGTCTAGCCATCACTATTTGACCCTTATTAAAGTCACTCAGACTATTTTTTCCTGCTTCCAACACATGAAATTCAAGAACTGACTGTTACTGTCTGTAATATATCCCACCCCCTTGACAGGTGCCATTGTAACAATATAATCAATATATTTCACTTCAGTGGTTTTAATGGCTGATCAGTGGCTGATCAGTATACATATATATTATTATTATTATTATTTTATTATTTATATAGCGCCATTAGACTCCGTAGCGCTGTACAATATGTTTTACAATATATATATATATATATATACACATATATATATATATATATATATATATATATTTATTTTTAGACTTATAATGGCGTAGGACCTGTATATACTAAATCAGCAGAGGCAGGTGTTTGTGAACTGAACTAGATTTCTTTTATAGCACAGCTGGATATTGTGGCATAAACATTGTTCGTAAACATCTATAGTGGCAAAATGATTCACTCGCCTAGTAAAAGGTTATGTTTTTCAGTATGTCAAAATCAACACTCCAAGTACCATTACAACTACGATGCACAAAATATGGTGTCAGGAATGCCCCCCCAATGTAAGAAATCAACTGTGTTAGAATGGTTAGAATTCTTACCTGGGGTCCACCATTTGTCTTCAATGAACTGGAAACCCTCAGCTGTGCAGGTATTATTAGCTCACTGAAAGCAATCGTTGACACTCTTAGTCAATGAGCTTGCCCTGCACTGCAACGCTAGGCTCCAAATAGAGATTAAAAGCTCCTAACAGGCTATCACAACCAAATGGGATGGAACAAGAAGAGATGCCCTATGGGTCACAGGTAAAAAAACAAAACTGTTAGAAATTGGTTTGCCTATTTATAATGAGGGTGCTTGATAAAGACACTTGTGTCAAAACACTTTTTTTTTGTTGATGGCTGAATAAACCACCATTATATCAGTTTTTTCTAGGTACTGAGGTTTTCATTTATTCAACTACTTGGTAGTCCTTTGGCACAGGCACCAAAAATGTATTTCTTTAATTTGAGTGCCCTACACATATAATTTCTTTAATGTTAATAATATTGGTAGGTAGACAACAAGACGGAGATGTATAAGCAAACACACAAATAGCAGATAGACAGAAATATTGAAATAACCTGTTTAGTTACCAGGTATGAGGCAATGACAGTGGTGCCTGATAACACCAGATGGGCAAGTATCATGGGGAGTGGAGTAACTCCCTGCTGCCCCTAATATACAAAAAATATCACGGCAGGATTTGGTGCAATTATGCTATGATTAAACCATTTAGTATTATTTCAGTATACACATGTTTGAACTGGGGTAAGATGAGGAATATGTTATTATGAATGATGTCACCCAATTTGAAATCAAAGAAGTATAAAGTTTTAGATATATGCTAGATTTTTTTGTCTATTTTTTTTTTATTTCTATGCATTTTCTCCAAAAATGACAAAACAGTACAAAATAACAAGAAAACATATTATTTTTATTTGCTTATTATTTTATTTGCTTATTATTTTTATTTGCCTCAATGTGATTTTATCAGCTGAAAACGGTTGATAATTATGCACTTTTTCGCCTGATTTCTTATTTATTTATCGAATTTCAACTGGATTGAATGCCAGTCGAAATTCAAGCAGCCGGACTCTATCAACAGGTTGGTTGCTTGAAATAAAACCACAGAGTGGAAAATCGATTAAAAAATTGGCTGAAAAAGGTTGATAATTATCAATTGTTTTCAGCCGATAGAATTAAATTGAGATATCGTGTCTTGGCATGTTAATGATGCCCTAACTAAGGGTAGATGTCAAAATTCTATTTTTGCTGGGTAATTAAAACGTACAAAGACACAACACATGAGCACATTATTCTGCCAAACAAAAAGATTGTTATATGACAACTCTATAGGGCCAAAGCATTAAAAAAGAGTGGGAGTTACTAAATGACGAGAAAAAGATGACTAAATCCTTTTCAATACTCAACAGAGAACAAATGAGTTACTTTGCAACCAGCAAAAATTAGAACAGTTGTGACCATGTGACTAAAATCATACATAAAATCAAGAAGGAATAATCTACTCAAGTTGATAAAACACTACTATAAAGGTTTTAATATAGAGCTGAATTTTATTTTTGAGTACATGTCAATTTTTAAAGGGATAAGGCTAATTTCAGATTAGGGTGTTTTTGAAAACAGCTACTACTCATGTTATTTACTTATGTAAAAATGTATTTTCATAAAACATTTTTCCATAATTACTATATTCTTAAAAAGCACAACCAGAGCATGTTAGCTGACTCTACCAGGGATCCTTTGGACAGTGGCAGTATGTCACTAAGAGTGTTTACTGTTTTAATTTTCTCTATTTTGAGAGTTAATTTTCACTTTACTTCAATGTAACTCTTCTTGTGTGCCTAACTCATGGATATTCAAGGCCATAATGGATCTTAACACTGGAAAAACATAATCACTAACATAAATGAAATGCATATAATGCAGTTCATGCCTTTCCCTCATTGATGACATACAGATCCATTTGTTAAACTATCCTGAAAACAAAGCCACATATTAAAATGAAAAGCATATGTTATCGCTACTTTTATGAGATTAATTAGAAAATATACTCTTCCAGCACCTGTTTGGTTGTGTCACACAAATACACTGATTTAGTCTATTGTTAGCATCGCTGCAGCCTTCTGCGCATAGTAGGGTTCTTTTACAGAGACTGTGTCTTGAAAATATATACTTAAGCTTACGTATAGACACGTGTGTCTATATATGTAATGGTTAACTTCTTGCCAATGTGATTGATTGCTTACTTTTTAATGTTTTGAATTATCCAGTTGCTGTAACATCATGCTTGCAATATATATTCATCAGGGACAGTTAGAGATTTTAGACACTAGTTATTTTTTATATTTCTATAGAGAAAAACAAAATAAAGTTTTATATATATAGATAAAAATACACATGGCTTCTGATATTAAAGTTTATTATGTACACATAATATGTACAAAAAAATAAACTGGTTGCAGTAAACACAGTGGCAGATCAAACAGGCAGACAGAATAGCTAGGGAACTTTTCTTTACAAATTTTAGTTACTGACAGCTACATTGCATTGGCAGAACTGCAAAGATGGACAAAATAATTGGTTTACTTTGTCTAAGTTCAGTTTATTTTATCTTTCAGGCAGATTGTGTGCTTAGCTTAATTTTACATTCTACCTATAATGTGTGCATGCATATATTTATTAATTTAAAAAGATCTTATCTAGCCGTCAAATGCCCAACGCCAGTCCCTAATAATTGCAATGAAGTCCATGTGGAGCATTTAGGCAATCCATGTTTGGCAGGTTGCTTAAAGTAGGCAGAGAGATGATGAAGATATTTGTCTATGAACCCAGAGTGATTAAAGGGACACTGTAGGCACCCAGACCACTTCAGCTAATTGAAGGTCTAGGTGCTGTGTCCCTTTGCGCTTTGTGCTGCAATGTTAAACATCGCAGTTCCAAAGAACTGCAATTTTTACATTGCAGTCTGTTTTCAATGGCTGTCTACCAGACAGCCACTGGGGGCACTTCCAGAATCTAAACGGAGCTTTTTTCTGTTATCTGAGACTAGATGTCCTCATAATGCTTTCCTAGGGGGAGGACTAATGGACGCGTGGCCATTGCCGCGCATGCGTATTAGGTCTCCCCTGCCGGCTGACGTTGGTGAGTTGAGGAGTGTGGGCGGATCCTGACCCAGCGGCGAGGGACATCAGTGCTGGATTCAGGTAGTGGGGGCACGAGGGAGAGAGGGACATATTAAACCTAAAGTGCCAGGAAAACAGCTTTGTTTTCCTGGCATTATAGGATCCCTTTAAATAAGAGATTATTTCTGTGGCTTCTGATAACTTTCCAATTAGCCTTCCTTATGTCTTTTCTTGCTAAAATACAAGTGTCAAGTTATGGAGATTATGATTACGGGATGTGTGCAATTCTCAAATGAAAACAATGGGAGGAGTAGAATGGGTTGAGTAAACCACCTACTTCCTAGTCCCTGGAGAAGCAGCTGCAGATTTCCAGCAAATGAAGGAAATTTATAGGTGAGTATCTTTTTATCTTTAATTGTTCCTGCATGCTTTTTAATACATTATCTCCATGAAAGGATTGAAGGAGTTTAATAAGCATTATGCAATTTCTCTTTCAGAGAGCTAGAATACACTATTCTATACCTCTTTGATGTAAAGGAGTGATTAAAACAAACAGCTATAACTGGATGACTCTTCAGGATTTCTAATTCAATAACATAAATATTCTCTGAAATGATCGACTCCCGTTGTAAACTTGTAATTATTTTGTCTATAAATTGTGCTTGCCAAATACCTAGAGAATATGTATCACAGATCTTTATACTTTATTTTACTATTACTTGAGCATACAGTTGGCATGTAGTGGCCATATTTACTACTTTTACAGTTTCTCCATGCCCAAAGTCTGGAACACAACTCCCCCACTAGGAAGGCATCACCATCGTCTAGAATCTGTCAGACGGCGGGCTCCTAAACCTAGAGAAGTTATTAATACCCAGTACCCATTGTGGCAGCCTCCCAGATGAGAAGAAGGGTCTCGCCGCCAGAGATGTTCTTTTCCCCCTATTGAGAGGAATGCTGTAGAGTAAAGCAGGAACAGCTCTTAAAAGAGCAAGTGATTATAACACTCCAAAGAACAATCCGCTTTCCTCTACAAGCACGGGACGAGGTTCTGTGTTGAGGGTAAACAGGAACTGAATTTTAATGGTGCCACACTGGCTTTTTATGACAATCCCCATGCAAGGGGTTACGCCCATATGGACCTTGTTGGGGACTCCAACACAAAGACACAGACCAATAAGGATAGGGATTAAATACACGATACTCCAATAACAAACTTACAATTCCTCCCCTCTGCCTGTGAGATAACTGAGTCAGATACTGTATCAATTCAATTATCTAGGCAGAAAAAACACATATTTATATACAAAACCCCAAAAGTACCCCAAAAGCACATGATATCACCACAATTGTTAAATCCCCTGATAGCCCTGATATGGGTGACCAACATATCCAAAAATCCCCCAGATCAGTTCAGGGGTTCAAGAATTCTATGGAAGTCATATTTTGACCGACCGCATCCATGGTCCCATGCCCAAAACAGTTCCAGAGAATCAGGCTGTACGGCGGGTCTACTTCGGTGATTCGAAGTTAAGTTCGAAATACCGAACGTAGCCGTTTGTGGATAAAGTCATTATATAGCTCTTGTTCGAGAGGTTCTTTTTACCGAACGCTGTTCGACTCCCGTTCGAATAGCCGAACATCAATGGAAGGTAAAGTTTTAGCGGTGTTCGCACCTTCGAGTGTCCGATTTGAGCTCCATGAACTCGACGACCAAACACAGCTCATTGTACTCGTGGCTTAAAATATCCGCTGCCACATGGTCAAATGGCACTTCGAATGGCTTCGGTAGGTCGAAGTGCCACTTCGCATTGCTTCACAAACAGCATTTCTTTACCACAGGGCCATAGTCACAGGGTTATCCTTCAAACCCATACCTATACTGACCGAGGGTAGTACAAGGCGGGCTTGACCTCCTTTTCAGGGATCACTAATAGAGGAAATGTATGTAAATGGACTTCCTTGTTTTATCCCCCCTCCCTGTTTATTTTATCTTACCGGCCATCCTTCCCCCTTTTTGTTGAACTCACTGGTATATTGGTCATTTCAGGCGAATGACACCAGAAGGATCCCACCTTGGGCCCTTGGAAGGTTTGGACCAGGGGGACCTGATTACTGTTCTTCACCCACTGTTTTCACAGGCTACCACTAAGCTGATCCTTGTAATTGCATCAGTGTGGGACTGGGAACTTTGAGAGCAGGGACCCTATGAGAAAAAAGATCACCTTTGCACTGAATCGCTAAGGCCCAATCACGGCTCCTTAAGGCTCCCTGCAAAGTTGTGGGAGGAGTTCCCACCGGAGGGCTTCCTATATTGTGTGCATGATAACCTGCCTAGTCTTATCCTATATGTGCAGTGTTTGACATGTTTGAGGTTGCAGGCTCACTCTTTGTAATAAGATTTTTGGTACTCGGGCAAACTATTACTACCTCATGCCCTGAGGATGACAGGGGTTGGGAAGGTTATTCAAGAAATTCAGTGGATCAGAGTGGTTTTAATTTCTTTGACACTGGACTTCCTTGGACCTCACCCACCCTCCGGTCCTCGCAAATCTGTTACCCACTTAACACCTGGCTATTGGGCCCCTTAGGGGCTGTACTGATCACCTCCATTAGGGAATGTGTGTTAAGTAATTGAGTGTCGGCCTTGGGGACACCGTCTGATAGATTCCGAGATAGATTCCTTCAGATGCCCCCACCTTTGGGTGAGTTATCTTAAAACTTGTATATACTTTGTAAATTTGACTGTTTATTTGTTTAGTTTATTGGTTCTGACTGACCCTGGTACAAATTCATAGGTTCACTAAACCAGTAGACACCAGTTTACTAATCTAATGATTTTTAGTCACTACATGGTGGCCCCCTAACAGAGACTCAACCCTCTGATAGAGGAAACATGGTATAATTTACCCTACTACACAAATAATCCACCATGTCGTCAACCCCTACCATTATGAGGGCTCTCCTTACCTTCCTCTCAATTAGTGTGAAAGTACTTAATACCCCATTTACCCTGTGGGAGGTACATATACATGTCCCCAACAAGAGATACTGAGACCCAATTCTACACACAAGCACACACGACTCTACCAAATAACAAACTCTCATGATCCTAAGACGAGACTTATCGAAACTTCACAGTGCTTCCTATCACCGGTCCTTACTGCAGAGTAAGACCCTATATTTTGCCCACATTAATAAATGTGGGCCACTTTTAATCCGTATGATAAAAAAAAAGAGAGGGCAGTAACATACATTGACAAAATCCAAATGGGTAACCGCCAACTTCACTATTTACCCAGTAACATTGTGGAGACAATTCAGCTGAATTTTTACTCAATATCTAACCCTGCCTGAACCCCTATGTTGGGACCTAATTTGCTCCGCATACAGAATAAATATCTTAGCAACAAGCTGCTCCCAGAGGCTACTCCACTTCTCAATGAACCCATCACAAAGGAGGAGCTTAAACAGGCTCATAAAAACTCCAAACTGGGTAAATGTCCAGGCCCACGCAACTTCCCACTCATGTACTATAAAAGGTTTGTAGGCACCTTGTTCCCCTTCCTTGTCTTGACCACTGAATTCCATCAGCAAATAAGCAAATAAATAAAATATCGTTTTACAAAAAATTAAAGTAGGAGTAGATTAAAATCAATTTCATCAATATACTCAGAGTGCCACTTTGCACCTTTATATGAGTAAATGTAGATGAAAACAAAATACTATAAAGATGTGCACATAGAATAGACATTATTCCAAATTCATTTTACTAAGCAAAAAGATGCTTTGCATTTTTTCCATGTCTTTTTTTTTTCTCATTCCTTTTATCGTTCTAAAACTGTCCTTTCAAATCAATCCATGAAACGTTCTGAGATTGGATTGTAATCGCGTTTGGATTTTAAATTTATATGCAATTAAATGGAAAGTTATGTATTATTTTAAAATGTGAAAAAAAAAATTATCTCCCTGCAAGAATTGTTATATACTTGCTATCTTAACTTGAATTTTACATATTGTTACAACTCATTCAGAATAGACAATTCGTTTGTAGGATTTTATGTGTATGAGTAAATGTGTGTATATACAATAAATAAGGAAGGATATATGCATGCACAGACACTTGTGGTCATAAAACAAACAAGATGGAAAACAAAAGTAATCCACATATGTCTAAATTTAAGAACATTACATGTAGCATGAACGTTGACATGTTTTGCAAGAAAAACAAAAAAACTAGTAATGCACCCTGGGAAAAACATGTAACAAAAGGAAAATACTTGGCTAATAAAGTGAGTTTTGGCATAGTTCCAATATGCCCAGATGTATTCAGAGGTGAATGTGTGAGCTACAGTTTGCCAAAGCATAAACAGATGCATCATCTTTCCTCAGTCCCCTGACACAGAGTATGCCACAACAGCACTCAAAGAGATCATAACAACAGAGAGACCTAGATTGTAGACAGGGTTTTAATTGCATGAAGTATGAATATCTATCACCAGGGATATAGAGATTTGTCCACACTGAATTAATGCAAACAAGATGCCGCTTGTAGTACTTTCAACAACAGCTCTTTGCAACTATGATAAAAATGTAAATGTAATAAAAGTAGGAGGAAAACTAAAACACAGAATTCATAATTTATGAAATTTGATACAAAAGGAAACATAACAGAATGTTTCCCATTTATAAATACAATCTTCAAATGCCTTCAACATTCATCATGAATATTTCACAATTATTTCCGTTCTAATATAGTGTGAGCACTGCATATGTCAAAAGTAGACCTAGCACCTAGGAATATTTTTACATCAATCAATCTTAATAAAGGCCCTACATCAGGGGGAAACAAATATTTATAAAATGAAAAGGACCCTCAATCACCATAACTGCTACAGTTTTTTTGTAACAGTTATAGTGGAGTGCTTGGGAGCTGTTAGTTTTCCATCACACCATTTTTAAGCGGCATGACCAAATCCACGGCACAGCAACACCCAGAACCTTGCCCATCTGTTGCTGCTGCTGCTCAGATAATTCCAAAGTTTCACTTACACTTTATTCACCCAAAGCAGGCAATCTTTACATGGCAATGCAAAACTGCAAGCAAGTTAGCCTCATGCTGGAAGTCCATAATTGACTTCCAGGGTTGGATATCTATTGATAATAAATGCAGAAGTGAAAACGGAACATTGTCTCAGCAATCGAGTGGCCAGTTTTTGGGTTTCAGTAAGGCCTCAGTTTTTCAAAATGCTTGAAGAAGTTTTAACAGAGGATGGTGAACAGTACCGAAAAACTTGTTTATACCATAACTTATAGTGGTTATGGTGCTTAGCGTCAATTTAAAACACCAGAGAATAGTATTAGTAGCCAGTCTGTTTATATATTTTATTATAATTTAAAAATCAGAGGCGTGCAGAGCTATTTCGAGGATCCTAGGGTTTGCCAAGCATGTACTATATTTTCTGTTAAAATACTTTCCTGTATATCGTGTTGAAATCATTTAAAATAGTCTACCAGCAATTTTTGTACAGAGAGTCACATACATTACCTACCATTAGTACATAGAGCATATTCTCCCAGCATGCATCTTAATGCTTCTTCCATATTAGCAGCTTATTTTATATGCTTTCAGATCTTCTATTTTATTCTATTTTGTTTCATGTATTTTAATTAATAAATGGAATAGAGATGTTCGTTTAATGCGCTACTGACGAGATGCATTGCTAGTACAATGTATAGGGTAAATGGTGGGTGACAGGACAGTTTTCCCCTTGTATCTCATTTGCAAAATGTATGTCAGTAACACAGAAATAGAGTCACGTTTAAGCCACACCCTATTCACAGCTAGAATTCTTGTTAAGAGCTTTGCAGTTATGGTGGCATACAAAATTATTTCAACAACGTACATTGACAAATATATACATGCATTGAAGAAGTCAGGAAAAAGCACCGTTAAAAAAAAAGAGAAGATGAAGAAGACGGGGGAGGGGAGAAGAGGAAGACATACATTTTCTATACTCAATAAAAGTATTGTTTATATTTTTGTTTTATATTATAATTATTAAATAAATGTATTGTTAATGAGAACAAATACATGTAATTATGTAAAAATGTATGAGGTATAACACATGCTGTTTGTCCTTGTTTACGCACCATCCCTCATGTGCAATAATGATGCAATAGCCCTAACTGGTAATTTGCATGTATCTTTGAAATCACATGTAACGTACCAAGACTATTCACAAAAAAAATAATTTAAGGGGAGTTCATGTGTAAGATGTGGTCAAAGTGGCTGCATGTTAAAATTACCACTAAGCTGCTCTTGTCTAAATAAAATTAACAACTTGGTTGTCAATTTTGGTCTGTGATCCTCTTTCAACAATGTAAATTAAGAAGTCAGCCAATTTGGTCCTCTCAGCTTTAAAAAAATATATGGCTTCATGAATGCATGGAAACAGAGAAATACATCAGAGCTGTAGGAGTTATTTACTGACCAATGTGTGCCCCATAATGACTTTATCGTTTTTAAAGGACCACTCCACACCCCAAAAGCACTTCAGCTTTATGGGTGAGGAGTAGTTAGTTTAACCCCAGTTTATAAAAGTGTTGATCTCTATGAGAAAATGAGTCAAACAGCCAGGGAGGTTTGCAGACTCCTTCCGTTAGCTCCCCTGAACTAACAAAAGTTGCAGACACGCTCTACTTGAGCGTACCTGCCTCTCCACTCACCAGCTCCTCAGAGACTGACTTCAGACCAGATGTGTGCGCGCCCATGTATATGTGTGCACGCGTGCACGAGCCGGCGTGTGCACATGTAGTTGTGTGTGCGTGTGCACCAGCCAGTTTGTGTGCACCAATTCAGAGGCTTCTCATTGATTGGTTAGTTTCCTGCGAAGAGACTACAAGTATCTTCCGGAAAAAAAGGGAAGGGCTTGCTAAGGCTGCAGTTCATAAGAACTGCAGCCTTTGCAAGCTCTTTTAAGATATACCTCCAATGAATACATGCATGGCAATCCATGCTCCATGCATGTATTAATTGGGGGTATATCTACTAAACAGTGATTTGTATCTTAAAAAATATGTATCTTTTTCAAGCGGCTCCAATCCACACTTCCTGAAACTAAGATTAGGGTCGGCGTTGGAAGGGTTAAACCCTTCGAACACAGCTTAACCCCTTAAGTTAAGAATGTGCCAGGGGGCTTCCTGGCACAATAACAATTTCCTTTGGATGAAGTTATTATAGTGCCTAAATTGTCCCTTTAAGTATTATACATATCTTTTAATTGTTCATTTGTAGACCATTCTATATATGTATGAGAAGATATTTCATTAGTACCTTTCTGATCATTCACAATGGATAATCTCAAGGCATCAAGCCATAACCAGATTTTTTTTTCTAAATAATTAGTAGCCATTTTTGGAACCAATACCCAATTTCATTGATTTCTTAAATTTTGGACCCTAAATGCTATCATGGACTAAACGTCCAGGGTGCATTCCATACCTGATAGTAGCAAGATGCTGCCATGGTTATTCACCAAAGTGTGAAGTATTAGGACTTCAAAATCAATATAGAATTTTAGAGCTGAACTCCAAACAAATCTGATTAAACATTTTGACCTCAAATTTTGAAATTCACATTGAATTCCCTACGATTCACAATTTGGTAAATAGCCCTGTAAGTGGTTTAAGCTGACTGAGCAACATGGGAAAGGCAAAGGTTCTTAAACATAGCCATTGCTTCTACAGATTATTATTATTATTATTATTATTATTATTATTGGCGTTTATATAGCACCAACTTATTCCGGAGCTAATTAAAATACTATAAAGGGGGAGATTTAACAATAAATGAGACAATTGCAAAATGTTACAGGACCAATAGGTTGATGAGGACTCTGCTCAAACCAGCTTGCACACAGTTTCACAGTTTACATTAGATTTCTTAATTTTTTTAGAAACAAGAAATTAATAGTTTATCAAATGTGAAATCAATAGTTTGAAAATGTAAACATTATGGGACTGAATGCCAATTTCTAACAAACAAAAAAATATATAAATCCTCTGGGGTGCACAGATTCACAATAAATATGTATTTTTTTTTTATTACCTATCCCTTTAAGTGCCTGCTCCTGTTGATGAACTGTTTATGTAGTCTGTTTGAAGAAGGCCCCATCAACAAAAAGGAAAGTGAAAGATTACATTGATTTCTGACTTTTGTTTTTAATATTAAAAAATACAACCTGTCAAAATAACGGACTATATACTCTATTTTATTTTAAAGTGACACTATAGTCACCAGAACAACTTCAGCTTAATGTAGTTGCTCTGTTGTCTATAGGATGTCCCTGCAGCTTTTAATGTAAACACTGCCTTTTTAGAAAAGAAAAGGTGAGTAAAATCAGTTTTACAAGTAAGGAGAGAAGGGCTAGGAACTTAAATAGTGCTTTAAAAGGTATAGAGTCAGGAATATAGATTTTAATTCCTGACCCTATAGTTTTCCTTTAAATTATCTTTCGATTAGGATTTTAATAATTAGTAAATGTAGAAGTGCATTTAAAGGTGTGATAAATTATTTTAATATTTTTTAATTATTTTTATTATTGTATTATTATTTAAATAGAGCCAGCAAATTCCGTAGTTATTGTTGTGATTTAAAAATCAGTGGCTTTATGAGTTTTATTCCATTTTGACTGATACTTGTTTACACCTCTTGATAAAGTGCTAATTTGAACAAACCTTTATTGTTTGCTGCAATGTAATATCATGTTAAAGAGGACATCTACCAGACAAATAAAAACTGATATCATGAAAACTTATAAATAACCCCCACGACAGAAGAATTCTAACATCTGACTGATCACAAAAAAACGGGTAATGCCAAAATTATTTTTGTTTTTTATTTTTTATGTCATCTTTGATTTGCAATTTGATGGGTGCTCACATCAATACTCAGATAAGTTGCTTGTGGATGATTATTCTCCTTTTGCAATGGTTTGCAAAGGGTATAGATTGGGTTTTCTTCACACACAGGTTTACAACATCCAGTTTCTGCAAAACTGCAGAAGTCGGATGGCAATCCTAATGCTCATTCACTGGATGAAAGCGTCAGATAATCACTGTGAGTCAATGAACAAGAATCTGTGCATAGATATACACACATAATTGAAGATTATGCTAGCGCAGTGTACTAATAATCTTAATTTTAATAATGACAGGAGGCGAGTATTTTGCATTAACTTTCTTTACTAATTCCATAGCAACAAAGAAAAAACAGTTGAAATAAAGAACCAATCAGAGTGAGTCAGAGTATATATAAGTCCAAGCGTAGCCAATCATTTCCTCTTGACTACTGCGACATCACAAGTTCATGTTATGACAACGTGTCCGATGCATTTGATCCAATTTAATCCAACATGGAAACTCCGTAAGGAATTCAGTTTTCTCCATTATCTTAAAGACTTGTTAAACTGAAAAGAAAGAGAGACTAGTATCAGTGCTACGGGACAGACCGTATGAAAAAAGTGTCTATGAGTATATACTTAATTTTCCAATGATTACACTCGTTTAGCCATAAGATGTATGTTCTAAATCAATCCCCCTGTAATAGGCAACGATACTCCCCTCCATTTTGAAGTGACACATGAGCATTCAGGTCTCTTAAATTGATCACCGGTCTGAAATCCCTGGTTTTCTTGCGGACGAGGAACATATTGCTGAAGAAGCCTCCTCGTTTGAGCACGGGTTGTATAGCGCCCTTCTTGTGTAGTTCGCGGAGCTCCACATCTATGAGGTGAGCGTCCGGAGCTGAGAGGCATAAAGGACAAGGAGGAAATCTCTTTATGGGGGGTGTTCGTACTTCGATTCGGTATCCGTTGACCGTCTGCAATACCTAAGCGTCCGTGGACAATTGTGCCCAGTTCTGGGAAAAAAGAGAAACACGGCTCGCAATCATGGTTAGTTGAGGCATCGAGAAATACTTCGCCAACAAAATGGCCGCCGCGGGTCTCACGAGAGACCCTGGGGCGTCAGAAAATGCCCGCGAAAAAATGGTGATAGCTGAAGCATTCTGCTGAAAATCCACGAACGGCTGTTCGCTTATAGACTAAACTGCCGAACGCTCCTGGTGGAGGAATCCAACGAACGGACTGGTTCCCTGTTAAGTTTGATAACCGTCCGTTCGTGCAAATCTCCTGGCAACAGTATGATAATGTCCGTGCAGAAAAACACGAACCGCGACTGCCTGTTCTGTTCGCGCCTTTTTTCAATTACCAGCGCGAACAGGAGGGCTGCGTCCTTTCGTGTTGAAATGCACAAATTCACTATGTAACCCGGTCAGTTCGCATAGCTGATGATATGAACAGAGCGGGAAGGAGACGAGAAAGGTGGCGAACGTAGCCACTCGAGGAGACAGGGAGGTGGTCGGAAACGGAACGCAGTAGCCTCAGCGGGTCTCTGCAAATACGAAGCAAATGGTGGGTACTAAAGCTTCAGCAGATAACTTAAGCACAATACGTGTTGACACTTAAATAGGGATAATCATAATACTGGGAAGCTCGTTCCTTGAACCTTACACCCACATGAGATGTAAAGATCAGCCCCACTGAGGGGAGAAGGGATAGCCCCTCTTGAAGCTCCCCTGCCACCCCCAATATAACATATGTTAGATACCAAAAAATTAATATACAGTAAATCTATACAAAAGATCCTGCATAACAAAACACAATTAAGAAATCAGTACTCTGACCTGACTTGTGATGGAGCAGCAAAAAAAGAGGAAATGATTGGCTACGCTTGGACTTATATACTCTCTGATTTACTCTGATTGGTTCTTTCTTTAACAGTTTTTTCTTTGCTGCTATGGAGTTAGTAAAGAAAGTTAATGCAAAATAGGAAGCCTCCTGTTGTGTTATAAAATTAATATTAGATAGCCCGGAATGCAAATGCGCTAATCAGCTTGAATCCAATGCTTTCCTATCTGAAGCACTGAACGGCACACAAAGGGATGGCCCGGGGAGCGGACAACTTGGCAATTAGAGGGAGACACAGGTATAATAGGTAGGCAGAGGACAGATTAATAAAAGGATGCTGTATGAAGGTGGGGCTGTCACTAAGGAAGGAGAGTTACATTGTTGCACATTGTAGGAATGTGTGCATGTGAGCCATGCGCGCCCAATTAAGAGGGCTTTTACTTACAAACTCATTTCATCTATTGCCAGTACGCAGTGCATGCTGGCATGTAATTACAGAGTTCCGGCCATTCTAGGTCACTTGTGCCGGGGGTGCAACTAGACCTGCATATTTCCTACAGGTGTGCTGAGCTACTCACCAAAAGGCATGGTTCCATGTTAAGTGGAGATGTCCTCACAGCCTTCCTTTTTATAGGGTACACATATGGGCTACTCTACCATTTTTGCTTTGTCCTGTGATGGTGGTTAGTACTTTTGGAAAGCATTGTGATTAGCTGAGATCATTAATTCTGGTGATGTCAGCCAAGGAGACGGATTGGGGGCAGAGCAAGCACCCAATTATTTAGATAGATTATGAAGAAGGGTTCTGCCTCTTTGCAACATCTCCAGCAGAGTTTGTCAAGTTAAGGTGATGGGGAGTCCTCCTGTGTTTTTTGTCTAACCACTTTAAAATGGTTTCACAAAATGGAGACTTCATCTATAGCAATCTATAACCATAACATCTAACACAAAGCTGTAGTGGTTATGGTGCATGGGCTGTCCTTTAAAATAAAGAGTTTTACTTACCCACAATACATTAGCTTAATGCATCTCTATAGGGAGTGTTCAGTTTCTTCATGCAGAGCACGAAGATGCTGAACATTTGTCCCACAAACATTGCAGGACTGCAATAGAAAGTGACTCTAGTGACAGTCTGAGTGACAACAACAAGAGGTGTCCTTAGGAAGCAATATAAACACTGTAGGAACAGTTTAATTGCACCAGAACCACTATATTAAGCTGCAGTAGTTATGGTGCTTAGAGTGTAACTCATAATCCAAACAATTTGGAAGATACTTTAATGTTAGAAAAATTATGATGATTTATATTATTTAGAAATATCCTTCACATAGAATATCTGTGAGCTCCTTATACCAGTATCACTCATAACTAAACTCCTAATCACGCAGACACCACATAAACATGGTATTTTTATGGTATGTTCCATTTCAATATTTATTTATTTATTTATAAAATATTTTACCAGGATGGATACATTGAGATTCCTCTCGTTTTCAAGTATGTCCCTTTATAATATAAATGTGTATGGTATATAACACTTTCAATTGCACTCAAAAAACTTCCTCAGGATTATAAATAAATATAAACCACCAAAAAACTAAAGAAACAAACTAATCTAAACCTAAACATTTTAGAACTTATCTCCCTCCTGTAGATTATGTCTGGCACTTTTCCCTATAGCAAGAAACATAAGAGGTCACTTATAAATTACAACTGACTTCAGTTTCTGTCCACCTTGCACACACAAAATGCTGAGTTAACACAACTATAAATTATCACCCAACCGCATCTAATAGGGAATGAGCAGAGGTCTTTGCACTAAACGATTTCAAAGGCAGAAGTAAGGACACAACATTCACATGCAGCCATTTTACTGTCAAAAGCAATGGCACACACTGACCCTTACTGTGTTAAATTTTATGGGATTATACAGCACATGTTAATTTATATTTGATATTTAGATTAGAAACGGTTTATTTAATGCTTAAAGGACCACTATAGTGCCAGGAAAACATACTCGTTTTCCTGGCACTATAGTGCCCTGAAGGTGCCCCCACCCTCAGGGCTCTTGGGGGTGGAAGGGGTTAAACTTACCTCTTTTTCCAGCGCCGGGCGGGGGACTCTCCTCGCACTCTCCTCCTCCTCGGCTGAATGCGCATGCGCGGCATGAGCCACGCGCGCATTCAGTCAGTCCATAGGAAAGCATTTTCAATGCTTTCCTATGGACGCTGGCGTCTTTTCACTGTGAAAAAAAACAGTGAGATGTGCGGAAGCCCTCTAGCGGCTGTCAATGAGACAGCCACTAGAGGCTGGATTAACCCATATGTAAACATAGCAGTTTCTTTGAAACTGCTATGTTTATAGAAAAAAGGGTTAATCCTAGCTGGACCTGGCACCCAGACCACTTCATTAAGCTGAAGTGGTCTGGGTGCCTATAGTGGTCCTTTAAGGGGCTGCATTTAGACCACCATCCTGACATAGCAATTACAGTAACAGTGCAAAATGGAATCTTTGTAACATATTTAATTAATTAATCCCCTTTCTTTGGCATTGTTTTGCTGGTTTCTTAAAGGGTTACCCCAACCATTTTTTTGCCATAATTTATTTTCTTTTTCTTTTTTTTTATTCATACTGCTCTATATTTCTTTAGGTCTCCCCTTCCCCCAGAAGCTTTAAAACATATAATATAATGAAGCAATAAGTCACCTTAAATATGGCGGCGGGTGAAGCTTCCACTGCTGATCTACACTACCTGTCTGACGTCAATTGAGCTGTTGAGAGGTCCAATCAAATTATTCTCAGAGAGTACGAATGTGCTATAAGCCAGCAAGGATGGAAAAAGGGGAGGGAGTGAATATTTAAAAAAAAAAAAAAAATCTAATTCAGGGTAAAGGGAGGCGGGGAGGACTTGAAGGAGGGAGGGAGTGCAGAAAACGCTGCACATACAGACTCGAATCACCATGACCACTTCTAAAAGCAGAAGTGGTTATTTATGCCCTTTAAAGCAGGCTTCCTCAAACTCCAGCCCTTCAGATGTTGCTGAACTACAACTCCCATGATTCTATGAATGAAATAGATAGGCCGAGAATCATTTTAATTGTAGTTCAGCAGGGCTGGAATCTGGGGAAGCCTGCTTTAAAGGAACATTATAGGGTCAGGAACACAAACATGTTACCCTAAATATAGTAAAATGTTACTTCTATTCAATCCTGCAGCTGCTGACTCTGCTCTTGATCTGCCTGCTTGTCTGACATCATCAGAAGTTATTCTCTGAGTCAATAACAATGCTTTCCCATAGGATTGGCTGACAGTGGCAAGAAGGCATATCAGGGGCAAAGCCAGCCCTGGTCATACAGTATCTCCTCATAGATGCATCTCTATGAGGATCAGTGATGGAGACACTGAATGTAAGTTCTGCACACTGTGCAGCACTGCCCCAGGAAGCACCTCTAGTAGCCACATGAGGAGTGGCCAGTGGAGGTGTACCTAGAGGCTGTAATGAAAATACTGCCTTTTTTTCTGAAAAGACAGTGTTTACTGCAAAAAGTCTGAAGGGAATGATTATACTCACCAGAACAAATACAATAAGCTGTAGTTGTTCTGGTGACTAAAGTGTCCCTTAAGGTATAAATAGTAAAAATGAAGAAAGAGGAAAGTGGAGAAAATTGGAAAAATCTGGCAAAAGTCAAAGCACACAGCTGGTTAAATAGAAAAGGTTCCTATTTTGTTTTTCCTATTTTCACCTATTTATTTCCTCAGATACTATATACTTACCCTGCTTCTTCCATCATTTTATTTTAGCTCACACATTTGTTGCTTCCAATGTACAGGAATGAACAAAATCAGAAAGAATAATAAAAAGTGGAAAACAGATGGATTATTTTGGCACAATGCAGAACAGGAGGATAACATGGCACCAATGTATGTTGGAGTGGCAGTTTTACAAGTACGAAACTAGTGAATATACCCACAAAATTGGTGTAAATGTGAAAGCAAATGTGACAATTGTTTATACATAACCTCAAAGAGTACTGTTTAAGAGTTACTCCAAGCCTCAAAACCATTTATGATCTAGCCATGGAGGAGGTACCAGCTGTGGTGAGACCGGCAAGGCGTAGGAAGAAAAAGGTGAGTAAAAACACCTTTCCCACGCAATCGGAGGGGGCCGGTAACCTAAACAGACACACTCACTGACAGACACACACACTCACTCACTCACACACACACAAACACATTTTCTCATACTCTCACAAATTATTGCTGTTCTTATTTTAATTTAAGTGCATTCAGCCTCCCTATCTTTGGGAGACCTTGAGGGGATCCTTTTCCTGTTATCCAGTGTGGTTACTGTAATCTTGAGCTCTTCTAGCTCTGCTCCTTAGCGTGCAGATTAGTGATGCCGGGCCGAGTGACATCATATTCCGGCTCCCGTCATCACTAAAGAGGGCGCGAAGGAGCAGAGCAAGAACTGCAGGAAGATTACTGCTCCCTCGCCGCCTCCTTTCTTCCTTGGCCAGCCACCTCCATGGTCCCTCAGCAGGATAACTCCACTGAAGAGCTGACAAGCACAGTCCTTCAACAACAGGCACCAGGATAAAATTTCTAGTTGCCATGGTGACCTGGGGTCTGAGATTTGTTGTGCCCTGTCATAACCACTACAGCTCGCTACACAATTTATAATGTGAGGAGTACACTGGCCCGGTCTCCCGGTAATAGAACAAACTGTTTAGCAATGTTTTTCACTCTTACCTGGGTCCCCGCCAGGTTTCGAGGCTCCCTGGTCATCACATGACACGCTTTTGGTTTCTGCAAAGTTGCAGAAGAAACATTCTCCATTCAGTTCAGCTGCCCTCTCTCAGTAAATGACTAAAATGTTGTCACTGAAATTTGCGCAGAATTGATATTAGCCAGCCTGGAACACTCCAAGGACACCTCGGCAGAAGAGGGGTTTAATTCCATTTGTGCAGTATATTATAGCCAAACACTGCACATACAGACTCCATGCACCATGACCACTTCAAATAATTGTTTTCACCTTTTAAAGAAACACTATAGGATTAGTAATACAAACCTGCATTTCTAATCTATAGTGTAATCCCTAGCTTTAAAAAGGTTCCCCAACCCCATTTGACATAAAAAAATTAAGAAAAAAACATTTTACTTATCTTTTTCTAGTGCCGAGGCTCGTGTGGCGCTATTCACCTTTCTGTCTCCAGTGACATCACGAAGGAGTCATCACCTCTTCTGTGATGGCCCAATCCAACGCTATTCATTGGGGAGAATTGGGGACCTAATGCAAATGAATGGCAAGTACCGCACACACATTCAAACTTCCCCATAGAGTCTATGCTTTCCAATGGGGAATTCTGCATCATGTGACCAAATGTTAGAGTATTGTTACCCTACCAGCAAAGCACCCCTAATGGCAACATATAATTTAAAACAGTGCAACCAATATCTATTCTAAATTAACCTAAGCGAATACAAAATGCAAAAGAATCAGGGGGAAAAAAGGAGAGCTTATTGCTTTGCATTTTATTTTAATTGCTAGAGAAAGGCAATTTAATTGCATGGTGTTACATTAAAACCAAACATGACCCCCAAAAAACTGAATTACTGGTTTTATGGCTTATTTATTATTGTTAGGAGATTTTCTCAAGTGACAGGCCTTTATGAATCAAAACAGCATTAAATAAATCTCTTTAAAATACAAATGCGTTTTTCTTTGGAAATGTACCTCCTTTCTTAAACACATGAGAAGAGACAGTGCGTGTAAATGTTTATAAACGGATAGATAGAGCAAGTTACAGAATAGTATGAATGCCAACCGTTACTATGAATCACAGAATGCTTGGCATATATACACGTTTTTCAGTGCTAAAGCAAATAACCTTATTTAGTAATGCCAGTGTTGTCAACGCCAAATCCATTTCTGCACAGAATTCACATTTCCAGCATTCCCTTTTTCTTTAAGTAGTATCTTATATAGATTTCCTTCTGTATTTCACATAGTGGCTTTACATTCCATTCAGTGACCTACAAGCCCAAATGCAGATTTTACAAATTGCTGTAAGCTATGGTTTCCTTAACCCATTAGTGATACACGACTAGCCAGGGCATTCATAAAATAAATGGATCTGCCAAACCCCTTGTCCAGAAGGAGGTTAAATAGTTAACCCAATAAATTATCAACAAGAGAAATATGGTTCTGAAGATGATTTATTTTTTTTACTTTGATGACTTATATTTTGCAAATTTCTCGTGGACATTAGCAAAAGTTTCACTTGGACATAATAATGCTACATAAACAAAGAGATTTGACTCATAAATGGCAGAGTATTGAGCAGTTAGACTGCGAAGCATGATCTATACACCCAAACTGCTTCATTAAGCGAATGTTTTTTTGGTGACTATAGTGTCCCTTTAAGAAAAGATAGACTACATTGTGGAAACCACAATTTCCCATTACATATTGCAATTCCATCCAAACTAGGCAGCTATAATAGACTAAAAGCACAGGGGCTAGTGGTGGTTTTTGTACTTAGAGTGTCCTTTAAGGTCAGTGCTCATGTTTTTTTATTATGTTTTTATTATGACATATCAAATAATGCTGAAAGAATACATTTTGCTAATTTGAGAATTCCTAAAATCAGCTCCACTTTTAAGGAGTAAAAATGAATTGAAGGCCAATACCAAATACCATATTTAGTAAATTTATGATTATATAATAATATAATGAATAAGCATGCCTTTAACCAAAATATTAAAATGGCATCTATACATCACACATTGCTAGCAAATGCACTGTTCAATCTATTGCTTGTGTAGAAAGATGTATGAGAAAGTACTAAATATTTGCACAACTTGCCAAAACTACTAAGCAAACGAAAAACTTGATACAAGTGCTATGCAATACAGAAATCAGTGAGATGTAATTTGGATAATAAAATATCTTGAAACCTCAATGTTACAGACCCTATTCCTAACATGGTCAACTAGGTTGCTTATCCTTCAGAGGTTGATTAAATATACTGGGTAATTCCTGTTACATTATCTCATATCCTGTCTGGACTAGCAGGAGAGCCTATATATGTAATACTATAACCTAAATGAAACAGATACTTCTCGCACTATCTGTGCCAACACTATTATCTATAGTTTGCACTTTCATTCAAAAGGTGTGTGTCTTTAAATTCAGAGCTTGTTTGGGCAGGGCCCTCTTCACCTACTATTCCCCTATGTCATACATGTTTTGTTATTGTTGTTTGTGTTAAATAATTGTAATTATCTACATCTGCATCTGAGAGTTATGCATGGTGCAGGCTAACTAACATGAAAAAAACTTACTATAGGAGTGGGTAGCTATAGAAAATAGCTATAAAAAATAGATATTTTTTGGAGATACGGTTGCATTCAACAATCAAGTGTAAACACATAGTGTACACAACTTTATTTCAAACGTTTTAAGTAAAATATCAAAACATCACAATTTCAAAATTGGATATAGTGTAAAATTTTGAAACTTTAGGGATGAGACAGTAAGCATTCTCACTTTAAAGGATGGAGAAAAGGCAATGTTTACATTACCCCCTAGGCATACCTCTAGTTGTCACTCCACAGATGGCCACTGGAGGTGCTTCATGGGGCAGTGCTACACAGTGCTGTTAAGCAGAGATGCAGAACTTTCCTCATAGAGATTCACTGATTCAATACATCTCTATGAGGAGGTGCTGATTGTCCAAATCAGCGTTTTGCCCCGCACCTATCCTGTCTCCTTGCTGATTTCAGCCATTTGGCTGAAAATCGTACATTCTGATGATTTCATCAAGGAGGCAGATCAAAGGCGGGACCAGCACAGGCAGACCAGGCAGGACCAGCACAGGCACACGCAGCACTGGAAATAAGGTGAGTTTTAACCCTTTCCAAGGGGGGGCAAGCCACCTAAATGGTAGCTTTAACATTATAGGGTCAGGAACCCATATAGTATTCCTTTAAACAAACCTCTCCAAGATCAGCATCCCATGCTTGTACATAGTATGGGGAGACATGCCTGAAAATTCCAGTGATCTACGTCCAATCTCTGGCCTGTTAATACTGATGGTTTTAATTCTTTGGTTTTCCATTTCAAGAGAGGTTTTAGTTTGATAAACTTTTGCTGATGTTTTGTTTAATATCATTATTTTATTTTGAAGGGTTTTGACATTTTGGGAAGTAGCTTTTTAAGAAAGAATTTAGTTTTGAATCTGTTGTGCATTACCTTGATAAGTATTTGTTTTTTTTGGATCGACTAATGGTAGTGAGTACAGTAGGCTTTTGGACCTCTTTTGAAGTACAGAAGTGTGTTGGCACATGAAAAGAAGGGTTTACCACCTGGTCAGGGCCGCCATCAGGGGGTGACAACCATAACGATTGTCACGGGCCAGGCGGTCCTGTACTGCTTTGGCAGTCCAGGGCCCCACAATTACTCTCTGCACCTATATATAGCGATGGTCACTATATATAGGTGCAGCCGCAGCCCCCCCCCCACCCGGCTCCCTATACTTGCAGAGGGGGCCCAGCGGACTGCAGCTGTACTTTACAGCATTTCCCTCGCTCTAACTCCGCGCACACCACATCTCGCAGGAGTGAGAGCGAGGGAAATGCTGTAAAGTACAGCTGCAGTCCACTGGGCCCCTTCTGCAAGTATAGGGAGCCGGGGGGGCCCCACAATGCCATTGGACCACCAGGGATCATGGAATCTCCCCCCTCCCTGGACCAGGTAAGAAACAGGGAGGGGGGAATAACTTTCATTACATTACATGCATAAACTAGTAAACACACACACTACATCCACTGCACTAACACACACACTGCATTCACTGCACTAACACACACACTGCATTCACTACACTAACACACACTCTGCGTTCACTACACTGACACACACTGCATCCACAACACTAACACACACTGCATCCACAACACTAACACACACTGCATCCACTACATTAACACACACTGCATCCACAACACTAACACACACTGCATCCACAACACTAGCACACACTCTGCATTCATTACACTGACACACACACTGCATCCACTACACTGACACACAATCTGCATTCTTCATTACACTAACACAGTCTGCATTCATTGCACTGACACACACACTGCATTCATTACACTAACACAGTCTGCATTCATTGCACTGACACACACACTGCATTCATTACACTAACACACACTGCATTCATTGCGGGGGGGAGGCCGGCCGGGCGGGGGGAGACCTTGTGCTTTGTCAGGGGCCCCAAAATTTCTGGTGCCGTCCAGCACCTGGTACCTAAGAAAGTTATGTTTTGTTTTGAAATTAATGATACACTTATATAGCATTCGTTTCAATACTTCTTTATGAGAAGAATTGTGTGCACAGCCGGTAAATCTTTTTATGTGCTAAGTCTCCCAACGCTATGCATCGTATTGGCTAGGAGATCTTAATTACTAATGATGATACGGGGGTGAAGTTGAGCTGTTGGGAGTATGTTGCCTTGCTGCTGGATTACATTTAGGTTAACTTAATGGCGATGTAAACCTAAAAACAACTTTGAAACACTCCAGTGTTAAAAATAAAGGCATTTATTCATAACACTAGAGATTTCCTTTAAATTAAAAAAAAAAAAGATATTCATCCTGCTGTTATATTTAAAAATAAAATGTATTTAAAAAATGTATTCTTCCTGTCATTCATCGTTGACATACATGATTGCTTCTAATATATGTTTTTGGTTCTTGTGTTACTGTCTAATGTAACTTTGATGACAATAGAAATAATTAAATAAAAAAATTAAAAATAAACATTTTGTAGACACATGTAGATTAAACTGAAAAACATATATTGTATTTAACACTAACAGTTAACTTTGCTTGCATACCACAAAAGTCAAGAAGGTAAAACATACAACAGCATAAGAAATTATAGAGCATCCTTCATCTTCCGTATTGATAATGAACTAAACCTCCCAACACACTCAGATATGATGTTAATCTTAAACCAGCGATGGCTAACTTTGGAACACAATGTGTTAGGGAGTTATATTTACCATGATGCTCAGCGGGACACGTTCTGGGTGCAAGTTGTCTGACCAGTGGCACATATTGGTGTTGCCCTCAGAATTATGACAATTCTTACGGGCTGGGTATGTGGTTTTAGAACAGTGACCATATATTGTGAAATTTGTAAGACCTTTGCTGAATTGTAACCCAGTATTTCTTAAACTGTCCTGTAAAGTAATTGGGGAGCGGGGTTTAATTAAGTCAAAACATATGGTTGCTTTATAAACAAATTCATCTATTTGAAAATGGTTTGTTCTTATAACTGTGTTTGACAAGAGTTGTTCACTAAAGAATGACTTGTCAGGAATTCAAAGCAAACTTGAAGAAGTTTTAGGCCAAAATAGCCTAACTTGAAAAAAAAATACCCCTAAATCAAATATGATTTCAAATCAGCTATTTGGGACTTCAATTTGAATTACCAGCAATTCACATTTAAGTAAATAATTCTAGATAATGGAAACTATTACAAATATTACAGCAGCCAAAGGGGTTAAATTTATCTCGTGTGGCGAATATACATTCCCAGATACATGTAGCAACAAGTACCGCCACCCTTCAGCAATCGTTTTATGAAATGAGATCAATTAGAAAAATAAAATTGCACAAAATGAGTCACCACAAGCGTTAATGTGACACACATATATATATATATATATATATATATATATATATATAAAAAGTGAAAACACAAGGAGAGAGAGTGTATGTGTCATGGCTCACATAAGCATAATATATGTCACTCCATAGATTTTCAATAGCCATGTTAAATGTTTTTATAAACATATTTTAAAACGGTTCTCATGAAAACACCTTATGAGGATACACAAAATGCTGTATAATCGCAGCAGGGCCCACATCACTAATTCTACAGTGCTACATATATCACAATCACAAACAGTATACAATATACGGTACGACCATTCTATAAATCACATCGACTTCAGAGCACACACTTGTGGTTTATTTCTATGAAGACTTTTATGATACACTTTTAT
The DNA here is from genome assembly GCA_933207985.1 of Pelobates cultripes. Lineage (NCBI taxonomy): Eukaryota > Metazoa > Chordata > Amphibia > Anura > Pelobatidae > Pelobates > Pelobates cultripes. The sequence goes on from OW240912.1 coordinate 287,970,066, forward strand.
ATTATAAAACATATGTAGACATATGTTACCACAGTGCAATAGCAGTATCACCAATATCCAATATTGCAAATATGTGGTGATGGCTCTGCAAACTTATTTATATGCACAAGCCTGGCCTAGCCCACTTTTAATTTAATTCCATAAATGCAGAAACCCTGAGCATGCAGAGTGAGGAGTGACAGGAAGGGTGAGGGCCAGCAGCTCCCCTCCCCCAGCACCCTCGCTGAGGAAGCAGTGACACCCAGCAGCAGGCTCGTGGATTTGAGCCATGGGACAGGGCAGCCTCTGCAGGGAAGGGAGCGGCTGACACATGGAAATCTCTGCCTGCAGAGAGCAGGCCTAGCCGGCAGGGCACCGGGCCGGCGCTGCCATCAATAGGCTGTACAGTGAAGAAGGGGGAGACGCATTGCAGGGAATGGGGACCAGAGAATTCTTACCTTCTTGTAGAGCTCAGCTGGGTGACAGCAAGACAGGGGACAGCAAGAAGCCGAGCATACAGCCTACGGCAGTGCTGTGAGTGGAGAAGGAGGAGGATGTGCCTGTGTTACAGTGTGTCAGTGAGCCAGGCACAAGGGGTGGAGAGCTGGGGAGGGGAGGAGGGACAAGGAAACTTGTCAACTTTCCTAATCTCTTCATTCTGCACTGCAAACTACAAAGCCAGCAGTGTCTGAGGCACAGGGCTGTTCTATAACAGTTATAGCTACTGTAGAACCTCGTTTTATTCTGAACACCCTGGAACAGATCATAATATATCTGCTATGGAGGGCTATCTTGCCAGGGATCCAGAGTCCATACCTAAAATTCCCACTGGTGACTTTTTTTCGTTTGGAAAGTTCGCAGTCTTCAAATGTAATTGGTGACTGTTCCCAGCTTCAGAATAATGAACTTTATTGTGGGCAGTAGCCTGCGGGACCATGAATAGGATGTTTCTTAATACACTAATGGGAACTACAAAATAACATGGCGACCATATATGACACTTGCTATATATAAAAAACTAAATAATCAATGTCTATATATAATATATATGAAGAACTTTTCAACTTGAACTTGAGAAATCAATTTAGTTAAAGGTATACCTGGCAAGGAAAATATAAGTGGTTCTAAAATCTAAATAGTTTAATTTTTTAAATGGACACTATAATCACCAAAACTACTCTATTTTAATGAAGCAGATTAAGTGTATAGATGATGCATCCACAGTCTCACTATTCAATTCACTACCAATTGGAGTTAAATCCCCTTTGTTTCTGTTTATGCAGCACTAGCCACACTTCCCATTGCTGTGACACACAGACTGCATGAAAATAAAATGGTTTCATTTTCAATCAAATGTTACTTACTTTAAAAGTTTTTATCTCCTGCTCTGGAAATCGAACTTTAATCACATGTAGGAGACTCCTACACGGTCTATAAAGCAGTGTCTGCAGGGCCGGTGCAAGGATTTTTGCCGCCCTAGGCAAAAGTAAAGTTTGCTGCCCCCCTATGTGACATCACAATGCCCCACCCATATGATCTGCCATGTTAACTAACACCAGTGCTGCAGTGCCGCCGTGTTTACATTAAAAGGCCTGCAGGGACAGGCTAGACACCAGAACCACTACATTAAGCTGTAGTGGTCCTGGAGACTATAGTGTCCCTTTAATGTGAGGTAAATTAGAGATTAGTGCCACGAATAATATACTAGATTGCCTACTTACAACCAGATGAGGATGATGATGGGCTCTAGCTGCCGTCTGGCTCCACTGGTCCGGTTTGTAACTGTGGTCACAAAAATCAATGTTCTGGGATCAACGGGAAGCAGCTCCATTTTTTTGAGGGCCCTTTACACAGCTCAAGGTCTGGGTCCCAGGGTCCACCTTCATGTTCCACCAATGAGCCTCCCTCGCGCGCCGGCCGGGTGACAGCAGGGCCAGCCTGGGGGGGGGCCCTGAGGTGACCGGCTGCTGGGCCCCCCAGGAGAAGAAGCTGGCCCAGTGGGTAGATACCGGGGTCGCAGGGCCCCCTGCGACCCGGTATGTACACCACTGAATGTGGGGCCCGGACGATCTGAGCAGTCCGGGCCCCCCAGGACCGCAGGGTCCATGACAACCGTTACGGTTGACATGCCCTGATGGCGGCCCTGACAGGAGATTCGAAATTGAACAGAATTTGCAAAAAAGTTAGTGTAAACATTAAATGACTTTCAGGAAGTATTAAGAAAGGCTGTGTAAGTCACATGCAGGGAGGTGTGACTAGAGCTGCATGCATAAACAAAGTGATTTAACGCCTAAATGGCAGAGAAATGAGCAGTGAGACTGAAGGGGAATGATCTATTCTATACACTTAAACTGCTTCATTAAGTTAAAGTGTTTTGGCAACTATAATGTGCATTTACATGCATTACATACATAGCTGAAAAGAGACTTGAGTCCATCAAGTTCAGCCTTCCTCACATATATTTTTGCTGTTGATCCAAAATAAGGCAAAAAAAAAACCCAGTCTGAAGCGCTCCCAATTTTGCAACAAACTAGGAAAAAAATCCTTCTTAACCGCAAAATGACAGTCAGATATCTAATAGAAACATAGAATGTGATGGCAGATAAGAACCATTCGGCCCATCTAGTCTGCCCAATTTTTTAAATACTTTCATTAGTCCCTGGCCTTATCTTATAGTTAGGATAGCCTTATGCCTATCCCAGGCATGCTTAAACTCCTTTACTGTGTTAACCTCTACCACTTCAGCTGGAAGGCTATTCCATGCATCCACTACCCTCATTAAAGTAATACTTCCGGATATTATTTTTAAACCTTTGCCCCTCTAATTTAAGACTATGTACTCTTGTTGTGGTAGCTTTTCTTCTTTTAAATATAGTCTCCTCCTTTACCGTGTTGATTCCCTTTATGTATTTAAATGTTTCTATCATATCCCCCAGTCTCGTCTTTCCTCCAAGCTATACATGTTAAGTTCCTTTAAAGGACCACTATAGTGCCAGGAAAACATACTCGTTTTCCTGGCACTATAGTGCCCTGAGGGTGCCCCCACCCTCAGGGACCCCCTCCCGCCCAGCTCTGGAAGGGAGAAAGGGGTTAAAACTTACCTTTTTCCAGCGCTGGGCGGGGAGCTCTCTTCCGATCCTCCTTCTCTCCTCCCCGTCGGCTGAATGCGCACGCGTGGCAAGAGCTGCGCGCGCATTCAGCCGGTCACATAGGAAAGCATTCATAATGCTTTCCTATGGACGCTGGCGTGCTCTCACTATGAAAATCACAGTGAGAAGCACGCAAGCGCCTCTAGTGGCTGTCAATGAGACAGCCACTAGAGGCTTTGGGGGAAGGCTTAACCCATTCATAATTATAGCAGTTTCTCTGAAACTGCTATAATTATGAAAAAATGGGTTAACCCTAGAAGGACCTGGCACCCAGACCACTTCATTAAGCTGAAGTGGTCTGGGTGCCTAGAGTGGTCCTTTAACCTTTCCTTTTATCAAGCAGCTATTACCCCACTAATTAGAAATTATATCCCTGTATGTTATGTTTTTGGAAGTATTTATCCAATTTCTGTTTAAACATCTGTATGGACTCTGATAAAACCACCTCTTCAGGCAGAGAATTCCATATCCTTATAGTTGTTACTGTAAAAAAAAAAAAAACCTTTCCTTTGTCTTAGATTAAATCACCTTTCTTCCAGCCTAAATGTGTGACCTTGAGTCTTATAGCCCTGTTTATGAATAGATTTCCAGATAATGGTTTGTACTGGCCCTGAATATATTTGTATAATGTTATCATATCCCCTCTGAGGCGCCGTTTTTCCAAACTAAAGAGATTTAAATTTTTAACCTTTCTTCGTAACTAAAGTGCTCCATTCCTTTTATCAATTTTGTAGCTCGTCTTTGCACTTTTTCTAGTGCCATGATATCCTTCTTTAGAACAGGTGCCCAAAATTGCACAGCATATTCAAGGTTTATACCAGCGATTTATAAAGAGGCAAAATTATATTTTCAGCCATAGAATTTATGCCAATATTTATACATGACAAAACCTTACTGGCCTTGGCAACTGCAGATTGACATTGTATATTGCTGCCTAATTTGTTGTCTATAACAATTCCCAAATCCTTCTCGTGTGTGGTTATCCCTAATTCACTACCATTTAGAGTGTAAATTGCTTGTGCATCCTTGACCCCGAAGTGCATAACTTTGCATTTCTCTACATTAAATTTAATCTGCCATTTTAGTGCCCAGTCCCCCAATCTATCTAAATCCCTCTGCAGCAAAGCAATATCCTGCTCACATTTTATTACATCTGCAAACACTAAAACGTGGCTTTCAATGCCTATTGCAAGATCATTTATAAATATGTTAAATAGAAGCGGTCCCAAAATGGAACCCTGAGGGACACCACTTACCACTTTTGTCCAGCTTGAAAATTTACCATTAATGACAACTCGTACTCTATCCTTAAGCCAATGTTCTACCCAAGAACAAGAATATTAATCTAGACCAATTTCTTTTGGTTTGAAGACTAACCTATTATGAGGAACCGTATCAAATGCCTTGGTAAAATCCAAGTAGATCACATCCACTGCAACACCTTGATCTATTATTCTACTAGAATGCAATCAGGTTAGTTTGGCATGACTTATGTTTCATAAAACTATGCTGATTATTGCTAATAACTGTAATACTTATTTTGTAATACTTCTTTAATTGGAACTCAACTGCAGAATTTTCTGATTGCAGCAACAATAAGTTTCACCTCCTTTTATACTGATATGAAACAATGGTTATTGTATCTTTAAATACACATGCAGGGAAATAGGCAGTGCTAGTTTCCAACTTAATTAAGATGGAATAAATTATGAGAAATTTATTAATGAAGCTGGACAGGCTTGCAATTAGAATAAGTTGATTATTGCAGGAAGAATTAGCCTTAGTAGCAATCCCTTATGAATAAGAGGAATAGCTTGACAAAGTGACACTTTAGTGAGCTTTAGATACTGTGTAACATAAATAATAGGAATTGGCTTGTTTGGCAAAAAGTTTTACTTAACTTAAAGGCAGTTCTGGCACTGGAAGGGTTAATTCACCCAATGGAGGAGCAATTAGAAATCCGTTTTAACAAGCCGAGAACTAGGAGTGGAGAGTGTGGAAGTCCGTTTTAACAAGCCGAGGTCTGGGAGTGGAGAAGGTAGAAATCCGTTTTACAAGCCGAGGTCGAGAAGTGGAGAAGGTAGAAATCCGTTTTACAATCCGAGGTCTAGAAGTGGAGCAGGTAGGATCAAAAGTAGATCAGCTGATCTCTCTGCAGCACCTGTGCGAATAATCCAGCCCTTTGAATCTGGCGCGGTCTTCCTAAGTATCGTGGAGGGACTGCGTCAGAAAAAAGGGGCGGGGCTAAGCGCAGTGAACCCGGAAGTGGGTTCCGACGGCGAAATACATGCCATGCTATACCTGACAGTACCCCCTTCTCATGGGGCATCCTCTGGGTGCACTATTTCGGTTTGGAGGGGTAGCGTTTGTGAAAGGCAGCAACTAACCTCCTAGCATGTACATTAGATGAATCTTCCCAAGTGTCTTCATCAACTCCATAACCTTTCCATCTAATAAGGTATTGTAAGGAGCCACGGTGGACACGAGAATCCAAAATTTTGTGAATTTCATATTCTTCTTCACCTTGGACAATGATAGGTTCAGGAGTTGTTACTATTTCTCTATGAAAAGGATCAGGGATGTGTGGTTTAAGCAAGGAGACATGGAATACTGGATGAAGTTTAAAACTTGGAGGAAGTTTTAGTTTAACGACGTTATCATTAATGATTGTAATTACTTGAAAGGGACCAAGAAAAAGAGAGCTCAATTTCTTTGAAGGACGGCTTGTGGTAATATTCCTTGAAGAGAGCCAGACAAGATCCCCTACCTTGTAAGGAGGGGGAATTCTTCTATTATTGTCAAAAAACTTTTTCTGGTTATTTTGGGCGAGTTGAAGATTCTCCCGTAATTTGAGAAATAGAGAAGACATAAATTCGTTTTTTGATGTAATAGTTTGGATGGGAAATGAAGACGGATGAAAACCATAGTTGGAGAAGAAAGGAGTCATTTTCGTACTAGAATGAATGGTATTATTGTAAGAAAATTCGGCCATAGGTAACCATGTGGTCCAGTCATCTTGGAGGTATGAACAATAACATCGAAGATATTGTTCCAAACATTGATTAACCCTTTCTGTTTGCCCATTAGTTTGGGGATGATAAGCGGAAGAGAGTTTGCGTTGAATTTGAAGGGAGAGACACATCTCTTTCCAGAATTTGGAGGTAAATTGTGTCCCCCTATCAGAAATAATTTCTTCAGGAAGACCATGAAGTTTCACAATATTGTCAATAAAGACCTTAGACAATTCTACAGAGGAGGGTAATTTTTTTAAAGAAATGAAATGGGACATTTTTGTGAAGCGATCCACAACGACAAGAATAGTGGTGAAATGTTGAGAAGGTGGGAGATCAACGATAAAATCCATAGAAATGGATTGCCAAGGTTTTTCTGGAATAGGTAAGTTAAGTATTAATCCAAAAGGTTGATTATGTTCAGGTTTAGACCTTTGACAGATAGGACAAGTTTTGACATATAATTCAAAATTATATCCTGGCGAGGCCACCAATAATATCGTGAAGTTAGTTCAAGAGTTTTCTTTATTCCAGGATGTCCAGCTAGGGGTGAATCATGAACCATCTTAAGTAATTTATTCCTAAGAATGGGAGGAATATAAATTCTATTTTTAAAATAAAATATACCATCCTTTTTTGTTAGTATAGGTGTTTTGGGAAGTTCAAGATCCTTCTGATTCAAATTCTTTATGTCATCATGAAGAGAAGAGAGGATCCCTATTATTTTGTTAGGAGGATAATCATCAGTAGTAGTTTTAGAAGGAATTCAAGAAAGAGCGTCAGCCTTTTTATTTCTAGTTCCAGGTCTGTATATTAATTGGAAGTTAAATCGGTTAAAGAATAGGTTCCATCTAACTTGTCTAGCCGTAAGGGTTTTGTTAGTATACAGATATTCAAGATTTTTATGGTCAGTATAAACTATTATAGGTTGTTTTGTATCTTCTAGAAGATGACGCCAATTTTCGAAGGCAGCTTTAACACTTAATAATTCTTTTTCACCAATAGGATAATTTTTTTCAGCAGAGCTCAAGGATCTTGAAAAGAAGGCAACTGGATGAAGTGGATCTTGTGGAGTCTTTTGTTGAGAAAGAACTGCTCCGATGGCTGTATCTGATGCATCAACTTCAAGAACATATAAGAATGTTGGATTAGGTAGTTGTAGAATAGGTGCAGTTGTAAATCTTTTTTTTAATTCGTCGAAGGTTGTTTGTGCATCTTTATTCCAATTGAAAGGACGTTTACTACTGTTGAGGAGGTTAAGAGGATGTGATACATCCGAATAGTTTCTAATACATTTTCCATAGAAGTCTGAAAATCCAAGAAAACGTTGCAATTCTTTTGTAGTAGTAGGAGCGGGCCAGTTAATAATACATTCGATTTTGGAATTATCCATCTTCAAAGAATGAGGTGAAATAATGTATCCTAGAAAAGAGAGTTCAGTAACCTCAAAAAGGCATTTTTCTGGTTTAGCGTATAATTTATGAGTTCTCAGTCTAGATAGAACCCATCTAACATGCTTCCTATGTTCATCCAAATTGTTAGAATATATTAAGATATCATCTAAGTAGATAATAACACATATATCCAAAAGATCTCTAAAGATATCATTTATAAAATGTTGAAATGTTGCAGGGGCATTACAGAGCCCAAAAGGCATCACTAGATATTCGTAGAGACCATATCTTGTCCGGAAGGCGGTCTTCCATTCATCATCCTGTTTTATTCTAATGAGGTTATATGCGCCTCGAAGGTCGAGTTTAGTGAATATAGTTGCGGTTCTTAACCTTTCAATTAATTCATTTATTAGTGGAAGAGGATAACGATTTTTAATTGTTATTTTATTTAAGGCTCTGTAATCTATAATAGGACGGATGGTTTGGTCTTTATTCCTCACGAAGAAAATACTAGAAGCAGCTGGGGAGGTCGAGGGTCTGATGAACCCTTTGTGTAGATTTTCATTAAGATATTCTTTTAAAATTTCTAACTCCTTTTCAGAGAGTGGATAAATATGGCCATAAGGAATAGGAGCTCCGGGTATGAGATCTATTGGACAATCATATACCCGATGAGGTGGAAGTGTTTCCGCTTCTTTTTTACAAAAGACATCTGCAAAATCGGAGTAGAATGGAGGTATAACTGATTCTTTAGTAGCTTGGAGAATAGGAATATGTTGTAAACACGTTTGTTTACAAAAATCAGAAGCAAAGGAAATGGAAAAGGGAGACCACTTAATTAGAGGATCATGGGTTTTTAACCAATTAATTCCTAAAATGACGGGATAAAGTGGAGATTTAATAACATCAAATGTAAGGAATTCGGAATGTACATTGTTGGTAATCATTCTTAGAGGAATTGTTTCATCTTTTATGGGTCCTGAGGATATAAATGAACCATCAATAACTCTGATTGGAACAAAGTTAGTTTTTCGAACACAAGGAATTTTATTCTTTGTAACAAAAGAAAAATCAAGGAAAGTTCCATTAGCACCAGAATCAATAATGGCCTCAGTCACGATTCTTTTTGTATCCCACTGTAATATGAGAGATATAGAAAAATAAGTAGATGTTTTTCTTTTTTGAAGAACGTTCAATATAGAAGTAGATGAATGAAGCTTACCACCTTTTGAATGTTTCAGTAGAGGACATTCGGAAATTAGATGTTCTTTCGAAGCACAATACATACATAAGTTTAGTTGTCTCCTTCTTATTCTTTCTTCAGAAGTAAGAGGACTTTTTATTATACCTACTTCCATAGGTTCAGTTTGAGGAGGAATTTTTTCAGGTAGTTTTGGAGTAGTGAAAGGTTTTCTCCAGGTAGAATTAGTAAGAACCCTTTCAGCTTTTCTTTCTCTTAGACGTCTATCAATACTGATGGACAGTTGAATCAATGCATTTAAGGTAGGAGGAAGTTCTGTACGAGAGAGTTCATCTTTCACAGCTTCAGATAATCCGAGACGGAATTGATTGCGTAAAGTAATGTCATTCCATTGGGTTTCTGTAGCCCATCTTTTGAATTCTGCAATATAATCTTCAACAGGTCTATTCTTTTGGTGTAATGTTCTGATGGTTAAATCAGCAGTAGTTTGTTTAAAAGGATCTTCATATAATAAAGACATAGCTTCAAAGAACTCATCCAATGAATCTAATATGGGATCATCATTTTCCAAAAAGGAATGGGCCCAGGCCATAGGTTCACCTCTTAAAAAAGAGATCACTGAACAGACTTTGGATCTTTCGGTGGGATAAGATCTAGGTTTTAAAGCTATTAGTAGTTTGCAAGAATTCAAAAACTCTCTGTACTTTGTTCTATCTCCATAAAATTTTTCTGGATTACAGACAGCAGGATCACCAGCCGATTGAAGAGTGGCATGAGGAAGATGGCCTTGCATGTCTCTAACATAGGTTAATATTCTCTCATTTGTAATTTGCAGTTCCTGTAACCCCTGAGCAATCGTATCCACTCTATTGGTTAGGGCAGAAACTTTAGAGTTGATATCTGCTGGTTCCATTGAATAGGCTGGATTATTCTGTAATACTTATTTTGTAATACTTCTTTAATTGGAACTCAACTGCAGAATTTTCTGATTGCAGCAACAATAAGTTTCACCTCCTTTTATACTGATATGAAACAATGGTTATTGTATCTTTAAATACACATGCAGGGAAATAGGCAGTGCTAGTTTCCAACTTAATTAAGATGGAATAAATTATGAGAAATGTATTAATGAAGCTGGACAGGCTTGCAATTAGAATAAGTTGATTATTGCAGGAAGAATTAGCCTTAGTAGCAATCCCTTATGAATAAGAGGAATAGCTTGACAAAGTGACACTTTAGTGAGCTTTAGATACTGTGTAACATAAATAATAGGAATTGGCTTGTTTGGCAAAAAGTTTTACTTAACTTAAAGGCAGTTCTGGCACTGGAAGGGTTAATTCACCCAATGGAGGAGCAATTAGAAGTCCGTTTTAACAAGCCGAGAACTAGGAGTGGAGAGTGTGGAAGTCCGTTTTAACAAGCCGAGGTCTGGGAGTGGAGAAGGTAGAAATTCGTTTTACAAGCCGAGGTCGAGAAGTGGAGAAGGTAGAAATCCGTTTTACAATCCGAGGTCTAGAAGTGGAGCAGGTAGGATCAAAAGTAGAGCAGCTGAATCTGGCGCGGTCTTCCTAAGTATCGTGGAGGGACCGCGTCAGAAAAAAGGGGCGGGGCTAAGCGCCGTGAACCTGGAAGTGGGTTCCGACGGCGAAATACATGCCATGCTATACCTGACAATAACAAAGTTCTCCTCAATTAATTCCTGAATATTATCACCTAATAGCCCTTCAAATACTTTCCCAGTCACAGAAGTTAAGCTCACAGGTGTATAATTTCCAGGCAAGGATGTTAAACCCTTTCTAAATATAAGAACATCTGCCTTCCTCCAATCTTCCGGTACAATACCTGAAACAAAAGAATCTTGAAAGATTAAAGGAGCACTATAGGGACAGGAACACAAACATGCATTCCTGACCCTATAGGGTTAAAACCACCAAGTGCCCCTCATGCCTCCCTAAATATAGTAGAATCTTACTTGTATTCAAGCTTGAAGCTGCAGGCTTTGTCCCTGTTTCCTTTTGGCCTGCCCACTGTCTGCTGACATCAGCAGAAGTGGCAGCCTGATCCAATCGCAAAGCTTCCCAATAGGATTGGCTGAGACTGACAAAGAGGCAGATCAGGGGCAAAGCCAGCACAATTCAAATACAGCCCTGGCCAAACAGCATCTCCGCATAGAGATGAATTGAATCAATGCATCTCTATGAGGAAAGTTCAGTGTCTGCATGCAGAGGGAGGAGATACTGAATGTTTGGATGCATTTTAGGTGTGGCCAGTGAAGTTATCACTAGGCTGTCATGTAAACACTGCATTTTCTCTGAAAAGACAGTGTTTACAGCAAAAAGCCTGAAGGTAATGATTATACTCACCAGAACAAATTCAATGAGCTGTAGTTGTTCTGGTGACTATAGTGTCACTTTAAATACAGAAGTTCACTTATTTCCACACTTAGCTCCTTAAGTACTCGTGGGTGAAAAGCTGCTAGCAAATCTTTAACATTAATTTTAAGTATTTCTATAATGCATAGTGCATACTACAATAATGCAATATATGTGTCTATCTGCATAGCTGCTTCATACTGAGAGTATGTAATTTGGAATACAAATTTGGTTATAAAGCTGCATTATAATGTATAGTTATATTTAGAGAATCGACCGATTATCGGTTCGGCCGATATTACGGATTTTGGCAAATATCGTTATTTGCCACGTTAGGGCGCACTGGCACAGGGGGCGCAAGATTAGAGTGACCAGCGGGAGGAAGTGCACAGCGCTCCCTCCTGCCAGTCACTCAGTGTAGCGTGACCAAGTGGAGCGGACTGCGGTACAGGAGCTTCTGATTCCTATACACGGCCGGACTGACAGGAAGTGCTCACTGAGAGAGCAATTATTGTCAGTCCGGCCGGTTACAGGAAACTGAAGCTCCCGTACCGCGGTGCACTCCGCTCTGCCACGCTAAAAAAAAAGGTAGGAGGCACTAAAGGACAGAGAAGGGGAGAGAAAGACAATGGGGGGACACTAAAGGACAGGAAGGGAAGAGAAACACTTAGATGGGAACACTAAAGGACAGGGAGAGAAACACTTAGAGGGGGAGAGGAACAATAAGGAACAGTGGTACACTGCATTATAATGTATAGTTGTATTTAGAGAATCGACCGATTATCGGTTCGGCCGATATTACGGATTTTGGCAAATATCGTTATTGGCCGCATTAGGGCGCACCGGCACGGGGGGCGCAAGATTAGAGTGACCAGCAGGAGGAAGTGCACAGCGCTCCCTCCTGCCAGTCACTCAGTATAGCGTGGCCAAGTGGAGCGGACTGCGGTACAGGAGCTTCTGATTCCTATACGCGCCCGAACTGACAGGAAGTGCTCACTGAGAGAGCAATTATTGTCAGTCCGGCTGGTTACAGGAAACTGAAGCTCCCGTACCGCGGTGCCCTCCTCTCTGCCACGCAAAAAAAAATGCTAGGAGGCACTAAAGGACAGAAAAGGGGAGAGAAAGACAATGGGGAAGTGCTCACTGAGAGAGCAATTATTGTCAGTCCGGCCGGTTACAGGAAACTGAAGCTCCCGTACCGCGGTGCACTCCGCTCTGCCACGCTAAAAAAAAAGGTAGGAGGCACTAAATGACATAGAAGGGGAGAGAAAGACAATGGGGGGACACTAAAGGACAGGAAGGGAAACACTAAGATGGGTACACTAAGGAGGGGAGGGGAGGGTAGAGGAACAATAATGGACAGGGAGTGGAGGGGAGATGTTCACTAAGGGACATGTAGGGGAGGGGAGAGGAACACTAAGGAACTAGGGGGGAGAGGTACACTAAGGGACAGGGAGGGGAGGGGAGAGAAACACTAAGGGACAGGGAGGGTAAGGAAGAGGAACACTAAGGGACAGGGAGGGGAGGCGAGAGGTACACTAAGAGACAGGGAAGGGAGGGGAGAGGTACACTAAGAGACAGGGAAGGGAGGGGAAAAGAACTCTAAATATTCTTGAAAACATAAAACAATCTGACTGGCATTTATATTTGGTGCATTTACCACTTAATAAAAAAACAGTTTTGCAAAAATACATAAATAATAATAAACATGTTAAGTTAACAGTAGATTTGTGTAAAAATAGTTTCTTATTTCAAAACAGTAAATGTACAGAATATCGGTAAGTTATCGGCTATCGGTCTGAAAGTTCAATATTGGTCGATCCCTAATTGTATTTCTTTATTTTATTGCTTGCCTGAATTGGTTACTCACACATTTACTAATTTGCTGTTATTGATTCACTTTAAAATCACAAACCCCAGTTAAAACACAATTATTGCAATCAATAAGTAACACAGTTACTGAGTTACCAACCCATAATTATAACATGTAGATTTATTGTAGCAGACCCCTTTATGGCAAAGATTTGATCAGGGCTCTTGTTCGTCTGTGACCCACTAGAACAGGGGTTCTCAATTAATTTTTCCCGTGGAACCCTTTTTACCTAGTGTATTAACATCGTGGAACCCCCCCAAAAATTTCACGAGATAGCATAAACCTTTTAGTTAGCAGAGCAAATTTTGGCAATTTTTTTTAAAATATACGCACTAATTTCTACAGATAGTAAACAGATTGTAGTACTTAGAAGCAAGTGTGCTTCTGTGTGTAGAGTTGGTGTTTATATATAATTTTAGCATTTTAATACAAGGATGTGTTGTATGTAATGTTTGTGTGCAGACGTGTGTTTGGATGTAGTTTTGGACTTTAAATGCACATGTACATTTGTGTGCAGTATTGGTGTTAGAGTGTTTGTATATAATGTTGGAGTTCAGGGTGTCTTTGTATGTCATGTTTGTGTTTGGAGTAATGTGTGTTGTGGTTGGTGTTTGATTGTTGGGATGTCTGTACATGTACTGCCACATACATACTTACACATATACATACACATTAACAAACAGAAACACACTGACACATACACAGTCATATTCACACTAATACATACACACACTGACACAGATACACACACCTTGACACAAAGACATACACTGGCACATACAAACATAGATACACACAAGCACATATACACAGATATACACAATTTGACACAGAGATACACATTGGTACATACAAACACAGATACACACACTGGCAGATACACACACCTTGATACACAAATACAAACTGGCACATACAAATACAGATACACACGCTGGCAGATACACACTAACACACACAAATACACACACCTTGACACACAGGTACACTGATACATACAGACACAGGCAAACACATCAACATACTGACATACAGATACACACACTGGCACACACACACACAGATACACATTGGCACATACACACACACAGATACACACAAGGGCAGAAACACTCACTGACAGATACACTGGCACATACACACACAGACAGCTACACACTGACATATACACACACAGATACATATTGACACACAGATACACAAATTGACACATACACACACACACACAGATACACACACACACTGGCACAATGATACACACATTGGCACATGCACACAAACTGACAGATACACTGACATATAGACACAGGCACACACACAGATACACACTAACACATACAGACACTGACATACAGACAGACACTTAGATACACACACAGTGACATAAACACACACCTTGACACACAGATACACAAACTGGCACAAATACACACAGATGCACACACTGGCAGATACACACTGAAATACAGTTACACACACATATATTTATATTTGCAGTCACCCTCCTGTTCATTTACCTTTTTTCTTCAGGAGGGTGACTTCCTTCAGTGCTGCAGGCTGAGGCTGGTGTGCTGCTCAGTCCCCGCCGCACTCTCTCTCCCTCCAGTCAGCGCGCTGTGTCCACGGAACACCAATTTGGTATATGCTGCTCTAGAATGTAGGGTAAAGACAAGATGGTGTATTTAAAGCAGAGTTCCAGGTACTAATAAAATGTTCAATAATGACTTAAATAATGAGCTGCATTGTTGCATGCTTAGTTCTCACAACATACAATTACCAGATTTTACTAATTTCATGACATAAAGTCATGATTTTATTAAGGACACGGAGGCGAGTATTATGCTTAATCTCTTTCTTTTTAATCCTCAGCAGCGAATATTGTATATTCATAGAAACAAATCAAACATGTAAACATGCACCCTAAAGGGTTAGCCACATAACAATACATCCAATCTTAATGCCCCTTGCACCATCAACTTCCCATGTGACCTTAAGCCACTCTTTCTTTGGTGGTGCCCACAAAGAATTCAATGCAGAACATATGTCAACCTGAAGAAACAATCAACAACTCCACAGTTGAATAATCTGGTATTCTGTAGAAGATGGGATCCTCTGTTAGGCCCAGAAGGAACCAATGCACAACTGTGCCAAATCCGATTATGAAGCTGAAAGGAACAGAGAAACAAACTGGTAAAATATGTTTCTGAATATCCAATTATTACCATAGTAAAGTATTAAGCATAGAAACATATGCATCCGTAAACAGATTATTATCTAATCAAAAAACTTTCAATAAATGCAATATGTTGTAGTAACATAAGTCCAGTGTAAAACTTAATGACTAAACATCTACGGAAGGGTGCAACATACCTGTATCGGGTGGAATGATACTGGCCTCCGTGTCCTTAATAAAATCATGACTTTACGTCATGAAATTGGTAAAATCTGGTAATTTTATTAAACTATGCTAGTTCAAAGCTGCAAAATGACCACATCAGAAAAATGAGAAACTGGCCGAAAGTAAAACTCCTTGAAGGTAGATTTGCGTGACCAATCAGCAGCCCAGAGGAGGTCCTCCAACCTGCATCCTTTGAAGAAAGCCTTAGACGCCATGGCTCCCCTGACCGAGTGTGCTCCATTTGCTGAAGTGTGGATGATGTCATACTCCATTTTACCCAATGAGACAATGTGACTGCAGAAACAGGATGATGTGGATGTCGAAGGACCAAAACCAAATCAGGATATTATGAATCACGAGTAGAAGAAGTCCTGGACTCGTATTCTTTAAGACATGCCACTGGACAAAGCCAGAGAACAAGGATGACATCCCATGATGAAGAGTACCTAGATTGCGGTCAGCTTGCAAATCTGATGCCGCGCAGAAGTCGGCATACCAGGAGATGTTTACCTGCCGGGAAACAATCCAATCCCTGATGCCCTGCAGAAATATGCAATCGGTACACATTTATAGTGTGATAGGCTAGGCCATGGTCGAACAATGAAGTAAGGAATCTGTATCTCTGCTGCAATTAAGGACCGGTCGTGGTTGGAGAAGACAATTTGGTTGGGAAGAGATATCTGGGCTTGTACAAAATCTATGGCATAACACAGTGCAGTTTGTAGGACCCAAGTATCCGAAGTTAAGATGTGCCAGGAATTTACAAAATGGCATAATCTGCCCCCCACCAACGGTACTGAAGGTAGAGATGAAGGAAGGAACCTTACCATAAGGGCATTGGCCAAAGGAAGAGCTTCTGGCTCCACAAGAATGCCAAGGCCTTCCTCGAAATGGAAAAAATGGAGAGATGGGCTTAGGTTCCAGACCTTGGCATCATGACTGGAAGGAGCCTCGAGAAACCCGGTACGAGCCCCAGGAGGAACGGCCAGGCAGGCGGCCCTGATATCTGCAAGCCCCACCAAAAACTCTATGGGACAATACCTTTTTCATATTGCCTTGTCCGGTGCAGTAAATGTACCTACATTGGTACCCAGTTCCTTAAGAAACTGTCCCCAAAAAGAAGGCCTTTTGCCTTTTGCCCAGGCTCTTAAATATCCAAATTAACCAACTTTGGCTCAATCTTATTTAGAATTTCCTTTTGCCTCTCGGTGGCTAAAGCCGTATTGGCATTACCGAGTAGACGTACAGATCGTTGGATCCAGCCCCTGATAGCAAGCAGGTCTGCGGGAGCACCACCCGCCAAGGCTGTTTCAAACATGTAGAATATCTTTGCACTGGGTCCGAGGACATCTTAACAATGACGTAGTGCAAAATCTAGGCCTTTCTTGGCCTTCCACCCAGTTTTGCCCAGAAACAGGGCAATCTTTGAGTCCACTTCCGGGGTGATGCATGCCAAATCTGGAATTGTGGGGCGTATGCATTTTGCTACGTGCCACTTTATTAAGTGGTTTCCTGATACGTGCGGCTATATATTTTGCCACATGGTCCAGTGGGAACCATTCTGTTGAACTCGGATGCTGTAGGGCATCCGGGTCAAAAAGTAGTTCGACGTGCGGGTCAAGGAGGGTGGAGTACTCCACACCGTCCTTATCGTCATTCCCGGACACGGATATGGAGCCGTAGTCGGGGAAAAGTGTACCCAAATTGTAAGAGTCCTCATCATCGGACTCGCTCAATGCCTCCTCCTGTTCCGAATCTGACTCAAATTATTCTATTAGGGCTTTTGCCCTCTTCCAATTCCTCACCGATTTTGCCCGGTGGTCGGCTCTTTGTTGTGTTGCAACCACATCATCTATGAAAGGACGTTCCCTGTCCGACTGTACAATTTCGGAGGCTTCTTCATCTATGTAGCACGATTTTTGGGCGTATTCCCCCTGGTGTCTGTTGGCACCAACGGTAGTATCGTTAGAGGCCATGCCCAAATCCTTTTGTGACTGCATTGTCAAATAGAAGTTGCCCCGAAAGCACCCACAGTAATTATAGTAACGGCAAATAAACTGGAACACAGAGGAGATCTCTAATAGTGGAGGGTAGGAGTAATTACAAATGTCAAGCACTGTTCTGTTATCAGGGTTACCTTAAAATCCAATACATACAAACTTAGCAATATGTATCTCTGGAATGGCTCCTGGGGAGCACCGGTGAGCTGCCCAGCAGCTATGCCGACCAATCGGCACATACCCGCCCCCAAAATAACAGAAAAGAACGGGAAATAGAAATCGCAGCAAAAATGCCAACCACAATATTGCCGCAGTGATGCGCACTTGCGTTGTTCGCATGCACGAGCTGCGCCAGCTGTGGCTACAGCCGCAAACCAGGAAAACAAAGAGAGAATCTTGGAGGAAGAAGGGAGCAACACAAGGTGGTAAGAGCCTCCGACGGAGGGCTGCTAGCTGGCCCAGAACACCAGGTGATAATCAACCTGACCGAGGGAATGCAGGAGGGGGAGGGGGAAGGGGAAGGTGAGGTGTTGGCACTATGGCTTGGGAAAGCAACCAAGAGCCAGCTGAACAGAAACAAAAAAGCCAGGCAGAAGTCCTGAAACAAACATGCAGGAGAAAATAAAAAAACACAAATTAGACACTAATTATGCTTAAATGACACCACATTTCTGGTATCATACAGAGAGAAAATTAAAATGTACTTAGCTGAGGAGGCAGCAGCAAGAAAGAGGAGTGGCTTAAGGTCACATGGAGAGTTGATGGTGCAAGGGGCATTATGATTGGATGTATTATTATGTGGTTAACCCTTTAGGGTGCATGTTTACATGTTTGATTTGTTTCTATGAATATACAATATTTTCTGCTGAGGATTAAAAAGAAAGAGATTAAGCATAATATGAGCCTCTGTGTCCTTTAATAAAATTAAAAGTTCTGCAACATTCTGCATCTTGAAATTAACCTGCATAGCAATAATTACTTTACCTGAAATCATTCCCATATGCATTGAATACATACAAAGATATATGATGTACTCAATGTAAAATATAGAGATTTACTCATCTCTCCTCCGTTCCAGTGATGCCATCTTTAAGCTTTGTGGGTGTTACTCTTCATGTAACATCACGTCACTCTGTTCCTATACTCCCTAGCCCGTGCTAAAAGTGCTGGTTAGGGAGAATCAAGAGCAACCGCAGCACATATCCTGTAGTTGCTATGCTTGGGAGAGCAGAAGGACCTCCTATGGGACTATTTTCTGCTCTCCCTTGTCAGTCAGTGCCTAGTCATTGAGTGTATGCCAAAGCATTGACTGAGAGCTAGGAGAAAAACCTATTTTTAATTAGGTTTTTCACTTAATCTATAAATGTCATAGCAAAACTGCTAGCACAATGCAGAAATGCAATCTTATGCTCTTTCAAAAGAGTATAAGAAAAAAGTGACTACAGATATCCTTTAACAGTTTTCTATGTCCACTCACCATTCTAATTTATTTACTCATTTCTTGATACTATACTATATTAATGGTATCATAACTCTGTAAGCCCACCCTTTCCTTCCCTCTCTTGTGATCTACAGTAAGATTTGAGGATTTGTTTTGATCCATATGTAGTTGACCCAAATTTAGGCCAATCCATTGATCAGATGAATTCCTGAACTCCGAAACGAAATTCACCCGAAGCATGAACCAGACAAAATGCGCAATGGACAAGCATGTTGATTTTTATTTGTGATTCTGGTTTCCTGTCAGAAAAAGCGATGATTGATGAGAAAAAAAAGATGATTTTATTCACAGATCAAGTGAGCAATAAAGGGAATTATTCTCTCTATTGGTATATTTTGCAGTACACCAACCCGTTTTCTCTCCCCTTTTAGTTCATCTGATTCATTTCTTGAATCAATGATTTGGTACTTCTGCCAACTGATAGAAAGTCTGGGGACTTGAAAATATTTGTATTTGTGGAAAAATTGTTTCAGCTTAGCTGAACTTTCTTGACACTGTT
The DNA here is from genome assembly GCA_933207985.1 of Pelobates cultripes. Classification (NCBI taxonomy): domain Eukaryota; kingdom Metazoa; phylum Chordata; class Amphibia; order Anura; family Pelobatidae; genus Pelobates; species Pelobates cultripes. The sequence continues at coordinate 287,989,443 of OW240912.1, forward strand.
GTACTGCCCAGCTTTACTTGTCTGCACCTGTTGTGTCCAAGAGTTAGGGCCAGAGCCAATCTTGGGGAGGTGCAGACCAGCCAGGTGCTCTATAGATAGGCAGGGTGTGCAGTGTGAGGCTCCACCCCCTCTGTTAAATCCCACCCCCTCTCATTAGACCCTGAACTCACACAAACAGCACCGGGTGGCAGAGGGGGCAGGGCCTAAGGAGTGGGCATAGGATCTAATTACTCTGCATACCCTGCCTATATAGAGCAACTGGGCGGCCCGCACTCCCCCAGGTTCGGCTCGGGCCCTACCTCCTGGACACAACGCAAGTATCACCGGGCAGGGCAACAGCGACCAGAAATTTTGCTCAGCTCCAAATGCTAGTGCCTGATCAACATCTTAATATTCACAGTGCTGGGTTAAACATCTTCAACAATTCTGATTTAATTCACTTTTTGATTAACAAAAGGACCACTATAGGCACCCAGACCACTTCAGCTCAATGAAGTGGTCTGGGTGCCAGGTCCATCTAGGGTTAACCCTGCCTGCTGTAAACATAGCAGTTTCAGAGAACATATGGGTTAATCCAGCCTCTAGTGGCTGTCTCATTGACAGCCGCTAGAGGCGCTTCTGCTTCTGCGCTTCTCACTGTGATTTTCACAGTGAGAAGACGCCAGCGTCCATAGGATAGCATTGAGAATGCTTTCCTATGGACTGACTGACTGCGCGCGCGACTCTTGCCGCGCATGAGCATTCAGCTAGTGACGTCAGAAGAGGGAGGAGAGTCCCCAGCGCCAAGGGAGCCCGGCGCTGGAGAAAGGTAAGCGTTTAACCACTTCCTCCCACTTCAGCCCGGCGGGAGGGGGACCCAAAAACCTATAGAGCCAGGAAAACGAGTTTGTTTTCCTGACACTATAGTGGTCCTTTAAGCTATCATTTTCTTTATTGTGTTAAAAAATTTAAGATAACTTCCAGCCTGTAGTGTCCCTTTAATTAGTTATCTAGGGAAAAAGTACTGCTAGGCAACTGGGAGTTGAGCAATCCTGTGTTATCCACAAATCACTTTATCATTTGTTAAAAATATCCAACAGTAGCAATAGCACCCACTGAAATTGATGGCGAAGTCCAGATTGTAACAAATTGAAACAAAAGATTCTATTGCACTCGAGACTCCTAACACATATAAAAAAAAAATGTTCTAAAAAGTGGAACCTCACTATCAATGTCAAAATGCTAAATTGGAAAAAGCGATGAGAACAGGGAGAGACTGACTTAGAAATGCAAGAAACAGGGAGTACTCAAGGGATAACAAAAAAGAGAAACCAAAGGAGAGATCATGGAAACGATTCATGTCACCTCTAGCAAACATCACACACACACTGCAGAATCCCTTCCACATATACTCAATTGCATCTTTTGGAGTCACAAGGTTGTCACAATAAACCCCCTAAAAAGCCTGAGTAATAGAGACCAAGACTGAATATTGTCGTTTTGGCTGCCATTGTGGAGGATGTTGGTGGACATTACAAATATTGACTTGGCTATTTTAATGTTGTCCTGGTGCCTAGTATCCTAATCCTGGTTGGTTTGCAACTGTGTTACTATCTCTCTCCTATGTTCTATGCTATTTAAAAAAAAAAAAAAAAAATTTTTAAATCATCATGGAAATTATTTATGTAACCAAGAACTGGTGCAGCCGCACCCCCACCAACCTGACTATATAACATGCTACAGAAAATCGCACTAAGGCTGTTACCCATAGTGTGCCTGCGTAGTTGAGATGTGATAGGTTGTATAGGCTCTTATAGGTTGTGATAGGAGATCTGCGCCATTGTAGGGTGGCCCTTGTGAGGTCCTGGTAGACCGTGAGCTGGGAGCCTTCAAATGTATATGGGGTTTTGTCCCTCAGGGCTGTCAGCAAGTGTCCTTTGTCCTGATGTGATTTCCACGGAGGATAATATCCCAAATCGCCTGGTGGTCCAGTGTCCTGGATGGCTCCCTGGTGGTCCGGTGGGCTTTCCGGTCTGCAGCTCCGCCGGGTGTGAGCTGCAGACTGATGCCTCGCGATCTCCAGCCAATCAGAGCGTTGCCATGGCAACGCTCTGACTGGAGATAGCGAGACATTCACCATGTGGTCTGCAGCTCACACCCAGCGGAGCTGCAGACCGGAAAGCCCACCGGACCACCAGGGAGCCACCCCCCTCTCACCTTGCCACCCCACCTGTTACCCCCCCTCTCACCTTGCCACCCCACCTGTCACCCCCTCTCACCCCGCCACCCCACCTCTCACCCTGCCACCCCACCTGTCACCACCCTCTCACCCAGTCACCCCCTCACCCTGCAACTTCACCCTGTCATCTCACCCTGCCACCTCACCCTATCACCCCCCTCTCACTCTGTCACGTCACCCCCTCTCACCCTGCCACCCCACCTGTCACCCCACCCCTCTCATTCTGTCATCCCCCTTCCACCCCACCTGTCATCCCTCACTCCCTCTCACTCTGCCACCCCCTCACCCTGTCACACCCCACCTGTCACCCCCTCACCCTGCCTTCTCACCCAGTCACCACCCTCACCCCACCTCACCTGCCACCCACCTGTCACCCCCCTCACCTCTCACCCTGTCACCCCCTCACCTGTCACCCCACCTCTACTCTGTCACCCACTCTCACTCTGTCACCCTCCCTACCCTATGTCACCCTCTCTACACTATGTCACCCTCCCTCTCACATTAGGTCTCCCCCATCTTACTCTGTTGCCCCCTCTCACCCTGTTGCCCCCTCTCACTCTGTCACCCCCTCTCACTCTGTTGCCCCCTCTCACTCTGTCACCCTCCCTCTCACTCTGTCACCCCCCTCTCACTCTGTCACTCCACTCTGTCTCTTCCCTCTTACTCTGTCACACCCCTTACACTAATGTAACCCTCTCACTCTGTCACCCCTCTCTTACTCTGTCACCCCCTCTCACTCTGTCACCCTACTCTGTCTCTTCCCTCTTACCCCTTACACTAATGCCACAGTTACCCCTTTACTCACCCTATCACCCCCTGAAGGCAATCATTCTACACACTGCCATAAAACATAGCTTCACCATAAACTCAGTGCCAAAGGCCACAGGCAGTACACAAACATACACATGCTCAGAGAAACATATATACATATACAAAGATACTCACTGCCAGACACACACTCTCAGGCACACACAGGTAGACAATGCAACGATGTATACAAAGACTAGTTCTTTATATCCAGTACTGCAAGCTCCCCCTTTAATATATCTACAGCTTCTTATACACACACAAGTCAACTGCTATTTTTTTCAATAATGGTGTTAGTGGGGGCCTCATGTATGAGTTTCGCCTAAGGCCTCGCCAAGTCTATGTAGCGGTACTTACCTTACCCGAGGGCCGGCCGAGGTCCTCTCTTCCCGCCGTGCGCGGTTCTCGAATGAAGGTGGGCACGGACCGCGAGAAGCGGTCACGTGTCCCTCCTAGTTCTAAGAGCATGCCGCGCGTCTCGGGCACGCTCTTAACCCCTTAAGGACACATGACATGCGTGACATGTCATGATTCCCTTTTATTCCAGAAGTTTGGTACTTAAGGGGTTAAAGGGGCAGTGGGAGCCAAAAAATGCAATGGTCTCCCATTGGCCCCTGTCATCCCAGACACTCCCCAGACACTCACATTTTGGGGGCGTGGATATGACAGGGGCCAATCAAAGTAAAGTTTAGGGTATTTATATTTACCTCTCCCTTAACTCCCTGCCCTATCGTGGTTTCTGTTTCAGTTCCCTTTAGCGCTTGTTTCTTTGTATCTGACTCCGTTTATCTCTCTATCCCTGTTTTGTCTTGTGTGCCGGCTTACTGACTACTGTGTACCAGACCTTGGCTAGTTTTTGTTCTCGCAGTCTCTTTTTTCCCTTGACCTCGGCTTGTTCTTGACTCTGTCTATTCTCTGCTATACGGCGAGTCCGGCCATTCTAAGGTCCGGTAAGTCGTATTAGCTCTATCTGGCGATTGTTGGACTAAATCTTGCGTGTAGGGTAAACTACCGTGACAGTCTAGAGCCGCCACTGGTGATACTTAACAAAAGCAGATAAAAAAACAAAAGTGAATATGACCCATTTATTACCCCTGCACTTGACATTTACCAGAGCCCATTTTTTCATCTACTATATTACATGGGAGCCGCTTGGGCCACTGTTTAATGCACTGATCAGCCACAACATTAAAACTACTGACAGGTGATATAGACAATATTGATTATATGATTACAATGGCATCTATCTGTAACATATTCATCCTCACCTTGCGGAATCTGCAGTAATTGCCTTGCTAACAAACGCGGTAGTGCCGTTCAGCGGCCATGCGTCAATGTGTCTGACTCCTGCAGCATGTTGGTGGATGCCGTCTGATGTGGATCCACACTTATTTGTAACCCGTCTGCCCACGGCATTGACGACGTCAGCATGTGTGTGACGTCACTTAAAGGACACGCACGTTCAGGGGTCAAAGGTCGGGTATGGCTAATTGGATCTGAGAGAGGCTTATTTAAACTCCTTTTGCCTTTTCCTCATTGCCCTGTAGTGGTTTCCCTTAGTGGTTGTCCGAGAGTGTGTTCCTGAACGTTTATTTCTGGTTATTGATTTTGGCTTCGTTTTGACTTTGCTATATTCTGGTATCCCTGACTTTTGGCTTTCCCTTATCGTTGTGTCCAATTCTGTGTGCCCGACCTCGGCAAGTATTCTGACTATTCTTTGGTATGTTAAGTCCAGCCATTCTAAGGCCCGTTAAGACGTTACCTTTTAGTCCTAGGTGTGATACAATTCTATGTGCTGGATCAATTAGTAATCTTGACACTGTCAAGGGGTGGAATATTTTATGGTCAGAGCATCTCCAAAATGGCAAGTCTTGTGGGGTGTCCCCGGTATGCAGTGGTTAGAACCTACCAAAAGTGGTGCATTAAAGGACAATTGGTGAACTAGAGTCCGGATCTTGAGATGGGGAGAAAGAGAGGGAAGAATGAGACACAGGGGGAGACAGAGACAGAGAGGGAAGAATAGAGGGAGAAGAGGGGAGAGAGAGATGAGGGAGGGGGGAGAAGGGGTATAGAATGGGGAGAACATAGAGATGGCGGGGAAAAGAAGAATGAGACACGGGGAGAGAGATGGGGAGGGGGAGAAAGAGAGAGGGAAGAATGAGACACGGGGAGAAAGAGGGGGAATAGAGAGATGGGGAGGGGGAGAAAGAGACAGAGAGGGAAGAATGAGACACAGGGAGAAAGAGGGGGAATAGAGAGTTGGGGGAGGGGGGAGAAAGAGAGGGAAGAATGCCCCCCCCTCCCCTGTCCGCAGGCACCGTGCGGGCAGGGGAGGAAGAGAGGACCTGGGAGCTCACCCTGCAGCTCCTCTGGGTCCTTCTTGCGCAAGCACAGAGCGTTGCCGCGGTTACCATGGCAACGTTACTGCTCTTGCGAGAGTCAACTCTAGCCCTGGAGCTACGGGCTAGAGTTCACTCTGAACACTGTAACCCCCATGGATTCCTGGTGGTCGCAGTGGTGAGAGTGAACTCTAGCCCCATAAACACACTGCCCCCACACACACACCATACACATTCACACACTGCCCCCATACACACCATACACATTTACACACATTGCCTCACACACACACATACACTGCCCACCCATATACACACAGACCCCCATACACAGCCCCCATACTAACATTGCCACACACATACACTGCCCACACACCCTACACATTCACACACTACACCCCCCACACACACACTGAACCTTTCACACACATTGCACCACTGCTCCTATTCCCTACTACAGCCTCATATCCCAGCAGACCCCAGGTAAGTTGTCAAACTGTTCTTAAACGGTTTGACTACTTACTCTGGAGCAGTAGTGGTTATTGTGCATGGATTATTTCTTAAAATAATCTACAAGTGCCCCAGTAGCCAGCCAGCCAACCCACAGGCTGGCCAGTAGCCAGCCCACAGGCCAGTAGCCAGCCCACAGGCCAGTAGCCAGCCCACAGGCCTACAGCAAGCCACAGGCTTACAGCCAGCAAGCCATAGCCTGCCAGCCGCAGTCAGCAAGCCCACAGCCTGCCAGCAGTAGCCAGCAAGCCCACAGCCTGCCAGCCGCAGCCAGCAAGCCCACAGACTGCCAGCCAGTAACAGTAATTAAGGTAAGAGGAGCCAACTTGGCTTAGGTATCAGCGAGCTATGTTGTGTTGCTATATTGTGAATAGGAACCAGAGTGTTGGAGAGACCACCCTCCAGGCCCCATTAGACTCTAGCCTCTGCTAGAAATCCCCTCCATGGCCCATTAGCCCTCAATTGTAGTTTCTACTGGGGCCTGGAGGCGACTGTTTCCAGCAGGGGATATCTAATGGACGCTGAGATGGCCTCTGTTAGAAAGACCCCTTCCAAGCCTTTTAGACTCCATTGTAGTCTCTAATGGGGCTTGGAGGGGATTCTATCTAACACACTCTCTAAAGGACACTGAGATAGCCTCCGCTAGAAAGACCCCCCTCCATGGCCCATTAGCCCTCAATTGTAGTCTCTACTGGGGCCTCGAAGGGCTTATTGCCCTTTTGTTCCTTGTGTCTAAAGATTGTGTAGGGTGTGGCTGGAGGCGGTGCATGGAGGCGGGACAAGGGTGGCGCTTGCTGCAGAGTATGGGTGGGGCCTGTAAGGGGGCCCTTGATTTATTTTGCCCGGGGGCCCTGAGGGTTCTCAGTCCGCCCCTGCCTTTCCTTTTGCATTTTTCACTCACAAACTGTATATATATATATATATATATATATGCATTTTTCACAGGAATTTTTCAATTCCTCTTCTGCAACTGTCACTAGTCTAATACTATCCTTACCTTTTTGTGTCATTTTACCCCACTCCCTCTAGCATGTAAGCTCATTGAGCAGGGCCCTCAACCCCTTTGTTCCTGTGTGTCCAACTTGTCTGGTTACAACTACATGTCTGTTCGTCCACCCATTGCAAAGCGCTGCGGAATTTGTTGGCGCTCTATAAATATCATAATAATAATATCTATATATATATCTATATATAATCCAAAGGAAAAAATTAGAGCAGTTGCTGGATTTTCAATAAATTAATTCAATTTCATATGTGAAATTTTTCCACATTTAAAACACTTAATTGATTTATTAACATTCCAGCAACTGCTCTCATTTTTTCCTTTGGATTATATACACAGCGCAGTCCAGCACCATGGTTTGAATACGGTTTGTGACATTTCATTTTGGGCAGAGTGCCAGATCATTTGTTTTTTATATATTTATTTATATATATATATATATATATATATATATATATATACACACATACAGTGGGACCTCGGTTTACAAACGCCTCAGTTAACATAATTTTCGGTTTACAAATGAAAATCCATTGAAAATAATGCCTCGGTTTACAAATTGTTTTCGCAATACAAAGCAAGTTTCCCCAGGATGCATTGCACCTGGGAGGTTTATAGCACCGTCCCCTGCATGCTGGAGCCTGTGGGTAGCACGTGGCGTCGAGTGTGGAGGTGTTGGAGCGGCTTTTGCATCGAGTTTTGGAGCCATTCTGATAATTGTTTGCAGTTTTTTGGGGACTTTTTGGGGCATTTCTGAAGCTGTGGAAAGGTAGGGAGCTGAGCTTCGTCGTTTGCATGCCTTTTATTGTGTGTTCTGCATTGTGGGTTAGTTTCCATGCCAGCTCATTTTGACTTTTTTCTGACCTCCAGAACAGATTAATTGTTTTTCAATGCATTCCTATGGAAAACCGTGTTTCGGTTGAAAAAAATTTTTTCCCAATAAGAAACGTCACGGAGAATGCATTAAATTCGTAAACCGAGGTCCCACTGTATATATAAACGTAGTAAAGACAGGAGCACTCTCTCAGTTTTCCAAGTGTATTTGAAAAGTTATCACCACCTATACACCACCTATACATCAACGTTTTGACCCTGTCTTTACTTTGTTTGTATACTTTGCTGGGAAGAACCCGGGTATAGTTAATTTATTTTTTTATATATTTTTGGGTTTGAGTGCCATAGCCTGGACAATATAAGTGTATTTTGATATTTATATAATGAAATCATATGTATGTATTATATATGTACTATATTATAAAATGATTTAATTATTTTATATTATATTATATATATAAGATATGTATAATATATTTATTTGTATTATTTTTTTTTATTTTTTAAAACTTAGCAGTCAGCTCCATAGACTAGATCACTAGATTGTGATCACATGGCCCAGGAGGGCCGGGGGTTGCTGTCAGGCAGTCCCACCCAGCTGGAATTGCCGGTCAGGTAAGTTACGATCGGCGAAAAGATGGTTGGGCGTGCTATGCCATCTCTTGGCATTTAGGCCCACCCCTTTAAGGATGGAATAGCACACCCGCCGCCCTTAAGGAGTTAATAACAGAGAAAAAGTGCCTGCTGACCTCAGGGACAGAGCAACATGGTGTGATCTAAACCACATGCAGCTGTAGACTACATTGCCCATGATGTGAAGCAGCCAGATGCATCTGGATCCTTTTGAGATCCAGTTTACAAGTGCTGTTTTTTATATTAACTCTTTTATTTAAAGTGGCAGGTAGCTCCACTTTCCTTACTAGTTTTACGTGTGCAAGATGGCATTCAGATAAAACAACAGTAAAAAGGCTGCGCCACAGGAAAGATAAAATAAATTCAATAAGTAAAAAATCCAACTTAAGTGTCCTTGCGAATAGTCTTTATCACAAAAAGTGCAGTGGTGAAGTCTTCATAAACTGTATTAGTTCCACTTATATAGAAGACAAAAAAGAGAGAGAGGGACGACCAACAGTGTAGTATTGTATAATTCCAATGGTGACGTATTAAGAAATAATAGATGAGAACTCACATTTGATGTCCAGCTCTAGGGTAAAAGCGCATACAGCGGTATGATCCCCGCATGTAGGATATGTCGTGGGTATCTCTCCGTCAGTGGTGTCCAACTAAATGAGGAGCAGACCGACTGCTCTTGTGTGTCAGCATAGGTGGATTGATCCCCACCTCTGGATTTCTTGGAGTACAGGAGACTTCCGAAGTAGGTGTTGGTATATAATAGTACATAAAATACTAAAAATATACTAAAAAATACTAAAAAGCCAGGTTAAAAAAGAAAGAATAATGTGTATATAAAACTAGAAAAAAGAATAATTGGAACAAATAAATGACCAAAAATTGCTTTAATATTAAAATACACAGTATAAAATATCCATAACGCGTTTCGTCAATAGACTTTATCAAATGGAATAACATACAATACCTGGCTAGTTGTATTATATAGGGGTTCAGATAATTTGAATTTGGCGCCAAAATTGATCCATCCAATCAGAATTAAGTTACATTTGGCAGTTTAAAAACTTTAAAAGACATCAATAAAAACAAAATATAAGGTATAAGAACACTAATAATATACATACATAGCAAAACATTATACATTTTTTTAGTCCTATTAGACATAAACTGGGTAACCTTAGATGGAGTGGACGAATCTGTAGTTCTACACACTATACATAAAAGCCTTTTGTCTGCGGAAAAAAAGAAAAACCCCTTACAGGCGATTCTCGAGTAAAATTAGTGGTTAAAATGGATTTAAAATTTGGGGCACCTCTAAACACAATATTTGGCTAATTAGGTAAAATTGGATTTAAAATATCATCTTCTTTAAGTATGTGCCAATGTTTTTTTATTATTTTTTTGACTTTGTTACTTTTATTGTTGAAATTAAAAATAATAGGAAGAGATATTGATTCGTCATTTTCTTTGTTTTTATAAATCAGAAGATCATTTCGTTCTTTTTGTTTTGCTGTATTAATTGTATTATTAATATCTGATTCTAAATATCTTTTTTCCATAAATTAGTTTGTTTTTTTAAAGTTGGCTTGTTTGTTAAAATCTGTTATTTCTGAACAATTCCTACGAAGACGTAGGAACTGGCTTTTTGGGGCACTCTCAAGCCAGGGCTTGTAGTGGCAGCTTGTTTTGTCGATGGCCGTGTTAACACACACCTTTTTGAAAAATGTTTTTGTGTGGAGTTGGCCTTCTTTAATAAAAATATTGAGGTCTAAAAAATGGATAGATTCTTTACTATATTCATGTGTGAGAATAATACCCTTATTATTGGTATTAAGATAATTGATAAAAGCAATTAAATTATTTTCTGGTCCTTCCCAAATAAAAAAAAGGCCATCTATATATCTAAAATATGAGACTAGGTTTGCCCGCCAGGCATGATTACCCCAGACAGCTTTAGATTCCCAGTCTACCATAAACAGATTTGCATAGCTGGGGGCAAACCTAGTACCCATAGCAGTGCCCCTCTTCTGAAGATAAAAAGAATCTAAAAACCAAAAATAATTATTTTTTAAAATTATGTTAATACCTTCTATTATAAAATCAATCTGGATGGCAGGATATTACCTTCTAGGGTAAGAATCCTTTTTATGGCCTGGCATCCGATATCGTGAGGAATGATTGTATAAAGTGAATATAAGCAAAAATAGTATATACACTACAAATGTGAAATAAAAACGTATAGCTGGAAGAGTTCCCAGGTGTACCTCACAGACACCCAAGAGACAATATAAAAAAAGTAAATGGAAAAACCCCAGAATACGTATAAGTGAATATATAAATTAAACAACAACCTGATGTAGGATATGGTCCATATAGTAAATTCTGTGTAAAGATCAAAATACTGACATAGCGTAATAAAGTAAAAAAGGAAAAAATATATAAATATAAGTGAATATAGATGCACTCACAAACGCACGTGAAATAAGGCTTTTCACCCACTCTGGGGTAATATGAAGTATGATGAACGAACTGGAGAATCACCTCATCAGATATATGTAAATAAAGGAAATCAGAAATAGTGAAGTTTGTTATAAAAATACAAAATCACATTTATTGGTCACACTTACATATGTGAAAATCATAAAAAGCGTATCTCCTTATAACCTGGAACTCCATCCAGTGTGGTCAGCGGTCCAGAATAGGATCCAACAGGAGTAGTTATAGGAAAACAGCCCAAAATACAAATGAATAAAAATAATAAACAATAATTAAAAGTTCATATATAGAGAATCCAACGCGTTTCGTCCTGTAGGGGTGTAGGACTTCTTCAGGGATATTTCTGTACTTCTATTTTCCGGTTTAAATACTGTAGCAGATCTGTACTTGATTGCGTCCATCTGTTTTACAGCGTGCGTTCCATCCGTGGAACGCATAAAGGCGCAAAATACTCCATAGTTCAAGAGAACAGTTCCGTGTTATGCCGCGCATGCGTGTAGTATACGCGCATGCGCATAATGAAAAAAGACCGAAACCTAAGAGGAACATAAAACAAAAGGCGAAAACATCGCCTGAGACACTGATAAAGCAAAAAAAACGATAGATATGAATTACATTGGAGGATGTAAGAACAAAGGGCAGTAGTATAAAGGAATAAAAAAATAAAAAATATATAAAATATATATACATAAATGAATATATAAAAAAATATATAAAAAATATATATATAATATAAAAAATACACATATATATATATATATAGAAGTCTACAAAAATCATATATGTGAAAAATACATCCTGCAATGCAATACATCCAAACAAATAAATACATCCAAAAAACAAGACCAGATACAATATCCATATTGTGCAATACACATAAATGCCCAACACTCTAGACCTAAAATATATATAGAAATGAGAGGAAGGCCACATATATATATATATAACTACATAAAAAATATATATAGAAAAGAGAAGAAAATCTGCTATTAAATGAGACCATGAAGGTCTATTTCTTGGTTAAGTCCTAGATATAATGTTTTTAAATTAAAAATCCACAGAGCTTCCTTTCTAATTAATTCCTGATTTTTATCCCCTCCTCTCCAACCCATCTGGACTAGATCTATGCCGTATGCTTGAAAGGTGTTCCAACTAAATAAAGGACAAGAATTGCAATGTCTAGGGACACTGTGATCTAGTTTATTTTTCTTTATGTTATTAAAGTGTTCCAAAATTCTAATGTGTAATTTTCTGGAGGTACGACCAACGTATTGAGCTCCACATCCACATTGTAATAAGTATATAACAAAAGTAGAGGAGCAATGAATATGTTTTTTAATGTTATAAACTTTTTTAGTATAGGTTCCTATGAAATCTGTAGTTTTCCTAAAGGAAAAAAAAAAAAAAAGTAAATATCAAAAAAGGAAAACTACAGATTTCATAGGAACCTATACTAAAAAAGTTTATAACATTAAAAAACATATTCATTGCTCCTCTACTTTTGTTATATACTTATTACAATGTGGATGTGGAGCTCAATACGTTGGTCGTACCTCCAGAAAATTACACATTAGAATTTTGGAACACTTTAATAACATAAAGAAAAATAAACTAGATCACAGTGTCCCTAGACATTGCAATTCTTGTCCTTTATTTAGTTGGAACACCTTTCAAGCATACGGCATAGATCTAGTCCAGATGGGTTGGAGAGGAGGGGATAAAAATCAGGAATTAATTAGAAAGGAAGCTCTGTGGATTTTTAATTTAAAAACATTATATCTAGGACTTAACCAAGAAATAGACCTTCATGGTCTCATTTAATAGCAGATTTTCTTCTCTTTTCTATATATATTTTTTATGTAGTTATATATATATATATGTGGCCTTCCTCTCATTTCTATATATATTTTAGGTCTAGAGTGTTGGGCATTTATGTGTATTGCACAATATGGATATTGTATCTGGTCTTGTTTTTTGGATGTATTTATTTGTTTGGATGTATTGCATTGCAGGATGTATTTTTCACATATATGATTTTTGTAGACTTCTATATATATATATATATGTGTATTTTTTATATTATATATATATTTTTTATATATTTTTTTATATATTCATTTATGTATATATATTTTATATATTTTTTATTTTTTTATTCCTTTATACTACTGCCCTTTGTTCTTACATCCTCCAATGTAATTCATATCTATCGTTTTTTTTGCTTTATCAGTGTCTCAGGCGATGTTTTCGCCTTTTGTTTTATGTTCCTCTTAGGTTTCGGTCTTTTTTCATTATGCGCATGCGCGTATACTACACGCATGCGCGGCATAACACGGAACTGTTCTCTTGAACTATGGAGTATTTTGCGCCTTTATGCGTTCCACGGATGGAACGCACGCTGTAAAACAGATGGACGCAATCAAGTACAGATCTGCTACAGTATTTAAACCGGAAAATAGAAGTACAGAAATATCCCTGAAGAAGTCCTACACCCCTACAGGACGAAACGCGTTGGATTCTCTATATATGAACTTTTAATTATTGTTTATTATTTTTATTCATTTGTATTTTGGGCTGTTTTCCTATAACTACTCCTGTTGGATCCTATTCTGGACCGCTGACCACACTGGATGGAGTTCCAGGTTATAAGGAGATACGCTTTTTATGATTTTCACATATGTAAGTGTGACCAATAAATGTGATTTTGTATTTTTATAACAAACTTCACTATTTCTGATTTCCTTTATTTACATATATCTGATGAGGTGATTCTCCAGTTCGTTCATCATACTTCATATTACCCCAGAGTGGGTGAAAAGCCTTATTTCACGTGCGTTTGTGAGTGCATCTATATTCACTTATATTTATATATTTTTTCCTTTTTTACTTTATTACGCTATGTCAGTATTTTGATCTTTACACAGAATTTACTATATGGACCATATCCTACATCAGGTTGTTGTTTAATTTATATATTCACTTATACGTATTCTGGGGTTTTTCCATTTACTTTTTTTATGATTGTATAAAGTGACTGAACGTCACAGGTGACCAATATAAAATTGGGTTTCCATATAAAATTATTTAAAAAATTTAAAAGTGACATGGAGTCTTTTAAATAAGATTTCATTAGTTTTACTGAAGGCTGAAGTAGGGTGTCGATATATTGAGAAAGGTTGCATAAAAGAGACCCTATTCCAGAGACAATAGGTCTTCCTGGGGGGTGATTCTCATCTTTATGAATTTTAGGAAGAAAATAAATAACAGGAGTAATAGGAAATTCTTTGTTTAAAAAATTAAACTCTTGTTTGTTTAAAATGTTTAAATTCAACTCTTTATTTAAAAAAGTGGATAGAGTAATTTGAATGTTTTTTGTAGGCTTAGATGAGAGTTTTTCGTATACCTGTTTGTCCTCTAGTTGCCTTAAAGCTTCTTCAATATACATTTTGCTAGATTGTATAACTACTCCCCCGCCTTTGTCAGCTGATTTTATAACAATATCTTTATCTTCTTGAAGTTCTTTGATTGCCTTTTTTTCAGCATTTGTTAGGTTATTAGCATCGTATTTGTTATATTTGATTTTTTCCAGGCCTTTTTGGACAAATTTTTCAAATAAAATCAACGGGGCAGATTTACAGTGTGATGGATAAAACCTGGATTTTTCCTGGATGTGTATTAATAAAACCATTGTCTTGTGGAGAAGGAGTGGGAGTTGGTAGTGCATCTGTTTTACTATAAAAAAATCTTTTTAATGTGGCTTTTCGAACGAATTTGTTTACATCAAGGAAAGCCTGGAAAGGACTAAAAAAAAGAAGTAGGGGCGAATTTAAGACCTTTACTAAGAACAGACACTTGAGCAGCTGAAAAAACTTTTTGAGAGAGGTTAAAAATACCACTACAGGGATCTTGGGAGGGTATTATTGTCTTTCTAGTCTTTCCCTTTTGCTCCCGTCTTCCACTTCGTCTTCCTCTAAACTTAAAATTCGTTTTTGGGAGCGTGACGGATGTGGTGTCTGGGCTAGTGCAGGTTGGTGGGTACATATTTCTAAAAAATGGTCCTCGTTATCAAAATCAGAATCTATTGACAGTAATTGATATCTGTTGGAGTGATTTGGAATAGGAGGTGATTTTGAATAATTTGAGTATTGGTGATAGTCATTGGTGTATCGTGATCTTTGGGGTTTGGGTGAGAATTTGGGACCAGAATAGTAGTGATATTTTGGGGATTGTGGTACAGGATTGTGAGTGTAGTGGAATGGTTTCTTTTGTTTATATGAAGGTAATTGGTTAGTAGCTTGGTACGGTAATTTAGAAGCAGCATGGTGATATTGAGCTGGGATTTTAGTAGATCTCACCATGGATGGAGATTGATAGTGGGATTTCCGTGTGGCAAAATTGTGGTATTTGGAAGATGGTGGGTTGTTATTGTATGAGTGAGAGTAGGCATATTGGTGATCATAATGGTTAGTCTTGGCATTCACTATATTGATGATTGGATAAAGCTTCTATTAGAAACTAAGACGGAAAGGACTTTACTCCAACTTTTTTTGTTCTCACACATTTCATTATTTTCAAAGTGGTTCTGTCATTCTTAAAAATTTAAGTTTTCCTTTCCGTATACCCCCTGTTTCTGATGATTATACTCCCTCCATTGCCACTTGCCTCTTATTTATATTTATGTGATGAATTCTAATACCTGGGTGCAGCCATTTTGTTGTCCTCTGTCCATAATGTCTGCTGCGTGTCCTTCTGTAGGGACTGATTTTGTTTCACTGAGGATTATGAGTACATTTGGCAACTGAAACAGAATTTACTTTCAGCCCCACCCATTGCCACGTTTTGTCACCTTGACTGCTATACATAAGGAAAAGAAGTCCCTACTTTTACTGTATCTATTTTACGAAAACATCACTCAGTAAAAAAAATAAAAATAAAAGACACTTCAGACATAGTGAACTATGTAGAGGCTGATTAGATAAAGTTTACTTTTTGTTGACAGAGCCGCTTTTACATGCCTTAACTTATAATTGAAGGTGTGTACAAACAGCTCGTTCTGCTGTTTGCAAAATAACATTTAAAAAAACCACAACCTGTAAAACTTGCATTTTGTAAACTCTGCTCCAGTTACAATATCTCCATAACATTTTTCATGGATAGTAATAATCATGAATTATTGTGAATCCTTTGCTTACTCAGTCAACTGGTATGTCCTTATTCACAGTGAATGGAGGGCAAAGGTCTGATGGTTGTTACCCTGGTAACTAAAAGTCCTCACATTACCTGCTAAAAGGATGCAGGTGGCTACTGTAATCATACATACAGCAGCTGTGCATGCTTTTCTACACCCTTACACATATCACAGCTTAGATTTACTGGGAGGTGATGGTAATAAAGCCTAGAGATAATTAGCATGTGGTTAAATGCTATGTATGGGACTAAAGCATGTTGCAAGACTACTGCAGAGTTGTAACATGATATTAGCCAGGGATGCTTATAAAACACAGGGACACAATTTGTAGAGCAGGTGGGCCAATGCTCCACTATGTAGTTTGCATACATATTATTAACCCCTTTGTGAATTGTGTCTCATTTTGTGTGGTCACTGATATAACATATCAGGAAAGCTGATGATATGTTTTGAGAACATATTTCCATACACATAACCCATTAATTAATATATGCAAACTATAAACACATATCACAGTTCTAAGGAGACTAATCATCAACAGCAGATAAAAAATACTTATATATTACTTTGGAGCATTCCACCAAATTTAGTGAAAAAAGGTCAAGTAATAGAAGGTTCTTCTCCTGGTTTGCATTATGAAAGTTTTTAGATTTGCTGAGGGATTTAGAACTGTTGTTTGGAAAATTACTACCAGAGGAAATGACCAATAGTTTAGTTATTTAACCCATTAAGGGCATAGGCAATTGTCCAAGTTCTAAACCAAAACAAAACTTGGAATTTGAGCTATGTGTTTGTTCAGCCATAATGCACCCACACTTATTATATCTTATTTTTTTTCAGGACAAGTAGGCCTCTCATCAAATTATTATATATGAAACTGATAATTTAATATGAATAAAATCTGATTAAATGTGAGAAATTAAGACATTTTGTTATTTTCCAAGTTCAGCAAGTCAGTTTTTATCATAATACCGAATTGCCATAATATTGTTAGCGTTTACTGCCCCAAACACACATATTTGTGTTCTGTAATGTCCCAAGAGTACAATGATGCCAGTTATGTACAGGTCTCAGGGCGTTTTGAAAGTTACAGGGCCAAATATGTCACTGTGATAAAGTGAAGGCAGATACGCCTATAGCATTTAACCCCAGGGGGAGTATGTGTAGTATGTGTTGTAGGCAACACAAACCAAAGTTTAGTTATGGGCCCCTGGGGTTGAGCATTTGTAGAGCAGGTGGGCCAATGCTCCACTATGTAGTTTGCATACAACTGGGAGAAATAAGTTCCAGGCCAGAGTTTTGATCTGTCTCCAACCCACTGCTCAGCTGCAGATAATCAGCTGCAGCAGTGGGAATACACCCCTCCCTGCTAGGCAGGTAAAGGAGGATTGCTGGCTTCCTCATTGGAAGCAGGTAGGAGAGACGCTGTTCTCTCCTGTGAGAGAGTCAAGGAGACTGAGCACTGGGAGTGCAGAAGGGAAATCAGTTAAGGCTGGCTTGGAGCACTGGGTGTGCAGAAGGGAAGCAGTTAAGGCTGGCTTGGAGCACTGGGTGTGCAGAAGGGAAAGCAGTTAAGGCTGGCTTGGAGCACTGGGGGTGCAGAAGAGAAAGCAGTTAAGGCTGGCTTGGAGCACTGGGTGTGCAGAAGGGGAAGCAGTTAAGGCTGTTCTCTCCTTTGAGAGAGTCAAGGAGACTGAGCACTGGGGGTGCAGAAGAGAAAGCAGTTAAGGCTGGCTTGGAGCACTGGGTGTGCAGAAGGGAAGCAGTTAAGGTTGGCTTGGAGCACTGGGTGTGCAGAAGGGAAAGCAGTTAAGGCTGGCTTGGAGCACTGGGGGTGCAGAAGAGAAAGCAGTTAAGGCTGGCTTGGAGCACTGGGTGTGCAGAAGGGGAAGCAGTTAAGGCTGTTCTCTCCTATGAGAGAGTCAAGGAGACTGAGCACTGGGAGTGCAGAAGGGAAAGCAGTTAAGGCTGGCTTGGAGCACTGGGTGTGCAGAAGGGAAAGCAGTTAAGGCTGGCTTGGAGCACTGGGAGTGCAGAAAGGAATGGAAGCCACATGCTAACTGAGTGTGGAGTGCAGAGATCTGACAAAGGCCCTAAGTTGGTGAAACCTATTATTGTTATGTTATAGTTTAAACCCTTGAGAGATAGGGAACTTGATGTTAATAAGTGCTCAGACCGAGCTAGGTTTTTGTTTATAGGGATTTGTGTTACTGTTTTTTTTCATTTGCTGCTGTATCTGTGGTGGAGTTTAACAATAAAGTGCCTGGAATTAAGTTGCCTTAAAAGACTGTGCATGTTTGTGCCCAAGAGGACTGTGCTACCTGCAGACAAGGATCACATCACCTACAGTCTTAATTTATGGAAATTTGACAAATTGATTTTCTGGGCCTATGTTGCCTTTAAGACCATATGGCAGCCCAGGAATATAAATAACCTCATCATGGTGTGCCATTTGCAAAACTTGACAACCCATACTATTTGAAAAAGGGTATGTTTAGTCTTATTTAGTAGCCGCGTAGTCACAAAACCTGGCCAAATTTAATGTTCATATTTTTTATTTTTCACTCACAGCAATTTCACTGATATAATTGTCTTTCTTTGTTTTACTGACCTATAACACTTATATGTGTTCAGTGATGTCTCACAAGTACAGCTATACTCCCATCTACAGGTTTTATTGAGTTTTGGAACGTTACTGGGTCAAGTATAGGGCTTGGCCTTTTCAGTTTTTACACAATGAATTTTGCAAGATTGGTTTACTAGGCCTATGATAAATTTGACACAGTATGGTAGTCCAGGAATCAAAATTACCCCCATCAAATGTACCACATTTGCAAAAGTAACAACCCAGAGTATTCGAATAGAGGTGTGTCTAATATTTTTTTAACCACTTAAGACCGGAGGGCGTACTATTACGCCCTATTTTAAGCGGCTTTAAACGCCGCTGGGCGTAATAGTACGCCCTCCGGTCTTTCTGTACTTACCCGGTCGCCGGGTTGCCCCCGCGACACGTCCGACCCCCTGGAAGCCCTCCCGGCCATGTGAGAGTGAGGTCCTTGCGAGGACCTCACAATCACATGGCCGGGATAGCTGCCTCCTGCATTGCCAGCAGGGGGGCTGCCTGTAATGACAGGTGGACCCCCTGCTGGCTGGAAATAAAAATAAAATTAAATTAAAAAAAGTTAAAAGTGTAAAAAAATAATAATATATACTTAGATCATATATATATATGATCTAAGTATATATATATACACATACATACACACACGTACATTGTATAGGTGTATTTTACTATTAATATATATATAATTATATATATTAATATCAAATTACACGTAGACTGATTCTGATTAAATATATATATAATTATTGTTATATATATTTATATATAATATAAAAAAATTTAATATGTAAATACGTTAAAAAATAAAATAAAAAAAAGAATAAAAAAAAGAATTAAAAAATATATAGATGTGTGTTATTTCGTTCTAACTGTTTTGTGATATTAATACATTGGTTTGCGTCCCTTTTGTCACAGTTTACCACCAGGTGCAGGGGGTGTGCCTCTGGCCTAAAAACTTGCATAAAAGAAAGCACTTTGGTGCTGATTAAAACAGTTCTACTTCACCCTCAATTTGGAGTCTCATCTCTTATTGGGGGATCTGCAACGAGGGATTGCTATGCTCTGCATATTCCCTTGCTATATTCCCTTGCTTTTAAGAGTTTGTTCCTGTCTTGCTCTCTGAAGGAGTCTACAGTGGTTATGGTGTTGGCTGTAGTGCTTGGAGTCCTCAGGAAGCGCTAGGAGCATCCTTCAACAGAGGTACCCAGTCGGGGTGCCAGGCAATCCGTTAGTCATTGAGTGTATTTGTCAGTGTATGTATGAGTGTCTGTCACTGAGAGTATATATGTTTGTCATTGAGTGTGTATGTGTGTTTGTCAGGATGTATCTGTCAGTAAGTATATGTGTGTCTCAGTGTCAGACACTGAGTAAGTGTGCGTCTGTTAATGAATGTGTATGCATTTCTGTCAGTGTGTGTCTGTCAGTGAGTGTGCATGTCAGTGAATGCGTGTCTGTCGGTGTGTATGTGTGAATGTGTGTGTCTGTTGGTGAATGTGTGTGTGTGTAACTGTGAGTGAAACAGTGAATGAGTGAGTGTGTATGTCTGTGAATGTGTATGTTTCAGTGAAAGTGTGTGTTAGTTAAACAGTGTGTGTGACAATGACTGTGTATATGCCAGTGAATGTATGTCAGTGCATGCATCAGTGAGGGTGTGTGTCTGTCAGGAAGCGAAATTTGGAAAGGGGGGGGGGGGGTGGGTGCCCCAGTTTGTCATGCCTAGGGCAGCACAAAACCAGAATACACCACTTGGTAATGTATGTTTTGTACTTCTAGGTTTAATGGGTAAAAGGATGGTAAGCAGTACAGTAAAACAATGTAAGGCAGGTGGGGGCACTTGGTTTAATAAGAGCTGCAGACTGCTTAATAGTGATGTCCCGAACTGTTTGCCGAACTGTTCGCCGCGGTTCGCCACGAACGGTTCGCCGCGGACTCCAGTCAGCTGACACATTACAGCCAATCAGCAGCAGACCCTCCCTCCCAGATCCTCCCACCTCCTGGACAGCATCCATTTTGAAGCTGCATTCTTAGTGAGCTGTCCAGGAGGTGGGTCTGCTGCTGATTGGCTGGAATGTGTCAGCTGACTGGAGTCCGCGCGAACCGTTCGTGGCGAACCGAGGCGAACAGTTCGCGAACCGTTCGGTGAACAGTTCGGGACATCACTACTGCCTAATTCTTTCATAGAGCCAGCAAGAACACTTCCCTGATATCCATGGGGCCTTTTGAATAGCATGACTTTGTGCCTCTGTGGATAATATTTAGAGACAGTCCTCTAGTATATACCCATTTAATAAAGATTTTTTCATATATATAAAGATTTATGGTTGTGCTCCTTACTCTATTCACACTGTTATGTATTTTGGGTTCTTTAGGGGATAGAGCCTTATGTGGGTGAGCACCCAGTATTCATTATATTAGCCTTTTCCTGGGGCTATTTTGTTGTTTAGTCGAGTGTGCCCGCCTTGTTTCATTTGCATTTTCTTCCTTTTATCAGGCAGGAGCTTTTATTAATCTTTCTAGCAGAGCTGCAATTTAAAAAAGCCCATGAAAAATGACAGATCTGTAGGGGGAAGGGGGGAGGGAGGCCGGGAGTCATTTAAACATAGAGATGGGGGGTCATTTATACAGCTTGAACTTTGTCTGGAGTTTAAGCTGTAGGAGGGTGCAGAAATGGAGAGTTCACATTGACTGACTCTTATGTAGAGACTATATGTAAGCAACTATCATGACCCCAGTTATCATTCTTAATTAAAGGATAAATAAACATAACAGAATTAAATCGTAAATGGGTAAAAACACTATCACCACTTTTGGATGGTTCCCCTTATGTTTAATCACTGTCTGGCTAAATTACATTTAACTTCTGAATAAGGCAATCCCTTTCTAACAAGTTTTTTTTGGAATACAACTTCAATCAAGCTCAGTCAGTGGTTTGCTGACCTTAAATAGCGTTTTAGTCCACCAAAAGTTCAATAGCAAAACTCGTATATAACAGGGCTCTACATATCAAAAGGACATTGTGTACAGTATTTGTGACAGAGATACATAAATACCTACAAAAATAGTCTGTCTGAAGCTCCTAGTGATGGTGACTACTGTCAAAGTATTTTTATTTGAAAGGCTAAGACATAGGCTGTATGTGTGTAAAGGTGAAAGTGTATATGTTTAAAATAAGTTAAAAATAAAAACACACTGAGCCAACCCCATACATGACATTCAGCAAAAACCCTTACATCACACTGTGCCACCATACACAATTACACTATTCATCACCACACACAACTACCACCACTCAGTTAACCACATACAAATCATTTTCAGCCAATCAAACTCTCATCCCACACAGAGACACTTCACTGCCCACATACAAAAAAAGAGAGAAAAATCACTGTTTCATAGATATACTCCAAATGAAAACATCCATGCATTTTTTTTCATTTGAGTTATATCCAGGGTGACCAGACGCCCTATTTTTACTGAGATAGTCCTGGGATTGTCCCAGCGTCTCGAAACTTTTCATGGCGCATAAGTGTCCCTGCTTCTGAAGGCCCTGTTATCTGCCTTCTCGGGCCGGTGAGGGAGCTCAAAGATCCCTCAGCGGCCCAAAGGCAGTTTGCCGCAGCAGAGGAAGGTAGGGAGCTAGGGCCTGGGAGGCAGAACACTCCTCCCACAAGTAGGCAGGCCGGAGTGTTGCAAAGAGTTACCATGGCAACGCACCGACACAGCTGTGTACTCACCGGAGGAGAGAGTAGTCAGCCTGCAGCCAGGGAGTAGTCAGCCTGCACCAGGGATTGAAGGAGTGTCCCTTTAATATGCCTTTGTATAGCCTTTATATAGCCCATAAATTAAAAATAATGAACTTATCACCTGTGTTTTGTGTATCCCAGCCGGCATCCCTGTGATCCGTGTGCGCATACGTGAGCGCGCTCCATCCCTATGTGAGGTGATGACGCACGACGTAGTGTCATGGTGATATATAAGAACTATGATCGCCATGGTAACTAAGGAAATTAAGGAAGTGAAAACACCCAGTAAATGTATATGTATTTATATGCAGTGCACATTGAGAAAACTAGCTTTGGGGCAGCAGAAAGGATAAATCGGGCCCTGCAAACAGCTGACAAAGAGTAATCAAGACAAGCCGAGATAAGAAATCCAAAATAACATAAACAGTCACATACAGATTGTTCTGAATTAAATCTGTGTTGTGCACTTTAAAACATTCATATGCACATGGGCCAGGTAGCGATGGACAGTATGTGCAATAATATATAGAGTCCCTCATACTCTTTTGTAGCAGACTCTACACTTTTTCTTGCTTGTGTTTTTGTGGTCTGTAGGGGGATTCTAGTAGGGAAGCGTCTTCCACAGAGTCTTTATACATCTTCAGATTCCAATGTCGGGATTAAGGGGCTGGTGGAAAGACCCACCCTGGACTGATAAGGAAGGGGGGGACATGACTGATGCAGAGATAAGGGGATGGGACAACATGGATACAATATGACAATATGGGGACTGGATATATATAGGGGACAGCGGGGTGGGGACTTACCAGTCAGCATGGAAAAGTGCAGGGATCCTGACTTTCCCTCCCTCCCTCCCTCCCTCCCTAGGGGTTAGTAAAAATGGTTGGTCGGTGTTTGTGTGTACTTTGGTTTTTCTGTCTCTTCTTGTTTTGTCACAGTATGCGGGAGTCCTGGCCAGCGCAGTCATAAGCGGAAGAAAATGGCAAGGAGGCTTGGGAAGTCGCAGCCTGCCGGGAACTGATGGCGGAGGCAGGCTGCTCTGGACTCATGGTTTAATGGGATAGACCTGTCTGTTGGTGAGTCATCCCGACAGCCGAGAGTGGTGAATAGTTGTTGGCATTAATTATCAATAAAGCTGTGGCTGTTGCCCTTACCCAACATAACAAGGTCTGATGTGTTTTATTAGGCAACAGGTGGGGGTGTTCCTAGGGTAGACAGCAGTCTTGTAATATCGGACAAAAGCTTTAGAGTGAACTAAATAAAAGTGTATTGCTGCCCTGTGGTTGTGTTTTTATTTTGTACAGTACATAGAAGTTATTTACTGCAATCTGGACAAGGTATGTGGCTAAATTTTTATTACAGGTCTTTGATTTACATTGAAACAGATAAAGCTGAATACACTGGTCAATTAAATCTTCTCCCCCCATGTGGTTGTTGTAGTCAACAATGCACTTTGGCTTCTCTATTTGTGCATTGCTTCTGTGGACTAACACTGGCACTGTGCCCTCATCTTGAAGTATGGACAACTTTTTTGACCATGTATCTAAGGGCCATCATGGTGCAAGGCAGTTGCCATTTTTGCCAGCAGTCAGCTTCTTGGTGGAAACCTTTCTGATTTTTCCGCACTGTGCCACAGGCTATGGTATCAAAATAAAATAAATTTTTAAAGAAATCTATGCTTGTATAAAAATGATCTCTACAGAATGGCCCCTTTGCATATCTTTGCTGCCTTTTTGTGAAAATAAAGGAATAAATTTATGATCTACCCAGAGCAGTATTTTTAAAAGCAATGGCAAATTGCAATTGAAGATGGGTCAATGGTGCATATTGGGGCATTTAAGTAGCTAATATATTTAAATTACTCCATGAATGCTTACCATTTGCAAAAGTGGACACCATGGGGACTCTCGCATTATATAGTTTAAACTTTCGTGAGGTGCAATTTGTTCCCCACTATTTTTTTTCAAAAGTTTGTGGTAGTAAATTCTAATCCCAAATCAAACCCTAAACCTCACCGTAAAATTAACACATACCCTGATTATAACCTTAATCCTTGTAGCGGAGCTCCCTGTACCTCTGCCAAGGATCACTTCCTAGCTGGAACCGGGGAAAAACCTCAGCGCTTCTGCGCTAGTCGCCGTGGTTTGACTGGGGTCCTCCTGTGGCCTCTCCGTCCTGAAACAGGATAGGAGACTAGCTCTACTCCCTCCCAGGGACTGGACGACACACAGTCCTGGGAGCTGTAGACCTTACAAGGACTTTCCCCGCCAAATCCTCCACTGGAACAAGGTGCTGAGCAGTGATTAGCCCTTTCCCCTCCCAGTAACTAGACAATACATAGTTCTGGCAGTACAACTGATTTTAATAAGCCAAACTTGGCCTTTTATGCACAGACCCCAACAAGGGGGCCTCTACTGTATTGAACACAAGCCCCTCCCAGGAATCTCTGGGCCTGTGAGATAATTGTGTTAAAGGCCAGTAAGCTAATTATCTCACAGGAACAGAAAGCCAAACACAAAAATATAAAAACTTAAAAGTACCCCAAAACATAATAAAAACATACAATAACCCCACAAATAATACATCCCCAAATAGCCCTGATCTGAGTGCCCAAGTTCTCCATATAGCGCTTGGATGCATTCAGTGTAGGGGAAATGCCACCGTGTTAAAGTTCTGACCAGCCGCACACGTGGTCCCAAAATAGTTCCAGGGCGTTTGGTGCTTTTGCCGGTCAACTTTTGGGAGCTCCTGCATCTGCAATACAGGGTGCTCCACCTGGCTCTCAGGGAGCGTTTGTTCCCCTTAGTATCTTCCCTCCAAAAAGCGCTCTCCTAGTGGGTTGCAAAATGGTTCAAAACCGCAGACCAAGTTGTCCAGGAACCGCACGGTCACCTCATGCCAAAAACAGTTCCATAACATTTATGGTTAAGTCCCGCTGAAGTAACCGGGAACTTACAATGTCCTCATGCTGAAATTAGTTTCCCGAATATAGACCTGCACATCCTTACTTGCTGTCAGGATTACAGTATGATCCAGCACGTAGAATTGTGTAACACAGAGACCTGATAGGTAACGTATACCGGACCTTAGAATGGCCGGACTAACGTACCAAAGGATAGTCAGGAATAGCCGAGGTCAAGGGACACAGAAAGAGACACAATGATAAGGAAAAGCCAGGGGTCAGGGATGCCAGAAAACAGGGAAGTCAAAATCAATGCCAAAGTCGAATAACCAGAATCAATAACGCGCTCTCGGACAACCACAAGGGAAACCACAACAGGGCACTGAGCAGGATGAGAACTGGGCCTAAATACCCCGCCTGTGGATCTGACTGGTTGTAACAGGCCTTTGACCACAAAGGCATTTATCAGGTTTCTATTTGCATGATTGCTGCTCAGCACAAACCCTCCTGTGGATTGATTGCTGCTCGGCACAACTTTTCCTGTCAGGACAGCAATGTTGCTCGGCACAACTTTTCCTGTCAGAACAGTAAATGCCATTAATCACATTTCCATGTGCGGATGAATACGTGACACTTACAGACCAATTTGTTTTACGACCGAATCGTAAGAACGGAACACGGTCGGTCAGTAAGTTAGGAGTGTCTGTACTTTAGAAATCTGAATAGCGTTAGGAGTTTAGTGTGTTCCTTTAAGAGAAAGGAAGTGTCCTTACTTTTTTATGAAGGACTTTTTTCAGTGCAGATGGGTGAAGGGTATCAGAGTAAACATCTATCCATACCCCTCTGCTAATGTGCATCCTGTTTAGGCAATTAATTTAAATGTGATATTAGAGGTAGCCAGTATCAATTTTATTATTACGAGCATCTGCTGTCAGCTGATTTCACATGAAGTGAATGCTGTAAGTGGTGTGTCGGTACCTGCAATCTTTATGCTGTTTTATTCCCCACCACTGTGTTCATGGCTGCAATATAAGCTGCATTTTATAGTCTGCCCTAAGCTTTATTTTTGCATGCATTCATTAACCTCTTGTCCCACTACATTGTGTACATGCTGAAATGTATAACTACTCTACTAGGTTCTGAAGCTGTTTGAAACTAGGTTTCAGGTAGACATAGGAGTCTCAGGTGATTTTTAAATATTGATTCAGTATGTTACATCTGTCTACTGATAAGCAGATCCATATGTTGAACTTCAAAGATTCCCCAAGATAAAAAAACTATATAATAAAAGTCAAGATGGCTTTCAGACAGATGTTTAACAACATTTGGTATGGATAGAATACCACCCCACTAAGCATGGGACTGCATATTGTCAACTTGGAGTGGATGAAATACATCTTAGATGTTTTACAGCCTCTCTGTTCAGATCTTATTTTATGAAATAAAAGGTGGAGATAATTCTGGGAGAACAATTGAACTAATTCTCTCCATATGTAATGGTTGTCTTTAAATGTAGAAATCTATTCAGCCATCACAAAAAATAAATGAAAACCTGTGGAGGTCAATATGACCCCCACAATAGTACAAGGAGCACACCTCTCCCATACGGTACCCCCACTCATAATGCTACAAATGCATGCATGTTCTATAAACAGCGAGCAGTCAGTTGCTTTTAGGGGTTATAGCACATTCAAGAATGTAAGCAATAAAATACGTCACACAAAACCACAAATGGCATAACCCACTATTGGAACATAATTTTAGTGTTAAGAAGTCCAGAAGCAATTAAAAAGCTAAGAATGTTCACTTTTAAATTATCCTCTTAACTTCCAGTCTATGTTTACGTGAATCTGAATCCATGTAATTATTGGTCTAAAGTCCAAAGAAATGCAAATCTAAATTTATCACACTTGTATCCCCTCTGACCCAGTTCTGGCCTTCAAATTTGTTTTTTTTTCTGGTCATCCCTGTCATTCTGCATAGCATAATACTGTTGGATCCCCTTCCTTCCTTCTCACTGTTCAGAAACCTTTGCGTTTCAAAATACAATAACTGCATTCAGGGCTGCCATCAGAAATTATGGGGCACAGCTCAAAGCCTGGCACCCTGGGTCTCACCTTCTTAGCTGCCACCAGGATGGAGCGCTTCAGATCCAGTCACCGAAGCTTTACTGGGGTCTCTGAGCAGCTATTCAATTGGACCAAGCTGCATCTCTCTAATGCCAGGCAGGTATCATACGCTCTGCCTTTGTTTCTTCTGTTCCTCTCTCAGACATGCATCGACACCTCTGCCTGTGCTGCCTCCAACTACTGTCTTTAACCCCTTCTCAACCTCGGATGTACCAGGTACGTCCGACAAAAAATGTTAGTTAATGATCTCGGACGTACCTAGTACATCCGATAGCAAATAGGCACTTACCTGATCGCTGGTGATCCCCTGCCGTCGATCGCAATCCTGGGGTCTGCCTTGGAGCTCCGACAGACCCCACTGCCCAATCCGGCCCTCCTGGGCCATGTGATCTGGGGGTCCTCGCAATCACATGTCCGAAATAGCTGGCTTGTGTAGTGCCTGCACTATATAGTATTATTATTATTATTATTGCCATTATATAAAGCGACAATCATTATAGTCCTCTAGGGGACAGAGTATCAGACAGAGTAGAGGTGGTGGTGATTCTCAAAAAAATGTCTGGCCCCAGGTTTGTCCGACTTGCCATCTCTATAGGCAAGCCGGATACTTAACCTGTGTCCCCTTATTCTCTCACAGAGTGCGGTTTCAGTTTTTCCAACATAGTTAAGGCCACAAGGGCAAGTTAGCTTATAAACCTCATACTCTGTTTTACAGTGTATGTGGTGTTTGCTTTGTAAGATTTTCCTGTGTGGGGGTGACAGAAAGTCTTGGATTGTATTCAGTGGTGTATCCTGGTTTTGTGCTGCCCTAGGCAGGACAAAACTCAGGCGCCCCCTTCCCCCCACGCCACCCCCACCCAACCCTTCCCCCCCGCCCCACCTTCTAAATACACACACACACAGTCAGACACAAACACACACACACACACACAGTCAGACACAAACACACACAGTCAGACACAAACACACACACAGTCAGACAAAAACACACACACACAGTCAGACAAAAACACACACACACAGTCAGACACACACACACAGTCAGACACAAACACACACACTCACAAACACACAGTCAGACACAAACACACACACTCACAAACACACACACACAGTCAGACACAAACACACACACACACACCTCACAAACACACGCAAACAGTCAGGACACAAACACACAAAGTCAGACACAAACACACACACACACACACAAAACACACACAGTCAGACAAAAAACACACACACACAGTCAGACACACAAACACACACACAGTCAGACACAAACACACACACACACTCACAAACACACGCAAACAGTCAGACACAAACACACAAAGTGAGACACAAACACACACACAAACACAGTCAGACACAAACACACACACACTCACAAACACACACAGTCAGACAAA
>OW240912.1:288018376-288051629 GCA_933207985.1 Pelobates cultripes
TGCTGGTCGGGCTGGGTGGCTCTGGCTGCTGTGAGGGCGGCTGACGAGGGAGCTCTTCCTCTGAGCTGACTGCTCAGCTCCCTCGCGCGCCGCCCGCAGAGTGAGGCTGGGAGCCGGAACATGACGTCATCTTCCGGCTCCCAGCCTCACTTTGCGGCGCGCGAGGGAGCTGAGCAGTCAGCTCAGAGGAAGAGCTCCCTCGTCAGCCGCCCTCACAGCAGCCAGAGCCGCCCGCCTGCCAGCGCCGCCCGCCCACTCGGGATGTCAGTTAGCCGCAAGGCTAACTAGGCATTTGCCCTGGGCATTTGGGGGGCGGCGTTTTTTGCTGCCCCCTGAAAAATGCCGCCCAAGGCAAATGCCTTGTTTGCCTCGCGGCTAATACGTCCCTGATTGTATTATATGGCCGCATGTCACACAACCCAAACACCGAACACAGCCCACGTTTATCACATCCTGCTTGATAGGCTTATTGCACTGTGTGGGGTCTGTATGGACCAGGAGATCTCTGAGGCTTCTGTTACGTCTGTAGCAGATCATGGGTTTCTGTTGCATTATCTCTGGAAGGGTGACATCCCTTGTGTATTTTTTATATCCACGAACATCTGTCATACATGGTTTTTATCTCTTTAGTCCGTTGGTCTTCCAGTGAATTGTTCCTAAGAACTCGCAAAAACTGAGACATGGGGAGCTAATCTTTAAGTTGTTTTGGATGAGCACTCTCTTAGTGTAGAATGGTGTTCCTCCTTAAGTGACAACTCGACATTAAGGAATTGTATGTTCTCGGAATCAATTTTCAACGTGACCCTAACCGGTGTAGGTAAACTATTGATGTATTCCACAAATCTTTGGGCCTCATCTTCTGTACCATTTCAAAGGATTAAAATGTCATCGATGAAGCGATGGTATTTGATGATCTGCCGTTCATATTTTAGCAAAATATATTTCTCCTGGCATACATGTATAAACCCACTTGTTACTTCCTATTTTTATCAGGGTTTCCATTTTGAATATGGGAATTAATAAGAATATATATACAATCTTACCCTTATGTGTATCAATCATCTATAAATAAAATGCTCACCATTAAAATAATGGGGAGAAAAATAAAATAAAAAATATATAGATTAGTCATGTATATACATAATGATATATCATTTAGATATGAGATTCGCAATGTCTATAATAGGTCAAACAATTAGATATAAAATAGATACCAAAATATATAATAAATTATATTAAAATTGATATTAAAATTTATATTAGGGGAAATTAGGGGGGTTACTATTTTATTAGTGACATTCTCAATCTAGGTATTACAGAAATTTCCTTAAAGTGTCATATTTACATCTTCTCCATATGCTATGCACAACAAAAATCACCTTTCCAGGAATAGTGCTGCTCGGCGGTCCTATGCCATAAGACCGTGCTTTTGCGACATGCCAGTGGACGCTCGCTGCTGCGGATCCACACTGTTATGTAGCCCCACGTCTGTTCATGATGGTAGCGACGTCAAGCAGAGGATGTGCGCGCACGTTTTGGTGTCAAAGGCCAGATACAGCCAATCGCATTCACAAGAGGGATATTTAAACACACTAATTTCTTCTAATCATTGTCCTGTCGTAGTTTACCTTTGCTGGTTATGCGAAAGTGTGTTCCTGACTGTGTTTCTTTGGTTATTGACTTTGGCGTTGTTCTGAGAACCTTAAATTCTGGTATCCCTGACTATTGGCTATTCCTTGCAACTGTGTTTCGTTCTGTGTTCCTGACCTCGGCTAGTATTTTGACTATTCTTTGGTACGTTAAGTTCGGCCATGCTAAGGTCAGGTTAAGTAGGCTATATTAGTCTTTTTATCTCTGAGCTCCTCTGCCACGCGTCTGCTCCGTTCTGCTCAGTAAATGTATTCTTAAATTGCTATGTGTGTCAAAAAAATCACTTATTATTATTATATTTTTAAAATTTGGCATAGATTGATGATAAAATGGTTGCATTAAAAGAGTCAAAATACCTCAAGTTTAATACTTTAGGTTGTCTTCTTTTAAAATATATATACCTGTGAAGGGATATCCAGGGATTCCTGACAGATATCAGTGTTACAATGTAACCTGCGTTACATTGAAAAAAGTGGATTACATTGTGCGTTACATTGAAAAAAGTGGTTTGGAAATAGCGAAGTGCTACTTGTGCTTATAGCCCTATAACTTTCCAAAAAAGCTAAGAACATGTTAACATTGGGTATTTCTAAACTCAGGACAAAATGTAGAAACTATTTAGCATGGGTGTTTTTTGGCGCTTGTAGATGCGTAACAGACTTTGTGAGTCAAAGTTAGAAAAAGTGTGTTTTTTACATTTTTTTCATCATATTTTATAATTTTATAATAAATTATATGACATGATGAAAATAATGGTATCTTTAGAAATACCACTTAATGGCGAGAAAAACTGTACATAATATGTGTGGGAACAGTAAATGAGTAAGAGGAAAATTGCAGCTAAACACAAACACAGCAGAAATGTAAAAAGAGCCCTGGTCCTTAACGGTAACAAAATTGAAAAACTGTCTGGTTACTAAGGGGTTAAAAAAGGCACTTGTGGCTCTCAGGCCTAGCTCTTTCTTAACACATCCCCGGGATCAGGGACCAGTGAAGTTAGCCAACAGTCTCGACAACTCTGCTACTGTAATCCCCAAATAAACTAGACAGGACACACAATTCCCAATGGAACTAGCACACGATGCTTTATTTTCACTCAGGACTAGCTCCAATCCACATTACATTAAACTTATGACGACACACTCAATCCAATACATATAACAAAATCATATGGGTAATCATACAGACACTGATAATAATAATACAATGTAATATTGATAAAGAGGTAGGGAAGACAAAGACTTTACAAGACGTATGTTCCTTGCCTGTATTAAAGGACCACTATAGTGCCAGGAAAACATACTAATTTTCATGGCACTATAGTTCCCTGAGGGTGCCCCCACCCTCAGGGTCCCCCTCCTGCCGTGCTCTAGGTGGAGGAACTTACCTCATTCTCCAGCACCGGGCGGGGAGCTCTCCTCCTCCTCTCTGCCTCCTCTCCTCCTCTTTGTTTGAATGCGCAAGCGCGGCAGGAGCTGCGCGCGCGCGCATTCAGCCAGTCTCGTAGGAAAGCATTCATAATGCTTTCCTATGGATGCTTGTGTCTTCTCACTGTGATTTTCACAGTGAGAAGCACGCAAACGCCTCTAGCGGCTGTCAATGAGACAGCCACTAGAGGCTTTAGAGGCTGGATTAACCTATTTATAAACATAGCAGTTTCTCTGAAACTGCTATGTTTATAAAAAAAAAGGGTTAACCCTAGCTGGACCAGGCACCCAGACCACTTCATTAAGCTGAAGTGGTCTGGGTGCCTATAGTGGTCCTTTAAACCATAACATGTAAATCTATCTGAATATGAAAATTAATTAGCCTTGCAGGTTGTGCACATAACTGTTGCAACCAACAGGTGGCGCTGCAAAGGCTTGCAAGATCTTTCATAACCAACAGGTGGCACTAAAAAGGCTCCATGGCATTACAATATTACACACCCTGCATGAGCATGGGTTGACTTAAACTTAAGAGTCATCCGGGGACTTACGTGAAGTGTCAGTCTTATGCTCACAGTGATGGTGACTACCATAACACTTCTCTAGGAGAAGCATTTGATTGGACCATTTCCACCAGCTTATAGTGCATACATGCGCTCTGAAACAGAGAAGGGAGGGGTGGAGTGAAGACAGAGGTCTTGCTTTTATATGTACATATAAAAAAGTTATGTTCTAAATGGAGGGTGGCCCGGAGGGATTGCAGGAGGGAGGGGACTTTGAATCTTCTGCTTGGTGGCACGCTCCGAGCACTGCCTACATGGTTAGAAGCTGTCGCCAGTGTGCACTTCGCAGTGACAACATACGTCATTTTTGCACAGGACTCACATAAAGCAGCCCGAAGCAGAGTTCCTGGTTGCATAAGCTCCATGGGTGCAAATTGCCCCAGCACAAAACTGCAGGAACTCTGCACATTCAGATTCCCATGACCAATTCTGAACATAGAAGATGTCATGGTGGTTGGAGTAACCCGTTCAATTTAAAATGCATTTATTTCTTTTATTTTTTACTTTTAGTGAATAACTGTGTGTGTGTGTGTTTTATTAGGTTGTCCAGGCTATTTATCCCAAGTTTTCAAATAGATGCTTAAACAGAATTAAGTCACTTGTACATGGGTCATTACGAATCTTGTTCTGGATGTGTGATCTGCATAATAGGTTCTAAAATGCTGATTTTCCACCATAAACAATATTAAAAGCCAAGCTTCACTGCTACCTTCTAATCCAGCCCATTCACTGTCTGTGACTGTTTAATGCCCCATCAAGCCACCCATTGAATGGTAATGACCTTCAATATATTTTATACCTTCCTGAAAACACATTTATGGCATTAACTATTTTATTTTTTTTTATTCATTTTTTTTTCCCAGTAAAATCTTTTCAGGAGTACAAATGTTACATTTACAAATGCTCTAAAAATTTTTTTGAGAAAAGTATTAAAGCAGGTATTTCTCAAATAACGGCCCTTCCGTGGAAGGATTTAGTTTTTACCTAGCAACAACTTGTGGGTGGCTGCAAAGCTTAGGAGGAAAGCAATGCAGTAAAACACATTCAAAGGAAGCCTTATACTCCCACACAATCTGCACTATGCTTTCAGATACAGAGGATGTGGAGCTTTTCCACTCTCCGAGAGAGAGAGAGAGAGAGAGAGAGAGAGAGAGTGGAAATGGACATAGAGCCTGAAAACCTGTCTCCACTCTGCACATCCACTCCATGCAGTGATTCAATTATTTTTAAAAAAGAATTGCGTTAGTCTGTTAACAGATGCAGCTTTTTATTGGTCTAAATAAATGACAGATGACATGTTTAGACAGTTGTGTTCTTTGTCATTCTTGTGTAAATGGAAAACACATTTCAAATCACATTTGAATTTTTTTTAAAAAACATTTATAAATGGTCTTCTGAGATATTTAGCTGTTGGCGGTAAAACAAGTGGTAATTCTTTTCTTTTTGGACACTAGCTTAACTTTTTACTGTGTCATGTAAATCTAACGGTAAGATTACAGGGCAAATGGTGTCACACTGCACAATAATAATTGCCACTTACTAACTTACTTACAACTTGTTACAATGGTTATACTGGATGCCAAGAACTCTAGCCAGAGCAAACATCGAAGGAAAGACAACAAGGATTTAAAAAATTTAATTGGAACTCAGTTGAACCCCAAACTCTTACAATGCAAACATGCTAATAAGAAATTAATCCTTTTATACTGAGTCTGAAAGTAGCATTCCAGCAGCTGTACTAAAAAGAAAGATATTAAAACCACTAAAGTTCAATAAAACCATTATTATAACTCAAGGGGACCCATATCGGATCCCCATGAAAAGAAAAATGTAGGAGACCCAGTGCTGCTAAAAACTGTAGAGTGTTTGTTGGCAGGTCCTACCCACTAAAATGCTTGTATTTTCCAGGGAAGTGTTACAACTAGACCAACTTTTCTTTCTCCTCTGGAGCTGTAAGTGTAGGGTAATGTTACCCATGTGCAGCTCTTGTGAGGCCTTAGGCAAAGTTTAAATATGGGGCCTCGTGATTCCCCTAACACCTCAGCAAGTCTTTTCCCATAGAATTAAATGCATTCTCCCAGTCACATAGACCCATGTATGATTATCCTCATCACAATACAATACACAGATCCCCAAAACCCCTTCATCCTCCCAGTCCCATAACCATTTAGCCCACATAAAGGGCCACTGCTACCGCTAGGCAAACCAGGCAGCTGCCTAGGACACACCTGCCCAAAGAGGCACAATATCCGGGCTCCGGTTGACTGGCAGGAGGAGAGTGCACAGCACTGTGTGGTCGCGCAGACTGCAGTTACAGCATCTTCTTTATCCTACCCAGTCTGACTGGAAGTGCTGGCTGGGAGCAATGAACAGCTTCCTATCAGACCAGGTAGAGGATACAGAAGAACCCCTTCCCAAAGTCCACTCGGCCACAATACACAGGGGATGTGAGCAGGCGCACAAAGGTGGAAAAGAGAAAGACACACAGAGGTGCTGTGGAAGGGGACACAGAGACACTCAGCATGGCTGAGGAAGGGGACACTAACACACAGAGGGGTTGAGGAAGGGACAATGAAACATACAGAGGGGCTGGGAAAGCAGATAGTGACACACATAGGGGCTGCAGAAGGGGACAATGTGTCACCTTCCCCAGGGTCTCTGTGAGTCATTGTCCCCTTCTGCAGCCCCTGTGTGTGTCACTATCTGCTTTCCAAGCCCCTCTGTGTGTTTCATTGTCCCTTCTCCAACCCCTCTGTGTGTTATTGTCCCCTTCCTCAGCCATGCTGAGTGTCTCTGTGTCCCCTTCCACAGCCTCTCTGTGTGTCAAAGACACTCAGAGGGGCTGTGGAAGGATTCAGTGACACACACAGAAGGGCTGGGGAAGAGAAAAAAGACACCAAAAGGAGCTGGGGAGAGAGACACCCAAAGGAGCTCAGGGGAGAGACACACAAAATGGCTGGGGGGGAAGAGACACAAAAATGGTCCGGAGGAGAGAGACACGCAAAGGTTCTGGAGGAAAGAGACACACAAAGGAGCTGGGAAGAGAGACAGCAAATGGACAAGGGGAGAAAGAGACACACAAAGGGGCAAGGGGAGAGACACATAGAGGGGCTGGGGAAAGGGAAAAAGAAACACACAAAGGGGTAATGGGAGAAAGAGACACACAAAATTGTCAATTTTTGTTTTGGGTGGTGCAAGTAGCTGGTCTTTCCTAGGGCGTAAATAGTCTAGTACCGACCCTGCCCACATACCAATTATCCTCCTCATCCTCCCTAGCCTTTATAAGATTACCCAAGTCCCATAATCAGATCAACGACATAAGCACCTCATCTTCTCTAGACTTCATCTCTAAAAGTCATATTACCCCATTCCCCATAATGGCTTCATGTGGAGAGTGTATTTCTGGAGTGCATCAGGGTGTGAATGTGGTGGCGCATTTCTGTAGAATGTCAGTGTATTTCTGTGGCGGTGTCAGTTTGAGTGTTTTGTGTGCAGAAAGTGTAATATGTTTATGGGATCTAAGTAAATATGTGAATGCATTTTTCAGTTCTGTCCTCCCCTATTCTCTGTGCATCCTTCCACTTTTTGCTTCTATCCTCATCTCCCACCTATCTGTCCTCCCTTATACACAAGTATGTCCAGTCTAGGCCCTTACGATCTGCTGAAGACTTACATCTATCTTCTGTCCGTACTCCCACCTCTGATGCTCACCTTCAAGATTTCTTGAGGGCTGCATCGTTCCTGTGGAACTCGCTTGTGATTACTTTGATATTGTGATGTAGCCAGAATTTTAGAATGAGGAAATACAAGAAACATTTTCCTAATAGCATGTTTCATTGTTATTTGTAGAATAGACATTCAAGGATATATCACTCACAGTACAGATAACTGCTTCAGGGTAATCAGGTTCCAGTTCAACATAACTATATGCCAACCAGAAACTCCCTGGTGCACCCTTGAACTCAATGACTTTCATACCAAATCTACATCTTTTTGGATTTTAAAGATCTTTTTGTCCTCCAGTTTAATTATTTTCCAAAGGGAGTTTTCTCTGTATGATCTATAGCTAGTGCTGTTCCAACACTTGGCATTGAGGACTGAGAGAGAGCGCCATATCATGCTGCTCTTTGGGAATTCATTTTTTCCCAGGCTATTGCATGTGTTAATTATTCTTTATCAAAATCACCTGGCATGCATGTGCATAATGATGCAATGTGTGGTTTAACTTTAGTAGGATCAGGGAGCTTTTGTGTGTCTCTAGGGATGTTGCCTTCACTTACTCTCAGTATTTAATATGATGCAAAAATTTATGTTATTAAAAAGCTTTTATAGCTTTTAAGTTTTGTTTGAAACTTCTCATAAAGAGGTTTTTTTTAATTAAGTGGTTACCAAAAAACAAAAAGAAAAAAAACCCAACTATAAAGAATTATTGCAAAGCAAAATTGATTGATCTATTGTCCACATTATATTATAATTTGGGTAAAAATTGCAATTCTCAATTTGAATTAATTCTGTTTAGGTTTATATTTGTATTAAAGGAAGGTATCAGTCAAAAAATAATATATATATAAAAATCATTTTATTATTGGGACCCCGACATTTTGAAACTTAAAGGGTCAAAACCTAGTAAACTTGTCTTTATTTCAGCCTCCTCTCTGCAACTCTGATACTCTTCCTGTGAAGTAATTGAGACATATTATGCATGTGCAGCAGTTGCTGTGATGCTTCCACAGTGCTTCTCATACAGCTCTATGAGAAGCACCCACAGTACAGATAGGGTCACTGCTGTTGTAGAGCTGCATAGACCACAAACACCTCACTTTTAGTATAGTCTCTTCGTATAGATGGTGGTCTATATTTCTTCCAACTAATGACTTAATTTAAAAAGACGAATAGTACTTAGGACCTCAATGCATTTCATCTATTTGCCAAGTTCAGGGGTTTTCACAACTACAGATATATGCCTACCTTTGGATATATACATAACGTACTCTAAATAAGACAAAACATTTATTTAATTTTAGCTTGCACTATTGCTTTGTTTGTTGTCTTTTTAAGTTTAAGGTGAAAAGAAATAGGTGTCTACCAAGTTCAGCCTTCCTCACATCTGTTTTTGCTGTTGATCCAAAAGAAGACAAAAAAAACCAAAACTGTTTGAATCACTTCCCATTTTGCAAAAAAAATTCCTTCTTGACCCCAGAATGGCAGTCAGATTAATCCTTGGATCAAGAAGCTATTACACTATGGTTGGAAAATTATATAATTGAATATGTTTTTGCAAGTATGCATGTTGTTGCTGTTTAAACATCTGCACAGACACTGATAAAACTACTTCTTCAGGCGTAGTATTCCACATCCTTATTGTTCTTACGTTACTTTCATTTGCCTTAAGATTCATACATCTTCTTTCTTCCAGTCTAAACGCATGACCTTGTGTCTTACGTAAAGTCCAGTTTGTGAATAAATTTCCACACAATGGTTTGTATTGGCCCCGGATATATTTGTATAATGTTATCATATCCCCTCTGCGGCAACATTTTTCTAAACTAAAGAGGTTTCATTTTGTTAACCTTTCTTTATAGCTTAAATGTTCCATTCCTTTTATTCATTTTGTAGCCCGCTTCTGCACTTCTTTAGAACAGGTGCCCAAAATTGCACAGCATATTCAAAATGTGGTCTTACCAATGATTTATAAAGAGGCAAATTCATATTCTCATCCCGAGTATGAATGCCCTTTTTCATACCTTATTGGCCTTAGCCACTGCTGATTGACATTGCACAATGTTGCCTAGTTTGTTGTCTATAACAATTCCCAAATCCTTCTTGTGTGTTGTTATACCTAAGTCACTGCTATTTAGGATATACGTTGCTTGTGCATCATTTAACCCGAAGTGCATAACTTTGCATTTTTCTACGTTAAATTTCTTCTGCCCTTTGAGTGCCCAGTCCCCCGGTCTATCTAAATCCCTCTACAGCAAAGTAATATCTTGCTGACGTATTACTTTACAGAGTTTTGTGTCTTCTGCATACACTAAAACATGGCTTTCAATGCTTATTTCAAGTTCATTTATAAATATGTTAAATAGAAGTGGTCCCAGAACAGAATCCTGAGGGACACCACTTACCACCTCTGTCCAGTTTGAAAATGTACCATATAATGGAATCTTTATGAAATTCCATTATATTGTACTGTACCCTAGGGCCTCTGCACCCAAACTGGGTGGTCACCTTAGGGGTGTTTTGCAAACCATGCAATGACCCCTGAAGGTGACAGAGCCACATTAACTGGAAGGCATTTGGAGAAGTATTACATCTGTGACTGCATATGTTAGATAGATTATTTTATAATTTGAATTGCTTGCTTTTTTGTGTGAATTAATAACATTGTTTTCATAATGTCCCGGTTCCCACCAGCAGGCACTAGAGCTCATTTTTCATGAATACAATTTCTTTCATTGAGAAAATGACTCTGCCAGTAAAACACTAGAGGCCACTGTTTCATTGCACACTGAACTGAATGATATACTACACTAAAGAGTAATAAAGTATTATAATATAAAATAAAGTTAAGGGAACACTATAGACACCCATTGAAGTGGTCTGGGTCAGTGGCGGATCCAGGGGGGGGGCAACGGGGCAATTGCCCCCCCCGAGAAATCCGCCGGTCTCCCTCCCCTGCCAGCAGCACATGCAGGTGCTAGCCCTGCAATGTGCCTGCGGACCGGAGGGGAGATCAGAGATCTCCCTCCCCGGTCCGCAGGCACTGTGCTGACAGCCGGCAGGGGAGGGAGAGGGAGGACCCGGGAGCTCAGTCTGCAGCTCCTCCGGGTCCTCCTCTCGCGAGATTTGGAGCGTTGCCAACGCTCCAAATCTCGCGAGAGTGAACTGTAACCACTGGGACCACCAGGGAATCACCACTGGGACCACCAGGGATGAAAATATGTCCCCCCCTCCTCCTCAATAAAGGTAAGAAGGGAGGGGGGACATAGAATATATATATTTTTTTATTAAATAAAGATATATATATATTATTAAAAAAGCCCCCCCCTACCCTTAACACACACACACAAACACATAGCCCCCATACTGCCCCCCATACACACATACTAAATCCTATATACACACAAATACTGCTCCTACACTAATGCCTCAATACACACATAACCACACCTCATGCCCCCATACACACATACTGCTCTATACACTTCTAGCTACTATAACATAATGCCCCCATACACACATACATGCTCTATACACATATACTGCCCCCATACACATACTGCTCTATACACACAACCAAAAAACAAACCACCCAACATATACTACCCTATACACATACTGCTCCCCATACACACATACTACAACTATATACAAACCCAACATACTGCCCTATACACACACATAATGCCCCCCCATGCTGCCCCTATACACACATACATATACACTACATGCTCCCCCTATACACACACATACTCCTCTATACATACTGCCCCACATACACACATACTGCCCCTATACACATAATTGCCCCCCATACTGCCCCTATACACATACTACCCCCATACACACATACTGCCCCTATACACACATACTGCCCTCCATACACACACATACTGCCCCCTATACACATACTGCTCCCCCCACCATACACACACTCACTCTCATCACACACATCCACTGCCCCTATACACACACACATACTCACCCCATACACACACACATACTGCCCCCCATACACACACACATACTCGCTCCCACATACACACACCCCAAACTAATACATACTGCCACAGCCCTCCTCATACACACACACTGCCCCCCATACACACATACTGCTCCCCCATACACACATACTCTACACACATACACTGTCCCCATACACACACACTGCCCCCATACACTGCCGCCCCATACACACACATTGCCCACACTCACACACACACTGCAACTGTTACACACACATACTGTCCCACACATACACTGCATCCCTGACATACACTGCCCCCCCTACTCACACACTACAACCTTCACACACACACACACACACACTGCACCCCTTACATTGCACCACTCACACACACCACTGCTCCTATGCCCTACTACCGCCCCATTTCCCAGACCTCAGGTAAGTTGTCAAACTGTTCTTAAACGGTTTGACTACTTACTCTAGGAGGGGGTCCCGGCACTATTGACACCATAACCACTACACTGAGCTGTAGTAGTTATTGTGTCTGGATTATTTCTTTAAATAATCTACAAGTGCCCCTCCCGAGATCAGGCTCTGGATCCGCCACTGGTCTGGGTGCAGTGCCTGTGTCCCCTTTAGCCCTGCAACGTAAAATGATGCAGATTCAGAAAAACTGCAATGTTGACAACGAGGTGATAAAACTGCCTCTAGTGATTGTCAACCAGACAGCCACCAGAGGCGCCTCCTTCGGTTTCACAGAGTTTTACTCAGTGGAAAGACACTGGACATGTCCAGTGTCTTTAAAATCCCAAAAGGAAAGCATTGATAGAATATTTTCCTATGGTAAATGCCTAATGTGAGCGCACAGTGCTTGCTGCATGTGCATTAGGTTTCCCCCATCAAGACTTTGCCGCCTGGAATCAGGTAAGTGTTAGGCTAAAAAGTGTTCTAAACCCTTTATTTACAGTGGGGGGCAAGAGAGGGAAATTGTATTGTTAGGAATACAGTTTTGTACAGTGTTCCTTTGATTAGAACAGAGTAGTAGTATAAAACTAAAGCAAAGTATTCTAAAGTACAGGGTTCGGTAGCAAGTAACTGGGATTTACAGTTTCATATGAGTTTACTTTTACATTCCAAAGCCAAACAGCTACTTTTATATTTAAAAAAGAAAGCTTTTGGCCAGATTTCTCTTAATAGAGCAAGGGTTTATTCTCCCAACTAACAGCAATTTTCCTGACACTTCAATAGTGGAATTGCTATTCAGTAAACAGAGTAAACGTTTGTGCGTATTTGACTAAATGGTGTTTTCATATTTTATCATCAGCTCTAGACTTTTATATATGTTGTTTTCCTTAATCTGTCAATTAGCTTTAAAAAAATTAATAATAATAAAAAAAAACTGAAAATGGCAAAATGTATTTGGTTACAGTCAGCATTTGCCACTGTCTAAATCATAAAATTGCATTGTTTCATTACCTATATCATGAGAGGCTTATGAGAAGTACATAACATTAGTCTCTTGAGAATGTTACTCTAGACTGTTTTATAGAGACAAACCTGTATCTGCTTTTTAGGTACTTAGACACATTACACGTTACCTTTCAAACTCTATTCAGTGTAACGGATCCCCTGGCACCCCGACTGGGTACCTCAGTTGAAGGATGCTCCTAGCGCTTCCTGAGGGCTCCAAGAACTCCACCAGACACCTCCAGGCACTGGATGCTACTCAGTCCTCGGAACTCTGGAACCGAATGGAGAATTAGCTCTAGTCCTTGCAATGCCTTTCCCTGGTGAATCTCCTGTAAGCTGGAACAGCAGACACAGGAGCAAATCCTCTTTCCCTCCAAAAACAGGATGACACACAGTTTTGGAGTGTAAGCAGGAACAGAATGCACTGAGGCTTTATTGCTTCTTATATACACATTTTCCCACAAGGTTGCCACCCACATGGACCTTGTGCTACACAGGACACAAAGTTACAACAGCCAATCAACACAATACAGTACAGTCAGACACGCCCAGCTAATGCATACAAACCCTCCCCTCTGCCTGTGATACAATAACTAAACACAATGGGCTAAATTAATTACCACAGGCAGAAAATATACAGTTTCACACAAAACCCAGAAACCCTGCAAAACAACAACATATCCCCACAAATCATACATCCCTGAATAGCTCTGATCTGGGCGATTAACATATCTAAAAATCACCCAGATCAGAGCAGGGGTTCAAAAGTTTTATGGAAGTCACATTTGACCAACCGCAAGCATGGCTTTCATGCCCAAAACAGTTCCACAGATTTAGGCTGTGCAGCCAGTCTATCTTCTCCACTATCCTGGAGATAATTGGCTTAAGTGGGTGTGGTAACTTAATTATCTCCAGGTACAGGGAATATCTCTAAGTCAAAACTGTTACAAAAACCACATAAAAATACATAACTCCTATAATACAATGTTCAATGCACATGTCCAACATATCTCCAGATAGCCTGGATCTGAGTGCTCAATATGTCCGAAGAGCGCTCAGATCTCACAAATACAGTTGGAACGCCATGTGGTTAAACAATAGCAAGGGCTGATGAGAGATTGAGGAGGGACAAAGCAGCCAGTTTCAACTGGTCTGGCAGTGTCCCTGGGACAACGCCCTGCTGGAGAATAATAGGACAGGAAAAAGGGGGAGGGGAAGAGGCACATTTCCCCATGGAATTAAAGGGGCAGAAAAGGTGTTTTAAAATCCCATAAGCACAAATAGGGTTTTTAAACGGCAATACCCCCAGGGGCCATAGTCACATGGCAAGAGGCTGACAGACAGGCCCCTCCAAAAACCAGTTCAGCATATCAACACAGTAGTAATGTCTTATTTTTCCATGTTTAATGTCTTATTTTCCCATCATCCATGATGTTACCATGGTTCTTACCAGAAATTCCCTGGGTACACTAACAGTCACAAACTATACAGTATGTATACCTAATATGTTTGTATATATGTATGTACATATATAAACATAGTTATTTAAATATGCTTTCCCTTAAAGGACCACTAAAGTCACCCAGACCACTTAATCTCAATGAAGTCGTCTCAGTGCAGTGGTGCTGTAGTGTTAACCCTTCCACATAAAACATTGCTGAATTGTAGAAAATGCAATGTTTACATGGAAGGCTTAAATGCACATTTAGTGATAAGTTTTATATTGTCTCGGCATTCTTTAACAGCTTTACAACATGCATTTTGCACAATAGCCATTTTCTGTTTTGGTGTGAACAATTCCTTGCTCTTCCAACAGAAATTTCATGTTTGCAGTGATGTTACTATTGCAAGGGATTCTGGGTGGGTATATGCAAATGAGTTCAACAAATAATCACCTTTTTTTGCTCATTATTCTATTTTAAACATGAATTCCTTGGAGTTTGTTTGCTGTATACAACAGATTGGACTCATGGACAGCTGTTTTGTTATTACTGCAACTCATCAGTATGAAGTTGGTTAC
Source organism: Pelobates cultripes (assembly GCA_933207985.1). NCBI lineage: Eukaryota > Metazoa > Chordata > Amphibia > Anura > Pelobatidae > Pelobates > Pelobates cultripes. The sequence continues at coordinate 288,033,194 of OW240912.1, forward strand.
TGGCTTGCTATTGATGTTTGGCGTTACTTGCAGAACACAAACCAAGAGAGTTATTGTGGGGGAAAAAGTGATAGCAAGCCAGTAACCAACCTCATGCTGATGAGTTGCATTAACAAATAAACAGCTGTCCATGAGTGGTTCACTGGCTTTGCACCTCTTTCTGAGTTGTGTTTTAAAGCTGTTATATACAGCAGACATAAATGTCAAGAAATTAATGTGTAAAATGGAATAATATGCCCATCCAAAAACCCCTTGCAGTAGTAAGATCACTGCAAATTTGAGATTTCTGTGTAAAAAGCAATTTTATTGCTTGACTGGTGTGCAGATCAATGTTTAACAATATATTGACAATCCACTGACTTTCCTGGGACAGGGATGTGTGGGTGGGCGTGGACGTATGGGTGGGGAGTAGATACATGGGGGGCCCCGTGGTTTCTAGTTACGCCTCTGGTGTACTTGATGTATACAAGCACCTGAACGAGATAACAAGTCCACTTGCTGAGCCAAGTATGACGTACTAAAATTATCCGTTAGTTATATCCATACAGTTCCTTGAAACAGAGAGGTTAGCTGTGGTAAAAATTAGAGGTGAGCAAGCCAGGAGATCAGTCAATAGGAAGAGAAGGAAAGGTTAGCTACAAAGTGAAATATACACAATAGCAGACCAAGGTCAGTGACATTCAATAATCAAGCAACAAAGGACTGATCATTTGATGGCAAACAGGAAAGACAAATGAACTCAAACATGACCAACTAATTCACGAGAGAATACCTAACTCGAGAGAATAGAGAATATTATGGCAGATGGAAAAAAGCAGCTAGTTAAATTAATGAACTGTCAGTGTTTTCCAACTAATTTGATGAGGAGGGCTGGACCAATTTTTTTGGGGGCAGAGTCTTAAAAGCCTAATGGTACCCCAACAATTATGAGATCACTTATTAATGGAACTTCAGCCATTCTCTTCTCTGAAATAAGATACATTATAGGAGATTAATGCAAAGAGAAAACCTCAAAGGTGAGTATCATTTTCTTATTTACGACTTTATAGATTGTTCAGTCATGTTGTATGTTGTCGCTTCCCTAGCTACTCAACTATAGAGAAATTTAACAGTGAGTGACAATATGTCACACCATGAACAAACATACCACTACATACGGAATGTAATTTTGTAGCAATAAAAATAAACAAGCTTGTAGAAAACCCAGCAATGTAAAATATTTTTTTCAAATTAGAAGGATTTAACTGTAGTTTCATAATTTTAAGCTAAGTGACGTGGTTTTAAGTGCATTTTCCGAATTTGATTACAGCTGAAATGTGTATTATGCTGAAAATGTATTATGTTAAAGCCCACAATGTCCCATTAAGTCTTTTCAAATCAATGGAAGAAAAACTGTTTTCCCTTGCAAAGTCTTCATTGTATGAGTCAGTAATTGAAGATAATTGTTAACGTAATATAGGCTTATTCAAATGTGAAAATAACAATACGTTTTTAGATGAAAGCTAAGAACATATTGTAATAAACTTCACCCAAAATTAATAATTTGCAGAGTTTTGTTACAATGTGTATCAGTTTTTTTTCTTTACTTCAGCTTGTAATGCATGTTTTATCAAGTGATGATTTCTATAGTTTTTGAATCTGTGCAAGTTCTACATAACAAGTTGTCTAACTAGTACTCAATAAGAAGTAATTTATAGCATAAAAAAATGAGCAAAAACAAACAAACATGAAAGTAGAATGCAATATGATAGAATGTAATAGTTTCAAACCCAAATCAGGTATAATACTGAATTTCCAACTACCGTTAAAACAGTTACTGCTAAATTCTGGGTTAGAAAGTCATGCTTAGGAATAGGGCAGTGCTGTTCCTTTGTCCAAAAAAACATGATTCCTCCCAACATTACAGTCTTAACAATGCCCTGTGCTGTCCAGAAAATATAATGTGCAATATTAAAAGGGTTATTCACTAAAGTTGGATCTGGCAGGAATTTCAAGTGAATTTTAAATTTAAGGCCAAAATAGCCAAATGGAAATAGTCTGCAAGTTAACTACGCTTCAAGTTTGGCTACTGTGGCCTTAAATTCTCGCTTTAGTCACAGTCCCTCATGGTGACCAAGGACGGGAGACCTCCATATTCCTTAAGGCGCTGGGTCTTCAAGTTGTCGGCAATGGGACAACAGTTCAATATTTGGCCTATGTGTGGGATTCAACCTCTGATTCTGTTATTTCTGAGAGGGGAACGGGGGGCTCAGGGGTGAACCTGACTAAAGCTACTGTTGGGTAGGATAGGGACATTATGAATAAATCAATTATGACAGCAATGAATTGTCTAATACTATGCCTTCTGAGCCGGTCAAAGGCCTTCTCCGCATTAAGTGCCAGCAGGAGGCCTCCGACCGACCCCCTCTCCATGGTAGCTAGTATGTTAAGAATTTTTCGCGTGTTATCGGAGCCCTGTCGCCCCTTGACGAACCCTGATTGATCGTTGTGTATTAGTTCGCTTATTATGGCCGTGAGCCTGTTACTTAATATTTTCGCATATAGTTTGGCATCCCCATTTAGAAGGGAGATTGGTCTGAAGTTTTTGCAGGTGGTGGGTGGTTTGCCTGGTTTGGGTAATGTCGAGATGTGAGCTAACAGTAGTTCCGCTGGCAGGGCTCCCGTGTCTAAACTGTGTTGGTATAGGTTTAGGAGGTGGGGGAGTAGTAGTTCGGAGAATTCTTTATAATATCTATTTGGTAGGCCATCTGGTCCTGGGGATTTGTGTGATGGCAAGTCAGCTATGGCTTTAGATATTTCTTCATGGGATATCGGTTGTTTGAGTTGTTGTATTCTATCTGATGATAGGGATGGGAGGTGAACAGTTGCTAAAAAATTGTCAATATCTGCAAGCGTGGGGACTTTCACTCCTCCATCTTCACTCAGGTTATACAGTTTGTGATAATATGTGGAGAATTCGTTTACAATTTTGTTCGGGTCGCTAACTTTCTGGCCAGTATTTGTGTTTGGGAAGGCAATCCTGGAGGCGGCTGATCTTTGTTTGAGCTGTGAAGCTTGTTTTGCTCCTGCTCTGTTGCCATAGGCAAAGTATCTGTGTTTGTATTTTTGTAGCAGATATGTGGTTTTGGCCAGTTCAAAGTTTTGTAATTTAGTGTGAGCTTGCAGGAGAGCTGTCTTGGTCGTGGCTGATGGTGAGCATGTGTTTCTATTTGTCAATGCAGTTATTTCTTGGATGATTCCTAGGTATTGAGCTTGGCGTACTTTTTTGGCTTGACTTGCGTGTTTTATAAAACTGCCCCTGATCACCGCTTTGTGTGCTAACCATACAGAATTTGGCGATGTGTCGGGGCGAACATTTTCTGTGAAGTAGTTTTCGAGGTCTGTCCTAATTTGGGATACTATGACTGGATCCTGGAGTAGAGATTCATTTAGTCTCCAGGCGGTTTGGCCAGGGGAGGGGCATTGTTCAGATATGGTCAGCGTGATAGGGGCATGGTCTGACCATGATATGATACCGACTTCTGCACTTATCATTCTCTCTAGTGATGTGTTCTTTATTAGAAATCTGTCAATTCTGGAGTAGCTATTGTGTGCAGCGGTGTAGCATGTGTAATCAATTTCAGCTGGGTGGGATATTCTCCATGGGTCTACATAGTTATGTGTCGTTAGTGTTCTGCGGATGTTGGATGTTTGTGTGTGTCTCTGTTTTGAAGTAGATGTGGTTACCGTTCTCGCGGCGGAGGAGTCCATATTGATGTCTAGGAGAAAATTAGTGTCGCCTCCAAGGATTACCTCCCCAAAACTGTACATTGACAGGAGAGAGAACATGTTAGCTATAAACACTTGTTGGTTTTCATTAGGGCAATAGGCATTTATCAATGTATACGGGTGATTGTTCATATGACATTGTAATATAAGGTATCTACCCTTTTTGTCACTTATTTTTCGTACAAGTTCAAAAACAACATTCTTATGTATTAATATCAATACACCTCTTTTTTTTTTGTGGTAGCACGTGTGGTAGTCTACTGGGAACCAAGCAGAGTTAAACCTGGGTTTGGATCCCCACTGAAAGTGAGTTTCCTGAACAAATGCCACCTGTGCTCCTTGTTTCTTGGCCTCCTGGAGGGCCAATCTACGTTTGTTAGGCGAATTTAAGCCTTTGGTATTAAGCGAGAGAAATTTTAGCGGCATGGTACAGTTTTCCCTACGTGTTATGGTTTGATCACCGACTAGATCAGTTGGTGGGGTGGGACGAACACAGGTTTGTTGGGATGTTACCTAAACTGTGGAAGGGTGACCTGCCGGTCAATCGAGGGGGGTTGGGGGGAAAGTAAACTATGTACAATTGCCCTTTAGCCTCTCGGGCTTAGTGCAAGGATTTGCAGATGGGTACGTGGGGGCCTACCTAGGAGGCCTTGCGTGGGGGTTAGTGGGTTTTATGTGAGTAATTTGTGATAGCCAGTGTCCACCTCGTGTAGAAGGTGGAGATGAGGAAAGAAGAGGTAAAGAAAAAGAAAGAGAGGAAAAAAAAAGGGAAGCAGTTATAAAGCTAAAACAGCAGTTATACAGTTAGCAGTGGCCTAACGCCCACCGTGGGCTTATTTTGTTGTTTTTTTGTTTGTTTTTTTTGTCATTGTTGCGTCAGAGACGTGCAATACATCAGCACATTCTTACACACATTCAACCTGTTAAACATGAAACCAGATTAATTAGTAAAGTTACGTGTCCATGTGCGCAGACGGAGAGGGCTTAGGGATGAGGATTTCTTCGGCTTTGAGGGGTTGTCGTGATCCATGGGACGTGTTGCCAGTCTCTCGCCACTTTACGGGGTGGTGGCATGTCCGAACCTCTTGGGTCAGTTGTTGGGACAGGGACGTTCCATTCACCCAGAATTTTCCTTCCTTCTTCCGATGTTAGGATTGCTCGATCTATTCCATTTCTTTTGATGATTAGTTTTGTAGGGAATCCCCATTTATACAATATGTTTGCGTTTCGGAGAGCCGTTGTTATAGGTGCAAATGATCTTCTTTTAAACATGGTGTCCGCTGATAGGTCTATGAACAATTTAATGTCTGTGTATCCGTCAGGAAGGGGTATATTTAGCCTAGAGGCCTGCATTATTTGGTCTTTGACCGAGAAGTAGTGGATTCTAGTGATAACATCTCGGGGAGTGGTTGCAGCCAGATGTCGTGGCTTGGGCAGTCTGTGCGTTCTGTCAAGTCGGAGGTCGGCTTCTGTTAGTGTTGGGATCATAGAATTAAACAGCTTCTGTACATATTGTGGGAGATCTTGTGGACCCACATTTTCGGATATTCCACGAATCCTAATGTTGTTTCTTCCATCTCGGTCCTCATTATTTGCAATCTTCCCCTCTAAGTATTTGACCTTATTTTCCAGCGCTACATGCGCCTCTGCTAGGTCATTGTGCGCTTCTAGTAGACCCTCTGTTTTTTCTTCCAAGTGTGCTGTCCTGTCCCCCAGTGCCTGGATGTCAGTTCTGATATCAGATGCCATTTTTTGTAGATCAGAGCATAGGGCTGCTTTAAGCATTGTGCTTATTGATGCATCTGTGGCAGGTGTCATATCTGTGCTTTGAAAGCTGCTTTGGCTGTCTCCTACCTCAGGTTCCAGTATGGGGGATCCGGTGTCTCTGGCGCCATCTTGGATTTGCATAGGAGTTGCTTGCTGCAAATTCAGGTGCGATTCGATCATTTTTTGTTTCATTTTTTTTGATATTTTCTTTGCCATCTTGTTCCGGGTGATGTTAGTGTCTGGTAGGGCCGTTTTCGGTGGCTGGTTTGCTGGGATATCACGCTGTGAAGCCCACGGTATGGCGGAGCTCACCGCTTATACGACCTCTTCCATGCGGTCCGAAGCCACGCCCCCCCCCTGTTAACATTTTTTTAACTGGAATTCATCTATGTGGCATTTTGATTTGGATGAATTTTGTCCATGTGAACATTTTGGAGATATTATTTGGATTAAACAAAATGGCCCAAAAAAATGTGCTTGCTGGTGTATTTATATTCAAAAATGTCTAAAATGTTGCCTAGCCATAATAGATTGCAAATTGTGAGATGTCAATTTATAATTTTATATTATTCTACCTGTATTATATATCTTAGCAGAGGTAGACACACCATGAAACTCATTCAGGCAAGGCAAAACAGTGACACATTTTAGAATCATTTTAGAAATGTAAAAAACAAATAAAAAATGTTTAAAGCGGCACTGTCATGCCGAACTTACCTTTCCTCAATCAATTCCTCTTCTCTCCCTCTCTCAGGATCTGTTATTCATTTCTTCCTGTCTACTCTAGTTTTCTTTAAAACTTAAGAAAAAGTAGGGACTATTTCTCTTATGGAGGTTTCCTACGCGGAGACCAGCGGTGACCAGTGGAGGAGCAAAGTGTGCTTCGTTTCCGGTGGTCACAGCAATTTTCCCACAATCCTTACTGTGACGAGAGCAATCTCGCCACATTGCATTGGAGAAGCCTGGTTGCTCGCCTGCTGCCTTTGGCCTATGGCCCCATGTTAAAAGACATCTTTTTCCCTGCAGAATCTACCGAACAACCGCACGAATGACTAGACCACCTGGGAGCTGGAGTGTGCCGGGAATTAGCCTCCCTGAAGCTGCGGTTAACCGCAGCTTAATTGATGAATGCTGGGTGGCCGCCATTCGTATCACGAACACGAGGTCGCGGCCATTTTAAAACCGCGAACGCACAGCGGTGTTCGACGCTCAATTCATGGAACTAAAATCGGACACAGTTTTGTGCGAACACCGCTGAAGCCACCGACCTCCCTTCTTGTTCAGTGAAAGTGCACGAACGGCCAAGTGTTCGGTAGTTTTACTTGAATATGTTATACCCCAGATAGGAATCCCATGGAGCCCATTCGCATGAGAACTGACTGTGTAAAGACTTTGGCTCCATGGCGATTACACTGTATTCATGTGGTCTGAGCGCCATTCGCTTAATAATGTGCGCTCAGACCTGAGCTATCTGGGGACATGTTAAATGTATAGTTTTATTGTAATGTGTCTTACATAGTGTATTTTAACAGTAATTCTTGGAGGGGAGGAAGCCAGGATGCATTGTGGGAATATAATGTGACTGTGTGTCCTATTTGTCTACTTGTCTGTCTTTTTTCACAGTCTCCCATTTGGTCCCCTAGGGGAGTGTCCACCAGGTGGGAGACCTGCATAAATACTGGGCAGGTAGGCCTCATTAAACAGACCACTGCTTGACCCTCAACATGGAGCCTTGTCTCATCTTTGGGGGGATTTACTGAATGCTGATAGAGATCTCCCTCACCGGCCCACAGACAGGGAGATGCGGCCGCCGGCTGGGTGAGGGAGAGAGGACCGGCGGAGCTCTAGCCAACAGCTCCGCCGGGTCCTCTCGCGAGATTCTGAACGTTGCCACGGCAACGCTCAGATCTCGCGAGAGTGAACTCTAACCTGCAGGTTAGAGTTCACTCTCACCACTGGACCACCAGGGAATGCAGCATGGTCCCCTCAAGGCTCCCCCTCCCAGGCAGAACGGCTCCCTCCCCCTCCCAGGCTAAAGGTAAGAAGGGAGGGGGGGGGACATAACTTTAAAAAAAATTATTAATAAAAAAAATATATATACTTAAAATTAATTCCCAAACAGCACCCCCAGACACACACACATACCCCAGACACACACAGCCAACTCACACACAGCACCCCCAGACACACACACACAGCACCCCAGACACACACTGCACCCCAGAAACACACAGCACCCCAGACACACACTGCACCCCCAGACACACAGCCAACTCACACACAGCACCCCCAGACACACACACACACAGCACCCCAGAAACACACAGCACCCCCAGACACACACACAGCACCCCAGACACACTCACACACAGCACCCCAGACACACACACAGCACCCCAGACACACACACACACACAGAAACCCAGAAACACACATAGCACCCCAGACACACACACACACACACACAGCACCCCAGAAACACACAGCACTAGACACACACACACACAGCACAGACACACTCACACACAGCACCCCAGACACACACACACAGCACCCCAGACACACACTGCACAGATACACACCCAGCACCCCAGACACACACACACAGCACCCCAGAAACACACAGACACACACAGCACCCCCAGACACACACACACCCCAGACACACACACCCCCAGACACACACACAGCACCCCAGACACAACCCCAGACACACAGCAACCCCAGACACACACACAGCACCCCCAGATACACACACAGCACCCCCAGACACACTCAGCACACCGAGAGACACACATAGCACACATATATACATATATATATATATATATATATATATATATACACACACACACTACAGCACCCCTCACACTGCACACATTACGCCCCAGATACACGCTAGATCCCTTACCCTATATGCACTCTTAATCCTCTGCACACACACACACACAATCTTCTATACACACTCTGGGTCCTTTACACACTAGATCTCTTACACACACACAGTGCACCACCTACACACACACTACATTCCTTGTAAGGAAACACATACAACATTCTCTAAACACACCCTCTCTACAACCCCTACACACACTACATCACCTATACACACACACTACTGCCCGTATGCACACACTCGCTACATCCCCTATAACACTATGCCCCTATACAAGCATTCTCTACAGCCCATAGCCACACATATTACACCACACATATTACACCTATTTACACAATACCACACCACACTCTACACACAGGCAATCCCACAAGCAGGCGCTAAACACATGCACCATACACTTTCCTGGCCCTTTTGTCCTCTGGTATCCCACTTGTGGAGACACCAGAGACAATTTAAAAGCAAACACAGCGCAAGCATGTTATTAAATTTGCTTGCGCTGCGCAGAATAAATTCAGGGCCTTTTTCTAGTGCCAGAGCTCTTTAGCGCAGCTCTGCGCATTGAACCAACATGCTCACTTTGAGAGGGGGCGTGCTTGTCATTAGTGATGACAAAACACACCCTCTCTGGCCCCGCCCCCTTCTTAGGGGGCCGCTCTGATTGAAAAATGCCCGGGCCTAATTTTTTCCCCAGTCCAGCCCTGCTGTGGACCATGCCCCATCCTGCTATAAACAAGATCATTTGTGTGTGTTTTCTTTGTTCAGTTTTGTCAATCCCTATTATTCACTTAAAAAAAAGTAAAATTACTCCTGCTGCTGCCACTTTAAATTTAAAAAAAAAAATACAAATGTGTTTCACTTGAGTGGTTTTACACTGCCTCATGGCTTTTTTGAAAAATTGGTTGCTGGTTGGTGGATTTACAATACTGTAATATTATTGTGTTTGACTTCATTGCCCTGCATAGTACTCTCAAACTTGCAGAGCACACAGTTAAAGAATAAATGGCTTTTAAAACGGATTATTTGATGACGCTGTACCCTACTTGCAACACCACTCTTGCTGCTATAGTGCACTGGAATAAACACTTTGAAAACAAAAAATATTTTTTTTTCTATAAAGAGTTAGCAACAAGACCTGTCACACTCATTGCAAGCAGGATTCACTTGTACAGTAAACTGTTCCATTTTGTATTGCAATTAGCAAAGCACAAGCAGCGGCACTAAAGCACATTGCAAATCAAATAATCTGTCTCCAAGAATAAATAAACAAAATAAATAAATCAGAAATCAGTAAAACAATTCTAAATCAGTAAAACAAAGTTGGTATAATTGACACTTGCAGTAGCTAGGCATAGCAGTAACATAACCACCTCACCAGCCTCACACTAGGATCGATAACACTTAACAGACACAACCAGGGCCGCCACCAGAAATTTTGGGGCCCCTAACTCAGCTCAGGGTCTGGGCCCCCTGGGGCCCGCCTCCAATCCCGCCCACAGGGTCCGCCTCCAAATCCCGACAACAGGGATACACACACAGACACAAACACACACACTGATACAAAAGTACTCAGATACACACACACAGATACATACTAACAGACACACATACTGAAACAGCCATACACGCATATAGGCATACATACTGACACACACTTACTGAGACATACACACATATACAGACACACAGGCAAGCATAGTGACAGACAGACACATACTAACATACATACAGACACACATGCATGAGGACATACAGACACATACAAACACTGACATACATACACACATACATACATACACACAGACATACATTCATAATGACCTACAGACATACATACATATATACAGACATACTGACAGACATACATACTGCCATACATGCATACAGACATCCATACACACAAACATACGTTCATAATGACATGCAGACATACATTGATACTGACATACATTCATATATACATACATACATACAGACATACATATATACAGACATACTGACAGACATACAGACATACATAATAACATACATACACACACACACAGCTCATTTTCCAGCCACCCTCCTGTTTCTTACCTTTTCTTTGCAGAAGGGTGGCTGGGGCTGATGGGACTGGGAGTCGGCTGGCTCTCTCTCACTGCCGGGCGCGCGCTCCTCCCGCGCGGAGTGAGCTGGGAGGAAGTGACCACTTCCTCCCAGCAGCACTTGCTGCGGCTGCATTTTTTTTTAAAAGGGGCCCGTTCGCGCTATACCACGTCCACAGCGCTGACTGGGCCCCTGAAGATATAGGGCCCATCGGGTGGCCATAAGTGCATGGGCCACCCGATAGGCCCCATCAGCGTGTGGGCCCCGGAGCAACTGCACCGGCGGCTGTTCCGCCGCTACACGTTATGGTTGTCAGCCACTGATGGCGGCCCTGGACACAACAATGGTAAAACACATATTCATTGATAGTATATTTCCCATAGTAAGAGAAGTCAAAGTGTCTGGAACAATCATATTTAAAAATATATGCATTTTTACTTTATTCTTTTTTTCCTATCTGTTGGTCACTTCTAACTTGACCTGTAACTTGACCTGTAAGTAAAATAAACATCAAATTATCATTTTTTTCAACTTCTTGATTGGACAGGAGATAAAGCCTGTATCATTGGACAGATCTCTTGTTCGTGTTGGTGTTCCAATATTGGATTCCAATATTGTTGAATGGGTTTGGCAGTGGATGAGTGACAAGCAACAGAGGGTTGTAGCCAATTAAGTATATTCGAAGCAAGGTCTTGTTGCCAGTGGGGTACCTCAGGGATCTCTACTTGGACTCATTCTCTTCAATATTTTTATTAGTTATATTGCAGAAGGCCTTGATTTATTTATAAAATATTTTACCAGGAAAGATACATTGAGATTTCTCTCGTTTTCAAGTATGTCCTGGGTCCACAAATCATTGCATTGTTACATTAGGGTATAATAAAATACAAAACCAATATTAATACACAATAAATACAAAAGTTAACATAGAACAGGTAGGAAATATATAATCAATCATGACAGGTGCATTCTGTTTTGAGGTATGTAGAGAGGGATCTCTTAAAAGAATTTAGGCTTAGGGAAGATTTCAAATTGTGTGGGAAGTCGTTCCACAATTGCGGTGCTCTGTAGGAGGAGGAGGATCGGGCTGCTTTCTTTTTGTATTGAGTTAGACTAAATAAAGTGCTGGTACTGGATCGGACGTTATAGGAAGTGAGAACAGCTGGGGAAAGCACTTTGTTCAGGTAGGGTGGGAGTTTCCCAGAAAAGCTCTTAAACACAAGGCTGGAAAGATGAAGCGTGCGTCTGGATTCCAGCGACAGCCAGTTTAGTTCTTTTAGCATGTCACAATGGTGAGTCCTGTAATTACATTGTAGCACAAATCGGCAGAACGATAGTAAGGTATGTCTTTTTGCTGATGATACAAAACTTTGCAGCAGGGTTGATGTTCCAGGAGGGATAAACCAAATGGCAAATGACAGAATAAAAAGACTTTTGGAGCACTTAAAAATAGGGTAAAAACCTACTATTATGATTTGCTATGCAATATCTTTGGATCAAGGCTGCAACACTTCAGTACTTTACCTCCAATTAAAACCAATCACCAGAATAGAAAATATAATAAAGAGAAGTGGATCAATATTTAGGTGATAATCTCTCACCAGACAAAAGTAAAACTTATAAATACCTAAATAACAAGTAGATGGTGTCGGGCAGTCAACAGATCATATATGTATGTAAAGAAATTAAAATATATACAAATAATAGAACAGATTGTTAAAATAAATCATATACAAATAATAATGCAAATGTCCTTAGCAATATTGCTGCAGTAGGATAAAAAAATCATTATAAAAATGGTATATAAATAAGAGCTTAGGTAAAAAAGTTAACTTTATTGTATACAATTAAAACAAATAATTCAGCTACTGCTTACAAGATCAAGTGGTGAGTGAATGCAGACAGAACCACTACTAATTATCGGGCTCAGTCAGTGTGGAGCCCTAGTAGGATTTTATCTGTGCTGCCAGGCTCCTGACTCCTGTGGAACTTGAGATTCTCGCAGCTAAGTTATCTACATAAATTAGCTTCACACGTCCTGAAGAAGCTGGGCATAAACCCGGTGAAACGCATAGACGTTGCCAAGACTGTATGAGGTGGGCGAAGCTTCTGGAAGCCAGGAATTTCAATTGGCACTGAAGATAGGATTTGCATGGAGATAGTGGAGAACCCTAAACATTTGTACTTTGTGTCCTTCAAAGATGTAACACTGGGTGTGCACATGGAAACTGATAGCACTGCCCTCATATTTTTCTTTTTCCTATTTTTTTCTTTTTACTTTTGTTGGCACTGTAGAAACCTTGGTTTTACATCTAGGTCTAATATTATAGTTTTATATTAGTTCTCTCCTAGTTCATCATGAGGCAATGAAATTACTTGCATTTATGCCAGGATGCCCATCTCAGTGTGATGTGATTTTTATTAAACTTTTTTGAAAATCTCATGAAGTACGAGCTTTTTTGATCACTGAAAACAATCTCGGACACCTGTGATAATTCAGGTGAGCCCAATTTAAGGAAAAACTACTAAAGGAGGGTGTTCCACATGATTAAGCAGAGCACCATTTTCATGCAATATGGGGAAGAAAAAGGATCTCTCTGCTGCCGAAAATAGTGAAATAGTTCAATGCCTTGGACGAGGTATGAAAACATTAGATATTTCACGAAAACTTAAGCGTGATCATCGCACTATTAAGAGATTTGTGGCTGATTCAGAGCACAGACTGGTTCATGCAGATAAAGGCACATTGAGGAAGATTTCTGCCAGATCCATGCATCGGATCAAGAGAGCAGCTGCTAAAATACCATTACATAGCAGCAAACAGATATTTGAAGCTGCTGGTGTCTCTGGAGTCCCATGGACATCAAGGTGTAGAGTCCTCCAGAGTCTTGCAACTGTGCATAAACCTTCTATTCGGTCACCACTAACCAATGCTCACAAGCAGAAACAGTTGCATTGGGTAGAAAAATACATGAAGACTAATTTTCAAACAGTCCTGTTCACTGATGAGTGCCGTGCAACCCTGGATGGTCCAGATGGATGGAGTAGTGGATGGTTGGTGGATGGCCACCCTGTTCCAACAAGGCTGCAACATCAGCAAGGCGGTGGTCATGGGTGGGATGACAATAGGTTCTCCCCCTTATTATTTAGGGCCCCCCCCTGCCACTCAGGGTGGTGGCCGGGGGGCAGGACAATAGGACCCCCCCATTTTTATTTAGGGCCCCCACCTGCCGCTGGGGGGGGAGGACAATAGGGCCCCCACCCACCGCTCATGGGTGGGAGCCAGGGGGAGGACAATAGGTTGTCCCCCTATTTTTATTTAGGGCCCCCATCCGCCGCTCATGGGTGGGGGCCGGAGGGAGGACAATAGGTTCCTCCCCCCCATTTTCATTTAGGGCCCACACCCGCCACTCATGGATGGGGGCCGGGGGGGCAATAAGTCCCCCGTTTAGTTTAAGAGCCCTCACTCGTGTTGCACGGGTGGGGGCTCAGGAGGGGGGACATTAGGGTTTTGTTTTTGTTTTTCAGCCTTTTGGTAGATAGCTCCCTAACACTGTGGGAATTAGGGAGTTATCTACTATGCGGCTGCAAGATGCAGCTGCGGCACGATTAGGATTGGAGTTTCATTCATTCGAATGGAATTCCGATCCGAACAAAGTCCTGAATTGCGTCATAGCACAAATGGAAAAACTGTTCTCATTCTGTTAGGACGAAATTCTGTAGTTTTGCCGGTGTTCTGTCTCAGGGACATGAGGTTCAGGAATACTGACAGGAAGCATCGTGAGATCACGAATCAAATTTGAGAATTGTGGGAAAATTGCTCTGACCACCGGAAATGAAGCACACTTTGCTCCTCCGCTGGTCATAGCTGGTCAGGCGTAGGAAACCTCCATAAGACAAAGTAGTCCCTACTTTGGCTTATGTTTTAAAGAAAACTAGCGCAGACAGGAAGAAATGAAGAACAGATCCTGAGAGAGGGAGAGAAGAGGAATCGATTGGGGAAAGATAAGTTTGTCATGACAGTGGCACTTTAAACTATATACTATGTTTTAACAAAATCCTAGTTTAAACAATCTAACACCATAGTCACCAAAACAGCTTTAGCAGAATGACATTAATGATACTAATGTATTGTGTTGGTGTAGAGATCATGTCCCTGCAGTCACTGCTCAATTCTTTGCCATTAAGAAGTCAAATTACTTTGTTTATGCACACTAGTCACACCTCCCTGCATGTGACTTAGACAGCCTTCCTTTAAAGAGTAATCATGTTTACACTTCCTTTATTGTAAATTCTGTTTAATTTAGAATTTCTTATCTCCTGCTCTGTTACTAGTTTGCTTGACCCTGCATGAGCCTCCTGTGTGTGATGAAAGTTCAATTTACAGAGCAGGAGATAACAACTTTGAAAGTAAGTTACATCTGACTGAAAATTAAACCATTTTGTTTTCATGCAGGCTGTGTCAGTAATAGCAATGGGAGGTGTTGCTGGGGCTGCATAAAAATAACAACTAAAAGTGATTTAACTCCCCAATGGTAGTGAGCAGTGTTACTTCAGAGACATGATCTATAGACAAAACTGCTTTATTAAGCTAAACTTGTTTTGGTGACTATAGTGTCCTTTAAATCCCTTCATGGCCAATATGCAGGAGTGTATGTGGTATGCATCTATAAGAATGTGGGCACCCTTGCAAATTGATTTTATGCATCGAAAATATATGTTTTTGTGCAAGCTCTTCCATCACGAGAAACAAGAATGCATCCAATACAAGAAAGCAACTTCTAAGGTAACAGTATATGCATGTGAAAGTAAAACATTGGCTCAATTTTGAAATATATTTGAAAATGACAACCTCTTGAACATCAAATGAATTCCTCATCTATTTGAGTTTCCTTGCTATTGCACTTTATTAAAAAAGTGTGTTAAAGTGTGCCCTTGGTAGTTCATGAATCTTCTAAGTGTCTTTCACCTGAAACATGTAACAGTTGCAGTTGGAATGTTTTCATATTATGGCAACTGACAATGATAGTGAATGTAATGTTTTCTTTTCTTTTCATTCCATTTTAATGTAGTTTGGAAATTCCATTGAAAAATGTGGAGTATTACATTATCTGAGTGTGTAGAAGGTGCCCCTGGTCATAATTATTTATATTTTGAATAAGCCAGCCACTTGAAATAACAACATTTCTTACAATAGCTTTATTCTTCTGTATATCCTTTCTTTAAAACAGTTTATTAAAGTATTACTTGTAAAGTCTGTTATCATCTCGTACAATGTATTTATATGTTGTGGCACGAGCACATGAGTAGACACGTAATGGATCAAATTTCTTCTTTGAGCATGACTTTTATGTAGTCACATATGAATCAAATGTTCACAGTAGTATTCGACTGGTTTAATGGGCTTACCAAGTTAAACACTGATGTGTGCATCTTATCTGAAGGTAAATTTTGTTTTGTGCAATGGAATGGAATTGAAATGGAATGTGTCTGAAACATATATCAAAGGGGCCAGCACCAGGCCTAAAAAAACTTTTAATTAACCAGGAGTGCAAACCTTTTGGATTATATATATATATATATATATATATATCCCCTGAGAGGGGATATGATAACATTATACAAATATATTCGGGGCCAATACAAACCATTGTGTGGAAATCTATTCACAAACTGGACTTTACATAGGACCCGAGGCTATGCGTTTAGACTGGAAGAAAGAAGATTTCGTCTAAGGCAAAGGAAAGGTTTTTTTACTGTAAGAACAATCAGGATGTGGAATTCTCTGCCTGAGGAAGTGGTTTTATCAGAGTCCATACAGATGTTCAAGCGGCTACTAGATACATACTTGCAAGAACAGAATATTCAAGGATATAATCTTTCAATGTAGGGTAATAACTGCTTGATCCAAGGATAAATCTGACTGCCATTCTGGGGTCAAGAAGGAATTTTTTTCCTAGCTTGTTGCAAAATTGTGCTTCAAACTGGGTGAACTTGAACTTGATGGATGCAAGTCTCTTTTCAGCTATGTAACTATGTAATACATACATACATACACACACACGAGCGCGTGCACCTGGAAATATTTGGACACTGAAGCAATTTTTAAAATTTTCTCTCCGTACGCCACCACAATGGATTTGAAATGAAACAACCAAGATGCAATAGAAGTGCAAACTTTTAGCTTTAATTCAATGGGTTGAACAAAAATATTGTATGAACCATTTACGAACTGCAACCATTTTTATACATAGCCTCCTTATTTTAGGGGCTCAAATGTAATTGGTCAAATTACCATAATCATAAATAAAATGTTAAGTTTTAATGCTTTGTCAAGAATCCTTTGAAGTCTGGAACGCATGGGCATCACCAAATGCTGGGTTTCTACCATTGTGAAAGGCTTTGCCAGGCCTTTGTCATGGTTTAATACTTCAACATGTATAGTTTAGGTTTCAATGGACAAGAAAAGGGAATAACGTATTACTGGGCCTTAGAATGGCCGGACTAAATGTCAGACAGAGATAAAGCGTCGTCAGATACGAGCTGAGGACAGGGTAAAGGAATGACAGCGAAAATAAGAACTAACCAGAGTCAGGTACACGGTAATCAGTCAGACAGGCAAACAATACAGGAAAAGGTTAAGGATAAATGCAGGGTCAGAAACAAAGGACGGCAATACCAGAATAAACACAATAGATCAAGGAATGCACTAAAGGGTACTGAAACAGAAACCACAATTGGGCAAAGTGGATAGGGCTAGGGAAGTTTAAATAGCATTACTTTACATTTGATTAGTCCACGCCATGCCTACGCCCCCAATACATGCATGTTGGGGCACTGGAATGAAGTGGGCCAATGAAAGCCTGAAGTGACTTGTGGCTCCCACTGCTCATTTACAAGCCGCGCTCCTAAAGTGAGGCGGGCTGGCTGACCATTTACTACAGTCAGCACAGACAGCCTGCTCAGAAGAAGAGATCGAGCCGAGTGCGACTCAGGTGGAGGCTCAAGCTGGACCTTAGTCGGCCCCTGGATCGGGTGAGTACCGCCACAACCTTTACTGCAGCTGTCATCAGTTGTTGTTTGTTCAAGTTCTTTCTGCCTTCATTTTTGTTTTCAGCAAGTGAAATGCATGCTCGATCGGGTTGAGATCAAGTGATTTACTTGGCCATTGCAGAATATGCTACTTCTTTGATTTAAAAAAAAACCCTGGGTTTCTTTCTCAGTATGTTTTGGGTCATTGTCCATCTGTAAAGTAAAGCATCATCCACTCAGAATTTGGCTGAATCTGAACAGACAAAATATCCCTATACACTTCAGAATTCATCCGGCTGTTTCTATTTTCTGTCACACCATCAATAAATGCTAGTGATCCAGTGCTGTTGGAAGCCATGCATGCCTATGCCATTACACTGCTTTCACCATGATGATGCGGTATGCTTCAGTTCATAAGCCATTCCAAGCCTTCCATATACTCCCCTCCCCCTATCATTCTGGCACAGGTTGATTTTTGTTCCATTGGTCCAAAGAATGCTGTTCCAGAACTGGATTGTCATTTTCAGATGCTTTTTGGCAATGTCATATTTGGCCTTTTTATTCCTGAAGCTTATGAATGGTTTGCACCTTGTAGTGAACCTTACTTTTTTGTTCTTGTGAAGTTTTCACTTTATGATAGACTTGGAAAATTATATACCTACCTGAATGTCCTTCACTTGGCTGGATGTTGTGTAGGGGTTTGTCTTTACCATGAAAATGATCCTTTGATCATTCACCACTTCAGTTTTCTGTGGACTTCCAAGTCTTTTTGTGTTGCAGAGCTTACCAGTGTCTTTTTTTTTCTTCTCAGAATGTACAAAACTGTTGATGGCCACATGTTCCTGCTATCTTTCTGATAGATGTTTTGTGTTTGCAGCTTAAAAGGAC
>OW240912.1:288051729-288074668 GCA_933207985.1 Pelobates cultripes
ACGCTGGGAAAGGGAAACAGGGATCGAGCTGACGGATACGGAGTGGCAAAAAATCTTCCAACTGACGCACAAGGGGACCATTAGCTCAAAGTTTCAGGAATGCAATTATAAGATCTTGACGCGTTGGCACAGAACCCCGGATATCCTTCGTCATGTCCACGAGACCCTCTCGGGTGAGGGCTAGAGGTACGGCGCTGCGGATGGCACCGGGATTCATATATGGTGGGCATGCCCATGCATTGAGCCTTTCTGGCGAGAGATACACCAAGCAATTAAGGACATAACGGGGGTAGACATCCCTTTCCAGCCGCTGCCGATGCTGCTGAATCACACGAACATGCCAGTGACCATATACAAAAAGGGCCTCGTTATTCACCTACTCACGGCGGCAAAATCGCTTATCCCCACGCTATGGAGAAAACCGATTGCCCCTTCCTTTCGCCAGTGGGGAGACCGAGTCGAAGTGATCTACAACATGGAACTGATGACGGCGTCTCTGCAGGGACGCTCGGATAAATGTGCTCTTACATGGTTTCCTTGGATGGAGTACACTGCGAAAGGGGCCGTGGGGGGGGCGGCTCGAGGGGGGGCGCCCCTGCACCGGCGCAACTTCTTTCTCCCCCGACAGACTGACAACTACACGGAGTCCGAACTAACTTGGAGGCTGCACTTACCTGACCGTACAGCTATGACTATCCCCCCCCCTTCCCCGTCCCGATATCCAGACGGTTGACGACCTGGGGGGACCGCAAGGGTATAGGCTTATAAACTCTTCGAGTCCCTAACCAAGCACATAGATCAATTTGAGGAGCAGGGAGGGAGATATAAGGCTAGGGCAGGCAGTAAGACGGGTGGGCTCTGGATGGGGAGGGGGTTACGAGGTTATAGATCTTCGTAGGGGTGGGAGGTGCTCATTATGGAGGGGATTTAGCCCGAGGGCAGGAGGTCGGCTGCGCCTCCATGGGGCTGGGGCACTCTTTGTCAAGCGTTGTTGGGGTGAACGAAGCCAAATGGATTACCCAGGCAATAGACGCCTGGACTGTTCTATAGGGGCATCCAGCAAAACAGGGGGGGATGGGGGGGGCAGGTAGGCCGGAGGCCATCCTGATGTTACAATACATCTTAAGCAAACTCGTACACCTGGCTGGTGGTTGAGGGGGGCTAACGGGGATAGGGGGCATGAGCGGGCGCACCAATTGGCCCATGGGGACGCAGCGGTAGGCACACGGGGTGGATACGTTTCACAGCTCAACGATGTCTACGGGATAGATGCGATTACCATGTCCCACTCTTCACACGCCCCACGTGACTCCCGAAGGGGTATTAGGAGGCTGGCCACTCTTGGGGCTAGGGAGGGTAATTACGGTTGTGGTTCTGGCTGTGTTTCTGTTTCAATACTATCATCTCACTGTATTTTTCGATAACAATGATACTCTTGGTCCGATGTTATTGGCCTTTTTCCAAGGCTGTAATTGCATTATCTTTCCACATTGAAAAAATAGATAAAATAATAAATAAAGAATGTCAAATAAAAAAAATGTATACAGTGTAATATTCTTCATTCTTCCACTGGGTAAGTATATTAGTACTTAGGCAATACTGTGCTTCGGAACTTCGGCACTTTGACACTCTGGAAATTCGGCAACTTCGACACTTCGGAAATTCAGTAATTTCGGAACTTCGGGACCTCAGCAATTTGGCACGTCGGCTATTCGGAAGTACCCAAATGTCCGAATTGCCCAAAATTTGTCCAAATTCATATTCGGACAGAAGTAATTGCACATGTCTAAGCAGCACCTGTCTGCTACTTAGCCTCTAAACTCTTATGGAAAACGTCTGGGTGTACTTAGTTTTTCACACATGGCTTCTCCATTTTGGCTTAATTTTTGTTAAATCTTGACACGGTGTCAAATGTTATGTGTTGTTCATTTGGGGTTGTATTTACCTAATTTTAAGACCTGCTAAGGAACAGATGATTGTTATTATGTTCTGATGTGTAAAACCATAGAATTCAAAGAGGGCGTACTTTCTTTTTCCCATGACTGTACACCTGGAAGATTTCATTCTATTAATGGCATTACCAGAGATGTTGCAAAGTAATGCAAAGTAATGCATGTTAAGCCCTTCATGACAAAGGTTTCGGCACATCCCACTATGTCATCATGATGGTCATGGCACTTTGTTATGAAGAAGTTATAGATAATTTCTTTAACCCCTTCCAGACCAGAATTAGATAAATATTTAAATATCTTGTTACACCTATGTAGACTGACACCCACACTGATCCATGCAGGCTGACACTAACGCACACACACACAGACCCATGTAGATTGATACACACACACAGACCCATGCAGACTGAGAAACACACACACACACACCATTGCAAACTGACACACACTCATTGACCCATGCAGACCTGGCACAGAGACCCTTGCCGACTCACAAACATGCACACAGACCCATGCAGACTGACACACCCACAGATCCATGCAGACTCACACACACACAGACCTCTGCAGACTGACACACAGACCCATGCAGACTGACACACACACCCATGCAGACTGACACACACACCCATGTAGACACACACACTGAACCATGCAGACTGACACTTCAGAGCGAGCACATGTGCTCAGTGTACTTACCTTCCGCCTCCCTGCACTTCCCCTCTCCCTCTCACCTCCCATCCCTGGTTGCTGAAGGGGTGAAAACCCCTTCAGGGACTTACCAGAGGCAGCGACGATGTCCCTCATCGCTACTTCTTCCTCCGCCCATGCTCCTCCTCTTCATCACTGACTGAGACTGACCACGCCCGCCGGCTAGGGAGACCAAATGCACATGCGTGGCAATGCCGCGCCTTAGACCTCCCCATAGGAAAGCATTGAAAATGCTTTTCAATGCTTTCCTATGGGGATTTTAGTGACGCAGGAAGTCCTCACATAGCGTGAGGACGTCCAGTGATGCTATAGCACGTAATCTGTGCTATAATCCCGGAAGTGCCCTCTAGTGGCTGTCTAGTAGACAGCCACTAGAGGCGGAGTTAATCCTGCAAGGTAAATATTGCAGTTTATGAAAACTACAATATTTACAGTTGCAGGGTTAAGGGTAGTGGGAGTTGGCACCCAGACCACTCCAATGGGCATAAGTGGTCTGGGTGCCTGGAGTGTCCCTTTAACTGAAAAGTGTCAAAATGCTCTTAGTTAAATATCTTGGGGATTTACTTTCTACAAATATGTATTGTTGTGTAGCATGCCAAATTTTGGAAAGTTCTAGCATTACAAACACAATTTACTCCTTGCACAATTCACTCCATCATGTTTTTTTTTATAACTTATAAAAACTAATTAAAATCATAGACATATTGAGCATTTTAACTATCAGGAATAATTAGTGAAACTAGTTTGATTTAGTTTTCTTTATTTGCACTTGATGTGTTGACCAAGTCTGATGTGAGGATCAAACACTGCGCATTCTAATATTAAATACCTTGACTTATGTTAAAGGGTGAACAAAACAACTTTAGCTTAACCCCTTCCCAACCGCAGACGGAAATTTTCCGTTAACCTTGTCCTTCAATTAAGGACCGTTGACGAAAAATTTCCATCATTTACTAAAGTTAACCCCAGATCGCCGCAATCGCGGCGATCGCGGGGTTACCGGTACTCCGGTCTGCCTCTGTATTAGAGGCAGACCGGGAGCACCCGATCGGGCTGCCCCACCACCGGTGCTCGCCCTGACAGGCTGTCAGAGCGAGCACATGTGCTCAGTGTACTTACCTTCCGCCTCCCTGCACTTCCGGGTTCTGTGTGAAGTGCAGGGAGACGGATCAGTGCTGCTGATCTTCTCCCTGTGTAAAAACAAATAAAGTTAAATCCCACCTCCCCTTTCCCCTGCTTTAATAAAATTAACCCCTTCTCTGCCAATTGACTGCAGTGATCAATTGGCAGGGGATACATTTTAATGTCATCTGATTTTTTTTTAACCCCTCAGGGTTAATTAATTTAAATATTTTAAAATACCCTGGGATGTGTTCTTTAAGAAATGGTATGCCTTTATGGTGTAGTTATAATATGTAGCCTGCTCAAGTTACATAGTTACATAGTTACATAGTTACATAGCTGAAAAGAGACTTGCGTCCATCAAGTTCAGCCTACCTCACATTTGTTTTTTGCTGTTGATCCAAAAGAAGGAAAAAAAACCCAGTTTGAAGCACAATTTTGCAACAAGCTAGGAAAAAAAGTCCTTCTTGACCCCAGAATGGCAGTCAGATTTATCCTTGGATCAAGCAGTTATTACCCTACATTGAAAGATTATTTCCTTGAATATTCTGTTTTTGCAAGTATGCATCTAGTAGCCGTTTGAACATCTGTATGGACTCTGATAAAACCACTTCTTCAGGCAGAGAATTCCACATCCTGATTGTTCTTACAGTAAAAAAAAACCTTTCCTTTGCCTTAGACGAAATCTTCTTTCTTCCAGTCTAAACGCATGGCCTCGTGTCCTATGTAAAGTGCGGTTTGTGAATAGATTTCCACACAATGGTTTGTATTCGCCCCGAATATATTTGTATAAAGTTATCATATCCCCTCTCAGGCGATGTTTTTCTAAACTAAAAAGGTTTAAATTTGTTAACCTTTCTTCATAGCCAATTTGTTCCATTCCTTTTATTAGTTTTGTAGCCCGCCTCTGCACTTTTTCTAGTGCCATAATATCCTTCTTTAGAACAGGTGCCCAAAATTGCACAGCATATTCAATATGAGGTCTTACCAGTGATTTATAAAGAGGCAAAATGATATTCTTGTCCCTAGAATGAATGCCCTTTTTCATGCATGACAATACCTTACTGGCCTTGGCCACTGCTGATTGACATTTTTGTTATCCCTAATTCGCTTCCATTAAGGGTATACGTTGCTTGTGTATTCTTTACGCCGAAGTGCATAACTTTGCATTTTTCAACATTAAATTTCATCTGCTATTTGAGTGCCCAGTCCCCCAGTCTATCTAAATCCCTCTGCAGCAAAGTAATATCTTGCTCACATTGTATTGTTTTACAAAGTTTTGTGTCATCTGCAAACACTGAAACATGACTTTCAATGCGGTCTTCAAGATCATTTATAAACATGTTAAATAGAAGGGGTCCCAGAACAGACCCCTGAGGGACACCACTTGCCACCTCTGTCCAGCTTGAAAATTTACCATTAATGACAACTCTTTGTACTCTGTTTTTAAGCCAATGTTCTACCCAAGAACAAGCATTTTCATCTAGACCGATTTCCTTGAGTTTGAACACTAATCTATTGTGTGGAACTGTATCAAATGCCTTGGCAAAATCCAAATAGATCACATCCACGGCAACACCCTGATCTATACTTCTACTTACTTCTTCGTAGAACGCAATCAAGTTAGTTTGACATGACCTGTGCTTCATAAAACCATGCTGATTTTTGCTGATAACCATGTTCTTCTCAAGGAATTCTTGAATATTATCCCTTAATAACCTTTCAAATATTTTACCAGCCACAGAAGTTAAGCTCACAGGTCTATAATTTCCAGGCAAGGATTTTGAACCCTTTTTGAATATAGGAACCACATCTGCCTTCCTCCAATCCTCCGGAACACTTCCTGAAAGAAAAGAATCTTGAAAGATTAAAAACAGAGGTTCACTTATTTCTGCACTTAGTTCCTTAAGTACACGTGGATGGATACTGTCAGGCCCTGGAGCTTTGTTTATATTAACTTTCTTTAGTTGCTGCAGCACCTTGTCTTGAGTTAACCAATTACAATTATTCTGCAAGTTTTTAGTAGCAATCATTTGCACATCTGTTGCCATGGGTTCTTCCTTAATATATAAGGAGGAGAAATAGTTATTTAAAATTCCTGCCTTTTCCTGGTCTTCATTAACTAACACCCCCGTTTCAGTTTTTAGTGTACCTACACTTTCATTTTGTTTGTTTTTTAGAATTTATGTACTTAAAAAATGCTTTGGGGTTGGTTTTGCTCTCTTCGGCTATCATTATTTCATTTTGAAGTTTAGCAAGTCTAATTGCCTTTTTGCACGCATTATTTGCATCCTTATATCTTTTATAAGATGCATCTGATTTGTCCGATTTAAATGCCCTTCTCTTAGTTGTAATCTCTTGTTTTACTTCTCTACTAAGCCACATTGGTTTTAATTTGTTTCTTTTATATTTATTTCCCAACGGTACATACTGAGAAATGTACCTTTTTAATATTTGTTGGAAGATGATCCATTTATCCTCAGTGTTCTTTTCACTAAAGAGTTTATGCCAGTCAATATATTGTAAAGCTTCCCTTAACTTATTGAAATTGGCCTTTTTAAAATTATATGTTTTAGTATTCCCCATGTGCTTTTGTTTTGAGTTTATTTCAAAGGACACTATATTGTGATCACTATTTCCCAAGTGCTCACCTACTTGAATGTTGGTCAAAAGATCAACGTTGTTTGTTAAAACCAGGTCCAGAGAAGCATCCATTCTAGTTGGTGCTTGTACAAGTTGTGACATGAAGGTGTCATTTAACAAGTTTAAAAACCTAATTCCCTTTGCTGGGGCACTAGTCCCTCTGTCCCAATTTATATCTGGGTAATTAAAGTCTCCAATAATTAAAGTGTTACCCAGATTTGCAGCTTTCTCAATTTGCTCAAACAGCTGTTGTTCCTCGTCAATATTAACATTAGGTAGTTTATAACATATCCCAACCAATAGTTGGTTTCCCTTCTTTTCCCCCAAGCAGATATTTACCCATAAAGCTTCCACATTATCCTCCTCGCATTCCATTTCCTTAACATTTGGCTTTAAATCATGTTTGACATACAAACATACCCCACCACCCTTCTTGTTTTTCCTATCCTTCCTAAATAACATGTACCCATTTAAGTTAGCTGCCCAGTCATGTGTCTCATCCCACCATGTTTCAGTTATGCCTATTAGATCATATTGTTTAGTGTATGCTAATGCCTCTAGTTCCCCCATTTTGTTATTTAGGCTCCTTGCATTAGTAAACATACATTTAATATTATGCGTCACTTGTATATTTTGTGAATTTTCACCATTACACAGCTTCTCTGTTCTGAGCTTGCCCCTCCCTCCGTTTCCACCCCCCTTATACTGTGCTAAAGCCCATCTCCTTTCTGTCCTATCTCCATTTTGTAGATTGCTATGACCCTCCCCCCCTACTACTAGTTTAAAATCTCCTCCAACCTTCTAGCCATCCTATCCCCAGCACTGCAGACCCTCTCCCGTTTAGGTGCAATCCATCACCACTATAAAGGTTGTACCCAATCGCAAAGTCGGCCCAGTGCTCTAAAAACCCCAAACCCTCCTTCCTGCACCAAGACTTAAGCCACGCATTGACCTCTCTAATCTCCCGCTGCTTTTCCACTGTAGCACGTGGCACAGGTAATATCTCAGAGAATACCACCTTGGAGGTCCTTTTCTTAAGTTTGCTACCTAATTCCCTGAAATCATTCTTTAGGACCTTCCATCTTCCTCTTACTTTGTCATTGGTACCAACATGGACCATGACCGCTGGGTCATCCCCAGCCCCTCCCAATAATCCATCCACTCTGTCAGCAGCATGCCGGACCCTAGCACCCGGGAGACAGCAAACTGTCCGGTTGAGCCGATCAGAGCGGCAGATTGCCCTATCTGCTCTCCTAATGATAGAGTCCCCTACCACCACAACCTGTCTTGCCTTCCTTACATTTTGATCTCCACCCGTACTAGGGGGGCTGTTAGCTCGGCTGTTAGAAGTAACAGCTTCCTCTAATACAGCTACTCCTGGGCTGATGCTCCCAACATCTTCCCTCAAACGGGCAAATCTGCTAGGTTGCACCAAATCAGAACTAGCTAGTCCTTTCGTCTTCCCTCCCCCCCTGCTTCCTCGCCCCACTGTCACCCAGCTACATGCCTGTTCCCCATCTGTCTTATCTCCTCCCTCTCCACTACCTGTCCCCACTAAGCTCTGCTCAGTGAGCAGTAGACTCCTCTCAAGATTGTCAATCTCCCTCAATGTTGCGATTTGCTTCTCGAGATCTCCAATCTGAGCTTCCAGAGAAGCCACTCGCACACAACCATCACAGAGGTATGGACCCTGGACGGGTACATCCAGGCATCCATACATGCAACAAGATGTGCATTGAGTCAAACCAGCAATCTTGCTAACACTCATTTCCCCAGAAACAAAAAATGAAAACAATTACCTTGTTAGTTTAAACCCCTTGTTAGTTTAAACTCCTGGTTTTCTAACTCCTACTTGAAAGAGTCTACTTAATAGAGGCTGCTTTCAAGTAATGTGAGCAAGCTCAGTGAGTTAGGGGTGTGCCTTTATGGGGAAACAATCCCACACAGGTGCAATTAATGAACACTCCCCCAATCAATCAAGCAGCAGCACAAAAAAGGGGGGAAAACCAGAACACAGAAAAAAAAGATTTTTTTTTTTTTTAAAACCTTACCAATTTTAAAGATTAAACAAAAATAAAATACAAACCACTCTCCACAGTATACAAACCACTCCAAGTAATTCCTGGTTTTCTAACTCCTACTTGAAAGAGTCTACTTAACAGAGGCTGCTTTCAAATAAGTGCTCCAAAGTGGGGCACGGACGCATCAAAACCTCCATGAAAATTCACACCTAAAAACCTTAACTTGTCACGTTTCTTTTACAGCAGTGTAACTTCACAAAATAGTGTCTAGGTCATACATTGGGCATATTGTTTTACTCAGAAGACTTAGCTGAGCATAATTTGGGGGGTTTGAACTTAGTGGCACATATGAAATGTACAAAATGCCCAGCAAAAATGTAATCCGTATGTAAAAAATGCCCAAAATTATTTTTTACCACATACTTTGGCATATATTGGTGAAAAATGGGGGCATGTTAAGGCACAATATGCACCATATGAGATACCCTGGAGTGTCTACTTTTACAAATGGTAGGCCTTTGTGGTTTTTTTTTGAACAGTCAAACTGCTATAATACCCCAAATGGAAGCATAGGCTCATTAAATCCGTCTCTCAAAATTCTACTGTGAATACTGAAAAGGACAGGTCTCCTATATGGCACTGTAGCTTCACAAAATAGTGCCAAAGACATACAATGGGGGTGTCATTTTACTCA
Source organism: Pelobates cultripes (assembly GCA_933207985.1). Classification (NCBI taxonomy): domain Eukaryota; kingdom Metazoa; phylum Chordata; class Amphibia; order Anura; family Pelobatidae; genus Pelobates; species Pelobates cultripes. Next base: position 288,060,873 of record OW240912.1, read on the forward strand.
GAAGACTTAGCTGAGCATAATTTGGGGGGTTTGAATTTAGTAGCACATATGAAATGTACAAAATGCCCAGCAAAAATGTAATCCGTATGTAAAAAATGCCCCCAATATTTTTTACCACATACTTTGGCATATATTGGTGAAAAAATGGGGGCATGTTAAGGCACAATATCGTTGTACTCCGCAGAAGTAACTGAACACAAAATAAAACTTTGTACAGGAATAGCACACACCAACTTTACAAAATACACATGAGAAGTTATTTGTTATAAGTTTGTGTGCCAAAAATTTTACTCCAATATTTAGCAGAGATTGGCGGTGAAATGGCTACGTAGAAAGTGTCAAAACAACCTTAGGACAATAGCCTGTGATGTCTACTTTATCTAAATATAACTTTTGTGTGGCAATTTTGTTTTATTTTATGGCTATTAAGCTTACAAGACAAACATACCAAATTCTAAAATAGCTCCTTATTAAAAGTTTATTTTACTCCTTGTGCTTTGTGACCTGTAACTACCAAAAAAAACTTACAATCCCAGACACATTATATATTCTGTAAATCAGAACAACTAAATTAATTTATTTTTAATTACTTTCTTTAACTGCACTAATTAGGCACACATTATTATTGCAAAAACTGTACAAAAAACACAAAATGTTTCCTTTTTTCTGCATTTTTCTTTTTTTTATAATAAATAAGCATATATATACATCAAATTAAAGCCCTTTCTGTCCTTTAAAAAACAGTATATAATATGTATCGGTGCAATAAACGAGAGAGATACAAATTGCAGTTGAACGCATACAGCAAGAAAATGCAAAAATTGCTTGTCATTAAGCGTAAGACAAGCTTCTGAAGCTGTATCCTTAAGGGGTTAATGAAGCAGTTTTCGTGCATAGATCATGCAACTGCAGTCTCACTGCTCAATTATCTGCTATTTAGGAGTTAAATCACTTTGTTTGTGCAGCTCTAGTCACACCTCCCTGCATGTGACTTACACAGCCTTCTTAAACACTTCCTGTAAAAAGTCATCTAATCTATACACTTCCTGTATTGCAAATTCTGTTCAATACTTATCTCCTGCATTGTTAATAACTTGATAGATCCTGTAGGAGTCTCCTGTATTTGATTAAAGTTCAATTTACAGAGCAGGAGATCAAACTTTTAAAATAAGTAACTAGGTATCTGATTGAAAATGAAACCATTTTGCCTGCATGAACAGAACACACAGCCTGCATGAACAGAAACAAAGGGGATTTAACTCCTTATTGGCAGAGAATTGAGCAGTGAAACTTCAGAGGCATAATCTATAAACCAAAACTGCTTCATTAATCTAAATTTATTTTTGATGACTATAGTGTCTGTTTAAACATGCTAATTTCAAATGTTTATGGGGCTATTTAAGTTAAGTATTGAATATAGTGTTTGTCATTTTTGGAATAAAAAAACCCAAAACATATATTCAACTATATGTGATCAAAAATATTTCCCAGTGTTTACTTTAATATTTTCCCTCTCATTATTAGTGTTGCTAGTACGGTTATGTCGTTTTTCCAATTATTTTTATGTTTTGCTGTTGGTACAGACAGAGTACATATTAGTAGTATTTAGTGTGTTTCTAGTACATTATGCCTGCTGCTGTGAATTAGTTCTGTTAAAATTTTAGGAGGAGGGAATTAAAGCAGCTGTTTGTTCTGGGTTTTGTTTTTGGTTGGGGGAGTTTTCTGTGTTTTTACTGCCAGTAAAGTGTCTCTGCAGGTAACATTGTGCTTCAAAGCTTGCGGTTATCTCACAATTGCCTTTCTGTGTACCAACAATGCGCAGTAATTCCTGATTGATGTCGTCTTTTATGAAAATAAAAAACCTTTTTGGGACTATAAGGCAAAATGTTCAGTGGTAACCATGGCATTGACGTATTGCTGAGATAAGGAAGAAAACCATTCTTTCTTTTAAGCATGTAATGAAGACATGTCATTACACTGTACTCAGTCACATCCAGTTTCAGATTAGATAAGCTCTCAGTGGCTTGTGGAAGGTAGCTTAATTGGAATCCTGAGAGTCCTCTTTTTGCAATTAAAAGCCATTGGGGTATGTGGATATTGGATAGAAAAATGAAACCTACATATACTGACAGTACGTGGAAATTACATTTTGTAGTAATGGATGTGCTCTCAATTTCTGGCCCTAATTTTTATGCTGAGAGTGATCTGGGACATCTGCTCTCTTTGAGAAGTTTAGTATTAATTGGTCAAGGGACTGTTACAGAGTGACATTAAGGTTATGTTTGTTTTAAATAGCCTGATAAAAAGACATCACAGGTTTTTACAGTTAAAGGGATACTATAGTGCCAGGAATACAAAGCTGTATTCCGGGCACTGTAGCTCCCTCTACCCTCCCTCCCTCCCCTTCCTGTATTTTTGCCAGTTTAAAGGCTGGAATCTTAGTGCAGCTTCAAGCTTCATCCCCAATCCTTCTGAATCAGAGAGTCCGAACTGTTACCTCCTGGCTCTCCAACCCAGTCATATGCAATATGTACACAATTAATTTACTGGTACTGTTGGGTGCTACACTAGTATAGTGTTAAATGTTTCTTGTTAGAAAACAGCTGTATGCACAATTTGTTCTAGATGTTTCAGCTGTCTATGAGGATTTGGGAAAGTCCTCGAGTAAGCAAACCCGATTGGAAAGTATTCCATAGATTTTTCACTGGATGGTGTGTGCACTGATTGATTGATATTTTGCACAGATATATATATATATATATATATATATATATATATATATATATATATAAAAATAAATAGTAGCTTGGCACTCTCCTTAAAAATGTAATTGAATACCTGCCTGGGTGCCATCCATATTGCGTTCCATATATAACAACCTTGAAAAAGACCCGCAGAGGTCGAAACGTCGGTTTTAGGTTTTGCACCTTGAATAAATAAAACTACTTTTTTTTTCACCAAGTCCTGCGAGTGCATCCTATATTTTCAATTTGGTTATATATATATATATATATATGTGAAGTGGCACTCACCCTTTCAATAGATGTGTAGAAAAATGCCTCGGTGCAATCCCACGCTGGATATGTACAACAATTGAAGAAGAGATGCACTCACAGGTCTTGTAAAAAATCACTATTATTTATTATCAAAACAACATAAACTCAATCGTTTCGACCTCTTCAGGTCTTGAGGAAGACCTGAAGAGGTCGAAACGTCGATCGAATTTATGTCCCTGTGAGTGCATCTCTTCTTCAATTGTTGTGTGTGTGTGTGTGTGTATATATGTATATGTATATATATATATATATATAATTTATTTATATATTGGTTGTTGTATGATGTTCTAAAGGGTGCATGCTGCATACACGCTCTATGTGAGCATTGCCTCCCCATTTAATGCAAATCACTATAAGCAAGGATAGGTTAGCTCCTTGTTCTATAACCTATGTGAGAAGCAATGCTGATTGAGGTACTTAGTGTTCTGAAGAATACAAATTGCATGGATGCAAAGTTACATGTTTAAAACACATATATAAAACATCAATTGTTGCTTTTATGGTATTTTTATTGATTCAAAGTGATCTATTGGAGGTGTATTTTTCCATACATTGTACAGCGCTACGGAATTTGCTGGTGCTATAGAAATAATATAATAATACATCTTTTAATTTGTGGAATGGGTATTTTTCTTTTTAATGTAAATAGTAAAGAGATGGAAAAGAACCAGATGTTCGAGAAAGTGATCCTGCTTCACATGTTTAGAGCATTTGTGATAACTGATACTGAACCAGGCAGGAAGAGTGGAGGATACACCTGGATTCAAGTGTCAGCTATATTTTCACTCCATAGTAAATTTAGAACCTGGTTTACACGTATTCAATAAATGTGTATACTACGTGGAAATTTGTTAGGAGGTGCCTATCTTGTCTTAATAAATTCTAGCTTGAAGTATTATAGGAAGTGGGGATATCAATTCAAACTAAAGCCATCTCGGAACCTTGATATGCTGATATTTATACACACAAGACAATATATCATTTGCACATTAATTGGCGACTTAGAATGCACCTATTAGACCCCAATTTTCTCTGGATTAAGCTGAATTCTAACGAGCATAAAATAAACATGGGGAATTTTCAGTCATCCTTTCCACCATAGCCCATCGATGCTTAGATATGGGGAATAAATAAAATCAAACCAGCTTTACTGGCCTGACAAGTTACAGGTCTGTATTGGCAAATTAGATTATTTAGGGAAAGGCGTTATGGAATGGTTTCAGCCAATGTAAGGTTTCATACAGGAGAGGTTTAGCAGGGAAAGTCTTTTACTGTGTTATGTGGCTTGCCTGTTATTTGTGTTTTGTGTAGTCATCTCCATACTTTGCTCTTTGTTCATCTTCCCTTTATTTCATTGTAATATTTTGAGTATTGTAGTAAAACAGTGGCACACTGGACACACGGCTCTGGAACAAACTGAAGTCACTGTGATCACCCTGGAACCAGCTTAAAGCAGCCCTGTCATGCTAAACTTACCTTTCCACAATCACTTCACCTTCTCTTTCTCTTTCAGAATCTGTTCTTCTTTTCTTCATATCTGATCTAGATTTCTTTAAAACGTAAGACAAAGTAGAGACTAGTTTGTCTTGTGTATTTTTCTACGCTAAACCTTCTTTGACCAAAGGAGAAGTTTAAGTCTGTTCCATTTTTTGTGGTGAAATAAATTATCCCACAATCCTTGGGGTTCTCACTTTGCTTCATTTACTGTTTGAACGTTCGGTTATATAGACTAGTGCCTGGCACATTCACTGACTTTCGCCCCAATAGAATGAGTACAGTTTGTCCATTCATGTTAGGACAAAATTCGGTATTTTTTCAGTTTGGAATTTCATTTGAATAAAAGAAATTCCAATCCATGCCGCAACTGCATCTTGCAGCCACATAGTAAATTGCCCCCTAATTGCCATAGTATTAAGGAGCTATCTATTTAAAAGTTGAAAGACCAACATTGGTCTTTCAGTCAACTTTACTAATACTAAGTAAAAATTACTTAGTATTAGTAAATCTCCCTCCTGCCCTTACTTGCTATGTCACGAGTAGGGGCATCATGTCTACTAAACAGTGAGCAGCCAGTGGCTGCTTACTGTTGTAAAAAAAAAAAAAATCCCTTCATGAATCTTATAAAGTGCCCCATGGTGGGGCACCTATTAAAAAATGTAACAGAGAGGAAATAATTTCCCCACCCGTGGCCAACGAGTTGGGCTATTAAACTAAACTGGGAACCTAGTGTACCCCCTCGCTCCACACCCATTAGTGGCAATGACAGGGGCCCTTAAGGGACAAAAGGGGAGGAGGGGACCTACTGGCTCCCTGGCCCACACCCATGAGGGTGCTTACTGTTTAATAGAGATGCCCCTACTCGTGGCCAGGGCCGCCATCAGAAATTTTGGGGCCCCTGACACATTTCAAAGTCTGGCCCCCCGCACCTGCCCCAGTGTCTGCCCACGGGGCCCATTCTGAGTCCGCCCACAAGGATGCCCTGTTTGTGTGGTGTGTAAAATGGATACAGATTGCACATTTGTATAATGGATGTAGTTGTGTGTGTTTGTGTTGTGGTTTTAGTGCTGAATGCTGTGTGTGTTTGTGTTGTGGTTTTAGTGTGTATATGGTGAATGCAGTGTGTGTTTGTGTTGTGGTTTTAGTGTGCGTATGGTGGATGCAGTGGGTGTTTGTGTTGTGGTTTTAGTGTGTGTATTGTGGATGCAGTGTGTTTTTGTGTGTGTAAATGTGTAAAATAGGGGGCTGCATTGGGGGGGGGGGAGCCTTTTTGGTAGTATTTACATTTATTTTAACACCATTTTATTCCCCCCTCCCTGTTTCTTACATGACTAGGGAGGGGGGGATTGCATCCCTGGTGGTCTGGTGGAGGGAGTCAGCCGCTGTACAATGTAGACGGGGACCAGCCAGCACCATCTTAACTTTCCAGCAGCTCCTGTGCCAGTAACTCTCGCAAGCTGTGCCTGCATGCCGCGCGGAGCGTTGCCATGGTAACCAGTGACAACGCTCTGCTGGCCGTGGAGCTCGCGAGAGTTGCAGGCACAGGAGCTGCTGGAGAGTTAAGATTGTGCTGGCTGGTCCCCATCTACATTGTACAGGTAGCCGGGGCCTGAGGTGAACATATAGATAGCAATAATCGCTATCTATGTGTGCAAATATGAAATGTGGGGCCCGGGACTCCCAGAACAGTCCGGGCCCCCCAGGACCGCCGGGCCCATGACAACTGTTATGGTTGTTATGCCCTGATGGCGGCCCTGCTCGTGGCATAGTGAGTAGGGACAGGAGGGAGATTTTAATCTCCCCTATGCTAATCTAGAGTGAGGGTAAGGGAAGTTCGAAAGCACAGCTCCCCACCGCTTCTATTTTTACATATTACAAGGAGGGAGCAGCAAGACGGTAGCTCCCTCCTTGTAATAAACTAAGAAAACAAAACGTTCGTACGTTCATTTGAAATTTCTATTCATTCTTTCGTCTTTCTGGCGAATGAACGAATATTTAAAATTCCCATCCCAATTTTGGGCAACAGTGAATGCCGCAGTGTTAAACTGGGTATGCGCAGGAATTTCACTGTGTTAGTTATTGTGGTCAGATGACGTGTTCCACAGGACCTTCATCTGCCCACATTAAGATGGTAGCGCCTAGGACCAAGATCCAGGGATGAAATAAATAGGTAAGAAAAAGGGCGCCATGGGTTTCTAAGGGCATTTAAGGGTGACCAGTGGGAAAAGTAAATGTAATGGAGTCAGGAGGGTGGGGGAGGGGAGTGAAACAAAACAGATGCCGCCATGACAGTTCCTCTTTAGGATGTCTATTTGTCTGTCTAACTATCAAATAAAACTAAGTACACAAGACAAGAGGAGCACTATTGTTCAAGCTCCACGATATTTGTTACCTGTGCCCTGGGTAAAGGGTCCTGCTCCAAGGATCCAAAAGTAATTCAAAAACATAATAATTGCAGGTACAATGTGTGTTTTATTCAGCCATCTCAAATGACAGGCATCATTTTGAGACAATATGTGTCTTTATCAAGCCATAATAAAGTGCATCATACAAAGGTTTATATCAGTGCAAAATCTAATTGACAAGCCAATCACAATGGAGTGTATATAACGCGTAATACAAATATCAAGTAATGTAGTTAAAGAATTAACCCTCACATTGCATTAGCAATGTTTGATGTTTTTATGCAGCCTATATTTGGAAGTTTTAAGATTGGAGCAGCAAATTAAATACAATGTTGTGAATCACTTGTATAGGCATGTTAAGGAAGCCGTGATTGATCAAGGTGTTCATTGTTTATTGAGTTGCCTCCAAGCGTATCAGTTCAGTAAGGTATTCTGTTGGGAAAGAGTTAGACAATGTATCCGTCTTCTTTAAGTGCAATAATTAAAGTGGATTAGAATGGCTTAAATTCACAGTACATGAGAGGATAGCATTGTTGAGGGGCCGCCAGAGGGATTAAGGTATTGTAGCATGACTTTGTTCATAAGTGTCACCTGTTACCGTTTCAGCAAGTTGACAGGTGACCCATTCTGATGAGTGGGTATTGTTTAAAGCAGATGTGAGAAATACAGTGTTTGCCAAAAATATAAAATAATAAATTCTTTCTACCAAGTCCAAAAAGTGTCCTCCATTCATTTCAAAGTTATAAATAATAATATTGCTTTCTTTCTTCAAGATTTATCAATCTATTCCCACGGGGACGCTTCCCTAACTTGAGAGCATATTTCTAAACATTTATTTAAAAAAAAAAACCAGAAAACTAGCTGCATAAAGTTGACCTGTCACCTTATTATTTCTCATAACGTTAAATTATATATATATATATATATATATATATATATATATATATATATATATATATAAACAACAACAATTACTTGTGTGTCTTAATATGTATTTTATTTAAATGTGCTGAAAAGCACAGGGGACCTTTCTGACAAGTAAGATCATGCTTTTATGTCTGTCATCAATAAATCAGTCACCGCTGGCTGCACACTGCCATTTTTTGCACAATTCCCAATAAAATCCTATTTAATTAATTCCTTAATGATTTAATGCACACAAACATCATTATGATATAAAACACATAGACGGGACTGTCCTGGTGATAAGAAAACTTGATATGGGAGATCCTGGTCAGCTACCTCTGGAGATATTCCTTAAAGGGATCCTATAGTGCCAGGAAAACAGTCATTTTTCTGGCACTATAAGGTTAATAGGTCCCCCCCTTCAGCCACTTACCTGAATCCAGCGCCGATGTCCCTCAGCACTGGGTCAGGCTCCGTCCACACTCCTCACCCGCCGACATCAGCCAGCGGGGAGACCTAGTGCGCATGCACGCATTAGACCTTCCCATAGGAAAGCATTATTCACTGCTTTCCTATGGGGAAAATCTGACGCTGGAGGTCTGTAAAGACGTCCAGCGTCAGATAACGGACCAAAAGTCAGTTTGGATTCTGGAAGCACTCTCAGTGGCTGTCTGGTAGACAGCCACTGGAGGCAGACTTAGAGCTGCAACGTAAACATTACAGTTCTCTGAAACTGCAATGTTTTACATTGCAGCACTAAGTGCAAAAGGGTCACAGCACCCAGACCACTTCAATTAGCTGAAGTGGTCGGGGTGCCTACAATGTCCCTTTAAAAGCATGTTTTGTATTCTCACACATGCAATGATACAAATCGAGACTGCCATGATGATGTTTACTCTGAAGTACCATATTTCACTGCATAATAGTCGCCACCGCATAATATTCACTCCCTGGTTTTTAAGGAAAGGAATAAGGCATAAAATCTGCGACCATTATGCAGTGAAATACGGTAATTGTTATTTAAATATATGTTATTAAAGTGCATTTAAATTGATAGTATTTGCATATGTTACATTTAATTTTGATTTATCAGTTACAATACCTATAAACACATAGCGCCAATTCTCCCAGTAATATTTGTTGGTGTTTTTTTGTTATTTTTCTTAAGTACATTCAAAGGAGCCATCATTTTGCAATCAAAACAGTGAGAAAGATGTTCAAGAGTAGAAAGAATAAGAACGAAGATAAGGATGAAAAAGAAGGTTTGGAACATAATTCAGGATAAAGGGGAGAGAATGTTTAAAACATCAGGGCAAAGGGTTATCGCTTATTAAAAGCAAGATGTGAGAGAGATTTTGGTATTTAGAATGATGGTGGTGAAAAGGCAGAGAGCAGAGCATGATAAAAGTAGTGTATCTTGCATTCTAGCTATAAATTAATTGAAATGTCTTAATTGAAATAGCACTTTCCTGATAACAATGACATGCTAAGGAGTACCTTTCTGACTGCATTTGTTCCCAAAAATCAATAGCACAAGCATCTTCTAATACATTCCAGCCATGTGTGTCTGTTATAACACAAAGCAAATTTCTACGAGTAATTTTTACTGTCAATCAAACTCTTTATAATGGAACAAGTTCATTTGTAAGTGCGCAGTCACTGATCTACCTCCTTTGGATGTCTTACCTTATATTCCCAGTGCTTTACTTCCATAGCCCTAGTTTTAAATAGTCTCTGTTCTTCCATCGTTATTGCCTCTTTTCCAGGATGGAGTAATTTTCTTGAACCTGATATTTACCAGATATATACATATTTGAATTGTGGCCTTGTACCAGCCTGAATCCTTCTGTTGTCCCTGATCCTGTCTTTTGTTCCCCGAGCTTATTTTGTCCTGGTCTAACTATGGATGCTGAGCCCTTGTGTAATTTCACCACAATCTCTCCTGTTGATATCATCTACTGCAGGTATTGTCAAAAGATAGATCCCCACATATTGTAGATGAACACTTCCCATGATGCATCTCCAACCTTTAAAGTAGCTTAACATCATGATAGATGTAGGTCTTCAACATTTAGTCACCACAAATCTACTGGGTCTGGCATGGAGATTCCCAAGGCAAGTGTTACGATCAGAGCCACTGGTTGGCTTGCAGCACTTCAAACTCATTATTATTATTATTATTATTATTATTATTATTTATATAGCGCCAACAAATTCCGTAGCGCTGTACAATGGGTGGACTAACAGACACATAATTGAGATCAGACCACTGACGTACAGGAACAGAGGGGGTTGAGGGCCCTGCTCGATGAGCTTACATGCTAGAGGGAATGGGGTATAGTGACACAAAGGGTTAAAGTAGGGGAATTAAATAGTTTGTTACAGAAGGGTTTATTGAGCGCTTGGTAGGTCATTTTTGACAGGTGAAGGAACGGAGTCATGGGGTGGGGGATGAGAAACCTGCTGACCGTTTAATTGATACGCTTTAATAAAGAAGTGAGTTTTCAAAGATTTTTTGAAGGAATGGAGGCTGGGTGAAAGTCTGATTGAGGAGGGAAGGGAGTTCCACAGAATAGGTGCAGCCCTGGAGAAGTCTTGAAGGCGAGCATCAGAGGTGGGGATCCGGGCAGAGGATAGGAGTAGGTCTTGGGCTGAGCGCAGTGGTCTCGACGGGACATACTTGTGCATGAGGGAGGATAGGTATGTTGGAGCAGCATTATGTAGGGATTTGTAAGCAAGCGCCAGAATTTTGAATTGGGCCCTATATCTAACTGGAAGCCAATGCAGGGACTGACAGAGCGTGGAGGCGTGGGAGGTGCGACCGGACAGGAAAATAAGCCTCGCAGCCGTATTCATTATAGATTGCAGCGGTGCAAGCTGGGAACATGTAAGACCGGTGAGAAGGGGATTGCAATAGTCAAGGCGAGAGAGAACAACAGCATGAACCAGTACCTTAGCCGCGTCCGGCGTTAGATATGGGCGGATGCGCGCTATGTTCTTGAGTTGGAAGCGACAGGATTTGGCTATCGATTGAACATGGGGAGTAAAAGAGAGATCAGAATCAAAAAGGACCCCTAGGCAGCGAGCCTGGGAGGTAGAGGTGATAGTAGCGCCGTTGACTTGGATGGCGACAGACACAGGAGTAGCAGCACTTGACACCTGCAAACTGGCACCTAACGCACGCTAATCTGCGGGCCCACAGAGCCATCCTTTGAGGAAACACCACCTCTAGGCACCCCTTAAGTGCAGGCTAACTACCAATGCTGTTTCTGTTCCCGCGAGCGGGCAAGAAAACCCCACGGACATCTGGGGCCTACCTCGACTTCCACACCGGGTGGTCCGCATCGGAGCTATCAGTCTGCACTGCTGACATATCAGGTACACCCCAGCCTCTGAACAGACCCCCTCTCCGTGAGGCCGACAACATGGGCAGGAGATCCCAAAGACCGCAACCGTTTGCACATAAAGACACCCAGGTCAGAACTGCCTTGCTACAGTGCACTGCAGCCTCCAAAATGGCGGCCTCGCCAGACTGCGGTTCTAGCCCGCACGGTTCAGATGACATAATGGAGGACCTAGAGGAATCTCACACACCCCGACCTCCTATAGCCAAACTTGGGGGACAGGAAAAGCTGGCCCCGGCAACAAAGCAGGTGGCAACAAAGCAGGTCATTGCTGACCTGCTGCAGGAGATGAGGAAGATGCATGCCGCAGACATAGACCTACTGCACACCGAAACGCAAGCAGTGACAGCTTGCACACAAGCCTCTGAGGAGGACATCCTAGACATGAGACAGGACGTAACAGGCTTAAAGGAAATGGTCCAACAGCTACTGACATCCCACTCTACCTTGACAACTAGAGTAGATCTGGCTGAAGAGCGTAACAGACGCACCAATTTTAAGCTAAGGGGCATCCCTGACTCCATCAACATGACCTAACTGCCCAACTACCTGTCACGGTTCTCGCCGCAGCAAACAGACGGCCAGACGTGGTCACCCATGGAGTTCCCAACAAGGGACTTGAACCGGGGAACTTCGCAGTCCTGGTCCTGCTTCCTTCCTCTGAGCCACAGCAGCTTTTGTATTTTTATGTCATTCTGGTCCTGTTCATCCTGGCATGTCTATTTCTCTGGGGGCTGTACCTTGACTTTGGCTGTGCTTCACCTGACCCTGATCAGACATTAGCAGGGTATTTAAACTCAGCCTCGCCCTGTGATCAGCATCAAGTCTTTGATCCTGTTGTGTGCTTTGTACTAGTGTTCCTGTTGTTTGAGCTGCTACTTGTTATTGACCCCGGCTTCTGACTACGTTTACTCTGACCTCTGGCATCCCTTGACTTCGGCTACTCCTCGTTGTTCCTGTCTTCTGGCATCCTTTGACCTCGGCTATCCTTTGACGATCCTGCTGTTTGAGTCCTTGCCTGTCCTGCGACTTGGTACTTCATCCTGCCCAGCCCCTGTGCACAGACCCACAGGCCGGGTGAATTCTTACCTGACCACCTTGGCCTGTGGCTATCTGCAAGGGTGAGCAACATATCTGCGCTACAGACTCCCAACCCAGGTAAGACCCTGACACTACCTCCGCCACCTCACTAACATGCTTCTCCCACACAGTCAGGCAAAGAAAATTGCATTTGACGGATTATTTCAAATGAAGAAGCCCAGGCAGGCACCAACCACAGCCTCTCAAGTTATCATTATACGTTGCCTATCCCTGAAGGACAAAAATCTTGTCCTAGACGCAGTTCAAGGAAAAACTCCAATTACCTTTAAATCATCCAAAATCTCCTTCTATCAGGATCTGACACGTAACACCTTATTGTGGCATCGGTCAATGAGCCCAGTGACACACCAGCTATGTAAATCCAGCATCGATTACAGATGGACAATTCCCAGAGCCCTAACAGTAAACAAAGAGGGCACCATACTGAGACTGTCCTCATTAGACGAAGTGGAGCTCTTCCTCCAAGCACTGGGGATTTCCCACAAATCCATGCAACCAGCAACCTCCTCAGCCTCACCTTACTGGGACCTAGAAAGGAAACGGCCCTTCATCTCCAGGGGTGGAGAAGAGAGAGGGGCACTAACTTGAATCACCTATGTGACTCAGGCATCCTATTATGTCTTCGTACCTTACTCAATAACCTTTATGTCTTTTTTAGTTTAACGCTGTTTTCTCTTTAGTTTTTAAGCTGTTTCATACATAAAATTCCCTGCAGCTCACCATTTGCTAGATAGGCAAAAATCTACTCTCACACAGTTTCCCCAACCACAGCGAGGGCCCTCAACAGCTGAGAAAGACACAAACTCTCAAACACACAGACCTTCTCCCCCTTCCCCCCTTATGGTTAGGAGTCGAGAACTTATGGTACTTCATCACACACAGGTCCCAGACACCCTCAACACAGTTCACGAACCAAAGCATGACACGGAACACAAGCAAACACCTTCTCTACACTCACACAACTAGGCTGATACCTTCAACGACTACCTACACTCATAGCATTACATTCTGGAGGGATGACCCACTAATTCAGGTGTACCCAAGACAGCCGCAGCCTGCCTAAAGCAGCTACAGGTTTGACCCCCCCCCCTTACAAAGCTATCCCGGTCACACACCTAGAGGGTACAGTCGAGGGATCAGTCCTGTGCACCTTACATGATATTACATACACACCAGACAATCATGTTGGGGCAGTTTAGGATCACCTCCCCACAATCCTAAGTTAAACCTCTCTGTTACAATTTTTCCTGCTGCCCAGTATCAGGCCACCTTCCACAAGGTTCCTTCTTGTTGCACCTCACATTAACTCGCTTAATATGCGTTCTAGGCAGTAACTAAATTGTGAGAAGAGAATTCATAGGTATAACCCTGTAAAGGCCTACAATGCCCTGAGCTCACGCATTGCTTACACTTACATCTGAAAGTCC
>OW240912.1:288074768-288143105 GCA_933207985.1 Pelobates cultripes
TTCACCGCGCTTTCCCATTTAATCGCCTAGCCTACTTATTCTTGCATTTTAACACTTATCTAGATGGTATGTACTACCCCAGCGTGTTTAACCCTTATTATTATAAAAAGAGGTCAATTTCTTAGGAGTATATATTGCTGTATATCACATGTGTCGTTGTGTATTGTCAAGTGGAGATATAACTCGTTATATTTTATTTCTGTACTGTTTACTATATGCCTTAAATAAAAAGAGATTGACCAAAAAAAAAAAAAAAAAGTTATGTTTGGATGGCATGTCCTCTTTAAAGTATAAATATAAGTGAAAGTTAATTTGAAAAAAAAAAAATATAAAATCTAAGAAACACAATAATGATAAAGTGGAAATATTTTTTATTTTTTTATTTTATTCTTTATTTTTTGCCTTGATGGCCATCCAGAAACACATGAAATACAACCAGAGAACCAAATACAGAACGAGCAAACAATAACTTGGTATAATACAAACTTCATTTATTGTGTATTTATTGAAGTGCACATGTGGCTTATTGTATGTAGGTCAGACTTCCAGACCTCTAAAAGCTAGGTTTAGGGAACATAGGCTAGCCATCACTAATCAAGATAGGAAATCTTCGGTGGCTAGACATTTTCAAATGGCCCATGAGAGTAACCCTGCTCACATAGTAGTGATGGGTATTGAGCATATTTCTGAGAAGACTTATAATAGGAATTTAGCTCTGATTACTGCTGAAACCAAATGGATCTTCCGGCTTAATACTCTCACTCCTCATGGGTTAAATGAAGAAGTGGAATGTAATATTTAAGATCTGCCATCTATTTGTGTGTTCTCTGTTATTTTTATTTTCCTTAGGAGCCACCTATTTAGTCTTCTTCTTTGAAGATTTATTTTGTGTTAGAGTGCTTTTTTTAAGCTAGGACATTTTATGGGGGAGCAGGGATTAAGATCCAATAACTTATTTAGTAAATACTTAGAAAGATTTTTTACTATTGTTCAAATATGATTATTATATCAATAGACACTTTCTTGTTTTGTTTGATTTTAGTTTTTTGCTTATACCTGTATTGTTAGGTTTATCAATATATTTTAATTGATTGAGTCCACCTATACTATGTGTAGTTCCTTTGAGGGCTATGCATATATTAAGAGTGGGGGATCTTATTTAGAGATACATAAGATACCTTTTATTGATATTTTTGGAATTTCATCTATACCTCATTTTGTTAATTTGGTGTTTGCTTATTTATTTTTATTTTTTATTATTATTTTTCATTCTTTAAGTCATACATACTAATCTATCAATCCGAAGAAAGTGTTTAAAATTATAAAGATAATTTTGGCCCCACTGCAATATGCCCATATGTCGTCCATCTTTTGCATGGACGCCCCAATCGTTATTTTGGAGAGATATTTTATTGTTATATGGTTATGCTTTATTATATTTACCACATTCTAATATCTCTGTTTTTTCAGGTTATTTGCATGACCACCTTACTGAGAGTGTGGAGTTCTCCCTCTCTAAGCCATTTTATTGGCATTTATTAATATTCCTAATTTTAGAGGCCATGCTTATGACCGGAAGAAGGTCATATGTGTATGTTTATATATTTAATTTTTTATTTTATTAATTATTTTATTAATTTAATTTTTTAATTTTTTATTGGTTTCCGATATCTTGTAGAAATAGTAATGATCTAACCAATTTATGTTTTTTAATTAATTAATTAATGTATTTTTTTCATCCTGATTGGAATGTAATTTGGAACTAATTTGTTAATTGATTAATTATGACCACTTTAAGAGAGGGGATGTATATATACCTTGCCCCTGGATAGCAGAACTTTGTCTTGAGAAAGTCCTCTAGTAAGGACGAAACGTGTAGACGTGTTTCTATCCTATTTTCTTTGCTGTATCTCCAACCCGGTCCTTCACTTACGGTCTGGGAGTGATTTTCGGCAGCTGTTTTGGCGGGATCGGTATCCTCTGCACTTCTCGTATCTAGGAGTTGGTGTGCTCCCATCACATTACCAAAAGGTCGGACGAACAAGGTTAGTTGCTCTGGCTGACCCCCACAGTATTTTTTACTCTGGGATATTCTCATTGCAACTCCCTTAGTCCTGACCAGGTGGTTTGGCTGGTTTATGAGCTCCTCCAGCAGAGATAGTGTATGAGTCTGGGTATTGATTTTCAATTTTCTATCCAACTTTCATTTTTATATATTACTTTTTATATGTGCACATTTCTAGTTCCAGTGGCTATTTAATCAGTGTAAGGGGCCCCACACTGTGTTTACTTCTTAGACATTTGCTCTAGACTTTTGGTCTTTATTTATGTGATACATTTTATTGCTATAATATTGATTCATATGTTATTATTTTCCTTTATGTTTAATAAATGATGTTTTATATACTTTGTATACATTCTTAGTGATTTTCATTCACTTGTATTAACCCAGTGTTGTTACTAGATTTAGTTTGGTCCCCAACTACGGCTGCTGCTTTGGTGTACAGTGTTTTAGTGGTCATTATTTTATTTTTTGGAGCGCTCACATACCATTTTTTATTATTTTGTATGTGTATGATTAAGTCGCTCTCCTGTATGTGTATGATTAAGTCGCTCTCCTGTATGTGATGCAGTCCCGTTTTAGGTGATTAATATTAATATTTTGTTCTCATTGTCAGTTACCTTACATTTGTTTTGTTTTTTTATAATACAAATGGTATACAAACATCCGTTATGAAACAGCTATTATACATAGTAACTGCTATATATAGTATATGGGCTCCAATCCTGAAGACGACCCATCAGGATTATTTTCGATAGTAGAATAAAATATAACAATTGTAACATTGGCAGAATTGTTTTTGTACACCATTTTTGGTATTTGTCTTAAAAGTCATAATGTATCCAAAGAATGGCAAAAAGTTTTGAGCGCTCTTTCCCAAATCCCTATGTATATTTAAACAATTGGAGGTTATTTAGTTACTCCAATGCCCACCTGCCACATCAAGGCAAACCCCGTAGGTGGGTCCTACACTAACCATTCACCTTGCTTCCTTGAGCCGTTGGCAAAGATATCTCTAATGAGATAGAGAGGGGTATTTTTTTTATATATAGCCATACATACTTATTAGCACTTAACCCTTAAGAGGTTTGCCTTGACGTGACAGGCAGCATTCCCTTCAATGGCCATTGGAGTAACCAAATAACCCCCATTTGTTTAAATATTCCCTGCTCAAAAAAATAAGGGGAACACTTAAACAACACAATGTAACTCCAAGTCAGTCACACTTCTGTGAAATCAAACTGTCCACTTAGGAAGCAACACTGAGCGACAATCAATTTCACATGCTGTTGTACAAATGGGATAGACAACAGGTGGAAATTATAGGCAGTTAGCAAGACACCCCCAATAAAGGAGTGGTTCTGCAGGTGGTGACCACAGAACACTTCTCAGTTCATATGCTTCCTGGCTGATGTTTTGGTCACTTTTGAATGCTGGCGGTGCTTTCACTCTAGTGGTAGCATGAGACGGAGTCGACAACCCACACAAGTGGCTCAGGTAATGCAGCTCATCCAGGATGGCACATCAATGCGAGCTTTGGCAAGAAGGTTTGCTGTGTCTGTCAGGGTAGAGGCGCTACCAGGAGACAGGCCAGTACATCAGGAGACGTGGAGGAGGCCGTAGGAGGGCAACAACCAAGCAGCAGGACCGGTACATCCGCCTTTGTGCAAGGAGGAACAGGAGGAGCACTGCCAAATGACCTACAGCAGGCCACAGATGTGCATGTGTCTGCTTAAACGGTCAGAAACAGACTCCATGAGGGCGGTATGAGGGCCCGACGTCCACAGGTGGGGGTTGTGCTTACAGCTCAACACCTTGCTGGACGTTTGGCATTTGCCAGAGAACACCAAGATTGGCAAATTCGCCACTGGCCCCTGTGCTCTTCACAGATGAAAGCAGGTTCACATTGAGCATGTGACAGACAAGACAGAGTCTGGAGACGCCATGGAGAACATTCTGCTGCCTTTCAGCATGACCGGTTTGGCAGTGGGTCAGTAATGGTGTGGGGTGGCATTTCTTTGGGGGGGCCGCACAGCCCTCCATGTGCTTGCCAGAGGTAGCCTGACTGCCATTAGGTACCGAGATGAGATCCTCAGACCCCTTGTGAGACCATATGCTGGTGCGGTTGGCCCTGGGTTCCTCCTAATTCAAGACAATGCTAGACCTCATGTGGCTGGAGTGTTTCAGCAGTTCCTGCAAGACGAAGGCATTGATGCTATGGACTGACCCGCCCGTTCCCCAGACCTGAATCCAATTGAGCACATCTGGGACATCATGTCTTGCTCCATCCACCAACGTCACATGCACCACAGACTTCCAGGAGTTGGCAGATGTTTTAGTCCACGTCTGGGAGGAGATCCCTCAGGAGACCATCCGCCACCACGCACAGGCGTTGTAGGGAGGTCATACAGGCACGTGGAGGCCACATACACTACTGAGCCTCATTTTGACTTGTTTTAAGGACATTACATCAAAGTTGGATCAGCCTGTAGTGTATTATTCCACTTTAATTTTGAGTGTGACTCCAAATCCAGACCTCCATGGGTTGAAAAATGTGATTTCCATTTTTTAATTTTTGTGTGATTTTGTGGTCAGCACATTCAACTATGTAAAGAACAAAGTATTTCAGAAGAATATTTAATTCATTCAGATCTAGGATGTGTTATTTTTGTGTTCCCTTTATTTTTTTGAGCAGTGTACATTTGGGAAAGAGCGCAGGTTACTTTTTTCTTTGGTTTTTACTGTATGTATTGGGGCTCATGTGTTTTATGGTCATTGCTGCCGCACAAGAGTAGTGGGAGTTTGAGCGCAGGACTTGTTTTTTTGTATTTTTAAAAACATCCATATGTTCGAGAATTGTGGATATTATTGATTTTGGACATTTCCATTAAGCAATTTATTAGATCGAAAGTGCCGTCCTTTCAATATGTCTACAAGTCGTGCAACACTTTTCATTTTGTATTAATGAATAACTTCAGTAACCACTCTCTCTATCTTTTTCAAATTACTTTGATTATTGTTCTGCTAACACCTTCTTTAATACACAAACATATCCACATATTTTCCGCCCACTCTAACCACCTTACAGCAGAAACTCACACACAATTATCAAGGCTGCCTAGGCAAGGGCAAAGAATTTTTATTTCAATATAAGTTACATTTTTCCCAAGGCTGTGAAAGGAAACTGAACAAAGCATGGAGCAAAATAATCAAACTAAAATATACATTATATAACTGGAAAATAGAAGGCCTGAGATTTGTTTTGTAGTAATATTCTGATATTGATCTCTAGGTTTAATTTAATCAGTATGCAATGTAACAGTGTCAAAGATGGAGTTACAGTATGATAGCATTTATATCAACAGGCAACTAGGACTTGGCACTGCCTGCACCATTTAATATGAACGAAACACGATGTGTTGGAAAATATACATTTAACATGATCTAAATGTTCGGTGTCCTTGGCTGCCATCAGATGCACCTGTTTTCACAGGGTTAGGTTACAGAGTTGTTGCAGGTCAACCACTCCTATACAGCTGTTTTTACAGTTGCGCCACCTAGTGACAAGGCTTACATCCTGCATCGTCAGAAGACACCACACTCCACTGGATGCTCTCAACTTTCAGCCAATCACAGGTACATTTGCATCATTCTTAAAAGCAATTACAGGTTACCTAGGAGATGGCTTATAATCCTTACACTTTAAATTACGGACGTGTTCTGTGCCTGTAGCTCAATTCCATACAAATCTAATGCTCTAGTTGTGTGACTTAGTTTATGGTATTGCCCATTCTGTTATTATTATTATTATTATTATTATGATATTTATATAGCGCCATCAAATTCTGCAGCGCTTTACAATGGGTGGACGAACAGACATGTAGTTGTAACCAGACAAGTTGGACACACAGGAACAGAGGGGTTGAGGGCCCTGCTCAATGAGCTTACATGCTAGAGGGAGTGGGGTAAAATGACACAAAAAGGTAAGGATAGTATTAGACTAGTGACAGTTGCAGAAGAGGAATCAGTCAGGAGTTATTAACAGTTTAATTGATATGCTTTTATGAAGAAGTGGGTTTTTAACGATTTTTTGAAGGAGTGGAGACTGGGTGAGCATCTAACGGAGGAGGGAAGCGAGTTCCACAGGAACAGAGCAGCCCTCGAGAAATCTTGAAGGCGAGCATCAGAGGTGGGAGTACGGACAGAAGATAGACGTAAGTCTTCAGCAGATCGTAAGGGCCTAGACGGGACATACTTGTGTATAAGGGTGGATAGATAGGTTTGAGCAGCATTATGTAGAGATTTGAAAGCAAGAACCAGAATTTTAAATTGAGCTCTATATTTTATAGAAGGGAGAGGCATGGGAGGTGCGGGCGGACATGAAGATGAGCCTCGCTGCCGCATTCATTATGGACTGTAACGGCGCAAGTTGGGAGCACGTAAGACCACTAAGAAGCAGATTACAGTAGTCAAGGCGAGAAAGGACAGTGGAATGGACCAACACCTTAGTCGCATCTGGGGTTAAGTAGGGTCAGATGCGCGCAATGTTTTCGAGATGGAAATGACAGGATTTGGCGATAGATTGAACATAAGGCTTGAAGGAGAGGTCAGAGTCAAAGAGAACACCTAGGCAGCGAGCCTGCATGGTGGAGCTGATGGTAGCACCGTTGACTTGGAGGGAGACAGACACAGGAGTAACAACACTTGAGGGAGGAAAGACCAGAATTTCAGTTTTGGTCAAGTTTAGTTTAAGGAAGTGGGCAGCTATGCAGTTAGAAACAGCAGAGAGGGAGTCAGTGACACTAGTCAAGAGGGACGGGGAGAGATCTGGAGAGGACAGGTAGATTTGCGTGTCATCTGCATAGAAATGATATTGGAAGCCAAAGGAGCTAATGAGTTTACCAAGGGAGGCAGTATAGATGGAGAACAGTACGGGACCAAGGACTGAACCTTGTTATCACTGGTCCCTGATTCAGCTTCACCTGGTACCGTTCATTTGGTGTCTATGGTATATCCTTCTGATCACCCATTTCCAGAAAATATTATATTATATATTACCATGTTTAGAATTTGTATTGGTATTGATGAGAGATTGTTATTTTTGATAGCATGCTATGTGTGTTTTTTTACATGTATGTATATATATCTATTCTATTTTATTGCTTTGTATGTTTGATTCACACATCTATGCTTTACATACATCCATTCTTTCCTCTTTTTTCATTTTTTTCATATTTTATTATTTGAGAGCTTTTTTTAGAGATGCTCTATACATAAGTTAGATTTGTGGATCCATTGTTTTATAGCATCGGGTAAATGACTCTGGCTTCTTAATATAAGTCGGGGGTTGTCCTTTTTGCTTATACTAACAAAGCTTGTTTGTGTTCCAAAGGGGAACGCGCATGCGCGACTGACTTCGACGTGGTGTTATTACATCACGTTGTTGCGTCGCAGCGGATTCGCAAACACAGTGAAGGGACGCTGCCCAGCATATTTAAACGCTGGATTCAGAAGAAAGAACAAGCTCCAGACGAAGTCTGAAGAGAGACGAAACGCGTTGAGCATATTTACAACCCCAAAAATACTTCAGTGCAGCAGTAGGGTAAAGAACATAATCCTTCATCCCTTGCACTGGTGGCCTGTGGAGGAAGCTCCGCAGATGTAAATAGATTAATATTGTGAACTGATTTACCTGGGGAATAAGCCTATTTGAGGCAAAAGCGCGTTTGCACAGATTGATTTGATTCAATTGTGCTACAACCTTTGTGAGTGCCCATTTAATCTTTTTATCATTTTGTGTCCATTACAGTTTGCATTATGATGGTTTTTTTCTCTTTCATGTGAGTTCTACATGTTCCTCTCCTATATGGTAACTATATCTACCACATATGTTGTGACAGTGGCGCCCTATACTGTATCTTGACTAAGTAACTATACAGTTCTTTTGCACTTGGATTTGGAGGGATATAGTGAGTGTTTCCCAGTTTTAGTGGTTTGCCTGCACAACTTTTGTACTTATTCATCCCACTGACCTAATAATTGGTTTTGCAGTTCATTTGGTATCCTGAAGTTTGGCTTGTTCCTCTTTTTGCAATGTACCGGCTGGCAGGTATTTTATGCCCATGGAGAATATCGGGCAAGCCATTGTAAATTTTAGTAACAAAATATTGCTATAATTTCACCTGTTTCCCACATAACAAGGTATGATCTATGTGAGCTTAATAAAATGTTATATTAAGAAATTGGGTTTTTGGGGGGTTTTGTTTGAATTAAACTTCAAAACCCAAATTAGATATCAAAAACTGTGTTAACAATGTGTTTCATCCCTGATTATATTTCCGGTTTGCCGAATTGCTAAAAGAATGGTCTAACGTTTTATTTTTTTACTGCACCCTTGGGAGAACACCTTCACCCAGTCAACAGAATTGCAATGTCATCTAAGGAGAGCCTATTAAATAAACTCAACAGGCAAACTCTACAATAATGCCATCTAACTTGCATTCTGTTACTAATTATTATGCTGTTCTTGTGAAATTTAAGCTCTGCAAGGTCAAATGGTACACTATTGCGCAGTTGTGTGCATGGATCTAAAGGTTAAGCCTCCCCAAATCAAACTCCTTTTGAATGTATGGATTATAAGCATACATCAGCTACGTTTACAACGCCTACATGGTCCTGTGTTCTGGGTTCACTGCAATAGAAATTGAGAAAGAAATACATGTCCAGTAGACTTCCACAGAGGATATTCCAGCGTCAGGCAAATCCCTATAGGAAAGTATTGACTCAATGCTTATTGTTACAAACCCATTACAGACAAGCATTATGTTGTTTATTTGCTATAATATTGCTTCGGTACTTGAATCCTGTATCCAACTCTTGAACGGATTACTTACACCGATTCGGTAAACGAATAACGGACCACCCGGTCCCTGGCGTGTGCCGCCACTTAACCCCAGTCACCTTTCAAACAACCGAACGACCGACCACCCTGCGAGGGCAGTGTGTTACCACTTGATCGTCCAGAGAGTTGCGGTCTGCGGTTAACCGCAGGTTAATTGACGGCCTCCGGGCATTCTCGTTCGTGCCTTATCTCCCGATAGTCTAACTACCGAAAGGGTCATGAACGGGGACCACCTACAGCCTGGTGTGTGGCCTCAATTAGAATGTTGAGTGTTGCGGTTAACCGCAGGTTAAGTACCCCCTTCACGGCGGTCTACGTTCTTTTCCCGAACAGCTAAAACATCCAGCCAGAGAGCGGGGATTCGTGCACAACTCTGGCCGCTACTCGTTCCACGAGTTTGATGCCGAGGTCCCGCTGCCTATTGACTCACTCAAAAACATGGCCACCATCTCAAGCTCGGGACCAAATATGCGAACGGACTTTGCAACGAAGAAACCAAGCATATGGTTCGTGGGTTTGAGGCGCTCTTCGCTGAACTATTGCACCCGGACCTGGGCTACAGAATGAATGGTGGAAGTCCCGAATTATAGCTAAAAATGTTGAAGTTATATATTTTTAACCTGTTTTTATGTGTAATAAAAATGTGGTATTTTGGGCGCTTGGAGATAATTGTATTGTCATAGCCGTTGGATTCATTATCTCCAAGCTGGGCGGTAACAAATTCAAACGATGCATTTTATTCTTATTGGTTGATCCCTTGTATTATTCCTGTATCCCATCAGGTCCAGAGAGGGCTGTCCCTGGACCTGAGATTTTCCATAAATACCGATCCCTGTGTGCCATTAAACTCAGTTCTTGTTTGACCTTCAAATCGCAGCCTCGACTCGTTTTGTGGGGAAAAGAATATCCTAGCTGTACAATAGCTAGTAAGATTGTTCTACATTTACAGGATTCTTTTGGGTCGTCTAGTCGAAGCGGCTTCTCTCTCTCTCCAAACCGGGATCCAGATCATCCAAGCGGTCCAGCTTCCAGCTAGCCTGGGGGTAACCATAACACTTATTTATGGGGAAGGCCTAATGCGTGAACAGCACTCACCACGCATGCATTAGGACCCCTACATTGAATGATGGCGGAGGTTGAGGAGTTCAACCCAGCACCAAGGGACATTGATTGGCACTGGAATCAGGTAAGTGAATAGAGGGCTTTTAATCCTTTTCACTGGCAGTGGAATGGATGGGAGGGAGTGTGGGGGTTGGCGGGCAGAGGGACACTTTAGTGTTAGGACACAGCTTTGTATTCCTACCACTAAACTGTTCCTGTAATTCTGGAAATTAAATGAACATTCTAAAACAACCAACATGCAAATATTTCTTTTTAGCTGGAATGATTTTTTTTCAAGAATTCTGTTAAAATAACTAACCTGAGGGATTAGCTATCCATTAAAAGCAATATTTGTAGAGGGCACTCAAAATGCTTTAATACTTTTTCTTTCTGACTGTAACATTGATATCATAGAACCTTTTATGTTGGACAATTTATTTCTGCTTAGCAGTTAACTTAGATCAAGTTTAAAATAAAATTGAATAAATGTATCTCTGTCAGACCAACTATAAAACCGGCAGTGCTTCTTGTTGCTGCAATACCAAAAATAGAGCAGGGACATTGCAGAATGTTCAGACTGTTACAGCTTCGTCATGGGGTTTTACAGAGTCAGCAATTCATGTCATTTTGATAAGAACAAATTTTTAGAAATATTAATTAAACACACAAGGGCATGTTCATAAAACACATCAATAACATTGACTTTTCCTGAATATGTTTGGCTAATTGAAATATATGATAATGCAGAGATGAAGGTTTATTTAACGCTATTTTATTTTGTTTTGGTCAAACTCAAGAATTTGTATTTCTACCAATCCATTTAAATTGAGTGAAACCAATTATGATAAACTTTGAAGAAAGGGTATGTTTTTTTAGTTCTAAATAAAACTTACATTTTATATAATGTTTGGAAAGGCCAATACCAATACATTTAAAAACTTTATATAACTATGCATGAGTATTAGAGTTTGCTTGTGTCAATGTATTTGCCAATTCTGGCACAAATCTCAAACACACAAATCTCTTTCTCTTTTGAACACAGTCATAGAGCATCGAGTTCCAGAATGTCTTTTGAGGGACCAGGAACAATAAAAAGTATATGAAACACTACAGGGTACTACAGTAAGCCCCATTCATATTCTTATCTACGTAAAGGGACACTCCAGGCAGCTAAAAAAGTTAAAGGGATTCTATAGTGCCAGGAAAACAAACCGAAACTGCAGTAATTACCACTGTAGGGTTAAGGGACATGGGACATTGCACCCAGACCACTTCAATGAACTGAAGTGGTCTGGGTGCCTACTGTGTCCTTTTAAACTAAAGCTAATATGTTCAAAATACTTGTGGTTAGTTTCTAGTCTTTCAATTCTGTATAGTTTTTCTGCAGTGCTGTAAAATGGTTTGTTGCTTTCTGCAGTGTAACCCAGCCTTCTAAGTCAACCCCTCTCACATTTCAACATGTTCCTGATTCCCAGTCTCTGAAAGAAACATACCTTTTGCAGACAATGAAAATAGAGGCATGTTTTCTGTAGTATAAGAAATGCACATAGCATAGACTACATTGCAGCTAGAGCTCATATGTGCTCCTCTCTCTCTCTCACTGTAATGCAAGTAATACATTCTCCTCCAGCCCCTGTCAGCAAACCTCCATACCCACTGTTAATCCCTCCCTTCCCAGTCCCTCTCAGCCAATCTCCCTACCCACTTTTAATACCTCCCCTGCCAGTCCCTGTCAGCCAACTTCATTACCCACTGTCAACATCTCCTCTGCTAGTCCCTGTAAGGTAACCTCACTACCCACTGTTAACCACTCCCCTGTCAGTCCCTGTCAGCCAAACTCACTACCCACTGTTAACCCTCCCTGTAAGGTAACCTCACTACCCACTGTTAACCACTCCCCTGCCAGTCCCTGTCAGCCAACCTCACTACCCAATGTTAACCACTCCCCTGTCAGCTAAACTTACTTCCCAGTCTTAACCCCTCCCCTGCTAGTCCCTGTCAGCAAATCACACTACCCACTCTTAACCCCTTCCCTGACAATCCCTGAGAGTGATAGATAGAGATAAAGATAGACAGATATAGAGAGAATAAGTCGAATGATGCACTCGTTCCACGCTTTCTAAGGACTGTCCCCTAGCACTCACTTGTCCACTATTCTCCTTACCTTCTTATTAGCAGGCAGAAGCTCCTGATATATAGTCTGGGACAGAAATTAGGGTGTAGTGAGTATAGAAGGGAACATGCCACAGTTTTAGAGAGTCTGAAGCAGCAGGAGCATTTGAAAAGTGTGCAAAGTCAGCTTTACCTTAACTAATTTCATTGTCAGCCAGTTCACACACATTTTGTTCCTCTATATCCATTTGTTTCCATACTTTAGGATTATAAGTTGATCCAGCACACAATACTGTGTCACACCTAGGACTAAGGATAGCGTATAACTGGACCTTAGAATGGCAGGACTTAACGTCCAAGAATAGTCAAAATACTTGCCGAGGTCAGGGACACAGAATCAGACACAAAGATGAGGTAAAGCCAAAAGTCAACGATACCAGATATCAGGGAAGTCAAAACAAAGCCAAAGTCAAATACCAGAAAATCAAGATCAGGAACACACTCTTGGATAACCATTGGTATGAAACCACGACAGGGCAATGAGCAAGAGGAGAGTTGGGTTTAAATACCCCTTCTGTGGATCCGATTGGCTGTAACCGGCCTTTGACCCCAAAGGCAATTACCAGGTTTCCATGTGCATGATTGCTGCTCGGCACAACTTTTCCTGTCAGGACGGTAATGTTGCTCGGCACAACTTTTCCTGTCAGGACAGTAAATGCCATTAATCACATTTTTATGTGCAGATCAATACGTGACACATGTATAGAGTAGTAAAACAAAATATACATTTTATTTAAAGCAATGGGCCTATACCAAGGGCATGGGTCTGGAGCTGCAGCTCCATCATCCCTATGTTAATCTGGCCCTGCCAGTAAGGCTTGTCATTACTAATTCTTATAGAGAATTACTGGAGCATGGCATTGGTGGACAGTCTGGCTAAAATACAGGGAGAAATAAAGGGGAAATAACATGCAATCAGAGAAGGAGCAAAAAATCTGATCAAAATAAAGATTAAAACAGATACTTCTAAAGCTCGTTTTTACACTATTTAGCACTAAAAGCATAAAGTTATAATCACCTGCTTACATTTTTGTGTAGCTTAAATATAATGAAACACCAAAGTGGATATAATAACTAAAGAGAATGTGGGGGAGGGGGCTGGCTGTTGGACTGAGCAGACATGTTTGAGAAGAGTTCCTCATCAAATGCTCATTATCTAGTGCTGTATGTAACGGATCGACGGGCCCCCCGACTGGGTACCTCCGTTGATGGATGCTCCTAGTGCTTCTTGAGGGCTCCAAGCACTCCAGTCGACACCATAACCACTGTGGACTCCTTCAGAGAGCAAGACAGGAACAAGCTCTTACAAGAGCTTAGCAGTCAATATAGCAAGAGAGTATGCAGAGCATAGCAATCCCTTGTAGCAGATTCCCCCAATAAGAGACGGCACTCCAAATTGATGGTGAAGTAGAACTGAACTTTTAATCAAACACTCTGCTTTTATGCCCATTTTACAAACATAGTACCGCCCACAGGGTTTTGTAAAACAACCAATCAATACATTACAACACAGCTAAACACTCCCATTCATTACATCAGAAATCCTCCCCTCTGCCTGTGATACAATTATCTCAACACAATAGACTAACTTAATTATCACAGGCAGAAAATATACAGTTTTTACAAAATATTAATAACTTCCAAAATATACATGCCATTCACATAAAACATACATTCTCAGAATCAGCATACTTGAAATATAAACATACTCAAAAATCAGGGCAATCCATTCAGGGGTTAAAAAGTTAGGTGGAGGTCCCTTTATGACCGACCGCAAGCACATTTTCCTGCCCAAAACAGTTCCATAGATTTGGGCTGTGCAGTCGGTCAATTTCTCACTGAAAAATGGCTAAGTCCCATTCGAACAAGCGTTCGAATCTCCAGCCACAGTGTCGAAGTGGAGTAGAAGGTAAGGGTCAGCGGTTCGTCTAAACGTGTAGCCGATTTCAGTTCCATAGATTCAGGGGCACACACCTCTGACAGCGTTCGAATGAACAAAGATGGCCGCTGCCACGTGTTCGTTTGTACGAACGGCGGCAAACCCAGCGGTTGGCAATTTACCTACAGCAAGCTCCCAGCCTGGGAGGTAAATTGCCTGCATGCTTTCACTTCTGGGTGGTCCGCCTGTGTGGTACTTCTGGGTGGTCCGCTTGTGTGGTACTACAGTAAGCCCCATTTACTAAACCAAGTGGGAGAAAGCCACAAACAAAGGATTTTAAATGTCTGGGGACATAGTCTTAAAGGGACATTGTTCTCCAAAGTCATACACAGTCCAATTGAAATCCATTATACCCAAATAAGTTTCTTAAAAGGCAATACATCCCAGGGGCCGTAGTCCCAGGGCAGGAGGCAGGCAAGCAGCCCCCTCTAAAAACTCACGGCAAACGCCCTTAAAGGGGTAAGTTTGCTACACTGTACCTCAGCCCACACGACATGGAGTTCCAGATGTGGACCATGCAGCCATTCCCCCCTCCCCTCTGGACCTGTGGGGGTTATCTTTGTGCACACCAGTCTGGCTAGCACTGGACATAGGGTGCTGAGCAAGCTGCGAGTGATCCCTGCAATGACCAATCTAAGATGGCCGCTACAGTTTTTAGTACAAGGCCCTCAACGGAGGCGAAGTATGAAGCGGTGGGAAACCGCTTTTTTTTTTTTTTTTTTATAAATTCTTTATTTGTGGAAAGTTTTTTTCCATTTTTTCAGAATAGGGGGTGAGGGGGTACAGAAAGTAAAAGGATGCAGAAGTTTATATATGGATACAATGTACATTGAGTGTTCACGATAGTTATACATAGTTCCATATTAAGCAAAATTTTCATTTTGTTCTGTGTCACAAAGTATATTAGTGTTTACATTTGTTATGGCAAAGTAGTATACACTATTACTTTAGTATGTGAGGTCGGAGTGAAGTCGGAGGACAATTTTATGGGGGGGGGGATTTGTCGTGCCCTAGGTCCTCCTAACGAGGCCATTGTGCAAGCCCAGGGGGTCAATCATATTGTCCCACCTGCCTGCATAGCTCATGGTGTGATTACTGGGATCTTCTCAGTGAAGGTAAGAGCTGGTTCTGCTGGTTCGGTCAGTAATGGAAGAACGTAAGTATATAAAGGGGTGAAGGGGAAGCAGTGGGAATGGAGGAGTAGGGGATAAGACAGCAGGATGTCTAGGAGAAGGAGTATTTTGAGTGAATTCCTCAGTTGCCGTAATATGTTACGTGCTGGGATTTTTTTTAAAATGTATTTATTTATATAGGGAGGGGGAATTCAAAGAGCCAGGGTTCCCAGTTTTGTTGTAGCTTTTAGGGGTGTCGTGGACCAGTGCAGAGAGGCTATCCATTGTTCTGGCCTCGTTTACTTTCCGTTGTACTGTTACCACGGAAGGAATATCTAGGTTACCCCCGCTATGACTCTTATGGTTGCTAGTGCTATTTTGGCGATGAGTTTGTTTTGGGCCCTTGGGGTATCTCTGAGGGGTTTAGACAAGAGCCATATCCACGGGTCCAATGGAATTTCTAAATGCAGAATTCGGGAGGTTAATTGTGCCACCTTGCGACACAATAGGACTATTCTATCTGTAACGGATCACCTGGCACCCCGACTGGGTACCTCCGTTAAAGGATGCTCCTAGTGCTTCCTGAGGACTCCAAGCACTGCAGCAGACACCACAACCACCAAACCGGAGAAGCATATGAATCCTCTCAAGCATATGAATGCTGTAGACAGTTGAATAGGAACCATACAAATAGGTTTACTCTCTTAGCAGTCAAACTGGAACAGCATACAATGAATCCTTCCCCCAATAATGAGACGACATGGCTGTGATATGCTTACTGAACACAATGGGTAATCTAATTATCACAGCCAGAGAAATACAGTTTCATAAAACACATCACAGGGACCCCAAAACATGCAATAACCCCATAAAAAGTATATCCTTGGAACTGGGGGATCTGGGTGAACCACATATCCAAAATTCACCCAGATCCGTTCAGTTCTTTGGAAAATACAGTTTAATGCAGATTCTGCAGAACATATACAGGCTAAATGAAAACAATCACTGTATAATGTGTCCCCTGCTGTATAGTCCAAAACCACTGCATGATGTCTCTGTGCACCAAATACTGGCGAGATGGCACCGTGTTGAAAAGTCCAAACAGTGTCTGGGAGTTAAAATGGCCGCCATCCATTGTTCTCACCATGTGCTTCTGATACAGGAAATGGTGGCCACCCAGTAACTCCACAGTATGTCCCCAGATGGTTCTTAAAAGGGCCAGCAGCAGCACAACACAAATCCATTATGCCCAAATCATGTCTTTAAAGGGCAATACATCCCAGGGGCCATAGTCACATGGCAGGAGGCTTCTCCAGTGCATAGTGGCGAGGTTGGTTCCTCCACACTATCGCATGCCCACCACATGTGAATGTAGGAGCCCTTTTCCCCACATCCCTTCCAACGACGGTCTGAGTCTGTCCTGCCCATCTGTTTTACCCGGAGCGGGGTAAGGTACCAATGTAATAGTGTTTTGTATGCCTGCTCCTTGTGAGTCATGCAGATCACGACCCAGTAATTGGGGTCCCCAATAGGACCAGGGGTCAAGTCCTGGGAAAAAAAGTGTGGGAACTCACCCAAGATCCACTCCCCCGCCCCTCCCCCCCCAAAAAAATATATATTTCGCAGAAAATTCAGTGCAACATTTATTGTAAAGTGCCAGTTTACACAAACAACTGCAAAATTCACATGCAATAAACAAATTTATATAGAACAGGTGAAATGAATTAAATTAGCTATGCAATAAACAAATTAATATAGAACAGTTCTAACAACTGTGATAAAGTGAATGGTGTTGTTTGGGAGGGAGTTAACTTGTTAGTCAAACTAACAGAATAATCACCACAATGGGTGATCTTTCCCTCGCAGGGAATTTCTAAAACAAATAGTGTATACAAACTAAACACACAGCCCATTAGAAAATATCCCACAAACTGGAATAACGTTGCCCTTGCCGTGCAAGATTATCAACTTTTCGAGATTTAGTATCATCTGCGCTGCGATGTGTGGTCAGCCATTTTGTGACGTATGGTAAAGGATCCCATAAATGCACTGCTGTCACCACTGGTTTTAGATTTTCGGGAATCTCTGCACCACCATTATCAATGTAGTCTCTGAAACCTTCACAGATGGATGCATAGCTGAGACGGAATCTTTTGCACAGCTGCTCCAGCTTCGCTTCACCTTCAAACCACGGACTGTCCACATTGATTGGCCAGCGCTGTGAATTCAGAATTTCAGAGACAAGAGTTTCAAATTCACCTGACTGTGATGAAGCTGCAGGTCTGTTGCTCGCAGTTAAAGCAAAGAGTCTGGAGCGTAAATTATCCACCAAACTTTGATAAAATTGAGGGAGATTTATCCTCACTTGGCCTTTTGTACTCTCTGGATTGATGGTCACACCTTTGAAATTCCCTTTCTCCAGCGATTCCATTACTTTTTTCAGATGTTTGCCAGGCATGTCTTTCATTTTTTCAACGGCACGAACTGAACGATTAATCAGCTGATAGGCTCGTGGAAGTGTGATGTCATCTCTTTGCAGAGCTTCAGATAACAGTCCCATTTCCTGAACAGCATCCGCAACCCCTGCAAGGTTTAACAAATAATCTACTGATGTCAAGACCTTGTTAAGGCCACTAAATACAGATTTCTGCTTACTGTTATTAGCTGAACTTAAGCTTGCTTTCAAGAAATGACTGTGTAGGGCAGGATATGACTCCCAAACTGCTCGTATAGCTCTCTGGCTTGAAGCAACCCATCTAACTGAAAAAACTTTTCCAATTTTAAGAATTTGTACTTCTAATTCTTTTGCACATTCTGAGAGCTCTGCCAGATTTTTGGGTGACTGATGATACACAGCATACAACTTCTCAAAAAATGAGGTTACATGATGAAGACCAGGAATAGAATCAATTGTATCTGAAATGCACAATTCAAGCCTATGACACAAGCAGTGCCATTTCACAATCTGTGGATATTTTTGACTGAGTCGTTCCAGAACACCCGACTTTCTTCCAAGCATTACACTTGCACCATCACTGCAAGCCCCAATCCAGTTCTCGGCAAGAAAGTCATTACTGAACCCAAATTTAGAAAGACAAGCTAGAAGAGTGGCTTCAATAGACTGTGCATCTGCTTTAGGCAAATCAAGCAAATCAAGAAAGAAAGTGACTGGGTCTTTTCCGTTAACAGAGGCACGAATATAAACTATTAACACTGAATGGGTAGAAACTGTTGTAGACTCATCAATATAAACAGAAATTTTTGGAGCCTGCTCAACAATTGCTTTGCAAAGCTTTTTTCTCATTTCACTAGCAATGCAATCTATTATTTGTGCTGCTGTGTACTCACTATGGAGAATACATCCTAAGTCAGCTCCATTTGCAACCTGCAAGCTGATAAGATCTCTGAAGTCTGTGAAAGGGCGATTTTTTTTCGCACAAAAGTAGGCAGTGCGAAATACCTTAGTAGTGGACGCAAACTTATGCTTCTGCTGTTCAGCAATATTGGATTGTAGAATCTCCTTTCTGGATACTGCTTGGATATCTCCTGCCTTTACATGTGCTTCTGAAATCTTATGTATGTGGATTTTTTTACGTAGTGAGGTCAACATATCTTTTTTTGTTTTGCCATATGGTGTAATTGTACCAGTGGTCCATTCTTGAGAAATGGATACACCCTGTGAAACAGACACTCCAAGGTGTTTAACCTCGCGACACACTTTGCACCCTAAAAGACCATTGTCTACAAACAGCCAAGGGTACTTTTTTTTAAATTCTAGCCACTGATTCTGGTCCCAACATTCTGGAAGAATGTTATTACTGACATCGGCATCTTCAGCCACATCAGTAACCATGTCCACTACAGCCGATTCACTGACTGATGTAGTTTCTGCAGCGGACACCGTCTGCTGAAGCAAAGGCTCAGACTGAGTGGAGCAACTTGCAGAATCATCATGTGATTTTTTATTGGATGCCTTCGTGAAGAAATCCGTAATGCTGCTTTTTCGTTTGCTCATTTCTGTACAAATAAAAACTATTTTTAAAAAATGGTGTAAAATAATTTTCTGATTAAAAAATAAAATTCTGATAAAAAGACCTCTTTAATTAAAGGACCACTATAGTGCCAGGAAAACATACTCGTTTTCCTGGCACTATAGTGCCCTGAGGGTGCCCCCACCCTCAGGGTCCCACTCCCGCCCAGCTCTGGAAGGGGGAAAAGGGTTTAAACTTACCTTTTTCCAGCGCTGGGCGGAGAGCTCTCCTCCTTCGTTCCGCCCCGTCGGCTGAATGCGCACGCGCGGCAAGAGCTGCGCACGCACTCAGCCGGTCGCATAGGAAAGCATTTACAATGCTTTCCTATGGTGTGTTACAATCACAGTGAGAAGCACGCAAACGCCTCTAGTGGCTGTCAATGAGACAGCCGCTAGAGGCTTTGGGGGAAGGCTTAACCCATTAATAAACATAGCAGTTTCTCTGAAACTGCTATGTTTATAAAAAAAATGGGTTAAGCCTAGCTGGACCTGGCACCCAGACCACTTCATTAAGCTGAAGTGGTCTGGGTGCCTAGAGTGGTCCTTTAAAGAATTCCCCATCGTTTTGTTATTACTTCTCATTGTGAAAAACTCTTTTGTCTCTGGTGGCAGTGGTGGGGGTGGCCCAGTGACTGTGAGGTGTAGGGTAAGGCACAAATCAGCCCAATTGTATGAAATAAAATGAATCATTATTCTAAATTTTTTTTTTTTTTAAATGATCTAACAATTAGTCTCATATATTGGTCTCCAGTCCAGTGGATGTGACACAGATCTCAGTTATTTTACATATGGTTTGTGATTCTGTTTGCCACCCTTTAGTGACTGTGTTTTTTAAGCCCTTAAGGACTGAGCCAAATGTACATGTTGTGATCAAAACAAAATGTAAACAAAAACAGGAATTTGTGCTATATGTCTGTTCAGGTGTAATTCGCCTCTTCATATTATGTGCACCTACACTTATTATATATTATTTTATTCAGGGGAAACAGGGCTTTCATTTAACATCAAATATTTAGGTATGAAACATAATTTAATATGAATAAAATATAAAAAAAATGGAAAAAAATAAGAATTTTAAAACAAATCTTCTACGTGACATTTTAACTGTGTCATAATACTGTTTGCTTTTACTGCAATAATAAACACATATTTGTATTCAGCGATGTCTCACATGTAATACAGTACCCCCATGTACAGGTTTTATGGTGTTTTGGGCAGTTACAGGGTCAAATATAGCATGTTAAATCTTTCAGTTTTTTCACATTGAAATTCACAGGAATAAGATTTACCCCCATGGTGGCATACCATTTGCAAAAGTAGACAACCCAAGGTATTGCAATGGGGTATGTCCAATCTTTTTTAGTAACTGTGACTAAGTGGCTACTAAATAAGTCTGAACATACCACATACCTAGGGTTGTCTACCATTGCAAATGGTATGCCATCATGGGGGTAATTTTCATTCTTAAAAGGCAACATAACCAAACTGGCAAATTTCAATTAGAAAAAAACTGAAACGCAAGCTTTATATTTGACTCTGTAACTTTTGAAAACCCCATAAAACCTGTACATGAGTGGTACTGTTATACACGGGAGACTTCGATGAACACAAATATTAGTGTTTAAAAACAGTAAAATGTATTACAACAATTATATCATCCGTGTAAGTGCTATTTGTATGTGAAAAATGCAAAAAAATTTCACTTTCACTGACGATATCATCACTGTAATACATTTTACTGTTTTGAAACACTAATATTTGTGTTCAGCAAAGTTTTCCGAGTAAAACAGTACCCCCCATGGACAGGTTTTAGGGTGTCTTGGAAAGTTACAGGGTTAAATATAGTGCTAGCAAATTAAATTCCCTGGATTTCGGCCTGGGTTGTCCGGCAGGTCCCACAAATTGTAATTAATAAAAATACCTAATTATGTAAAATTATTACATAAATATATACGTAGAATTATTTTATATATATATACACACGTGTGTATATATATATCTATATATAATTAAAAAATGTTTTATTTATATATAGATATATATATATATAGTTATGTATATAGATGTATATATTTTGTTCTACGTGTATTTTGATAGCAATATATATTAATTTTAAATTTAATTTTTTAATTTTATTTTTTAACGTATTTACATATTTATTTTATATTATTTATAAATATATATAATGAAAACTATATATATATTTAATCAATATCATTGTACGTGTACTTTGATATATATAATTATATATATTAATATCAAAATACACTTAGACATGGATGGTTTGGGCGTTCTATGCCGCCCTCCGGCATTTAGAGCCGCTTCCCTAAGGACAGCATAGAATGCCCGCCGTCCTTAAGGAGTTAAACAAATGTGGTGATATTAGGGTTATTTGATTTATTTTTACACTAGCCCCCCACCCCCTCCATCCACCCTTCTCCAACCACCCAGCCCTCATCTCCATCCACCATCCCCCCCTCTCCAACCACTCAGCCCCCTTCTTCAACCACCCAGCCCCCATCTCCATTTACCCTACCCCCCTCTCCAACCACTCAGCCCCCCTCTTCAACCACCCAGCCCCCATCTCATCCACCCTACCCCCCTCTCCAATTACTCAGCCCCCCTCTTCAACCACCCAGCCCCCATCTTCAACCACCCTACCCCCCTCTCCAATTACTCAGCCCCCCTTCTTCAACCACCCAGCCCCCATCTCCATTTACCCTACCCCCCTCTCCAATTACTCAGCCCCCCCTCTTCAACCACCCAGCCCCCATCATATATACTTACTTTTCTGAAGACTCAGGGGTGCTGGCTGGCTTGGCCTCAGGTGTGCTCCTTCCTTCTCACCGTCACGGTTGCCGACACGACACGTGACTCCGCCTCCGCGTGATGTCACAAAACTCCGCGTACGCAAAGGGCAGTGGAGGTCGGAGGAGGAGCAACCCGCAAGTACGTCCTCCGCTCCTGAGTCCTGACTCCTTCACTATGCGATGCCGCTCGCTCGCATAGTGAAGGCTCTGCTCAGGAGGAGCACCGGCTGGGCTCAAGAGGCTGCTGCCCTGGTCCTGCAGGAGCAAAGGGAACGGCGTTCCTGCCATGGAAAAAGTGCAGGAACACCGTTCCCACGCGTTCCTGCAGGACTCGAGCCCTGAATAGGATCTAAGTCCCTCTCCCAGGTCAATTTGTACGTTAGTGAGTTGTCACCAGTGTTTTGGGTGATGAGGGTGTAAATTGTGGAGATTTGCCCTTTCTGAATCGGATTCTGGATACACGATCTCTCAAATGGTGTTAGGGTTTTTTTCCCCATTTGTATATTGGCTAGGGAGGTCAGAAAGCTCCTAATTTGTATATAGCTGAAAAAGTCGAATGTTGTGAGGGGTGTGTTTTGGTGGATGTCTGCAAAGGGAATAAGTGCCCGGTTGGTGTAAAATTGGTAAAACCTGACCCAGTTATTGTCCTCGAATCCAGCAAAATCTTTGGGGTGCATACCGGGGGGGAATGGGCGTGAGGGGTGATGTGTTGGAGACAAGTTTGCATTTAATTGCAAGCTTGTCCCAGACCTTGATGGAAGTGAGAAGTTCAAAAGAAGTAGGGGGTAGCTGGGGCCTTGCATGTTTTGGTAGCCAAATGTACAGGCAGAAGTCTCTGCCTAATATGGAGTGATCTATGTCTATCCATCGCTTGTAACCGTACAGTGCATGCGTGCTGCATGAAAGTAATGGGTGAAATTTGCCAGTCTGAGTCACCCTGCTTTATTGAGGAGGAAGAGGGTGTGACGTTTAACCCTGGCTTTTTTATTGGCCCAGGTGAATTTATCTATGTGTGTTTGGAGTGTTTTGAAGTCGGGTGTGGAGATTGGCACTGGGAGGGTTTGGAAAAGGTATAGGAACCTTGGGAGAGGGTTCATTTTAATAGAAGCTAGATGGCTTAGCCATGAAATGGCATGCTATTCCAGTTGTTTAGGTCTTGTAATGCTTTGTGGAGTAAAGGAGTATGACTGTGCTTGTGTGTTTGGGAAAGATCAGCAGGGAGATTTGTGCCTAGGTACTTGATCGCAGAGGTTTAAAATCGGAATGGATAGAGTCCCTGGAGAGTCGTAAGGATAGCCGGGTGCACTTGTATAGGGAGTGCTTCAATCTTGTCCACGTTCAATTTATATCATGAGACTTTTGCGTAATTGTTCAATGCTTCTAATAAAGGAGGCATAGAGCTTGTGGGGTTTGTTATCGTCAACAATAAGTCATCTGCATATGTGGCTGTTTTGTATTTTTCTCCACGTATGTTTATACACTTAATATTTGTATTTGTTTGTAGGAGTGGTTCGAGGGATAACGCAATAATATCAGGGCATTCCTGACGTGTTCTGTTGAGAATTTTGAAGGAGGGGGGTTGTGAGGAAGGGAGGAGTAGGATGACAGTGGGGGAGAAGTATAGTGTTTGTAGCACTTCTATGAAGGGTCGGGGTAAGCCAAATTTTCGTAGGGTGGTGAAGAGGAAGGGCCAAAGCAATCTGTCAAATGCCTTCTCGGCATCTAGGGATAGGATTAGAGTGGGGATCTGTCAAGTGTTTGTGTACCATATAAGGTCATACATCCAGGGACAGATTAAGAGCCCAGTGCTGACAATTATGACAAATTCTTATTGACCAAAAACACTAAAACAGTTCTACCTCCCAAGCGTCATGTATCTGATGGAGATGGTGCTGGAGGGAAACTCATAGGATGCAGCTATGAGAAAACACATACCCTATGCTAATCTCACACTTTCAAGTAAATCCATACTCCTTAACAGCAATGTCCAGTAAAGCAGGAAGTCTATGGATGGGGTAAAAGGGTGGGCCACTGACACAAATCACATAATCAGAACTGCTGAAAGGGGTGAACATACCCAAAAAGGGGGCATGTCTGTGTCCCCATGTCTCCCAGTCCCTTAGTGTCTGTGTTCCTATGTCTCCTAGTGTCCACATGTCACTAGGGCACATTGAGAGAAATTGGGACATTGGGAGACCTGGGGACACTGAGACACTTGGGGACACTGGGAGACATGGGGACACTGGGTGGCTTTGATACACGTGGGGACACTGGGAGACATGGGGCACTGAGACTTGATAAAGGCCTGGGTACAGGTCCAAATGTTGCGGTATCCAATAAACCTGCTTAAGTCTATCACAGTGAGTGCCTGAGATTTTCCTTTTATACTAGGGGACACTGAGACACTTGGGGGCACTGTGAGACATGGGAACACTTGGAGACTAGGAGACACTACAGACACTGAGAGACACCAGGGACACTGGGAGACATAGGGCACTAAGACGCTCTGATACATAGGGGGCACTGTAATACATAGGGGACACAGGAGACTTGATAAAGACTGACCTGGGTACAGGTCGAAATATAGCGATGTCCAATAAACCAGCTTAAATCTATCATAGTGGGTGCCTGAGATTTTTCTTTTATACTAGGGGACACTGAGAAACTGGGAGACATGGGGACACTGGGAGACGTTGGGACACTGAGTAACTGGGAGACTAGGGGACTTTGGGAAACTAGGAAGCACTGAGACACTAGGGACACTGGCACACTACGGACACTGAGAGACACCATGGACAATGGGAGGCATGAGGATACTGAGATACTAGGGACACTGACTGGGAGACATGTCTCCCAGGTCTGAAAGTTGCCCAGTGTCCCCATGTCTGGTCTTCTGGGAAATAAGGTCCCAGGCCGGATGGGGGGGATTAGCAATATTCTGCAGAAGAAATTTTGTAGGGAGGAATGAGGATGTAATATGTACAGTAAGGAACACGGTGGTCCCATCCCTCCCCCCTGAGCTTAAAGGTTAATACGTCCCCATGTCTCTCAGTGTCCCCTAGTGTCTCAGTATCCCCATGTCGCCCAGTGTCCCCTAGTGTTTGTATGCCCATGTCTTCCAGTGTCCCTTAGAGTCTGTGTCCCCATGTCTCCCAGTGTCCCCATGTCTCTAGGACACTAGGGGACACTTAGAGGCATTGGGACACTGAGATACGAGGGCACACTGAGATACTAGGGGACACTGAGATACTAGGGAACACTGGGAGAGACATGGGGACACTAGGGGACTCTTGGAGACTAAGGGACTCTGGGAGACAATGGGACACAGACACTATGGACACTGAGAGACATGGGGACACTGAGAGACACCAGGGACACTGAGAGACATGGGGACACTGAGAGACTAGGGGCTACTAGGAGACATGGGGCCACTGTGTCCCTAGTGTTTTAGGGTCCCCATATTCCCCAGTGTCCCTATGTCTCCCATTGTCCCAATGTCTCAGTGTCCCCAAGTCTGTCACCGTTCCCCATGTCTCACAGTTTACCCTAGTGTCTCAGTGTCCCCAGGTCTCCAACTGCCACCTAGTATCTCAGTGTCACCATAGGGCAGTAATGGGCAGTTTCAGGTGGGACTTGTCGAGTTTGGGGAGGAGGCATATGTTCGCTTGTAGCATGTCTGGTGGTAGTGGTTCCCCCTCTAGTAGTGCATTGAACAGGTTGCATAGATGTGGTATTAGTACTGGGGCAAAGGTTTTATAATATAATCCTGAAAACCCGTCTGGGCCCGGGCATTTATTTGGTTTAAGGGTTTTGAAGGTGTTGGAGATCTGTTCCAGTGTGATAGGAGTTGCCAGTTTGTTGGCCCGCACGGGGGTGAGGGATGGCAAATTAATTGAGTTAAGGTAAGTGTCTGTCTGCGATGCGGCCACCTCTGGTGTGAGGCGTGATTGCGGGCTATGATCATAGAGGTTGGTGAAATATTCCTGGAAGATTTTATCTATTTGGTCTGGGAGGTCGTGTGTTTGGCCATCCGGGGAATTGATTTTATCTATGTGTTTGCGTTTTTATCTGCGCTTAAGTTTGTGAGCTAGGAGGAGTGTGTCTGCCTTGTTGGACGTTTCATAATATAGCTGCCAGGTCCATTGGAGGACTTTTATGGAGTCTTTGGCCATAAATTCTTTTATCGTATTTTGGTATTTGGAGATATTCACGTTGAGTTCTGGGGTGGGATTGCTCTTGAGTTTAGTCTCCAGGGTGCGTAGTTCTGTTAGTGTTTGCTCTAGGAGTGCGAAGCCAGGGTAATTAGAAGCCAGGGTAATTAGTATGCCCCTGAGGACTGTCTTGTGAGCGGCCCACAAGGAACTTTTGGTGGAGACAGAGTCCTTGTTCAGGTCGAAGTAGTCCTTGATAGCTTCCTTGATGTTCGGGTTGTGTAATAAGGTGGGGTTGAGTCGCCAGGACCAGGTTTTAGCCATATTGGGTAATGTGATTTGCAGAGTGATGTCTGCGTGGTCAGACCATGTTATGGAGCCAATTGATGTGGATGTGACCATGGGTGCCAGGGAGGCGGAGATTTAAAAAAGGTCTATACGGGAGTGTGATTGGCAGGGGTGGGAGAAGAAGGAATAGTCCCTGGAAGTTTGGATTCTCCAGGTGTCTAGCAGGTGTGTGCGGGATGTAAAGATTTGGAAGAGTTTATCTGATTTAGTCGTAGGGGGTGGCGGTTTGTGGAAGATATAGCTCTGCATCTGTCCATTGAGGGGGATAGGGTGGCATTGTAATCTCCCCCTACTATCAAATGGTGTGAGGAGAACAGCGAGGTCTGCATGGTCTGCCAGAAAGAGCTGTTAGGTGTGTTAGGTGCATATAATGAGGTTAGTGCATATTTTTGGGGGCCTATTCGTTCCGTTACGTAGCGACCTGTTGTGGAAATAAGGTCTGCACATATTTCCTAGTTAGAGAAAATGTCTATTTACTCATTTCACGGTATATTATAAAGCTAAGCACACATGTTTAATCAAAATGGCTGCTAGAAGCTTCTAACCCCCCTCCTCCCTCCCCCCCTCCTTTCATAACACCAACTAACTACCTCGTGCAGCAAAGATGGCGCCGGGAAACCGTGGGAGACCCTCATGGCCCCGGTGACATCACCTACAGTAGGCAGAGCATTAGAGCAACCACTTAACACCTAACCAATTATTGATGTATTATTCCATGTTATCTCTGACAATGCTTATGATGTAATTCTGCTTTAAAAGGGACCTGCCGTCCCCTCTGAATAAACTTTCCTCAAGTTATTCAACAACCTGGAACCTGTGTCTGGTGTGAATTACTTCAGGGAGCGTGCACGCATTGTTTCATTGATTTAGCCAGGGGCAGATACACAAAGAAATAATCAATACTTTGATTGATTTTTCCATTTCAATTGGCGCCCAACGTGGGGCCCACCGGAGGGCCGTTTCGGAGGGCCGGAACCAACGGACCGGAGCGGACCGCCGGAAAGTGGGACAAGCGGAGCCTGATCACCTCCATAATACAGCCGTTGTCTGTGTTATTCTCCTGTTTTGTGTCGGTGTGTCTCCGAGTCCACTTCTGGCTTCCAGAAGGCTACCAGAGACAGGTAATTAACTCATCCGGTGTGCCTTTTTAAGGTGAACCTGTCGATTGTCTATCTGCCTCCTGTATTCATTTGTATGTGTGTGTGTGTTTCTTGTATTTTTAAAAATATGTTTGCTTGACTGCCTAGCGGGCAGGGAACGCATTTAATATGTTAGCTTGACTGCCTAGCGGGCAGGGAACGCATTACAGCCGGTGGGGCTGGGATTATATGTTAGCTTGACTGCCTAGCGGGCAGGGAACGCATTACAGCCGGTGGGGCTGGGATTTTATGTTAGCTTGACTGCCTAGCGGGCAGGGAACGCATTACAGCCGGTGGGGCTGGGATTTTATGTTAGCTTGACTGCCTAGCGGGCAGGGAACGCATTACAGCCGGTGGGGCTGGGATTATATGTTAGCTTGACTGCCTAGTGGGCAGGGAACGCATTACAGCCGGTGGGGCTGGGATTATATGTTAGCTTGACTGCCTAGCGGGCAGGGAACGCATTACAGCCGGTGGGGCTGAGATTTGGTTTGATTATTGCAGTGTTTTTTATTGGTACCTGTGTTATACCGGGACCAGCCTGGTGGGTGAAGGTTGGGGATTGCTATACCTCGATCACTTGGCACCAGTGGTGTTAACATGTACATGGCCATTTTACTCTCTGTCATTCTGTGGTTTTTGTTTAATTGTTGTTACAGTGTGGGTACCCTTGGTGTGTGTGTGTGCATTGTGTTCTGGATTCCGGAGTCTACGCTCATTTATATGTTTGTGATTTTTGCAAATGTCTTCTCATTAGCGCAGCCACGTTCATCTTCTCCCTTGTTCTTTATCTTTCCTGTGCCTGTTGTCCAGAGCTGTGTTAGTCACCCACGCTCATTCGCTCCCGTCCGTGACCACCACCCCGGGTGGGCGGATTTCCGTGACTGGTCTACGTTTGGGGAAGACGCACGGGGCTCAAGTTCTCGTGGCAGTCGAGCACTGTAGACACTCTTTTTCCTTTATACCTCCTCTATTTATCTGTCTTTAGCGCGTGGCACGCTCCGTTTACTCAAAATGGGACAGGAACACGCTAGACCTGCTAAGGGCCTGTTGGCTTGTGACATTGTAAAAGAAAGGGCAGGGGAAGATGCAATGTTGAAACTTAGAAAGATTGCTAAGGTGTGTGGCTTTCAGATGTTGCCCAGTGGAAGATTACAGCCTGAGTTTTGGAGGAAGTTACTCATAGACAAGGAAGGGTTGTTGTTGGATAACGGACTCACAAAGGTTGCAGAGGCTTGGTATCGGGTAGCTAGAGGTTTGAAACGAGAGGGATGGGTCGAGGAAGAGTTGGAGTTTGAGGGGCAAATCGTGTATGTTTACCATAGGAGTGTTAACAATGATGATGTTGTTTCTATTGTCCCACGACCACCGCCCTATGATGGCGCTCAGAGCGCGACCGTAAACTCCCGCCCCGCTTCCCCCGTCACAGTGCAAACTCCACCCCCCGGGGGTGTGCCTTCAGCTCCCACCCCCCTGTGCCCCGTACTTGGTGTGGATGGTGCTTACTATTACCCAATGCCGCTTCACTCGTTTCCACCCACTCCCATGCATCAACCTTCCTGCGACCCCGCCCCCTCCATTAACCATTCCTCCGCTATGTCCGTTGAAGCTCCCTCACCTCCCCCGCTACCACTCCCAGTGCCTGTACCCACTCCGACTCCTCGTCAGGATCCTATCCCGTCTATTCCCGTTTCACCCATCGAAGTACCCTCCCCATCTTCCTCTCCCTCCATTTCCACATCGAGTACCCCATCCTTAGCATTACCCGCTCCCTCACCCTCCTTATCTGGTCCCCCGACCCTTGCCCGTTCCACCGACCCCGTTCCTCAGGACCCCTGTCCCCCCACGGATCCTCCTTCTCCCGTACCCCCGGACCCTGACCTCTCCTCCTTCCTTGCTAGCCTTTCGAAGGTGCTTGTCCAGCCCGTTAGCCCCAGTCCCCTTGCCTCTGCTCCCTTGTGCTCAGACCCCCTCTCACCCTCCAGGACCCTTGCCTCCTCCTCCCTTTACCTCGTTGCCTGGCTGATTTGCCGTCCCTAATCTCTGCCCTCACCGCCCTGACCCAACCCCCCGTTACCACCCCTACTCCAGCGTTACCTCCTCCCGAAGTCCTGGCCCCCTTTACCTCGTTGCCTCCTCCTCCCTCGGCTGATTTGCCGTCCCTAATCTCTGCCCTCACCGCCCTGACCCAACCCCCCGTTACCACCCCTACTCCAGCGTTACCTCCTCCCGAAGTCCCGGCCCCCTTTACCTCGTTGCCTCCTCCTCCCTCAGCTGATTTGCCGTCCCTAATCTCTGCCCTCACCGCCCTGACCCAACCCCCCGTTACCACCCCTACTCCAGCGTTACCTCCTCCCGAAGCCCCAGTCCCCTCTACCTCGTTGTCCCCTCCTCCCCTGTCTGGTTTAATGCCCCAACCCTCCACCCATGTTATCGTGACACAGCCCCCTGTCCCTATCCTCCCGACCCCTCCCCCGGCGACCCCCGACCTGTCCATGATCAATGACCTGTCTAACTCGATTTCCGCCCTCTTCTCTGCTGTTACCTCCCTGGTTAATTCCGCGATCCCTGTG
This sequence comes from Pelobates cultripes, assembly GCA_933207985.1. Taxonomy (NCBI): domain Eukaryota; kingdom Metazoa; phylum Chordata; class Amphibia; order Anura; family Pelobatidae; genus Pelobates; species Pelobates cultripes. The sequence goes on from OW240912.1 coordinate 288,105,107, forward strand.
CCACCTCCCTCTAAACCACCTCCTCCTCCTCCTCCTCCTCCTCCTCCACCCCCCGAACCTCCGACCCCTCCATTGTCTCCCGCTAACATCCCCGAGCCTTCCGATCCAATCTCTGCTCTTGCTCATGTCCTAAACACTCACCTCTCACTCCCCACCGAACCGGCCCCCATGACAGCCCCTTCCACGGCATTGGTTCCTCATGTCCCTTCTGCCAGTCCTACTTACCCAATCATGGTGGTTGGGTCCGAGGTGTCTGCGTCATCGGACCAGCCCTATGCGATGGGTGCCTCCCCCCAGGCCTCGGGTTTCCACCCAACTACCTCTCCTATCACCGGCCTCCCTGTCATCCCCACCACAGCTACCCCTGAGACTACTCTTCACCCCAGCCCGGTGGTACCCGAGGAGATCGTTGTGGCGGACCAGGGCCCACCCCGCCTAGGGGGGAACAGACTCCCCCAACGGCGCTCTACCCCACAGGGGTATACCCAGATTAACCACGGTGCGGATGGTGCACCACCTATGTATGTTACCTTCAACCCTTCCCAAGCTGCTACCCTTGTGACCTCACTCGCTGATCCTGAGAAACACCCCATGCCCTTTTTCCGCAGGATGGCTCAGATCCGTAAAACATACTCCGCTGCTTGGCGGGACCTTATTAGTCTATGTGAAATAAAGGCTGGTGATGCATACTGGCCAATCATGGAACGGAGTTTTAGCGATGCACCACTTACTTCTGATACTGATTTTCGTTCTGGTGAAATTTTCTGTGAACCGCTCCGAGCCTGGGCGCAGGATAAACTAGCTGATCAAGCTACTTGCATAAATGACATAATTCAGGATAAACTTGAGACAGTTGAAAAGTACCACTCTAGGTTGACTCAGACTTTTTCAGACTTAGGGTTCAGCACCTATAACAAAGCACACACCCAGATGCTATCTGCAGCTTTTGTGGCAGGTCTTAGGGAACACATTCGTAAGGGGTTAATTTTAGCTCGGCCTGAGTATAGAATTATTCCACTGGACACTCTTTTGTTGGTAGCCAAGGGCTTAGAATCTGTTTTGCAACCCACACAGCGAAGAACTAGTCCTCTGATGTACACTACCTCCACCCCTATTGCAAGTTCTAACCAAGTTCCTCAGATACTCCCCCAACAGTACACTCAGTCACCCCAGACACTGCCTGCACCAATCCCCTTCTCCCAGGACCGGACTATCACGACAATCCGGACCTGTTTTAATTGTAATCAGCCAGGTCACTTTAGAAGAGATTGCCCACACCCTAGAGTGATCCGCCAGCAGACTCCCCGGTACCCAAGTCCCCATGTCACCGGCTACAACAACTTCCCCTCCACTGGTTATCTCCCTGCCCTGCCCCATCCACAGTTGCCTCAGCTTCCTCCTCCACCACCACCTCCTCCTCCTGAATACACCCAAGCCCGGCTCCCTGCATCAGAAGCCCGTGCATACACTTCGGCCTCCGCTGAAGGGTATGACAATGATGATTTCCAAGACAGCCAGCCACAGCCCCGCCATACCATCCGTCCATCCCGTCCCCCCATGCATTCTGCTAACCCCCCTTCCACTTCCCGCCGGTACCAGGGACCGGATCAGGCCCACCTGGATTTATTACAATAGGTAACTGGCAAGCCTGTGTCAGCAACCCCTGCCATGGCAGTGTCTGCGGGGGATGGGGGAGGGCCTTTGGCTACTGTAGTTCTCCCCGTGGAGGGTCACCCAACCACCTTTTTAGTTGACACAGGTGCAGCCCGTAGTGTCCTTAGGGAACAAGACCTGCCAGACCCTTCCTTCCTATCTGACACCGATGTCTCCTGTGTTGGGGTGGATGGTACACCACGCAGTAACCCCCTTACTAAGCTCCTACACGTAGGATCACACATCCTCTCCCGGTTCGTTGTTTCCTCTACCTGCCCCATTAACCTCCTAGGTGCCGATGTTCTCTCTCGGCTCCAGGCTTCTATTACCTTTACTGCAGATGGCCAAGTTGAGTTGACAACCCCCTTATCACAAAAAGATACCTCTGTACTCTGCTCACTCCCCATATTGTTGAACCTAACTGACAATACAGGGAATGCACGGGTCACACATACCCCCAGTGCTCCCCCAAGAACTTTGGTCCACCGGCCCGGATGATATTGGGCGCTTACATGTACCCCCTGTCTTGGTCCAGCTCCTGCCTGGAGCACTGCCTCCTCGTAGACCACAGTATCCTCTGAAACCGGCACAAGCTGAAGCCATCACCAAACAAGTTGACAGTCTACTTGCCAAAGGTGCCCTCATCAAGTGCACATCCCCATGCAACACTCCACTTTTCCCTGTTAAAAAGCGAACTGTTAAGGGCCAACCCGACCAGTACCGCATGGTGCAGGACCTCTGTGCTGTTAATGAAGTAACAATAAAGGACACTGCTATTGTTCCAAACCCTCATACCCTCTTGTCCCAAGTTCCACCAACTTCAACAATATTTACAGTAGTGGATCTAGCTAATGCCTTTTTCAGTGTCCCCCTTGACCCTTCCTGCCGCTTTCTCTTCGCCTTCACTCATGAGGGACAACAATATACCTGGACTGTTATGCCTCAAGGAGCTCAGAACTCTCCCACACAGTTTGCACATGCCATGTCTTTGGTTTTGGACCCCTGGCAGAAATCTCATCTGGATGTCGTTTTACTTCAATATGTTGATGATCTCCTTCTCTGTGCTCCTAATTTGCTTATTGCAGAGCGTGACTCAGAAGATCTCCTATGTTTCCTCGCTGCAGCTGGTTGCAAAGCCTCCAAATCAAAGCTACAATGGTGCCGGCCCTCTGTGGTCTTCTTGGGACATTGCCTTTCCCATGGCACCAAGCATCTAACCTCACAACGGGTGCAAGCTATACTGCAACTCCCATTACCTGCAACACATCAGACTCTTCATGCCTTCTTGGGCCTCATCACCTACTGCAGGTCCTGGATACCCGAAGCATCAAAACTCATGCAGCCACTCTATGATGCCCTCAGGAGTGAGCCCTTTCACCTCACTGAAGAAACTATCACCTGTTTCCATAGTCTGAAAAGAGCTATCGCTTCTGCACCTGCTTTGGGCCTACCCAACTACCAACTTCCTTTCAATTTGTTTGTCTCTGAGAAATCAGGACATGCTTCCGGAGTCCTTACCCAGAAACATGGGTCAAGACAACGGCCTATTGGCTATTTTTCCTGCATGCTTGACCCTGTTGCAAGGGGTAGCCCCTCTTGCCTCCGAGCGGTGTTTGCCGCCAGCGCCCTCCTGGACAAGACCAATGATTTTGTTCTTGGCCATCACCTCACAGTGTTGGCCCCTCATGACATTACTGCTATCCTGCAACAAGTTCAACCTAAACACCTTTCCTCCCAACGCCACCTCCGTCTACAAACCTCCTTACTTCTACCTGACAATGTGAAACTCCAGAGGTGTCATACCCTGAACCCAGCCACTCTTCTGCCACTTCCCAAGGGGGGAATTGTGTATCACTGGTATAGTCTGGATATCAACCCAGAGGTTCGAGCAGATTTGCAACTGCCTGCACTTACACCTCCACATGATGACCAATCAGTGGCCCTACTTCACTGTACCTTGTGGTTTAAGGACGTACCAGGCCCTGATATGAACTATGAGGAAGAACTATTCCAGCTCAAAGAAATTCAAATTACCCTGACTGACTTATTCTGGGACCCCACAGGTACCATGCTCATCTTAGTCCACCTTCCAGAGAATGAAACACATCTCTATCATCATTGGGAAACAGCTATCCCGCACATACCTCTCACTAGATCTCCCGACACCCCATGGAAAGATCTAGGCCCAATGGCCAAAACCTGGAGTCGAATGACCCAAGAACAACTGACTTCTACGGGGATCAATAAAAAGACTATCAATCACTGCACAGCAGGGTACCCAAGGTACCACACAGAAGCCTGTGAAGACCCACTCACCACAGACTGTGACCTTATTGATATTCCCCATTATTGTTTTGAACAAATGAAAATGGAAATTACACATCTACCAACTGTCTATGAAGCTGCATTACTCAACCCGGATCAAACACTATTTGTGGATGGGTCAAGATTTGCTGATGAACAGGGACAATATCACACTGGGTATGCAGTCACCACGGGATGTCAAGTGTTACAAGCAGCTGCCCTACAACCAACTAAGTCTGCACAAGAAGCCGAGCTAACAGCTCTAACTGTGGCCTGCAAATTGTCTGAAGGTCTACGTGTCAATATTTACACGGATTCAAGATATGCCCTGGGAGTAGCACACGATTTTGGCCTAATTTGGAAGACCAGAGGATTTCTTACGGCTACCGGCACCCCAGTAAAACATGGGGCAGCCATTGCAGAACTGATGGATGCATTGGAACTTCCAGCAGAGGTGGCAGTACTGAAAGTAAAAGCCCACGGAAGACTAGACACAGAAGAAGCACGTGGCAACCACTTAGCTGATCAGGCAGCTAAGGAAGCAGCACGGCAAGGATGGGAAGTGGACAGAAGAGTGGCCACAGATACATTACCCATTTATACTATGCAAACACTACCTACAGATCTTAGGCTTCTGAAGGAACAACAAGCTGCTGCCACTCCCCAGGAGAAACAAAGCTGGAAGAATAAAGGAGCTGTACTTCGTGATGATGTTTACACCATCAATCTCAAGTTCTGCTTACCCAGAAGTATGTACTCAGCGGTGGTCCAATGGGCCCATGGGCCAGCCCACCTGTCAAAACTCCTGATGAACTCACTGATTGACAAGTATTTTGAAGCACCAGGCATCACTACTTTAACACAGAATTACTGTAAATCTTGTACTATATGTGCTAAATGACATCCTGGAAAAGTCATAAAAACTGCACCTAATCACCTAGCTAAGCCACAATACCCCTTTCAGAGGATTCAGATTGATCACATTCAGATGCCAAAGAGTGGACGTTATGAATATGCATTGGTTATAGTGGACATGTTTTCAGGATGGCCAGAGGCCTTCCCAGTGACTAATCTCACCGCGAGGACTACAGCCAAGTACCTTTTGACAGAAATTGTTTGCCGCTATGGGGTTCCAGAAGTAATTGAGAGTGACCAAGGGACCTCCTTCACTGCCTCGCTAACACGGGAAGTCTGGTCAGCACTGGGGGTGACCCTTGCATTCCACACACCATATCACCCACAGAGTAGTGGTAAGGTAGAGCGCATGAATGGCACCTTGAAAGCCAGAATGCTTAAAATGTCACAAGAAACTAACATGCCCTGGCCTGAGAGTCTCCCATTAGCATTGTTTAGTGTCAGGTATACTCCCAGGGGAAAATACAGCCTGTCACCTTATGAGATTTTGTTTGGTACAGCACCCAGGTTAGGTTGCTACTTTCCCCAACAGCTTCAGATTCAGTCAGACGCTATGGTAGACTATGTGACTGCCCTCTCACATGCCTTGACCAAAATACATGCCCAAGTGTTTTCTTCTATTCCAGATCCTGAGTCGAATACAGGTACACACAAGCTGCTTCCTGGTGACTGGGTTATGGTCAAGAAGTTTCTCAGGAAACACACCCTAGAACCAAGATTTGATGGTCCTTATCAAGTGCTCCTGATTACAGCAACGTCAGTTAAACTAGCTGGAAAGAGTTCCTGGATACACGCTTCACATTGCAAAAAAGTGCCTGCTCCAGAAGAAGCTGTTCCTGCTGAAATATGAATTTACCATGTGTCTTGTGTTTTCTTATGTTGTTACACTTTGCTTGGGCCCAACAAGTGGCCATAACCAAAGATAATCATGTTTACACTTTCTGGTACAATTCTTCTAATACTGATGTAGCCACATACACCTTTGATTACTGTGACATAGTTACTTGTACATTTCCACAGACACAATATGCAGCCATATACAAAGACATACCTAATAAAAAGGATCCATACATTTGTGTGACCGGAGGAGCCTGGGGACACCATTGTAGTTCATGGAAAGCTGCCGGGTGGAATACAGGTAGACCATGGGGCTACAGACCTCAGGTTGCACTGGACAGACTTGACAAAGACGGGAAGCCCCTACTTTCTAGAATGACTCTGAGTAAACCCACAGGGTCAACTCCCATTAAACTTACCCTGAATATAGAACACCCTAGCCCGAGGGACGCAGGGGAATATGTGATGGGAATGTACTGGAAGGGAGGTGGCTCACATAATGCATTGGGGACATTTTATCTACAAGATATGCTTAACTCCTCAGACTGGGTAGGGACTACACACATGGTCATTAACCCATTGAAACCACACATTAAGACCCTACATGACATGGTAGCTATAGCTAACCCCACCTTTGAGGATACCATGGCAGTAGAAACTGGGTTTTCAGACACTAATTTGTGGCTAGAGTGGATGAGGTATAATGCTAACTCGCATAATAAGACTAACTGTTATGTCTGTGGAGGAGCCAGACCCCATCTGGGAACAGTACCTCTGAGCTTACCTCCTGAAGTAGAATCATGTGTACTGAGTTTGTATGCACAATCCACCACTAACTCCTCAACATGTGAATCTTGGAAGAAAGTTTACCCAATCACCCATGGACATGTGAAACCACCTGATGGAGTCACCATCTACCCAGGTAATTACACATGCTATTCAATACCTAAAAACACTGGGTTGTATCTGGGCAAATTCCCATCAGGATATTGCTCAACTTACCATAATCCACCTGCATCACTGCTAATGAACCACACAAAGACAATCGGGGATATTTATTGGTTATGTGGTGACAAACAATTGAGGTCCCAATTAACTGGGCAATGGTGGGGGGAGTGTGCCCTAACCAAAGTCATAATGCCTATCCACATTATTCCAGATGGTAGTCATGACACGTTAAATCCTGCACATGTACACTCTAGAACCAAACGAGAAGCTCCTATCCGAGGGAGCTTCGACCCCCACGTGTATATTGATGCCATAGGTGTGCCAAGGGGGGTGCCTAACGAATTCAAAGCAAGAGATGAAGTGGCTGCAGGATTTGAATCCCTAATTCCAATGATAACTGCTAACAAAAATGTCAATTGGATCAACTACATCTATTATAATCAGCAGCGCTTTGTTAACTACACAAGGGATGCCCTACAGGGCCTAGCAGAACAGTTACAAGCCACTACTCAAATGACATTTCAGAACAGAATGGCCCTAGATATGATTTTGGCTGAGAAAGGGGGAGTATGTAAAATCCTCCCTGAGACCATGACATGCTGCACGTACATTCCAGACAACACTGGGCCTAATGGTAAAGTGACTATGGCCATAGAGAAGCTAGATAGTCTTGCAGACGAGTTAAAGAAAAATTCAGGAGTCATTGACATTTGGGACAGATGGTTTGAATGGATGAATGGTTGGCAAAGGACCCTCTTCCAGGTAGGGGCAGCTGTTCTTATAGTGATCATCATTTTCTTATTTCTGACCTGTTGTGTACTCCCTTGCATACAGAAGTATTTACAGAAAGCGGTAGATAAGACTATAGATGACGTGACCCCTACTTTCCTGCATCAAGACATCACAGTCCTCGAAGATGACACTCCACATACACCCCTTCAAGCACATCAGTTCCATCAGACAACTGCCTTCCTGTAGGGACAGTGTAGGGAAAGCATCTGTCTTGGCAGGCGAGTCTCACGTGTGGAGATGTGGTGGACTAGCCGCTGCGGGTTACCCACGGAGTGAAGCGTTCGATGCTTGCTAAGATAGATGAGCTATAGGTAGTTAGAGACATATTATTAGGGACATATTAGGGACAGTAGCAGTTGTTATGGTAAATAGCCATTTTAGGGGGGACTGTTGTGGAAATAAGGTCTGCACATATTTCCTAGTTAGAGAAAATGTCTATTTACTCATTTCACGGTATATTATAAAGCTAAGCACACATGTTTAATCAAAATGGCTGCTAGAAGCTTCTAACCCCCCTCCTCCCTCCCCCCCCTCCTTTCATAACACCAACTAACTACCTCGTGCAGCAAAGATGGCGCCGGGAAACCGTGGGAGACCCTCATGGCCCCGGTGACATCACCTACAGTAGGCAGAGCATTAGAGCAACCACTTAACACCTAACCAATTATTGATGTATTATTCCATGTTATCTCTGACAATGCTTATGATGTAATTCTGCTTTAAAAGGGACCTGCCGTCCCCTCTGAATAAACTTTCCTCGAGTTATTCAACAACCTGGAACCTGTGTCTGGTGTGAATTACTTCAGGGAGCGTGCACGCATTGTTTCATTGATTTGGCCAGGGGCAGATACACAAAGAAATAATCAATACTTTGATTGATTTTTCCATTTCAGACCGTTACGTAGCAACCCAGGGGGTCCATGATAGTTTGGTCCACCATCAAAGGGCATGCTTTATGAAGGAGAATCGCAACTCCATTCTGTTTGCCAGTTGGGGAGCTGGCCAGTAAAGATTTATTAAAATGCCGGCTCAGGAGAGGGAATGGTCTGGCTTGGATAAAGTGGTGTTCTTAGAGCAAGATGATTTGTGCTCGGGTTCTGTTTGCCCATCTCATGAATTGGTGGTGTTTAGAGGGGTTATTCAAACCTTTGCAATTGATAGATACGGAGAACAGAGACAATGGCATGTTGGGCTGTATTTCTTCAGTGGTGGGACATGTCCTTTTGGGGAGGTGCTAGAGTGTGCGTTTGGAGGACTGCTCTGGCCTCACTAGCTTAGAGAGGTAGGGGTAAAATACTGTGAGATTGAGGGGGAGGTTGGGGGAGACGGAGCTGGGGTTGAGGGTGTGGAGAAAGTTCAGAGGTTGGGCTATGTAAAAAAATACAGCCTGGACTTATACCAGAATGGCCAGATTTTGAGGGAGTGGAGTAGGTCCGGTCTTCTGGGAAATAAGGTCCCAGGCCGGATGGGGGGGATTAGCAATATTCTGCAGAAGAAATTTTGTAGGGAGGAATGAGGATGTAATATGTACAGTAAGGAACACGGTGGTCCCATCCCTCCCCCCTGAGCTTAAAGATTAATACGTTTCTTGTTTCTTATGTATTGGAGAGACGTCAGAGGTCGGTTTTGCTCTATTGTGCCTTTCAGACGATGTTTTTCACGTTTGCCAGGGGTAATTATGTAAGGCAGTGTGTTTTCTGGAGTGTAGTGTGTGCTAGTTGTGTGTGGGGATCTCGTTTTCTAGACCCATTCTGATGGTATGGGTGTGGAGAGTGTTCCTGTGAGTCAGAGAGCAGATCTTTCGGGAGCGCTAAAAAGGGATGTCAGGCTTAGGTTTGGCGTCTGCCCTACTGTTGTGTGTGTTTACATATTTGTCAATACATATTGTCAACCATAAGAACAGTCTATATCTTTAATGTTCGGTACTGTCACCATGGGAGCTTGCAGGGTTTGGACCTGTTTGGATGCAATGTGCGTACGTGGGAGCTCCAGGGGGCTGGGGGATGGCTGCTACTGTCTATGTTTCCACTGCTAAGATTAGGGTGGTACATGCATACTTGTCATCCAGACGGCATCCGTAGTAATGAGGGAAGCCTTAGTAACTTCGTTTAGGTCTGTTTCCCATTTTAGTCGGTTGGTCTGTCCGTCTTGCGGGGCATCCCATAGTGTATATTGTTTAGTGTATGTGCTATCCCCTGTCAGGTGTTGGGGACCAGAGTCCCTTGTGGGGGACATCGATGTGGGCCCTGAGACTCGTTCTTTGTAGGGGTCTTTGTGACGGTCTAGGGTAGCGTCTTACTATTTACGGGATCCCCTTGCCATTGGGGCTTGCATATATGTATATAAAGGCAATTGCACTGGATATAGGTGGTATGGGATAGAAGGGGGCCAGGTATCTCATTGCCCAATGGTATTCCGTGTGGCGAACGGAGGGTTTAAATCCCGGGAGGTGTCTAGTATGGCTGGGCCCCGGTTGTTAGTGGTGCCATGGTCCCGGTTCATCTAGGGGGTCATTGACCTCCCGGAGGGGTTTCTATTTAAGGGGTTACTATCCTCCCGTGGTTATCCACATGTTGCGGGCGGTAGTGGGTGATTCCCGGGGAGTGTCCAATGTTGCCCCTGTCAACTATGGTGATACCCACCACCGGACGTGTGCCCTTGTGGGCGTAGTGACCGGTCGTCTGCTAAGAGCGGACCCCGGCTCCCATTATAAGGCACCTTATATACCTCATTGTTTAATGGAAAACATACAGTAGTAGCATAAAATAAAATGCCATAAAATAAAATATAATAAAATACGGCCCTATACTGTGGATGTCCCTGACTCCGGGTATATTGTCTTGTCAGTACGTGGGTTGGATCTAGGTCTGCCAGTGTGGATATTTTTTTAAAGAAAAAAAAAAAAACATTGTTTAGCATGAAACATATAGTAAGGTTATAGAATGGAGACTCTGGGGCGACAGTTTCCGGTAGAGCCCGGATTGGAATGTTATTTCTCCTGGATCTATTATACAAGTAGCAGAATGAATCCAAGAAATACCAGCAGATTGGGCTCCAGGGAGCAGAGGTAGTTGCCCTCCCTCCCCAGCAACAGATCGCGACCAAGTGAGAGGAGGTTGTCGACTTTTCTCCCCAGCGGCAGATTGCAACCCTGGAAGGAGAGTTAGAGATAGTTAGCCTCCCTCCCCAGTGGCAGTTTGCAACCCAGCGAGAGGAGGTAGAGGTAGCAGAAGAGTGAAAACCCAGCAAGAGAGGAGGTTTTTTTTGTAGGTGACCACAGGGTTGGACTGGGCAAGCAAGGTGTCCTCCAATTCTGGCTCATAGTTTGTTGATGAGTTGCATGTGCCTATTACATCCTTCATCCTTTGGTGGAGACTGTCTGGAGAACTATGGCTGATGTGGATGCTTACCTGCAAGAGAAGCACAAGATCTGGATGGCTAAAGTAAGGTTAGGGATTGTGAGTAGAGGGCTCTGGCAAATGGAGGTCAGCAACCTCCCTCCCCAGTGTCAGAGTGAAACCCAGGGAGAAGAGGTAGTTGACCTCCCTCCCCAGCGGCAGTTTGCAACCCAGTGATGAGGTAGAGGTAGCCTACTGCCATCCCCAGCAGCAGATTGCAACACAACAAGAGGAGGTAGAAGTAGCCAGCCTCCTTCCCCAGTCACAGATTGCAACCCAGCGAGAGGAGGTAAAGGTGGCAGGCCTCCTTCTCTAGCAGCAGAGTGAAACTGAGTGAGAGGAGTTAGAGGAAGCCAGCTTCCCTCCCAAGTGGCAAATCGGGCTCCAGGGAACAGAGGTAGTTGGCCTCCCTTCCCAGTGACAGATCATAACCAAGGGAGAGGAAGTAAACCACCTCCTTCCCCTGCAGCGGACTGCAACCCAGGAAGAGGAAGTAGTCGGCCTCCATCCGCACAGGGCCGGCGCTACCATAAGGCGGCCCAGGCGGCCGCCTTAGGGCGCACCAGCCCTGGGGGCGTGACATCAGGCAGACAGGAAGGAGGGAAGTGCACCTGGCTCCCCTCCAGCTGGTTACTACTTGTAGAGTGGCCGAGCGCAGCCCAGAGATTCCCGCCCGCGGAGCTCAGCCTCGGCCCGCCCACCTCCTATCCTGGTGTCTGCCGCAGGCTGTGTGGAGGGGGCGGGGATATGAATGACATCATATCCCTGCTCCCTGTGTCCCACACAGCGCGGCTGGCGCCCTGTGATGGGGCTGGGTTGCAGGACTGGACTCCACAGAGCCAGACAGCATGCACCCAGGGGACAAGATTTAACAGATGTGAGTATGTAATTATGTATGTCTCTGTATGTATGTATGTCTCTGTATGTATGTATGTCTCTGTATGTATGTCTCTGTATTTATGTCTGTCTGTCTCTGTATGTATGTATGTCAGTATGTCTCTGTTTGTATGTATGTATGTCTCTGTATGTATGTTTCTGTATGTATGTCTCTGTATGTATGTATGTATCTATCTCTATGTATGCATGTATGTATGTCTGTCTCTGTGTGTATGTCTGTATGTATGTCTCTGTATGTATGTCTCTGTATGTATGTATGTATCTATCTCTATGTATGTATGTCTCTGTATGCATGTATGTATCTGTATGCATGCATGTATGTAACTAAATGTTTGTCTCTGAATGTCTGTATATATATATCTCTGTATGCATGTGTGTAACTGTATGCCTTTATGTCTCTGTATGTACGTATGTGTCTGTGTGTCTCTGTATGTATGTTTATGTATGTATGTCTGTATGACGGTTTGCCTCTCTATGTATGAATGTTTGTATGTGTCTGTATACCTGTATGTCTTGTATGTATGTTTCTGTATGTCTCTGTATGTATGCCTATATGTCTTTGTATGTATGTTTCTGTATGCCTGTATGTCTCTGTATGCCTGTATATATGTATGTGTCTGTATGGCAGTATGTCTCTGTATGCATGCATGTCTCTGTATGCATGCATGTCTCTGTATGTATGTATGTGTCTGCATGCCTGTATGTTTCTGTATGCCTGTATGTATGTATGTATGTGCCTGGATGTCTTTGTATGTATGTTTCTGTATGTATGTATGTGTCTGTATGACGGTATGCCTCTGTATGTATGCATGTCTTTATATGCCTTCATGTCTCTGTATGCATGTATGTCTTTGCCTGTATGTCTGTATGTCTCTGACTGACTGTATGTGTCTAAATGTCTCTGTATGATTATTTCTGTGTTTTTTATGACAGTGTACCTGTATGACTTTGACTGTGTGACTGAAAAATTATGCCTGTGGCTTGGGAGGAAATACACACAGGTGAAGATGCATTTTTTTTTTTTAAAGGAGGTTGAGGGGCACCAAAATGCATGTTCGCCTGTGTAACTAAAAATCCTAGCACCGGCACTGCATCCGCAGGAGCTGGTTACTCAATTAACTCAGGCACATACCGAGGTCTGGTACCTGGTTAGTCTACCCTTGAGGGGTGAGATGTAATTGTAGTCACCAGCATAAGACAGACATTTAAAGTAGGTCCCCAGATGACTCCTATGATATAGTCACCCTCTGCCTATGGTAGGTGCAGAGTGTGTATTATTTGTGAAATGTTTTGTGTGTTCTCCTGTCCTGCTGATGTTTTCTACCAACTAGGTGGATTTGGCTGTGGAGCCTGTGCAGCATCATCTGTTACTTGTGAAGATCTTGAAACAGCTAAATGCACTACCTGAATAGTAAGACTCATTAATTTTCATATTCAGGTAGATTTGCATGAGGCAGGGGACATATTTTTTGTTTGTCATTGTCTTCCCCACCCCTTTATAACTATGTTATAATATTAAGAGTTCCTGTGTGTTTCTTCATATGATTTGGCTAAATAAATTAGACTGAGCATGTTGCCATAAGTTAAATGTAATGCAAAGTCCTGAGTGAAAATAATGTGTGTTAGTTCCATTGGGAACCTTGTGTACTGTGAGGTTTGTTCAGGATCCCATGATTCCCAGGTCCAAGTTAAAAAAAGGTAGGCCTGAGAGCCACAAGTGCCTTTGTAAAGGCAGTAGCTGAAGAGGCAAAGGCAGAGGGGATGATACCTGCCTGGAAGGAGAGAGATGTAGCCTGGTCCAGGGTGAAAGACGTACTCAGTGACCCCATTCAAGCTTCGGCAACTGGGGCTGAAGCGTTCCAGGGTCCCTGATAGCAGCTAGGAAGCTCACCTGCAAACAAACTCAGTCGAAGTATGTGATCTCCTTCACAGACATAAATTGTCTTACTTTGCCCATGAAAACAAAACAGTGACCTCATGGGGGTACTATGCCACCATAGCTAAAATTTGAATACGGTGTTCCCTCATAATTTGTTTTCCGTTTAAATTTATATCTTTAAAAAAAACTTTTCTGCATCTGACAATTATGACAAGTTATATTAAGCTCAGATTAAAAATGGGCAAAAGAAACATTCGCAGAAATTACAGTTTTTATCTGCAATCTGTGCATTTTTTTTATACAGATCATTAATTAATTTATACACCAGGGAGAAAAATGTGATTCTAATAGTATTGCAAACCCCCTCCCCCCCCCCAAATACGCCCTCACATCCACTTGTCAGTTTATGGGCACTTATATAGCTTTACATATAAAAAATGCCAAAAACAACGTTAAAATTAACTGTTTACCTTATGTATACATTTATTTATTTTTAAACTAGCATTATGAAAATATAATTTGTAGGAATACATTGTATTAGACAACAGTCTATCAAATTGAAATAAATAAAATTATGGCAATTCTTCTGCTATTATACTATTGTTTTTCTAATTATCTTCTGCAGTTTTTTACATCTACAATTAGATGCAGTATTCAATAAAGGTTCCTTGCTTATACAGTGCTCTTCATGCATATGAAATGTCACAAAGCTTTATCCGTAATCCAAAGTCTTCTGTCTGGTATTGTGGCAAGAATGACATATATTTAAACGCTGGCACTGGATCTGCATTATAAGAGGTTTGATTGGCCATGCTAATTAACAGATGTATCTATATAACATGTTTAGCCTATTAAATGTGCTTTACACCTTCTGTCATCTAACAGCATTTCATATATTACAAATGTAAACGCACTGATTTAAAAGCCATGTGGTTTAAAGTTGGCTTAATAACGAGCCCTTCAAGAAGGGCTAAGAATATTTTAAAATTCAGTTTAAGAGCTACTAAACAGCTTAGAGATTTACATTTAAGCTCTTTATATACAGACAGTCCATTAATAATGTAATTATTTAACTTACATACTGTCTACCTGAAATCACATGATGTTGACATACCAGGTTTTTAGCACAATATATTACCAGGGCCGGATTAACATAGGGGCTGATGGAGCTGCAGCTCCAGGCCCAGGCCCATGGAATAGGCCCATTGATTTAAAAAAAAAAAAAAATTATTTTTTTTTTACATTTTTTTTTTCCCCCACACCCTACTCTTAGGGATTCCATCTGGCTTTTATTTTATTGGCACAGCCAGTATTTGAGGCTGCATGGCTAGTGCCAATATTGCAGTGATACTGGCAATACAAATGCTGGCATTTTTCTCAGTATAAACAAGAGATTACTATGCAATACCAGCACTGGCCAGTAGGGGTCGTTGTATGTGGAGACAGGCAGGGATAGGAAGTTCCAGCATATCCCTCCCTGCCTATCTATACTCACTGATCTGCAGGGGTGCAGCTACAGAGAGTCCAGACAGCAACTCCCACCCTGCAGAGACAGCCTACAGCTCAGGGAAGTAAGAGATGGGGGGAAAGGCTGCAAGGAGAAATATACTGAGACACTAAGGGACATTGGGAGACATTATGACACAGACACATGGGGACACAGTGTCCCCATGTCTCCCATCCAGTGTCCCTGGTGTCTCAGTGCCCCCTAGTCTCCCAGTGACCCCTAGTCTCCCAGTGCCCCCAGTCTGCCAGTGTCTCACTGTCCCCATGTCTCCTAGTGCCTCCATGTCTCTCAGTGCCTCAAGTGTCACAATGTCCCCATGTCTCCAAGCTAGTGTCCCTAGTGTCTGGCCCTGGTGTCTCAGTGTCCCCATGTCTCCTAGTGCCCCCATGTCTCAATGTCCCCATGTCCCCCAGCCAGTGTCTCTAGTGTCTGTGTCCCTATTGTCTGTGTCCCCATGTCTTCAAGTGTCCCCTATTTTCCCATTGTCCCCATGTGTCCAGCCAGAGTCCCCTAGTCTCCCAGTGTCACTGGTGTCTCCATGTCCCCAGGTCTCCCCGTCTTCCTAGTGTCCTAGGGATGGGGACCCTGGGATACATGGGGACACAGGGAGACATGGGGCATTGAGACACTGTGATACATAGGATCACTGGGAGACCTGGGGACACGACACTAGGGGACACTGGGAGACATGGGGCACTGAGACACTGATACATAGAAACACTGAGATCTGGAATAATCGACACCTGGAGGCACTAAGTCATGAGGGCACTGGGAGACATGGGGCACTGGGAGGAATCCATCTATACAGCAGAATCAAACTAAGTAGTTTTTTGGTGATTTTACAGAATTTTCTCTTATGTCACTCCTTGTGATTTACATCATGTGATGTCACCCATACATATTTAATTATGCAAATTAATAAGACCTGTATGTTTTTCCAAGAAAGGTGGCAACCCTAACTACTTTTCACATACTCTTACTTAAGTATGGAAACTTAAGTGGGATGTATGGGAACAAAACTTGTGTGGACTGGCTGACAATGAATATAGTTAAAGGGACACTACAGTCACCAGAACAACTACAGCTTATTGAATTTGTTCTGGTGAGTAGAATCATTACCGTCAGGCTTTTTGCTGTAAACACTGTCTTTTCAGAGAAAATGCAGTCCTTACATTACAGCCTAGTGATAACTTCACTGGCCACTCCTTAGATGGCTGTTAGAGATCGTTCCTGGGTCATGGCTGCCTAAAATGCATCCACACATTCAGTGTCTCCTCCCTCTGCATGCAGACACTTAACTTTCCTCATAGAGCTTCATTAATTCAATTCATCTCTATAAGGAGATGGTGATTGGCCAGGGCTGTGTTTGAATCATGCTGGCTCTGACCCTGATCTGCTTCGTTGTCAGTCTCAGCCAATCCTATGGGGAAGCACTGTGATTGGATCAGGCCACCACTTCTAATGATGTCAGCAGACTGCTTGTTTTTATGAGTCTAACAGCATGCAGAGTTACAGCTTCAGGCTTGAATATAGTAAGATTTTGCTATATTTATGGAGGCATGAGGGGCCCAGGGGGGCTAGATGGTGGTGTTAACACTATAGGGTCATGAATTCATGTTTGTGTTCCTGACCCTATAGTGATTCTTTAAGGTAATGCTGACTTTGGTCTCTCTAACACTGTGGGATGTTCCCTTTCTTCTAAACTCACTACATACAGCTTTTCTCTGTCCCAGACTATATACCAGGAGCTTCTGCCTGCTAGTAAGAAGGTAAGGAGACAAATGGACCAGCGAGTGCTAGGGAACAGTCCTTAGAAAGCGTTGAGTGAGTTCATCATTAGATGCATTTATGCCAAGCT
This sequence comes from Pelobates cultripes, assembly GCA_933207985.1. Classification (NCBI taxonomy): domain Eukaryota; kingdom Metazoa; phylum Chordata; class Amphibia; order Anura; family Pelobatidae; genus Pelobates; species Pelobates cultripes. Next base: position 288,122,095 of record OW240912.1, read on the forward strand.
CAGGGTGCTATCTGCATAGTATGCCCTTAGTTGGCCAGCTGCATGATTGGCAGGCAACCTGACATGCATTCATGCTAGGCTGGCCTTCTAATTCTTTGGGCAGACATGTCCTCTTTTTGGGCATGTTTGCCCGTTTTGGCAGGTTACGTGATTTGTGTCAGTGGCAAACCCTTTTACCGTGCCCATTGACTTCCTGCTTGACTGGACACTGCTGTTAGGGGCTATGGATTTACTTGAAAGCTGAAAACATAAATTAGCGAGAGATTAGCCTAGGGTATGTGTTTTCTTAAAGCTGCTGTTTTCTTTCTCTCCAGCACCATCTCCATCAGATACATGACGCTTGGGAGTGTTTTACTGTTTTTGGTCAATATGATTCTGTAATTAGGCCCGTCATAATTGTCAGCACCAGGCCCACTGGGCTCTTAATCTGGCCCTGTATATTACATATTATTTTGTAATATGTAAAGGATATATGTTAATTTGTTTCTAATTAATGAGTTAATGGCACTCAAAGCCTAAAATGGACAGATAAAGCTATTATTTTGTTTTGTTTTTTTGTTCTGATAACAATTAAATAAATTCAGTATTAAATACCTAGGCTGCATTTAACTTGTATACGGGTCACTGTGTTCTCCACCATAAGCTGTGGTATATCTTTTCATTTACAGTATCTGTAACAGATGAGGTAACGTATGCTTCTGCAACTTTACAGAGACCTGTCCTACATTTTTTATACATATTCTTATACAAGTCAGTTATGAAGTCTGCTTTCTGTTAGGCAAAGTTTGTAAGTGCTATTAGTAAATATGTACTGGAAATCCCACAGTAGATCTTGCCTGCATCTGAGTATTGTAATGTGTCTCCCTGTGAGTGTGATTGACTTGACCCATTTATTCATGGATGGGATGTGACTAAGGAGGCAATGATAAGCAAGTGAATGCTACAATCATGGTGTGCATAGTTGTTCTTTCACAAAGAATGCAGGTATCAGAATTTGATAGATTTATTTGACTAAAAAAGATTTTTGTTTTACATGTTATACATGGAATGTTAATAATAAAGGAACAATCATAAAATGGACATCCTACAGCTTGGACATTCTTACATTCTATTTAATTATTATTTTCAAATCTGGGATTTACACAATCAGACTGCAGTGCAGATCCTGTGAATTAACTTACACTATAAATGTAATTATTAAGCATTTTGGCTAAGCTGTTGAGAAATGCTAGGTCAGGGTCTAGCGGCATGGAAATCCATGAATTGGGACAATTTTGGCGCGTTAGCAATCATAATGTTGAATTGTTCTGCGGTATATGGTTTATCAACATACCGGTAGCTTTTCCTTTGGGTTCGATAATGGCAGGGGAAGCATGTGCATTTTCAGGCGTGTGGAATAGGTCAGTAACAGTATCCAGAAACATATGTGTTCAAATGTATTGGGGCTCAGGGTTGGAGAGTAGAGAAATGCTAGAATAAAAAGTGACACATTTACACAAGATACTAATGCCTCAAATGCAGACTTGTAGGTAAGAGGAGTGAGATTTTATTTTGGATAGGGATGTACATGGGGAAAATTTTCAGTTCGGCATTCCGAAATTCGGGACTTCGGCAATTCGGAACTTCGGTTGGGTTCAGAACTTCGGCACTTCAACACTTCAGCACTTCGGCTCTTCGGCAACTTCGGAACTTCGGCACTTCGGAATTTTGGGACTTCGGCACTTCTCTTGCAGCCGCCTAGTAGATAACTCCCTAATTCCCATGGTATTAAGGAGTTATCTATCAAAAGGCTGAAAGACCTAAATTGGTCTTTGAGACAAATTTACCATACTACGTAAAAATTACTTGGTATTAGTAAATTTTGCCCCTACTCGCTATACAGCATGTCTATTAAACAGTGAGCAGCCTGTGGCTGCTCACTGTTAAAAAAAACCCGAAAACTGGCCCACCCTTCGGAATCCCTACCTGTGGGGGCTTTTAAACTAAAGGGGGGACTTATTGCCCCCTCGGCCCCCACCCCTAAGCGGCGGGTGGGGGCCTTAAATCAGAAAAACAGGGGGGACCTATTGTCCTCCCCACTGGCCTCACCCCCGAGCGGTGGGTGGGGGCCCTAAATTAGAATAAGTGGGGGACCTATTGTCCTCCCCCCCCAGGCTTCCACCCCTGAGCGGTGGGTGGGGGCCCTAAATAAAAATATAAACCCCCCCCAGGTGACTAGGGGTCCCCAATCCCCTAGTCACCCCCTTTCAAAAAACGAATTAACCCCTACCTACCCCCCTCACCCTAAAATTAATGAGGGGGGACCATTAACTAGGTACCTGAAAAAAATAAAAAATAAAACTTACCATTTGATGTCTTCTTTTTTCTATCATCTTCTTTTTTCAGCCCTAAAAAAGGCCAAATAAAAATCCATAATAACCGTCGCACGCTTAATAACGCCCAAAGAACTTTCCCACGCTGTGTAAAATGACACAGAGCACTCTGATTGGCTTGATTTCAAGCTAACCAATCAGAGTGCTGTGACAGAAAAATGTGGAGACTTACCTGTCAGTCTCTTCATTTACCTGTCAGAGCACTCTGATTGGATGGCTTAAACCAACTAACCAGAGTGCTCTAAGCCTAATTGCAGGGCGGGGGAAGGCTTTATAAGCCAATTTGACTTAGGAGTTGGAGCCTGGATATCTTTTTCACAACATGTAGAATATAAGTATTAATATATATCTGGAATTGATGACTGTATAACATATTTTAGTTCTGTATTTCATGAGATGTCTACATTAGGTTTGTTTGTTAATATTCCTATGATATTGCCACTGTTCAATGAACATATGCCAGGTAAAAAAGATCAGGAGGATGGATGACCCAGGGGTACAAATTATCTGGAACCAAAAATAATGACAAATCTTCTGCAGCTTGTTTTAGCATGGCCCTCTTCACCTACTCTTCCTGTATGTCAAATGCATTTTGTTAGAATAGTTTTTCTTCTTTTATCCATTGTACATCATTGTGGAATATGATGGTGCTATGCTGATTTGGTTTAAATGTAAGTGTGGTTGTATGGGAACTTAACAAGAGATGAGATATGAGTAATGTCAAGCAATGTCAAGTAAATGGCTTCCTCTAGACTGACTGCACAGAACAAGATACAAATCATAAAATACCGTAGCAGCTGAGTCACTGTGCAAGGGAACTGGCATATTGGGCTGAAAACTCTCTATCTAGTGTTCCATGTTTAGGTATTTTCAGCAGTACCAGAATGGTAGCGTTCAGATTGAAGCTAGCAGAATTCATTAAATTGGGGATGTGGTTTACATTTCTTAAATTGTCCAGGGCATCAATAAAATGTTGCATTGTCCTACATTCTAAATGGTTTGTTATAGTAATTATAGTAATCAATGCCTACACTTGAGAGAAATGTCTCCAGATAGAACTATAAAAACAGAAAATCCAGCGCACTCCATTATCCCCTAAACAGCAACTTCAGTGCTGACAGATTTAAAAAAATGTTTTTTTTAAACACCTAATCTAGGCAAAGATTATAGGGGTTTAGTTACATTATATGATCATACATTGCATAAGACTGCCACAATGTCAAGGTATGATAATATAATGTAACTAAAACCCCATTAATCCCCCCCCCCCCCATAAGCAGCTCATGAAGCAGACACTAGGCTGGTAGAGTAGGACCTGCCAAAGATGGGGTACATTGACCTTGTGGCAGGCTTATGCAATGTATGATCATATAATGTAACTAAACCCCCATTATTTTTTGCCTAGGTGAGGTGTTTTTAAATAAAACTAACAATCTGTCAGCACCAAAATTGCTGTTTAGGGGATAATGGAGTGCGCTGGATTTTCTGTTTTTATTGTATTAATTTGGCTACCAGCAGCACCCTATTTATGCATATTCAGGTGAGTGCCGCCAGCCCCCTGTTTCCAGATACAACTATGTCACTAGAATCTGTTTGTCAGACTACTTTACTTTCTGTCATTCCAGAGAAACTGTTACAGTATGAAACCAGCCCAAAGTGTTTGAATAATTCAGAAATATAGAAAAATATGATTTATATATAAAATTTTGTTAACAACTAAAACATATCTGGTAATCGTGATTATGGATACAACCCACCTGGTTAAACTTAAACCATTACCTGAACAAATGCTAACAAGCATAGTAATGCTGACCCCTAGTGATACATATACTGAAAAAAATGTGTATTTCACTGCACCCTTCTGGTTTTGAACAAGAAATTGCTATTTGGCCCCCTTATTCATTCTGCTGATTGTATGTATAGTTGTTTTACTAATACAAACAGAGAAACATATCATATTATTTTAGAAGCAATAATTTATAGAGTCTAAATTAAAGGATGCCAATGTAGAAGAGACTAATGTGAATGTCTTGTCTCTCACTCATTAGGAGTTGGTAACAGCTAGCCATTACAAAATCATTCAAGTGCATTACTCGTGATGTACTAGTTAATAATAACCAGAGGCGGCTCTCTAATTAGGCTGTTTAGGCAGCCGCGCTGGTTGGGGCCTCGCGGCCGCCTAAACTGCCTTATGGCAGACTGTATCAGGTCCTCGGCCACTGCTTCCGGTCTGCAGCTCCGCAGTAAGCAGAGCTGCAGACCATGTGTCTCGCGAAAACCGGCCAGTCAGAGCGTTGCTGCGGGTTACCACGGCAACGCTCTGATGGTCTCGCGAGATTACATGGTCTGCAGCTCTGCTTACTGCGGAGCTGCAGACCGGAAGCAGTGGCCACCGGACCACCAGGGAATAAAGGTAGGTTCTGCTCACCCCCCTCAGCCTCACCATCACCCATAGCCTCACCACCCCCCTCAGCCTTACCACCACCCCAACTCCCTCACCACCACCCTTAGCCTCACCACCACCCTCAGCCTCACCACCCACACCACCCTCAGCCTCACCACCCCCCCTCAGCCTTCCCACCACCCCAACTCCCTCACCACCCTTAGCCTCACCACCACCCTCAACCTCACCTTCACCCCTCAGCCTCACCAGCCTCCTCCCACCACCCTCAGCCTCACCACCCCACCACCCTCAGCCACCGCCTCATCTTCACCACCCCCACCACCCTCAGCCTCTCCACCCCCCCACCACCCTCAGCCTCACCACCCCTCAGCCTCACCCCACCCACCACCCTCCCCTCAGCCTCACCCCCTGCTACCTCCTCAGCCTCTCCCCCCTCCCCACTCCCCTCCCACCCTCAGCCTCTCCCCTCCACCCCCCCATCACCAGCCTCAACACCCCCCACCACCCTCACCACGCCCCTCAGCCTCACCAACCTCCCCACCACCCTCAGCCTCATCACCCCTCACCACCCTCAGCCTCACCACTCTCAGCCTCACCACCTCAGCCTCACCACCCTCACCACCCTCAGCATCACCCCCCCCCCTCAGCCTCACCCCCCACTGCCTCCCTCAGCCTCTCCCCTCACCACCCCTCCCCCCTCACCACCCTCACCATCCACCCTCAGCATCACCCCCACTCACCATCAACCCCCCTCCCTCACCCTCAACATCAACATCACCCCTCTCCTTCTCACATCACCCCTCTCCTTCTCACATCACCCCTCTCCTTCTCATCACCCCCTCTTCTCACATCACCCCCTCTCCTTCTCACATCACCCCCTCTCCTTCTCATTACCCCTATCCCTCACGTGTCCCCCTCTCCTTCTCACATTGTCCCCTTCTCCTTCTCACATTACCCCACCTCTCCTTCTAACATTACCCCTTCTCACAAACATGCTCACAGAGACATACATTCACACACACGAGGATACTCTCTGTCAGACACACTCTGTTAGTGGGGCCTCATGTTTGAGTTTCGCCTAAGGACTCATAAAGTCTAGATCCGCCTCTGATAATAACATATTGTGATGCCTTCAAAGTGGCAATGATATTAGATGAGCCAGACAAGCCCAATCAATCATCAATGGGATTCTGAAAACCCAAATTGTTGGAACCAAAGCAAAGTTTGTTTTAGTAGTGGCTGCCGGTAGCTCCCTGTTGCTACCTGCAAAATTTCCAAACAAACAGCTACTACATGCCAGTGACAGTTTGTAGGTTTTTCTTACATAATTGTCTGCAATGTACTTACGTACGTTGCTCAGTCTGTCTAATAAGTAACATTCCTCTATTTTAATATTTCTATTTGGAAGTTTTTCAACTTGCTTGTTAAGTTTTCTATGCCAGTGACGCTGATTAGATACCGACACTATAATACGCCATTTTAGCGTAAGAGCCAGTGATAAACCTTTTTAACACCAGCTTCTACAAAATGGAGTCTGCAAAGGCTTTTTAGATTAGGCTACATGGACATGTTATCATGGATTTAAAAAGACACAATTTGGGCTCATTAATAATTAAGGTAAGGAATACATTTGATGATAAACACAACTGCAATACTTACTTGGAAATATTATTTAAAGTCTGAAAGGCCCCATACCTAATGGGGCATACACATCAAGCTGCATATAGGGCCATTTGGAGTGCAAACCCCGGACATTGTTCACACTATTCAATGTCCAGAATTTGCAATTCAGGACCTGAAAGGCCCAAATTTTGCCAGACAGCTAAAATCCTGACCAAACGCTCCAAACCTGGGATTTACAAAAAAAGGAAAAATTTGTCTTCTGACAGTGCTTGCAGCCACCAAGCAAATAGTTAATAAACCTCTACGGCACAAGGGTTAATTATGTGTTGACTAGTCCCCAATGGCTGCCCAATTGCTAGTATTAAACTTTTAGTAGATATGCCCCCACCTGCTACATAGTCGCAGAGAAATAGGGAGGTTTTAAAACCTCCTTAATAGTAATGTAAGGGTCCTATTGACCCCTACAGTTTATTTATTTTAAAAAATTTTAATGGGGTGGCTCGTATCTGTTACGTGCGTAAGGTTGTTCAGCGTCTACAATCAGTGGACAGGGAATACACCTATTTCTTGATGGTGCATGGACTGTACGCCAGAATTAACCATCTATTTGTTACAGAGGAACACCTGCCACTGGTCCTGAGCTCTGAGATCAGTGTGGCTACCTGGTCCAACTATATCCAATGTCTCTCCATATGCACACCTCGATATTTAACCCAGGGAAATACTAAATTAATCTAAACCACTAGACCCATAGTATTGAGACCACCTTGTCAAAGCACTTTGCTGAGATTTACATTTCTGACAGTGTTCTGGGAGGCACACAGATGCATGGTGTGGGCACGTTTCTGTACCCACAAAGAGACCACAAACCACGCAGCTGCAGGGTGTCCTCCAGAAAATAGTGTGACAGAAGCCCCAGTGCCATGTCCTTTTGGAGAGCTTGAAGACCATCCTCTTTCCCACAGACTACGGACCTGGTCCCAAGAGCCCTTGAAATGGGCTTGTGATGGCAGCAATTAAAAACCAAACTATTTATTGTTACTGGATAACTCTGTAGCGCCGTCTGCTGGTTGAATGGAAGTGTTTGGATTTACATAATGCAGGGCAACCAAATATGTGGTTTAATGCATATACTGTTGCTTTTTATTGTGTTTAAAAAATTTATTTGTATTACATTACATATTAATTTCAATTTCTCATTTGCTAATGTTCTATATATCTGTATGTTAAATGTTTATCACCAAATGCTTAAGGAATAGTGCACAAAGGCTACTCCAAAAATAAAGAATGGTATGTTAGTTCCTTTTGGAACTTTGTGTCCTGTGTGGATTTGTTCAGGGATCCCTTTGACAGAGTCTTTGGACCTGTTGGCTAGCTGCATGTTTGTAGTGGTGTGTACTGGATGTAATGTATTTGTGTTTGTAGTGGTGTGTAGTGGATGTATGTGTGTTTGTGGGCTTTGGGAAGGGATGTCGCTTTGATCTTATATATAATAAAATGTATTTCCCTCTCCCTGCCTCTTACCTGTGGGCAGGAAAGGGGGACACAAGATTCCCTGGAGGTCCAGTGGCACATGAAGGTGTCTTGTGAAGAGGGGCCCAGAGATCTGATTCCCCATCTCCTCATTCAGGTCCTTTCCTCTCGTGAGTTGTCAGAGAGACAACGCTCCGGCATGCATTGCATGCCGCGTGGAATGCTGCCATGGCAACCTGAGGCAATGCTCCCATGGCTCGGCAGAGAAAAGGACTGAATGCTGCAGGAGATGGAGAATCAGATCTCTGGGCCACCTCTTAGGATAGGATAAAGCAGCAGAGGCCCAGCGCCCTTGTGTAAATATATATATATATATATATATACATAGAAAGGGAGGTTCTCCCGAAAGCTTGTCATTAAAAAATTCTGTTAGTCCAATAAAAAAGGTATTACAAGATAAGAATTTTATCTGTTTTTTACATCTATATATATATATATATATATATAGTGTTACTGCCTCATTATCACATCATTAGTATACGGGGTAGGATTTGAGTACTGGAGAGATTTTTTGTCAAACCACTTGTAAAATGTTAGATAAGACCAGAAGACCTTGAACCATAACATCTACAATAAGCTTCAGTTGTTATGGTACTTGGTGTATATGTTTCAACTGCTACAGACAAAACAATAGTTAAATTTGAAATATTACAGAGAGAGCATCAAACTATTGTTATTCTCTGTGGTACTACAAAATGTTTAATATATCATTGAGAAACCTGTTGCAATCAAACTTAAATGGGATGAGGAATGTAAATGTGATAATGTCGGATAATAAAATAATTATATTAAAGCAATGGTATGTATATAAAAATAGTAAGAAATGCTATGTATATAAAAAGCATGCACAGTTGTGGCAGATGCTGATTTTAGACTATGTTTATTGTTTTTGTAAAGTGCAATAATACCTACATTAAAATAAGAAAAAACAATGGCCTAGGTTGATCAGGGCTTGAACTCGGAATGCTCAGAATGCATCAGTTTTTTTGTTTTTTTTAGACATAATGCCAATGTCCTCTGATTATGATATATTGCCATTTGCGTCTCATGATAACTTGTTTTCTTGTGTGCCTCTGTGGTGGCTTTTTTCTCTTTTGCTTTATATTGTTTCTAGTCCTCATTGTTTATTTTGTGTTTTAAAAAAGTTGTATGTGACCGATTGTCTCTGGCAACCACAGTTTGACCGAGAGAGCTAGCAAATTTCTGGACAAACTGCTACAACCCCTAGTGCAGGGCCATATATGAGATACCAAACAGACCCTGTTGGCCTTGGAAAACTTTACAGTGCTCCCATATACGTCTTTGGCAAGTCTGGACGTGGTGGCACTGTATAACAATATTCCACATGACAAAGGATTAGCAGGTGTCGCCTATTTTTTGGAAAAGGCTGAAACGTTTCATTCTGACTTTGCTAAAATTCGTATTAACACATAATTACTTCACATTCAATGGAAAATATTTTTTACAACTAAGAGGCACTGCCATGGGATCGTCGTGTGCACCTAGTTATGCTAATTTATTTTTGAGATGGTGGGAGGAAACTATAGTATTTACTAGCTCTAATGCCAACTTCACTTCATCTATATTTAAATGGTATCGTTATATAGATGACCTGTTCATTTTCTGGTTAGGCTCTTTCTTATTGTTCAAGGAAATGGTAGACACACTCAATGAAAATCAAATCAATCTCTGTAGAATACTGCATATTCTATGTTTCTATTGATTATATATATATATGGATGTGTGGATTGACATAAGTAACAGATGGTCTAAGTCACAAGGCTTTCTTTGTCCGAGAGCTCTGGAATGTGGATTTGGGGGTCTTGTCCTTATATGGCTAGAGTTAAACGCTGACGTTAGTATGAACACTTCTATATAATAACAGAGGGACACGAGGTCACTCTCTCTTGGCTCGTGGCTCTTGGCTCTGGGCTCTCTGGCTCTCTCTATAGATGTAAAGATGTAAGGATGCAAAAGAAGTCCAGCAATTACCATCTGCTGTTGAATGTCCATAATCCTGTAACATCATTTATTATGTTTTATTATGTATCCGTAACAAAGAATAAACCTGAAGAAACCGTAAGTCAGATTGTGTATTACTACTTTTCAATAATATAGACATATATTATTGTGGCGAGCATTTGGCCCAAGACTATATATACAAAAGACGTATATATATCAATCAACTGAAGACAAGAAGAAATTAAGAGGATACTACATTAACACCATTCCAAATTACATTTTACAATCTCCAACTTACTCATGTCATAGACGAGAGACAACTGGTCTTCCTGGATTTGAAAATTAACATTCTTGACGATGGGGAAATCACCACGTCACTATTTAGGAAACCCACGGCAACAAATAGTTTGCTTCATTGGCAGAGTTTCCATCCACATCACGTAAAAGCCAATATACCTCATGGCCAATATCTAAGAGCGAAAAGGAATTGCTCTAACCAGGAAGACTATGAAAAGGAAGCCAAGGAACCAAGAAAAAGATTAAGAAACAGATTTAAGTGTCTTGGCTATCCTAACAGGATTTTAAAAAAGCTTATCAAAGAACTAAAGCTGTTGATAGATCAGAGAGCTTACACAGACCTCCTAGAAATACCTCCACATCCCTAGGTATAACCAGATTTATAGGTACATACGAACCGGGCACAACAAGTGTTGAATAGAAACTGACCGGTACTACAGTATGACACAAAAGCACGATTACCAATCAACCCTCAATGACCTAACGAAGAGCGAGGAATTTGGCAGATCATCTGACACACAGCCATTTGAAACCAGCACAAACTACATCTACATGGCTCCAAACAACTAAAGGCCTTTTTAAGTGTGGTCACTGTAAGGCCTGTGACTTTATTTTACCATCCAAAACTGTTTACAACAAGAGAACATCCAAAGACATAGTTATTAATTCCTTTATTAACTGTAGCCCCACTAATGTCATCTATCTCATAACCTGTGAGTGTGGGTTACAGTACATATCGGTAAAAAGTACCAGCAATTACGCCGACGGGTTCTACAACATATTAATTCTATCACCAATCTACATATTGATACTCCAATTGCCAAACATGTACGATTAAATCATGCATCCAAACCCCGTGTACTCAAGTTCCAGGTGATCCAAAAAATATTTCTTAATCATTGTAAAGGAGATATCAATATTTCTCTACTTAAGGCAGAGTTTCATTGGATTTACTTATTTCAAACACTATACCCTAAAGGACTGAATGAGGAGTTTAATTTTACTCCATTCATTCACCAATAAAGTGTGTGAGTTTCTCTCTTTCTTTTGTTCAGGTTCATATATATATATACGATTTGGAACCATAACATGGTTTTTCCCTTAGCTCAATACCAAGTTTTAACATCCTATGTACATATTGTTAAGCAGTATATAATAAAACAGGGGATTAGGTTATGACTATGATTCCATTTTAATTTGTTCAGTCACTAATCAAGACAATTATTTTCTAACAGACAGAATGACATTTGCCCTGCTTATTCTCTCCATCTGTAACAGGACATACTGGACTATCATTGGAACTGTTGGGAATTTACTTCAACAAACTGTAGCTAATGTGGGTTGAGTTTGACTCTTTATAATCATTAGATACCTTGCTTAGTATATACTCAGCAAGATGATCTTTAGGAGATGACATCTCCCCTTTCACTACTCTATAGACCAGGGATAGGCAACCTTCGGCACTCCAGATGTTGTGGACTACATCCCCCTTAATGCTCTTACACCCATAATGCTGACAAAGCATCATGAGAGGTGTAGTCCAAAACATCTGGAGTTCCGAAGGTTGCCTATGCCTGCTATAGACTATGGTTACATAAGTTTCAGATAGTAATAAAGGTGTTCTCATTCCTCACTGGACACAATTAAGTTAACATGGTAACATATTTGTTACAAATAAGGTGCTGAGTATTAATTCATAATGTTTCCCATCAGATCCTCCTTTATGAATTACTCAAGGTACTAGTCATTGACAATTCAGCATCAAGTTATATACAGCTTTACTTTACTCCTTGCCAAGTATTCTTTGCATTATATTACTATAAATTTTTAATTAAATTTAACATAAGGTATATTTGTATACTATTAAATTCTTTACTGCTTGCCTAGTATATTCGCATTGGATTACATTACTATATTATATAGTTTTTTGTTTCATTTAATTCTATATAATAATTAACCTCTTTCACTGTATACCCAGCCACTAAGGGTTAACTGCTGGAAGAGTTAGGCTCCACCCCCTCCTATCGTACTGGCAAGATGAGGCAGCCAATCACTATGGAGGGCGGGATATTTAAACATCCATTTAGGAGTTGGGGGCTATACATTCTGTTAATTGATACAGTTTACACTTTTACCCTTTCAAATCCCTGCACTATTGGTGCCACTACCCGACAGGGGTGACACCGTTTTAGCTTATATCTCTGTTTTGTTTTTCCCTCTGTTTTTCCACTATTTATCTTTATATAGCGACCCTGCTTTCATTTAAAATATTTTTCTATTAAAAGTTATATTTTATCAATTTTTGGGTTGCTGTTACAGTACAAGAAACCTGCAGGGATACTATTCAGATCTATTGTGCCCTTAAAGGACCACTATAGTGCCAGGAAAACATACTTGTTTTCCTGGCACTATAGTGCCCTGAGGGTGCCCCCACCCTCAGGGTCCCCCTCCCGCCCGGCTCTGAAACTGCTATGTTTATAAAACAATGGGTTAACCCTAGAAGGACCTGGCACCCAGACCACTTCATTAAGCTGAAGTGGTCTGGGTGCCTAGAGTGGTCCTTTAAGGTTTGCTTGCACCCTCTTTCTTTAGTTATTCTCTATCTAGGGGTTACCCCCCATTAACTTCAAGCAACCTGACACACTCTCTTTACTTTTTCTCTATAGTAACAACTTTTTTCTCTTTTACTTTATATTGTTTATAGTCCTCATTGTTTATTTCGTGTTTTAAAAAAGTTGTATGTGTCTTATGTATTATATATATTATATGTGAATTGACATATTTTTATATTTCTTTCTGATTGTACTATTGCAAATACCACTCAATAAACAAAGACTGATAGAAAACATAGGCAGGTTAAAGTTCTTGTAAATCTGTTACACAGGCCAGAACTTTAATATGACACATTTAACCCCTTAAGGACACATGACATGTGTGACATGTCATGATTCCCTTTTATTCCAGAAGTTTGGTCCTTAAGGGGTAAAAAAAAAATTTTTTTTAATCCAATTTTTCCACATTAGCAACACAACCTTGATTAGATTTTCTTTACATTTTGGTGAGTTTTCTACACCCCTGCAGAGGCTAATCAATGTTCTTTTCTGATAAGTGTCTGTGATTGCCCTGTGCAGGCTGAAAATTATTTTGATTGGTATGTGTCTTTTCAGGTAACCTATGCTTATACTGAGATGTAGAGACACTGTAGTGCTAGCTGAAAGCAACGTAGAAACAATTTGCTAATTAGACATTATTGTGGCCAAATTTATGGATAAAAACCCTGTAACATTGATTTCTTTGAAATGAATCAGGATGCTAGTCTTTACTTTTCCCAAGAATTAAATTGTTTCTGTTTTTCTATCAATGTATATTCGGTTCCAATAATTAAAATTTCAGTTATTGTCACAGTTTTTTTGTAACACGTAACAATAACATGTAATGTCTTATAGTAATTTAGACATATAATAATTTAATTTAGTGTTGAAAGTTGTAAATATGTTTTGTGTGTTTTTTTTGCCTGTAAGCATACATTTTGCTTCCTTTTTCAAGTACAATCACTCGTTGCAATGTCCCCAAATCACTTTCTCAATATGCAAACCAGACGTGCAAATATTGGGAACATATCTGCATGCTTGTACCATAAAGGTCATACAATGCAGCTCTCTTTATTTGCAGGGCCTTCAATGTTATATCTTCCATATGTTTCTCTTATGGAGACACAGTCCCTTGTAGAGATTTTTTTTTTTTTTTACCATTCTTTGTTTCCTAGATTTCCCCTTTAATAGAATTGCATGTATATGTTAGAAAGTTCTGAAATAATAAAACCCAACCTGTGTGTTTAATCACAACTAAATAGTTCTAAGAATGTTTGTCTGCAACTAGTGCAGCAGCAAATTTCAGCTTAAAATTGTATGTACTGATTGTGGTATTTAAACAGCTTTGTTAAAAAGGAACAACCCTGGGTAAAGAGTCCTTTAGTAGAAAAGTATGGAAAATGCAAGGTTGTGACTTGTCCTGTGCTGTAGTTCAACAAGTATGTGAATATATACAACAAGCATGTCAAACTCAAAGGCTAGCATGGGCCAGATAAACAAGGTTTAAGTTAATGTGGGCCGCAAAAAAAAAAAAATTCATAGAAATGTTTGTTTTGAAAAGTATAGTATAAAAAAAAACAGCACCCCCTCTACTAAACCCAGTCCCCCTCTCTATACTAAATCCCAAGCCCCCCTCTATACTAAGGCCTTAAAAAAAATAAACTTTATTAGCCAACAAGCAGACTCCACTCACATTGCTGCTGCCTGTATGCGACTCCGGAGTCCAGCCTCTGGTATACCCCCAATGGTGCCATCTGCACCATGTGCCAAATCAGATCCTTCTGCTACTCCTTGAAAACCTGTGAAGGTGGAGCATGTTGACGTCATGTCGGAATGTGACGTGGCGTTGCGTCCCTTCGTGCACCTCCAGGTCCTCCACTGTCCAGCTGCAGCCATAGCAACCCTGACCACCACATTCACTGACAGATACACACACACTGACAGACACACACTCACTGACAGACACATACACACACACACTCTCTGACAGACACACTCTCTGACAGACACACAAACTGACAGACACACACACTCACTGACAAACACAGACACCACTGACAGACAACACACACTGACAGACAGTCATACACTCACTGACAGACAACACACACTGACACACACACACAGACACACACATTCTTGCACACACTCACATCATTTTATTTATTATTCCCTACCTTTGGGAACTGGTGTGAGGTCTCTCCCTGGGGTCTGTCTTCCTGCTTCTCACTGTTCCCTCATGCACGCAGTTTAGTGATGCCAGGTGCCGGAATATGACGACATGCGCGAGGTAGCAGTGAGGAGTAGGAACACTGAGCTCCCTCTTCTCCCCAGCCAGGGAAAATTTTAGCAGAGTAGGCACCTGCAATTTGCGGCTCACCGGGCCGCAAAGATATTAATTGTGAGCCGTTTGACATACTTGATATACAAGGTGCAACTGATTGACACTTGTCTTTTGTTTATTTTACTGCATTCATATTTTAAATTTGAGTGGCAATGTGTGAATTTCTTTTTAAGGGGGCTAAGTTGGGGGCAAGCCACCTAAATGGTGGGTTTTGCACTTTAGGGTCAGGAATATATGGTTGTGTTCATCACCATATAGTATTCCTTTAAGCACTGTTCTCAGCTCCAGTGTATTTCCATGGACCCAAGTTTTAATGACATTTACAAGTACTTCTTTTTCATGTCATGTGGCTAGATCCACTAGACATTTAAACCTAGAGACAGTATTTTTACATTATTAGAGGGAAAGCCACAAAATAATTTATACTTCTTCCTACACCAATTAGTAAATCAACAAAAATGTTATCCATCTTTCATTTTATGCATGAAAATTTGCCTGAGATGACAATAGGCGGGGGAAGATAGTACGACAATGGGATGATGGAATGGTAAGAGATACAAACTAGGTGTAATTTCTCCACTAACCTATACCTACTTTTAAAACATTTTAATCACTGGACATTCCTAGATGTAATGTTACATGTCTGTAGTATCAGTTGGGCATTTGAAACATTGTGGGGCAGATTTTGTATTCATGGCATGCAATTTAACTAGAGTGTAATACACATAGTGAAGCATCTTTTTTTTTTAAACATTCTGTGTTTATTGAATTTTCTTTTGCTTGTTGAAAGGTAGCACAAAGAGGAAACATATAATCGATAAATCATATAACAGTTTGCGTTAGCAGTTGACTGTATACACTGTATACTAGCTAATCATGTTGTTGTCACAGATATATGGTATCTTAATGTCTTTTCAATGTTAACTGGTTGGCTTTAGAGGCCAGTGCCTGGCGTTTCCAGCTTATTGCGAGTGTAAGTTATCGTTGTATTCATACTGTTAGTTTTTTCAAAACACAATACATAAAATAACAATACTAAAACCATATTAAGCCATAATTCAAACAATAGTAACCATTGGTCTGATGTTCTGTTCCGACCGATCTCGCCAGAGATTAGTTTGGGGTCTTGATTTCGTATGTGGGGGTGGCAAGGGCTGGCCTCCCGGGCTTCCGATGATTGGGCAAAGCGGAGAGTGTGTATATAAGATTTATGTAGGGGTCGCCAGACCAGGCCTCTTTGTTGGCGTGAAGCCATGACCTGGACCAAGAGCCCCCATGTTTATGGTTGGGTGGATACCTCCCCTCACACTCGGCCTCCTTTAGGTTCTATTCCCTCGTTTCTCTATTTTTGGTGTTTATCTTGAGCTGGTGGGTTCAGCGCATGGGCTGCTCAATCCCCCAGCAGGGTGCGTCTGGGTCAAAAGGGTGGGCAGGGTTTAATTCTCCCACCCCCTTACCTCTACAACACAGTTCTCGCTCGGTCTCTCCTCCCCCCCCCAATGGTGACATTGGTGTGTATGTGGGTTTAGATCGCATATGGGGCTATTCAGCGTTGGGTGATGGTTATTGTAGGGTGTTTTTATTAAGTCATAGTTCCAAAAAATAATATATTTTTGTGGATTTTTGCAGAGATTCTTTCCATTTCCATTGGTTCAGTGGTTTTGCGAATGACTATTCTTCGTGTGGGTATGTTTGGTGAGGCCCAGAGTTCTGCTATGGCTCTTCTCGTTGCTAGGGCCTCCCTGTTTATCAGTTTGTTTTGTGCTCTACTCAGGGGACTCCAGGGTTTCTAGAGGAGCCAAATCCAGAATCTAGGGGGATGGCTACTTGCAGTAGATCAGAGATCAGGCTAGCGACCTCCGCCCATAGCGGAGCTAATTTGGGGCAATGCCACCATTGGTGTACATAGATACCCATGTGTCCGCAGTGATTACCATCATAGGTCTGAATCTGTCCTGCCCATGTGGTGGAGGTGCAGGGGTGAGATACCATCGTAGCATGGTCTTGTAGGCCTGTTCTTTGTGGTTCACACAAATATATATATAGAGGCTGTGGCCTCCCAGATGTCTTGCCAATCTGGTGGTTCCTCTGGGGGTCCAAGGTCTCTCTCCCAGGCTGACACATAGGCTAGGGCCCCTGGGGATAGATTGGTGATTAGTAGTAGGTAGTTGTCCTTTGTGGGTTGGGCTGTGTATACATGCTCTTTCAAAAATCATGAGTTTGGTGTGGTTGTGTTTTCTTGGTGTTCTAGGAAGCTCCTTATTTGTATATATCTGAAAAAGTCGTGTGTATTGGAGATTGAATTATGTTGTGGCAAGTCGGAGTATGAGAATAGTTTCCCCCCTGCGAAAAAGTGATAGACCCTGTAGAGGTCATTGTATTCATGGTGTGCAAAGTCATTAGAGACCATGCCTGGGGGGAATGCCTTGTTGCGTAGTATAGGGATCATCGGTGTTGGGTCATTAATGATTCGGAATTTTTTGGTGATCTTGTCCCATACGCTTATGGTATTGGCTTGGGGCTGGGATATGGGAGGGGGCGTGGGGCAGGATTTACGGGGCACCCAAAGGTATAGAGAAGGGAAGTCAAACCCAAAGATTTCATGTTCTAGCTCTACCCAGCATTCGACTCCCACTGGAGAGTATAGATTTTGAATATTGGTGAGTTGTGTGGCGTGATAGTAGTGTTGGAAGTGGGGTAGTCCTAGTTCTCCTGTTTTGGGGATGTACATGGTCATTCACTTTACTCTGGGGTGCTTGATTGACCATATGAATTTGTTAATTTGTGTCTGTAGATATTTGAAGTCCGAGGTGGGGACAGGGAGGGTTTGGAATAGGTAGAGGAAGCGAGGCAGTAGATTCATCTTTACCGAGGCTAGATATCCCAGCCAGGATAAAGACAAGTCCCTCCAGTTGTTGAGGTCCCTTGTGGCTCGTTGTATCATTGAGGTGTAGTTTAGAACAGGGCCGGACTGGGAAGAAAATTTGGCCCGGGCATTTTTTAATTACAGCGGCCCACTAAAAAGGGGGCGGGGCCAGATAGGGTGTGTTTTGTCATCACCAATGACAAGCACACCCCATCACAAAGTGAGCATGTTGGTTCAATGCTCTTCCAGGGTAGATTATGCGCAGAGCGCTGCTGAAGACCCTGTATTTGTTCTGCACAGCGCAAGCGAATTTAATAACATGCTTGCACTGTGTTTGCTTGAAATTTGTCTCTGGTGTCTCCATAGATGGGATACCAGGAGACAAAAATGCTAGGAAAGCATATTGTGCAGTGTGTGTGTAAGGGGTGTAGCGTGTGTGTGTGTGCGTGATGGGTGCTGTGTTTGCGTGAGGGTGCTATGTGGGAAAGGGTGCAGTGAGTGTGTGTGATGGTGCTGTGAGTGTCAGGGGTGCAGTGTGTGTGTGTGGGTGCTGTTAGTGTCAGGGGTGCAGTGTGTGTGTGTGTGTGTGGATGCTGTCAGTGTCAGGGGTGCAGTGTGTGTATGTGTGAGGGTGCTGTGAGTGTCAGGGGTGCTGTGCTTGCGTGAGGGTGCTATGTGCGTGTGAGGAAGCTGTGTGTGAGGGTGCTGTGAGTGTCAGGTGTACAGTGTGTGTGAGTGATGGTGCTGTGAGTGTCAGGGGTGCAGTGTGTGTGTGTGGATGCTGTTAGTGTCAGGGGTGCAGTGTGTGTGAGTGATGGTGCTGTGAGTGTCAGGGGTGCAGTGTGTGAGTGAGGGTGCTGTGAGTGTCAGGGGTGCAGTGTGTGTGTGTGTGTGTGTGTGTGTGGGTGCTGTCAGTGTCAGGGGTGCAGTGTGTGTGTGTGAGTGAGGGTGCTGTGAGTGTCAGGGATGCAGTGTGTAATGTGTGTGAGTGAGTGTGCTGTGAGTGTCAGGTGTGCAGGGTGTGTGTGAGTGATAGTGCTGTAGGTGTCGGGGTTGCAGTGTGTGGGTGTGTGTGAGGGTGCTGTCAGTGTCAAGGGTGCAGTGTGTGTGTGTGTGTGACTGAGGGTGCTGTGAGTGTCAGGGGTGCAGTGTGTGTGAAGTGTGTGAGGGTGCTGTGAGTGTCAGGGGTGCAGTGTGTGTGTAGTGCGTGAGTGAGTGAGAGTGAAGTGTGTGTGTGTGTGTGTGTGAGGGTGCTGTGAGTGTCAGGGGTGCAGTGTGTGCAGTGAGGTACTGTGAGTGTCAGGGGTGCAGTGTGTGTGTGAGTGAGGTGCTGTGAGTGTCAGGGGTGCAGTGTGTGTGAGTGAGGTGCTGTGAGTGTCAGGGGTGCAGTGTGTGCTGTGAGTGTTAGGAGTGCAGTGTGTGTGGGTGCTGTCAGTGTCAGGGGTGCAGTGTGTGTGTGTGGGTGCTGTCAGTGTCAGGGGTGCAGTGTGTGTGTGTGTGAGGGTGCTGTGAGTGTCAGGTGTGCAGTGTGTTGTGTGTGAGTGAGTGTGCTTTGGGTGTCAGGTGTGCAGGGTGTGTGTGAGTGATAGTGCTGTAGGTGTTGGGGGTGCAGTGTGTGTGTGTGTGAGGGTGCTGTCAGTGTCAGGGATGCAGTGTGTGTGTAGTGTGTGAGTGAGTGAGGGTGCAGTGTATGTGTGTGTGTGTGTGTGTGTGTGTGTGAGGGTGCTGTGAGTGTCAGGGGTGCAGTGTGTGCGAGTGAGGGTACTTGAGTGTCAGGGGTGCAGTGTGTGTGAGTGAGGGTGCTGTGAGTGTCAGGGGTGCAGTGTGTGTGTGTGAGTGAGGGTCCTGTGATTGTCAGGGGTGCAGTGTGTGCGAGTGAGGGTGCTGTGAGTGTCAGGGGTGCAGTGTGTAAGTGAGTGAGGGTGCTGTGAGTGCCAAGTGTGCAGGGTGTGTGAGCAAGTGAGGCTGATGTGACTTGGGTGATTATTTCCCCCCTCCCTGCTTACCTTATGCCTGGGAGGGGGGATCCTGCTGCTGGCATCCATCCCTGGTGGTCCTAGTGGTGAGTGAACTCTAGCCTGTGGGGCTAGAGTTTACTACCGTGAGACCCGGAGCGTTGCCATGGCAATGCTCCGAATCTCGCGAGAGAAACCTGGTGGAGCTGTAAGTTAGAGCTCCTCTGGGTTCCTCTCCTGGCTCCCTCACTCTCTCCCCCGGCGGCCGCAGTATACTGTATGTGGGCCGGTGAGAGAGATCTTTGATCTCCCCACCGGACCGCCATGGACTACTGCCTTTCTGCGGACTGTTAAAGCCATGCTACCCCAGATAGCTATGCCATGGAGCCCAGCCGTATACTGAAAGACTGTATGAAAGACTTTGGCTCCATGGCGATTGAACTGTATGTATGTGATATGAGCGCCATTCGGTAGTAATGTGCACTCAGATCTAAGCTATCTGGGGATATGTAGAATGTCTATGTTTTATGGAATATATATAATGCAGAGTGTGTGTGTTTGTGTGAATGCAGAGTGTGTGTGTGTATATAATGCAGAGTGTGTGTTTGTATGAGTGTGTGTATAATGGAGAGTGTGTGTTTGTATGAGTGTGTATATAATGCAGTGTGTGTGTATATAATGCAGTGTGTGTGTGTGTGTATACAATGCAGAGGGTGTGTTTGTATGAGTGTGTGTTTGTGTGTGAACTGGGTGGGGGAGGGCATTTTTATTATTTTTAATTTCTTTAATTTTTATATTTTAATTTTTATATTTTAATTTTTTTATTTTAGTATTTACTTTTTTAATTTTAATATTTTAATTTTTTTATTGTAATATATATATTTTTTTATTATTTAATTTTTATTTTCATCCCCCCTCCCTGCTTGTTAGCTGGCCAGGGAGGGGGGCTCTCATTCCCTGGTGGTCCAGTGGATGGGCTGTGCAGGAGGGTGGCTGGCAGAGAGCTGTTACCTTTCCTGCAGCTCCTGTCAGCTCCCTTCTCCTCTGGTCCGGTCAGCTCCATT
>OW240912.1:288152967-288409686 GCA_933207985.1 Pelobates cultripes
GCAGCAGCCTATAGATTAGGGGAGTGAGACTGGGGGGGCAGCCTATTGCATTAGGGTGTGCACCCTAAAGCACAAACACACGCCATGTGTATATGTATGTATGTGTGTGTATAAATATATATATATATATATATACACACACACACTGCTGTGTGTGTGAGGGTGCTGGTAGTGTGCTATGTGGGTGACGGTGTTTTTGTGTGTGTTTGTGAGAGTGCTGTTAGTGTGCTGTGTGTGAGGGTGCTGTTTGTGTGCTGTGTGTGAGGGAACTGGTAGTGTGCTGTGTGTATGTGTGAGAGGGTGTTTGTGTGTGCGTGTTTGTGCGGGTCCTGTTAGTGTGCTGTGTGTGGGTGTTGTGTGTTTGTCAGGGTGCTGTTTGTGTGTGAGTGTGCTGTTTGTTTGTGGGTGCTGTGCGGGTGCTGTGTGTGGGTTTTGTGTGTTTGTGAGGATGCTGTTAGTGTGTTGGGTGTGTGGGTGTTGTATGTGTGTGGGTGCTGTGTGTGCGAGGGTGATGTATGTGTGTAGGTGCTGTGTGTGTGTGTGCTGTATGTTTGGGTGGAAGTGGGGGCAGATTAGTTAATATCCCAGTCCTGCTGCCTTCCCTGGTGGTTCAGTGGAGAGTGAACTCTAGCCCGCGTTCTCTGCTGCCTCCCTCCATGCTGCTTTGGACCGGTGAGGTAGAACTTTGATCTCCCCACCGGCCCATGGAGGCTTAGACCAGAGCCGCCGCTCGGATAGCGTCGGCTCTGCATGAGCCAACCGGGGAGATCCAGAGATCTCCCCTGCCAGTCTCAATCCATTGGCGTGCCGCAGGGATTAGGGTGTGCCCAGGCACACCCAACACACCCCGTGCGCACGCCTATGGAAGTGAGGGATGGGGGAGACAGCCTACATGAAGAGTCAGCAAGGAGCAGGAAGGTAAAGTGAGAAAAGGAGAAGGAACAGAAATGAGCAGGAAGGGACATCAAGGATCAGAAAGGGGCAGCAAGGAGCTGGAAGGGACAGCAAGGAGCACAAAAGGTAAAGTAGGAGAAGGAGCACAAAGGAACAGAAATGAACAGGAAGAGTCAGCAAGGAGCTGGAAGGTAAAGCAGCACAAAGGTAAAGTTGAGAAGGAGCACAAAGGGTCAGAAATGAGCTGGAAGGGGCAGAAGGAGCACAAACATAAAGTAGGAGAATGAGCAGGAAGGGCCTGCAAGGAGCAGGAAGGGCCTGCAAGGAGCAGTAAGGAGCAGAAAGAATCAGAAGGAGCACAAAGGTAAAGTAGGAGAAAGAGCAGAAAGGGACAGCAAGGAGCACAAAGGTAAAGTAGAAATGGGAGCAGAAAGGGTCTGCAAGGAGCAGAAAGGGATCAGAATGAGAAAGGAGCAGAAGGGCGCAAAATAAGCAGAAAGTAGCAGTAAGGTAAAAGAGCAGACGGGGCCAAGGATAGAAAATAGTGTCAGAAGAAAAAAAAAAGACTGTCAAATGAAGGAGAGGAAAAGGAGATTGGAGCAGGAAGGACAAATGAAGTGAACCCTCCACTTTATTCTGGACACCACATCATAAGGCTTTGGTACCTGGGCCAGGCAGGGAAACGCTGGACCTTCTCATCTCCAAAGGTAAAAAAATATCGGTGTTAATGTGTTCACTTTTATTTACTGAGTGTCAGGAAGCACAGAGTGCCGTTGGGTAGGGGTGTTGCTGATTGGCTAGAGCGGTCAGCTGGCACTCTAAGCCAATCAGTAGCTCCCCATTCATAAAAAAGTAAAAATATTTTATGAACCGGGAACTAGCGATTGGCTTAGAGCGTCAACTGTCCACTCTAGCCAATCAGCGGCACCCATGCCTGACGTCAATCTGCACTTCCTGACACTCTGTTTCAGAAGCCAAATACCACTGAGCGACCTGGAGCTGGAGGAAGCCTTTGAGGTTAAACCATTTGAGAGCGATTTAACCCCTTAAAGGAAAGCGAGCACCCAGGGGCTTCCTGGCATCATAGCATTTTCATTTAGGTGAAGTTGTTATGGTGATCAGAATGGTCCTTTAATTTGCTTAAAGGAACACTATAGTGTCAGGAATACAAACATATATTCCTGACACCATAGTTGTGAAAACGCTATTCACCCTGGCTTTATGTGATAATGGCTGTGCCCCTTCCCTTTCATGACACTGTCAAAAAGGTACCAAGCATGGATGTCATTACAATTATGCCCCCCCCTGGAAAAATTCCTGCGGACGCCCATGAATAAATGGCTTTTAAAACTGATTATTTGATGACGCTGTACCCTACTTGCAACACCACTCTTGCTGCTATAGTGCACTGGAATAAACACTTTGAAAACAAAAAATATTTTTTTTTCTATAAAGAGTTAGCAACAAGACCTGTCACACTCATTGCAAGCAGGATTCACTTGTACAGTAAACTGTTCCATTTTGTATTGCAATTAGCAAAGCACAAGCAGCGGCACTAAAGCACATTGCAAATCAAATAATCTGTCTCCAAGAATAAATAAACAAAATAAATAAATCAGAAATCAGTAAAACAATTCTAAATCAGTAAAACAAAGTTGGTATAATTGACACTTGCAGTAGCTAGGCATAGCAGTAACATAACCACCTCACCAGCCTCACACTAGGATCGATAACACTTAACAGACACAACCAGGGCCGCCACCAGAAATTTTGGGGCCCCTAACTCAGCTCAGGGTCTGGGCCCCCTGGGGCCCGCCTCCAATCCCGCCCACAGGGTCCGCCTCCAAATCCCGACAACAGGGATACACACACAGACACAAACACACACACTGATACAAAAGTACTCAGATACACACACACAGATACATACTAACAGACACACATACTGAAACAGCCATACACGCATATAGGCATACATACTGACACACACTTACTGAGACATACACACATATACAGACACACAGGCAAGCATAGTGACAGACAGACACATACTAACATACATACAGACACACATGCATGAGGACATACAGACACATACAAACACTGACATACATACACACATACATACATACACACAGACATACATTCATAATGACCTACAGACATACATACATATATACAGACATACTGACAGACATACATACTGCCATACATGCATACAGACATCCATACACACAAACATACGTTCATAATGACATGCAGACATACATTGATACTGACATACATTCATATATACATACATACATACAGACATACATATATACAGACATACTGACAGACATACAGACATACATAATAACATACATACACACACACACAGCTCATTTTCCAGCCACCCTCCTGTTTCTTACCTTTTCTTTGCAGAAGGGTGGCTGGGGCTAATGGGACTGGGAGTCGGCTGGCTCTCTCTCACTGCCGGGCGCGCGCTCCTCCCGCGCGGAGTGAGCTGGGAGGAAGTGACCACTTCCTCCCAGCAGCACTTGCTGCGGCTGCATTTTTTTTTAAAAGGGGCCCGTTCGCGCTATACCACGTCCACAGCGCTGACTGGGCCCCTGAAGATATAGGGCCCATCGGGTGGCCATAAGTGCATGGGCCACCCGATAGGCCCCATCAGCGTGTGGGCCCCGGAGCAACTGCACCGGCGGCTGTTCCGCCGCTACACGTTATGGTTGTCAGCCACTGATGGCGGCCCTGGACACAACAATGGTAAAACACATATTCATTGATAGTATATTTCCCATAGTAAGAGAAGTCAAAGTGTCTGGAACAATCATATTTAAAAATATATGCATTTTTACTTTATTCTTTTTTTCCTATCTGTTGGTCACTTCTAACTTGACCTGTAACTTGACCTGTAAGTAAAATAAACATCAAATTATCATTTTTTTCAACTTCTTGATTGGACAGGAGATAAAGCCTGTATCATTGGACAGATCTCTTGTTCGTGTTGGTGTTCCAATATTGGATTCCAATATTGTTGAATGGGTTTGGCAGTGGATGAGTGACAAGCAACAGAGGGTTGTAGCCAATTAAGTATATTCGAAGCAAGGTCTTGTTGCCAGTGGGGTACCTCAGGGATCTCTACTTGGACTCATTCTCTTCAATATTTTTATTAGTTATATTGCAGAAGGCCTTGATTTATTTATAAAATATTTTACCAGGAAAGATACATTGAGATTTCTCTCGTTTTCAAGTATGTCCTGGGTCCACAAATCATTGCATTGTTACATTAGGGTATAATAAAATACAAAACCAATATTAATACACAATAAATACAAAAGTTAACATAGAACAGGTAGGAAATATATAATCAATCATGACAGGTGCATTCTGTTTTGAGGTATGTAGAGAGGGATCTCTTAAAAGAATTTAGGCTTAGGGAAGATTTCAAATTGTGTGGGAAGTCGTTCCACAATTGCGGTGCTCTGTAGGAGGAGGAGGATCGGGCTGCTTTCTTTTTGTATTGAGTTAGACTAAATAAAGTGCTGGTACTGGATCGGACGTTATAGGAAGTGAGAACAGCTGGGGAAAGCACTTTGTTCAGGTAGGGTGGGAGTTTCCCAGAAAAGCTCTTAAACACAAGGCTGGAAAGATGAAGCGTGCGTCTGGATTCCAGCGACAGCCAGTTTAGTTCTTTTAGCATGTCACAATGGTGAGTCCTGTAATTACATTGTAGCACAAATCGGCAGAACGATAGTAAGGTATGTCTTTTTGCTGATGATACAAAACTTTGCAGCAGGGTTGATGTTCCAGGAGGGATAAACCAAATGGCAAATGACAGAATAAAAAGACTTTTGGAGCACTTAAAAATAGGGTAAAAACCTACTATTATGATTTGCTATGCAATATCTTTGGATCAAGGCTGCAACACTTCAGTACTTTACCTCCAATTAAAACCAATCACCAGAATAGAAAATATAATAAAGAGAAGTGGATCAATATTTAGGTGATAATCTCTCACCAGACAAAAGTAAAACTTATAAATACCTAAATAACAAGTAGATGGTGTCGGGCAGTCAACAGATCATATATGTATGTAAAGAAATTAAAATATATACAAATAATAGAACAGATTGTTAAAATAAATCATATACAAATAATAATGCAAATGTCCTTAGCAATATTGCTGCAGTAGGATAAAAAAATCATTATAAAAATGGTATATAAATAAGAGCTTAGGTAAAAAAGTTAACTTTATTGTATACAATTAAAACAAATAATTCAGCTACTGCTTACAAGATCAAGTGGTGAGTGAATGCAGACAGAACCACTACTAATTATCGGGCTCAGTCAGTGTGGAGCCCTAGTAGGATTTTATCTGTGCTGCCAGGCTCCTGACTCCTGTGGAACTTGAGATTCTCGCAGCTAAGTTATCTACATAAATTAGCTTCACACGTCCTGAAGAAGCTGGGCATAAACCCGGTGAAACGCATAGACGTTGCCAAGACTGTATGAGGTGGGCGAAGCTTCTGGAAGCCAGGAATTTCAATTGGCACTGAAGATAGGATTTGCATGGAGATAGTGGAGAACCCTAAACATTTGTACTTTGTGTCCTTCAAAGATGTAACACTGGGTGTGCACATGGAAATTGATAGCACTGCCCTCATATTTTTCTTTTTCCTATTTTTTTCTTTTTACTTTTGTTGGCACTGTAGAAACCTTGGTTTTACATCTAGGTCTAATATTATAGTTTTATATTAGTTCTCTCCTAGTTCATCATGAGGCAATGAAATTACTTGCATTTATGCCAGGATGCCCATCTCAGTGTGATGTGATTTTTATTAAACTTTTTTGAAAATCTCATGAAGTACGAGCTTTTTTGATCACTGAAAACAATCTCGGACACCTGTGATAATTCAGGTGAGCCCAATTTAAGGAAAAACTACTAAAGGAGGGTGTTCCACATGATTAAGCAGAGCACCATTTTCATGCAATATGGGGAAGAAAAAGGATCTCTCTGCTGCCGAAAATAGTGAAATAGTTCAATGCCTTGGACGAGGTATGAAAACATTAGATATTTCACGAAAACTTAAGCGTGATCATCGCACTATTAAGAGATTTGTGGCTGATTCAGAGCACAGACTGGTTCATGCAGATAAAGGCACATTGAGGAAGATTTCTGCCAGATCCATGCATCGGATCAAGAGAGCAGCTGCTAAAATACCATTACATAGCAGCAAACAGATATTTGAAGCTGCTGGTGTCTCTGGAGTCCCATGGACATCAAGGTGTAGAGTCCTCCAGAGTCTTGCAACTGTGCATAAACCTTCTATTCGGTCACCACTAACCAATGCTCACAAGCAGAAACAGTTGCATTGGGTAGAAAAATACATGAAGACTAATTTTCAAACAGTCCTGTTCACTGATGAGTGCCGTGCAACCCTGGATGGTCCAGATGGATGGAGTAGTGGATGGTTGGTGGATGGCCACCCTGTTCCAACAAGGCTGCAACATCAGCAAGGCGGTGGTCATGGGTGGGATGACAATAGGTTCTCCCCCTTATTATTTAGGGCCCCCCCCTGCCACTCAGGGTGGTGGCCGGGGGGCAGGACAATAGGACCCCCCCATTTTTATTTAGGGCCCCCACCTGCCGCTGGGGGGGGAGGACAATAGGGCCCCCACCCACCGCTCATGGGTGGGAGCCAGGGGGAGGACAATAGGTTGTCCCCCTATTTTTATTTAGGGCCCCCATCCGCCGCTCATGGGTGGGGGCCGGAGGGAGGACAATAGGTTCCTCCCCCCCATTTTCATTTAGGGCCCACACCCGCCACTCATGGATGGGGGCCGGGGGGGCAATAAGTCCCCCGTTTAGTTTAAGAGCCCTCACTCGTGTTGCACGGGTGGGGGCTCAGGAGGGGGGACATTAGGGTTTTGTTTTTGTTTTTCAGCCTTTTGGTAGATAGCTCCCTAACACTGTGGGAATTAGGGAGTTATCTACTATGCGGCTGCAAGATGCAGCTGCGGCACGATTAGGATTGGAGTTTCATTCATTCGAATGGAATTCCGATCCGAACAAAGTCCTGAATTGCGTCATAGCACAAATGGAAAAACTGTTCTCATTCTGTTAGGACGAAATTCTGTAGTTTTGCCGGTGTTCTGTCTCAGGGACATGAGGTTCAGGAATACTGACAGGAAGCATCGTGAGATCACGAATCAAATTTGAGAATTGTGGGAAAATTGCTCTGACCACCGGAAATGAAGCACACTTTGCTCCTCCGCTGGTCATAGCTGGTCAGGCGTAGGAAACCTCCATAAGACAAAGTAGTCCCTACTTTGGCTTATGTTTTAAAGAAAACTAGCGCAGACAGGAAGAAATGAAGAACAGATCCTGAGAGAGGGAGAGAAGAGGAATCGATTGGGGAAAGATAAGTTTGTCATGACAGTGGCACTTTAAACTATATACTATGTTTTAACAAAATCCTAGTTTAAACAATCTAACACCATAGTCACCAAAACAGCTTTAGCTGAATGACATTAATGATACTAATGTATTGTGTTGGTGTAGAGATCATGTCCCTGCAGTCACTGCTCAATTCTTTGCCATTAAGAAGTCAAATTACTTTGTTTATGCACACTAGTCACACCTCCCTGCATGTGACTTAGACAGCCTTCCTTTAACGAGTAATCATGTTTACACTTCCTTTATTGTAAATTCTGTTTAATTTAGAATTTCTTATCTCCTGCTCTGTTACTAGTTTGCTTGACCGTGCATGTGCCTCCTGTGTGTGATGAAAGTTCAATTTACAGAGCAGGAGATAAAAACTTTGAAATAAGTTACATCTGACTGAAAATTAAACCATTTTGTTTTCATGCAGGCTGTGTCAGTAATAGCAATGGGAGGTGTTGCTGGGGCTGCATAAAAATAACAACTAAAAGTGATTTAACTCCCCAATGGTAGTGAGCAGTGTTACTTCAGAGACATGATCTATAGACAAAACTGCTTTATTAAGCTAAACTTGTTTTGGTGACTATAGTGTCCTTTAAATCCCTTCATGGCCAATATGCAGGAGTGTATGTGGTATGCATCTATAAGAATGTGGGCACCCTTGCAAATTGATTTTATGCATCGAAAATATATGTTTTTGTGCAAGCTCTTCCATCACGAGAAACAAGAATGCATCCAATACAAGAAAGCAACTTCTAAGGTAACAGTATATGCATGTGAAAGTAAAACATTGGCTCAATTTTGAAATATATTTGAAAATGACAACCTCTTGAACATCAAATGAATTCCTCATCTATTTGAGTTTCCTTGCTATTGCACTTTATTAAAAAAGTGTGTTAAAGTGTGCCCTTGGTAGTTCATGAATCTTCTAAGTGTCTTTCACCTGAAACATGTAACAGTTGCAGTTGGAATGTTTTCATATTATGGCAACTGACAATGATAGTGAATGTAATGTTTTCTTTTCTTTTCATTCCATTTTAATGTAGTTTGGAAATTCCATTGAAAAATGTGGAGTATTACATTATCTGAGTGTGTAGAAGGTGCCCCTGGTCATAATTATTTATATTTTGAATAAGCCAGCCACTTGAAATAACAACATTTCTTACAATAGCTTTATTCTTCTGTATATCCTTTCTTTAAAACAGTTTATTAAAGTATTACTTGTAAAGTCTGTTATCATCTCGTACAATGTATTTATATGTTGTGGCACGAGCACATGAGTAGACACGTAATGGATCAAATTTCTTCTTTGAGCATGACTTTTATGTAGTCACATATGAATCAAATGTTCACAGTAGTATTCGACTGGTTTAATGGGCTTACCAAGTTAAACACTGATGTGTGCATCTTATCTGAAGGTAAATTTTGTTTTGTGCAATGGAATGGAATTGAAATGGAATGTGTCTGAAACATATATCAAAGGGGCCAGCACCAGGCCTAAAAAAACTTTTAATTAACCAGGAGTGCAAACCTTTTGGATTATATATATATATATATATATATATATATATCCCCTGAGAGGGGATATGATAACATTATACAAATATATTCGGGGCCAATACAAACCATTGTGTGGAAATCTATTCACAAACTGGACTTTACATAGGACCCGAGGCTATGCGTTTAGACTGGAAGAAAGAAGATTTCGTCTAAGGCAAAGGAAAGGTTTTTTTACTGTAAGAACAATCAGGATGTGGAATTCTCTGCCTGAGGAAGTGGTTTTATCAGAGTCCATACAGATGTTCAAGCGGCTACTAGATGCATACTTGCAAGAACAGAATATTCAAGGATATAATCTTTCAATGTAGGGTAATAACTGCTTGATCCAAGGATAAATCTGACTGCCATTCTGGGGTCAAGAAGGAATTTTTTTCCTAGCTTGTTGCAAAATTGTGCTTCAAACTGGGTGAACTTGAACTTGATGGATGCAAGTCTCTTTTCAGCTATGTAACTATGTAATACATACATACATACACACACACGAGCGCGTGCACCTGGAAATATTTGGACACTGAAGCAATTTTTAAAATTTTCTCTCCGTACGCCACCACAATGGATTTGAAATGAAACAACCAAGATGCAATAGAAGTGCAAACTTTTAGCTTTAATTCAATGGGTTGAACAAAAATATTGTATGAACCATTTACGAACTGCAACCATTTTTATACATAGCCTCCTTATTTTAGGGGCTCAAATGTAATTGGTCAAATTACCATAATCATAAATAAAATGTTAAGTTTTAATGCTTTGTCAAGAATCCTTTGAAGTCTGGAACGCATGGGCATCACCAAATGCTGGGTTTCTACCATTGTGAAAGGCTTTGCCAGGCCTTTGTCATGGTTTAATACTTCAACATGTATAGTTTAGGTTTCAATGGACAAGAAAAGGGAATAACGTATTACTGGGCCTTAGAATGGCCGGACTAAATGTCAGACAGAGATAAAGCGTCGTCAGATACGAGCTGAGGACAGGGTAAAGGAATGACAGCGAAAATAAGAACTAACCAGAGTCAGGTACACGGTAATCAGTCAGACAGGCAAACAATACAGGAAAAGGTTAAGGATAAATGCAGGGTCAGAAACAAAGGACGGCAATACCAGAATAAACACAATAGATCAAGGAATGCACTAAAGGGTACTGAAACAGAAACCACAATTGGGCAAAGTGGATAGGGCTAGGGAAGTTTAAATAGCATTACTTTACATTTGATTAGTCCACGCCATGCCTACGCCCCCAATACATGCATGTTGGGGCACTGGAATGAAGTGGGCCAATGAAAGCCTGAAGTGACTTGTGGCTCCCACTGCTCATTTACAAGCCGCGCTCCTAAAGTGAGGCGGGCTGGCTGACCATTTACTACAGTCAGCACAGACAGCCTGCTCAGAAGAAGAGATCGAGCCGAGTGCGACTCAGGTGGAGGCTCAAGCTGGACCTTAGTCGGCCCCTGGATCGGGTGAGTACCGCCACAACCTTTACTGCAGCTGTCATCAGTTGTTGTTTGTTCAAGTTCTTTCTGCCTTCATTTTTGTTTTCAGCAAGTGAAATGCATGCTCGATCGGGTTGAGATCAAGTGATTTACTTGGCCATTGCAGAATATGCTACTTCTTTGATTTAAAAAAAAACCCTGGGTTTCTTTCTCAGTATGTTTTGGGTCATTGTCCATCTGTAAAGTAAAGCATCATCCACTCAGAATTTGGCTGAATCTGAACAGACAAAATATCCCTATACACTTCAGAATTCATCCGGCTGTTTCTATTTTCTGTCACACCATCAATAAATGCTAGTGATCCAGTGCTGTTGGAAGCCATGCATGCCTATGCCATTACACTGCTTTCACCATGATGATGCGGTATGCTTCAGTTCATAAGCCATTCCAAGCCTTCCATATACTCCCCTCCCCCTATCATTCTGGCACAGGTTGATTTTTGTTCCATTGGTCCAAAGAATGCTGTTCCAGAACTGGATTGTCATTTTCAGATGCTTTTTGGCAATGTCATATTTGGCCTTTTTATTCCTGAAGCTTATGAATGGTTTGCACCTTGTAGTGAACCTTACTTTTTTGTTCTTGTGAAGTTTTCACTTTATGATAGACTTGGAAAATTATATACCTACCTGAATGTCCTTCACTTGGCTGGATGTTGTGTAGGGGTTTGTCTTTACCATGAAAATGATCCTTTGATCATTCACCACTTCAGTTTTCTGTGGACTTCCAAGTCTTTTTGTGTTGCAGAGCTTACCAGTGTCTTTTTTTTTCTTCTCAGAATGTACAAAACTGTTGATGGCCACATGTTCCTGCTATCTTTCTGATAGATGTTTTGTGTTTGCAGCTTAAAAGGACCACTCTAGGAACCCAGACCACTTCAGCTTAATGAAGTGGTCTGGGTGCCAGGTCCAGCTAGGGTTAACCCATTTTTAAATAAACATAGCAGTTTCAGAGAAACTGCTATGTTTATTAATGGGTTAAGCCTTCCCCCAAAGCCTCTAGTGGCTGTCTCATTGACAGCCACTAGAGGCGCTTGCGTGCTTCTCACTGTGATTTTCACAGTGAGAGCACGCCAGCGTCCATAGGAAAGCATTGTAAATGCTTTCCTATGCGACTGGCTGAATGCGCGCGCAGCTCTTGCCGCGCGTGCGCATTCAGCCGACGGGGCGGAACGGAGGAGGAGAGAAGGAGGAGAGCTCTCCGCCCAGCGCTGGAAAAAGGTAAGTTTAAACCCCTTTCCCCTTTCCAGAGCCGGGCAGGGGGGGGGTCCCTGAGGGTGGGGGCACCCTCAGGCCACTATAGTGCCAGGAAAACGAGTATGTTTTCCTGGCACTATAGTGGTCCTTTAAGGAAGGCCTGTTTTGTTTGCATTGAGAGGTCCTTTGACTGTATGATGTGGGTTCACAGCAACAGCTTCCAAATGTGAATGCCACACCTAGAATCAACCCCTGACTTTTTACTTGTTTAATTGATGAAGAAATAACATAGGAATAGCACATACCTGTCTATGAAAGCTTTTGAGTCATTTGTCCAAGGGGGCTACATATTAAAGAGGTGTAATTCCTAAATCCTTCATCCAAATTGGATGTGAGTACCCTCAAATTAAAGCTGAGAGACCACACTTTAAGCCAATATTCATTATTTAACTGTAACTTGAGATTATTTAGATAAACAACCAAAATAACAAAACTTGTGTCAGTGTCACTATATATATATAATTAGTATATATATGTGTGTGTGTGTGAGTGAGTGTGTGTGTGTGTAAGGGACTCCACTGCCCAAATACAAAATAAATAAGAAATACTGTTTTGTAGATATACCCCAAATTAAAAGATTCATGCATTTGTTCATGCATGTTTTATTGGAGTTACATCTAAAAATTGTTTGCACAAACTACAGATCTCGTGTCTTCTTTCTTTACAAGCCCTCCAATTTTCACCCAACCCTAAATTTATGTGACTGTTCAATCACAGACTTCACAATGCAGCTCAATGAGAAGTCTTTGCAAGGCAGATGCTGTGTGCAATTGCAGCCTCTTGAGTTCAGTGTATCCAAACCAGGAAGTAACTGGACCTGTTGTCTGCTTGAAAAACCAAGGGTTTATAACCAGTATCATTTATAAAAGTGTTAACTGAAATCTGCACTTTTCCCAAAATTAAAAAAATAGGATGCACTCTTTAAACATAAGGCTTCTCATGAAGCTCAAGTACTTTAGGGTCCTGGAGGGTCCCTTTAAGGAAGCTAGATGTTAACTTAACAGAAAGCCCATTCCTTGGGAATGTAATTATAGTTATGGATAGGAGCTCTGAACACATCTGTTTGATACAGCTGGTAATTGTCAGGTGTTGCAGTGCTTTTAAATCAACTTGACAATAATTTCTAAACAGTTTGCAGGAATTTGTTTATGATGTTCTAAATCCAAGGAAGGAGCTTCTCAAACTACATGAGAATTATGACTCAATTGAATGAACACTGTAGCAGTGGTGCTTCCTTATGTCTGAGAAACTCTGAATGCCTTGAAGAATATTTATATAGAGCAATAGAAGCAATGTTGCTGAATCATTACTGAAACAAAATTACTCTTCATAAATAGTTCTTGCTGGATCCATGTCTGTGATTCCAAATAATCAATCGTAGAAAAATTAGATTTTTTTAACCTCTTAGTGATTGTGCTTTTCACACATTATGTGCCATTCAGGGCCTGCACTTTCATTAGGCCAATTAGGCAGTGGCCTAGGGCGCCGGTTCACTGGGGGCACCGCAGGAGGAGCTGCCAGAGCGCTGGCTGCTGAATGAGCTGCCTCTCTCGTCCCTCAGAAGCCGCTGTCTGAAGCCCTTTAGTCACCCCTGCTGCAAGGGAGAACTGTACTCTCTGTACTTCCAGGACTAGTTCTCGCTCCTCCTACTGTATTAGAGTGTTGCCGTGTGTTTCCGCGGCAATGCTCTGATACACCTCCTGGCGTCGGCCAGAAGGAGCTGAGGGTGCAGACATGCTGCACTTCCCATCGGACCACCAGGGACCCGGATTCTCCCCCTCCTGGACCAAGGTAAGCCTCAGGAAGGGGAGAAGAAACATGTAGTTTAATAAATTAAATTAAAAAAAAAAAATATATATATATATATATATATTTATCTCCCCCACTACACCCCCTAACTCCCCACCATATCCCTTAACCCCCCCATTACTGCCCCTAACTCCTCACCATATCCCTTAAACCCCACTACTGCCCCTAACTTCCCACCATTTCCACAAACCCTTCACTACAACCCTTAACCCCACTTCTGCCCATAGCTCGCCACCATATCCCTTAACCCCCACTACTGCCCCTAACTCCCCACCATATTCCTTAACCCCACACTACAGCCCCTAACTCACCACCATATCCCTTAACCCTCCACTACAGCCCCTAACTCCCCGCCATATCCCCTAACCCCCGCTACAGCCTTTAGCCCCCCACTACCACCCCTAACTCCTCACCATATCCCTTAACCTCACACTACATCCCCTAACTCTCCATCATATCCATTACTGCCCCTAACCCCCCATTACTGCCCCTAACTCCTCACCATATCCTTTAAACCCCCACTACTGCCCCTATCTCCCCCCCCTAACACCCCACCAAAACCATTAAGGAATTAACTCCCACTACTGCCCCTATTTCCCTGACTACTGCCCCTATTTCCTCTCTACAGGTCTTAAACCCGACTGCTGCTCTTATACCTCCCACTACAGGTCATAACCCCCATTATTGCTCCTATCCCCGCACTGCTTTCCTACCCCTCTCATTATAGGTCCTGACTCCCTATTCCCCCTAACCCCTCACTACTGCACCTACCCACCACTCTAGGTCCTGACCCCCACTATAGGGAATAACCCCCCACTACTGCCCCTAACCTCCCTATACATGTCCTAACTCTCCACTACTGCCTCTATCCCCCCACTTTAGCCTCTAACCTCGCACTACAGCTCATAACCCCTCACTTAAGCCTCTAACCCCCACCACCTACCCTAACCCTTATTACAACACCGTATGCCCACACTACATCTTGTAACCCCCTCTTCTTCAGCTTCTAAACCCTCACAACAACACCTAACTCCCAACTATTGTCTGTTTACTCCACTATAGCCCCTATACCACACTTCAGCCTCTATCCGTCCACTACACCCTCTATCGCCACTTTTGCTCCTGACATCCATTACTGCCCCTAGCAACCACTACTGCCCTTAAACCTGACAGCTGCCTTTAAACCCTCACTACAGCACCTAAACTTCCCCCCTCCCATCTTCCACTACATCCCACATGAATTTCCCACAAAGCACACATTGCCGCATACAACATTCACAGCGGCCCAAACTTATCAGTCACAGCTACTCACACTGCTACACATACCACTCACAGCTACCCACACGCAGCCTCTCACATACATTACACACAGTCTGCCTTTAACATCAAGTACAGAAAGCCTCACACATAGCTACTACACGTACAGCAACCGTACACAAAACATACACCCACACCACACATCCACTCAACATATTAATAAATATTTCACAAATAAATAATTCACATTACATAACATAGGGTAAGAATTTCCTGATGCACACCCTAATAAAATGGTCTGCGCATGCCTATGCGTAGCAAGTGGCAGCTTTACTGGAGTCTGGACAAATGAGTTGCCCAGGTAGACTCAGCAAAGAGCCTTAATACTGGACAGATTGCTGTAGAACAAGCATGTCAAACTCAAAGTCTAGCATGGGCCAAATAAACAAGGTTTAAGTTTATGTGGGCTGCAAAAAAACAACACAAATTTTCATAGAAACGTAGGTTTATTTTGAAAAGTACAGTTTAAAAAAAACAACCAGCATCCGCTTCTACTAAACCACAGCACCCCCTCTACTAAATCCCAGTCCCCCCTCTGTACTAATTCCCAGTCCCCCCATATACCAAACCCCAGTCCCCCTCCACTAAATTCCAGCACCCCCTTCTAGCCAACAAGCAGACTCCACTCAGATTGCCGATGCCAGTATGCGACTCCGGAGTCCGGCCTCTGATATACCATAAATGGCGCCGTCTGCACCCTGTGCCAAAGTTGATCCTCTCGCTACTGAGAACATTGGTCACGTTGGAATGTGAGTGGCGTTGCATGCCTCCATGCACCTCCAGGTCCTCCATGTCCAGCCGTGGCCATCACAACACTGGCACACACAGACTCACTGATAGACATACAGACACACACAGACTCATTGACACACACAAACACACTGACAGACAGACACACACACAGGCAGACAGACACACAGACACTCACTGACACACAGACACACTCACTGACACACACACACTCACTTACACAGACAGACACACATACTCACTGACACACACACACTCACTGACAGACGCACACACACACTCACTGACCTACACACACACACACACACACACGGAGAGACACACACACACACATTTACACATTCTTGCACACACTCACATCATTGTATTTATCCCTGGGGTCCAGTGGGCATCTTCTATCTGGAAATCTCCTTCCTGCTGCTTACTGTTCCCTCACACGCGCAGTTTAGTGATGCCGGGTGCCGGAATATGACGTCATATTCCGGCACCCGGCATCGCTACAGACGGGGCGCGAGGGAGCAGTGAGGAGCAGTAAGACTGAGCTCCTCATGCGACCTCTCCTACCGACAGGGTAAATTTTAGCAGAGTACGCACCTGCAATGATGAGAAAGTAGGTGCCTACTCTGCTTTAACACCAAGCATGTACTC
Organism: Pelobates cultripes; assembly: GCA_933207985.1. NCBI lineage: Eukaryota > Metazoa > Chordata > Amphibia > Anura > Pelobatidae > Pelobates > Pelobates cultripes. The sequence continues at coordinate 288,169,130 of OW240912.1, forward strand.
GCGACTCACTGGACAGCAAAGATGTCCATTTCCAGTTTGACATGCTTGTTGTAGAAGCAGGCAATTAGGTAGAACATTGTGATGTCACAATATGGGGGGTGGGGGTTGACCCTGGCATACTTACAAATTGGTTTTAAATGACAGATAATGCTTTCTAGATGTTCTGTATGTATACATAATGCAGCACTGAGTATGAATAAAATATTTAAAAAAGGGAAAAAAGAAAACATGATATTTTTCAGTTTTACTTAGTAACTTTCTAAAGTGGACTGAAGAAAAAAAACAACTAAAAATTGTTTCACTTATTAGTCCCAAATGGTAAAATGCCTCTGTTAATTTTTGTAAGCCATTGGACACATATGGCAAGAAGTGAAATATGGTTTTGTAAGGAATTCCTCTGACAGTGTGTTCCTCTGCACTAAAGACCCCAGATTATTCTTCTACTGAATAATAGACCAATAAACTCCATAAACTCATGAAAACCATTGATACATTTTAGTTTTCAAATGTCTAATTTTCATCAAATGATTTAATGGGTGCACTCCACTTCTGGAATAAAAAGCATTCCAAAAATGCAGTTTATTTCCATGATGGCATACCATTCACAAAAGAAGACAACTTAGACAACATAATATGGGACCTTCTAAGTCTTTTCACAAGGCTGTTTCATTACCTACTTATGCCAAATTTTGCATTACATTTTTTCCTACATCCATATTAAAGGTACTCTATAGTCACCTGAACAACTTCAGCTTAATGAGGTTGTTCAGGTGAGAATTATAGCTCCCTGCAGCCTCTCATGTAAACACTGTATTTTCTGAGAAAATACAGTGTTTACATTGAAAGCTAGGAACACCTCCAGTTGCAGCCACTCAGAGTGAACCAAAGGGACTTCTGAGTTAATGGAGGCATAATATGCCTCCATCCACTCAGCTCTGCTGTGCACGAGCATCCTGTGATTCAGTATCTCCTCCCACTGCATGCAGACACTGAACTTTCCTCATAGAGATTAATTGATTCAATTCATCTCTATGAGGAGATGCTGATTGGCCAGGGCTGTGTTTGAATCATGCTGGCTCTGCCCCGATCTGCTGCTTTGTCAATCTCAGCCAATCCAATGGGGAAGCATTGTGATTGGATTAGGCTATCACATGTCAGCAGACTGATTGTTTTTCCTGATTCTAACAGCATGCAGATTTACAGCTTCTGGCTTGAATACAGTAAGATTTTTACTATATTTGTGGAGGTATGAGGGGCCCAGGGCGGCTAGATGGTTGTGTTAACACTATATGGTCAGGAATACATGTAGTTGCACTGGTGACTATAGTGTCTCTTTAAATTTTATTTGTGATTTTCAGATGACTTGCATGTTTTACTAGTTTAGACTTCAGCTTGTATTCTGGTTTACTTCCCAAGTACAGAAATCTCCATCATATATATCTTTGCCAGGGGGAATTTACCATTCCATTTCAGATTTAAAATGACTCGTTGCTTCCCTGATATGTTATTTAGCATAGCGCCACTACCTGTGACCCCACACTTACCTGCAGCATCTTGCAAAACCTAATCGTAACCCTATACAGTCATAACCCTGTATACTCCAACTCTATCTAAAACAACAACATAATATAAGCCCATAATAAAATACTCACTCAATTGTGAATAAATTAGCTGCCAAAAACAATAAAATCAATACTCCCGTAATACAAGGGTCTTTGCTTCCCTGAAATCTTCCCTTGATCTCTTTATATAAAGCTCACAAACCAGTAATAAAAATAATAGGTAAACATATAGGCTAAAGACAAAACAGAGAACAGAAGGAATGACACTCTTAACCCCTTAAGGACCAAACTTCTGGAATAAAAGGGAATAATGACATGTCACACTTGTCATCTGTCCTTAAGGGGTTAAAAGACTCCTGTAAAGTTATGTGCAAATACACTCACAGGATGCTACAAATAATCTAGGATCTTAGAATTTATGTAACGGTGCTATACAGGAAATAGTCATTGTTGGTGCTTCAAAAAGTGTGACATTTATTGCTTTACTCACTCCTGTTTCTATGTATCACATGCATGGTTACTATGTTTCTATGCTTCTATTATTTACAAATCACAACATCTGACAAATGCAAATTTTAGAATTTTGTTTTAGATTGTGACCTATGTTTTAGTCTTGTTGCATTAAAGATTGAAGATGTGTTGTTTCCAAAATGTCTGAATTCATTTTTGAAATTCATTAAGTTTGTGGTGTAATTTATATGAATGGACTATTAAAATTTGGTTAAACGAAGATTATCAGGTAGACTAAATTGTTTTAATTTGATGCAAATAATGATACTTGAGTATTTTTACAAATTCATTTTATATGGCCAGCATATTAAAAAAAAAAAGCATATTCAACACAGTAAAGGAAAAGACTATATTTAAAAGAAGAAAAACTACCACAACAACAGGACATAGTCTTAAAATAGAGGGACAAAGGTTTAAAAATAATATCAGGAAGTATTACTTTACTGAGAGGGTAGTGGATGCATGGAATAGCCTTCCAGCTGACATGGTAGAGGTTAACACAGTAAAGGAGTTTAGGCATGGTGGGACAGGCATAAGGCTATCCTAACTATAAGATAAGGCCAGGGCTGATGAAAGTATTTAGAAAATTGGGCAGACTAGATGGGCCGAATGGTTCTTATCTGCCGTAACATTCTATGTTTCTATTTTTTCATATTTTTATTGTTTTTTTTTTTGTTTTGTCTTATTTTTATTTCTCCCATAAAACAGCACTAGAAATGATTAGCTTTTTTCCAACTGTGACTTTTCTTCATACAAATATACAATGCAATCATAGCCTCATATATCAACCTCTTTATACTTTTCAATAATCTGAAATCTCAATGTAACTTTCCTAGGAAAATATTTTATAGATAAATCAATCTGTGGGCATAATCTTAGTATGTGTGATGCAGTTTAGAGGAACTTTAAGACTATTTTCTGTCTGTAGATGAAAAATATTTGTATTTACTATTCATTGTAGAACCTTGATTTTTAGATTTAAACAACAATAAAGGGAGATTAAATTGAGTTGTTTATCTGTCTTTAGAAAGCATCTTCAAATCACGTATTTCATGTTTCTAGTCATCTACAACATACCATAGATCAGGGGGCAAGCAATTTTCAACAGTCCAGATGTTGTGGACTATATCATCCCTGATGCTTAGGCAGCATCATGTCTGTAAGGGCATTATGGGAGATGTAGTCCATTAAATCTAGATTGCTAAATGTTGCCTACTCCGCCATAAAGAGTAGTCCAGTTGGCTAATTTATTACACTAAGACAAATTCTATTTAAAAAAAAAAAAACAACCATACCATAAACAAATTCAGAAACATTACTTTTTACAAACTTTGTAATCTATTAAAGTGAATTGTCCTACAAAATAGCACATAAAGTAGTGGCAACTCAATTGGAGGCCCATCTATCAAGCTATAATATCTTTGATCCGTTCCAGTCAGGTATCAGATGATACCACAGCATGGAAACAGTGCTAGTATTATGTATACGGCGAGAAACAAAGGTGATTGCTCCATCCTAATCTTCCTGTATCTCTCAGCTGCATTTGACACATTAACCATAGGATTGTTAGCAGCAGATCTGTGATTTAGGAGGCACAGTTCTTAACTGGTTTAAAATTTTCCTCACTGGTAGATTACATAAAGTAACTTCAGGATCAAACTCATTGGCACCAACAGAATTGGCCTGCGGAGTTCCACAAAGATCGATCTTGCCTCCCATGCTATTCGCGACTTACTTGCCACCACTGGGGGACATCATCTACTTCTCCTTTGCTCCAGATACTAAAGACCCAACCTGCCTCATGTAGAATTCATAGAGTGGATAAATGCTAGTTGGCTAAAAAGTGAACCCGGACAAAACAGAGTTACACTTGGTGAGAGGACCCATTGAAGCAAAAATATCTTATGATAACCTAACTGGCCTGGAACTTGGAGACTCTGAACTCATTAGTTCAACAGAGATATGAAATCTCGGAGCGCTGATTGATTTAAACAGCAAATTTCCTCCGTAATAAAAGCTGCCTTCTTTCATCTAAGAAACATAGCCAAGATACAACACTTACTCTTACAGGATGATATGCCAACATTAATCCATGCATCTGTGTCCTCTCATCTAGATTACTGTAATGTACTTTACTTGGGCCTCCGAGAAAAAGAACTCCATTGCCTACAGACAGTACAACCAGACTACTGACCAACCAAATGTGATCATGTGACATAACACCTGTTCTCCTCTCTCTGCTTTGGCTTCCAATTAAATGGCCAACATATTTTACAATTGGCTTGCTGACCTTCAAACCTCTTTGTTTCAGTATGTCGGTGTGTGTGTGTGTGTTGGTGAATGTGTCAGCATGTTTGTCAGTGTGTCAGTATGTCTGTGTGTCTCTTCGTACATGTCTGTCTATGTGTCAGTATGTCTGTCAGTTTGTGTCTGTGTAAGTATGTCTATCAGTGTATGTTTGTGTGTCAGTTTGTCTGTCTCTATGTGTCTGTATATCTGTGTGTGTATCTATATGTTGTCATTGTGTGTGTGTGTGTGTGTCAGTGTGTATATATGTACGTGTATCTGCATTAAGCATGTGTGTGTATTTGTGTATCTGCAAGTGTGTCAGGTGTGTATATGTGTGTCTGTGTAACTGCATGTGTGTCAGTTTTTGTATCTTTGTGTATGTCAGGATGTGTGTCGGTGTGTCTGTATGTGTGCCAGTGTGTATCTGTATGTTGTCTTTGTGTGTTTCGGTGTATTTGTATGTTGTCAGTATGTGTATTTATATGTTATTAGTATGTGTGTCTGTGTATCTAAATGTGTGTCAGGTTGTGTATCTATGTGCCAGGTTGTGCATTTGTGTGTCAGTGTGTGTATATCTACAAGTGTGTTTGTGTGTGTGTGTATATGTGCATACATCTCAACATTCACATGCTAACACTACACACAAATACTCCCCTGCATTCAAGCTTCAGCACTACATACAAATACACGTCTGTGTTAAACACCAACATTATATGTATACACACCCCTGCATTCAAAAACCAACACTACACATAAATGCATGCTTACATTCAAATGCCAACATCACATACAAACATATTCAATACAAAAACCTGTTTACATTGAAACACACAAAAACTGCTTTGTACTAAATACAAACCTGCAAACATGGGTAAATAATAGAGACCCATCTGTCAAGGCATTGCTGGAGTTGCACGACAGATAGGGATCTACTTTTTAAACATCCTTGCAATAGGGAGGCCCAAAAAAATATTCTTGCACCTCTCTACTTTAGGTTGCCACTTCATTAAGGGTGATAACGTGATTGCATGCCTGGGGATGGTGTACAGGGTCCAGGGGGCCCAAGCAAATGCTTTGCCCAGGGTCCAATCAATTTTAAAGACAGCCCTGATTATTACATACAATTACTCGCTGCCCTACCATTTAAGATGTTTAAGAATGTTGACACCATTGATTTTATTGAAGACATGGAGGCTCATATTATATTAATCTCTTTCTTTATTTCCTCAGAAGCAAAGAAAGGATAGTGTAAATATCAATAAAAAAATGCAAACAAATAGCTTTCGTAAGGATTAACAATATTATATAGCTCCTACAGCTCATAAATCCCAATGTGAAATTAAGCCACTCCTCTTTCTTTGCCTCTACCTCCTCAGATAGTATCTTTAAAAAATGTTGCTCTATTACTTGATTCTGTGTTGTGTATTTGGCATACTTTTTTGGTCTTCCTTCTTTTTATTTTTCATTTGTCACACACTGCTGACCCTATCTTCTGTCCCTTACCGGGTTAGTTGTAACCCATTCTCTCCCACTCCTTGTCATTCTGAAGCTCTCCACTTGTGGTGGGGCTGTTTTTTGGACAGATTTTCTGGCTTGCAGCATCGCAGCCACCATCTTGCAGTTGGCTAGTTTCCAATGAGTGGGCATCGCAGCAGCCGTTGGCAAGTTCGATGTGCTTTTTTTCCATGCTTGCGATGCATGAGCTAGCTGATTGGTTACCACAGTTGCTGACCTGATGGAACACTCGGTAAGCTTGCCAATGCTCTGTACTTATATGGCTTTTTTTAAATTTACTGGTGTGGAATTTATCCCTGCTGGTATCTCTACTGGCGCAGCTAAACGCCTTTACCCCATGTATGTCACGATACCTTACCTTAATCCTGCACACCCTCAAAGAGGTGCTCTGCTTGCCGACTCCTCCCGGTGATGGCAGGGCATGTCGGCCGCTGGCCGCTCCACGCACGCCCCCTTTCTATGACTCGACGCACACTCCCTGATGTTTTGGGGGCATGGATTTAAAGCAAAAGACGCTCCACTATAAAAGACCGCCTTTTACTTTTTGTTCAGTGCTCTATTGTTGTTCACTAGTTGTTCCCTCTAGTGCTATACTGATTCCTGTCTGTGTTATTTGCTTTTTGACTTGGCTTGTTTAATATTGACTATTCTGCTTTCTGGTATCCTGACTCTGCTCCACCCGCAGATGCTACTGTTGCACACAGAGGGGAAGCAGAAATGAGTCGCTCCTTCCCCAACAACTACTATACACCAGTGACTCCACTTCTCCTCCAATAAGTGAGAGTGTGTGCGCTGTGCGTGTGTGTAACTGTGTGTGTGAATGTCTGCATATGACTGTTTGCAACTGTGTGTGTGACTGTCTGCCCATGACTGTGTGTATGACTGACTGCCTGTGCCTGCATGTGTGGCTAATTGTCTGTGCCAGTGTGTGACTATCTGCTTGTGACTGTATGTGTGACTGTCTACCTGTGACTGTGTGTGTGACTGTGTGTGTGAGTGTCTGCCTGTGACTGTCTGTGACTGTGTGTGTGACTGTCTGCCTGTGACTGTCTGCATGTGACTGTGTGTGCGACTGTCTGTCTGTGACTGTGTGTGTAACTGTGTGCCTATGACTGTGTGTGCGACTATCTGCCTGTGACAGTGTGTTTGACTGTCTGCCTGCCTATAATTGTGCGTGCTACTGCCTGTATCTGTGTGTGTGTGACTGTCTGCCTGTAGCTGTGTGTGTAACTGTTGGTGACTGTCTGCCTGTAACTGTGTGTGAATGACTATGTGTCTGGGACTGTTTGCATGTGGCTGTATTTGACAGTATATGTGTATAACTGTGTGCATCTGACTGAGTCTGAGTGTTTTTGCCCTGCAGTGAGCCGGCAGCTGTGATATGACGTCATCCCGGCATTGGCATCATTACAGTGCACGCAAGGGACCTGTGCAGGAAGAGCACAGAGATCCCAGCAGTAACCACTGACCACCAGCCCTCCACTCCAGCCCTCCCAGTGCAAGGTAGGGAGGTTGGGTGGACCTCCTATTATGCATGTATGTGATGATTGTGTGTAATTGTGTGTGCATCTCTGTGGTACGTGTGTGTTGTGATGATGTGTGTTTATGTATGTGATTGTGTGTGTAGGTCTGTGATTGTATGTGTGGGTCTGTGATTGTGTGTAAATCTGTGGTTATATATATACACATACATACACACACATATATACACAACCACAGATGTACACACACAGACATACATCTATTGTGTTATTGTGTCTGTATATAAATGTGTATGTGTTTAGTAGATGGCTTCCTTATTTGGTGTCCTTAAATATTGCAATCTCACATAAGGATAACAAGTGAGTTATCTACTAAACAATTGAAAGATTAAAATTAAGAAAAGGGCATTTTTAATTTTGATCTTTTAGCTGTTTAATAGATAATTCCCTAAATTTGTGCCCTTATGTGAGATTTCCATATTTATAGATCCTAAATTAGGGTGCTGTTTAGCAGATAGTTTCCTTTTTTTGGTATCCTTAAATATGGTAATCCCACATAAGTATAGCAAATAGAGGAGTTATCTGATAAACAAAGATCAAAGTTAAAATGTGTCAGCCAGCCCACAACAAGAAATCTGGGTTGCTAATGTGAATTCTAATGCTTGCTGGCATCAGACAGCCAATGGCAGCATATTACCCCATCTCCTAGTGAAAAGTTTTAGTGCCCCCCCGCCCAGTTTTCACTGTGCTATCTTATGTGCCCCCTCCCCACCCCTCATATATTGTTCATAGAGTCACCACTGTGTCTGCATGTGTGTCAGTGTGTGTCTATGTATCTGCAGGAGTATATATGTATCTGCATGTGTGTCAGTGTGTATATGTGCATACATCTCAGAATCTCGCCAACACTACACACAAATACACCCCTGCATTTCAATGTCAGCACTACATACAAACCCCACTATTATATATACCCACACCACTGCATTCAAAAACCACACTACACACAAATGCATGTTTGCATTCAAACGTCAACACTACAAACAAACACACCCCTACATTCACTCAAACATACTCCATACAAAAACATGCTAACATTCAAACACACAAACACTGCTCAGCGCTAAATACATTTTTAAAAATTGCGATTGTTTTTACATTTTAAAGTGGGGATGCGGGGGGAGGGTGCCAAAAAGAGGACCCGCACCGGGTGCCAAATGCTCTAGGTACGGCCTCTAGGCAATACATTTTCTAATTTGAGTTATATTATGCGTGTTGGGGTCACTTGTTGTGACAATGTACACATTGACAATGCATCACAGGAGCAGATGAACTCGACGTGACTATGGCCAAATTGGACACTCAGGCAATTTTCACTGCCATGGGAGTAATGTCGGCCAACGGGTCCCATTCCATTATTAATGCATTCCCAATGTCCTACGTGCGTCCCCCCAACCCTGAGAGCAAGCCTCTGGTGCCCAGTGGTCTCACGTCCACTAAAAAAAACACACCTCCCAGGTAAACACACCTCCCAAACCATACATTCGGACATGGTGCTTCCTGTTATCATTGATCCATTCATGACATGGTCACACAACAGAAAAGAGCTACCCACCAGGCAAAATCGGTGCAGGCTTGGAAGAGGACAAAAACCATACTTGATTCTTCTGACTCTGAGCCAGAATAAGAGGAGGTGCTAACTGAGACAGATGACATTGATTCTCTCTATTGGGAGAAATAATCTTCTGACTGCAGTATGTCTACCATGCCCAAGGTTGCCACTAAAGAGGCTATGGGGGATTCCATCTTCCTTGATCCACAAAAAGAACCGCTATTCGATCTGGATACCCTTCAGCATATGAGGTCGGCGGAATTGTAACCCCCTGAAAATGTGGCCAGGTGCGTTGCGGCACAGATCCACAAGCCATTAGACAAAACTGCACAAAAAACAAATCCGGCCAAATTACCACTTTCTACCATCCCAGACATGGCTTGCATTACTCTTGTTCGTCAACCCTAAGATCACCCAATTCCTGGGAAATCAGGGTGGAAGGCCAAGAAAGGCTTAGATTTTTCATTCTGCCACTGCAAGGACAAAAGCACAGATGTTCTAGGACCAAACATGAGGAATTTCAACATGGTCAAAACTGCTTTGGCTGAAAGAACCTCTGTGGATCTGTATGCTACCAGAGAATAGATCCAATGCTCTATTTGTATGACATGCAAATACAGCATTGGCTACTGAAAGGCGAAAGGTGATCTTGATTAAGAACGAACCAAAGATAGTTAACCTAGTTATCTTTGAGCCTGGGCTACAGGCAAAAGTCCTTCTCTTATGAAACAATTTTGTTACAGACCTGGGAACATATGTCAGCACCTTCACGGCATTGGACAAGGCCCAGTCAAATATGAAAAGAGTGTTCTCTCCAAAGGTTTTTGGTGGGGCCGACAGACAATGGGGGTGTCTGCCTGGCTGTTCATCCTGGGGATCATACTGGAATTATCGAGGCTCCATTCCAGCTAGAAACGCTGCTGATATAAAATCGTCTTCACCCATTTTCCAAGTGCAGGGCAGATGTTGACTATCTCGAGGTGAAAGAGAATCTTCCTATGGCTGATGCTTTTTGGTGAGTACTGGTGAGCTTTTTGGTAAGTACTTTACAGTCCAATCTTGGTGAGTACTTTACAGTGCAATGCATGGCACATGTTAACCTCAGATGCTTGGGTCCTACAAACTGTTCTAGGTTATCAAATTGACTGTTTGCAACACCCTGTTCACACCTCCTTGCTCACATGATCCTCTTCTCTGTGCAAGACAGGTTTCTGGCATCAGCACAGATCAAGATATTGCCATAGAAAGACGCAATTTCAAAAGTTCCACTGTCAGCTCCAGGATTTTTTTTTAGCAATCTTCACCCTCTGAATACATTTGTGACTTATCACCATTTCAAAATGAAGGGAATTAACTGTCTACGGGATTTAGTCCTGTTGGGAGATTGGATAGTCAACTTGCCAGGGTGATCGGCCTCAATATAAGTAATTTTACAAGGACCTCTTCATTACAGGGCCCAATGCTTAAAGGCCAAACACCCACACTTCGGTCATTCTTATTCCGATTCTGTTTTGCTTGAATGTGCAACCAAAGAATAACTATCTTGGTGGCTCCAAGCATTCGCTAAATGGTGGTTTGTACATTTTATTACTGGAGGTACCGTAACAACTGGTGGCAGCGGTGGGATGATCCTCAGCGCCCAAAGAGACCACTACAACCAGGATTAAATGGAATTACAATACCAGAACCTGAGAAGAGCTACCCTAAAGGATTTATTAGAGCAAAGAGGCGGACAAGCCAGTAACCTCAGGAAGAGGGATATTATTGCACTATTGCTGGAAATGGATGGAGTACCAGCGGCAGAGGGAACCAATGGACCCAGCACAGCTGACAGAACCCCCGAGGAGGCAAGCTTTGACCGGGCGGTAAGAATCAGGCTGGCCCATTATGGTCCCAACCCAACTACAGAGATCATCACCCAGGTCATAGCCACTGTGGAGGCCAACCTGCTACGCCAAAGCGGTGTTGCAGCAGCCCCAGTCACAGCAAACCTGGGGGAAAGAAAGAAGGTGCTGTTTACTGCGTTTAAAGCCTTCAGTGAGACAGAAGGAGAGATTGATGGGTACCTTGCTGATTTTGAGCGGCAATGTGCCCTGCACAAGGTACCCCTGGAAGACTGGGTCACTATATTGTCCGGCAAGTTATCCGGCCGGGCCAGCGAGGCTTTTCAGGCCATCCCTGATGAGGAGATTGGGGATTATGGGGCCGTCAGGGAAGCTTTACTCTCCCGGTATGCCGTTACACCTGAGGCGTACCGGAGGTGGTTCCGAGACACTGTCAAGACCTCTGGGGACTCATACGTAGAGTGGGCATGTAAGTGCATCGCACAGCCGCCCACTGGATGGCGGGGTGCCAGGCTGTGTCCGGAGAAGAGGTGCTACAGATGTTTCTTTTGGAACATTGTTTTGACAAATTACCAGCAGGGGTCAGAGAGTGGGTAAGGGACTGTAAACCCTCCACTCTGCACGAAGCAGCTCGCCTGGCGGATGAGTATACCGACGCCCGCAAACTGGATAGTCTCATTAGCAAGGCACCCCCCAGAGTGGAGTACAGGCCAGCAGTACCGACAGCAGCCAACCTATACCAGCCTCCCATGAATCGCCCATCAGCACCTCCTCCATCTGCCCCGTACCAACAGCCACCTCGGTTTAATGCACGAGAGTACACTCAACCCATTCGGTGCTACCTGTGCAAGCAGCTAGGGCACAAGCGACCAGAGTGCCCGATGAACAGCGCCAACCAGAACCAGTCCTGGAGGAGACCAGCAGGCGGCAATCCACGACCTCCCCTCCCAGCCGCGCACTGTGTAGAGGAAGAGGAGTGCTGGGGCATCCTGCATGAGGCAGACCCCGTTCAGGCTGCCCACCGGGATAACAGACAGCACCACTGGCAGTGTGTGAAAGTAAACGGGAAGGAGGTCAGTGGTCTACGGGATACCGGGGCAACCATGACTTTGCTCCAGAAGCACCTGGTATCCGAAGCCCAACATACCGGGGACACGGTAACAGTACAAGTAGCCGGGGGTGCCGTGTTTCGTCTACCCGTTGCCCGGGTGCATTTGGATTGGGGAGTGGGCGCTAGACATGTGAATGTGGGGGTCATGAAGGACTTACCCGCGGATGTCCTCCTTGGCAATGACTTGGCGCCCCTTGTTTCAGCCTTTGCTCCCATGGGTCCCGCTGAAGTGGATGCTGTCACGACCCGTGCCCAGACCCGTGCCGCCGAGACCGGCCCACCTGCTGCTGAGACCCAGGTAAGACTCTCTACCCCGACTTGTACCTTAGACCAGGCCCCTTTAGGGTGGGATACCCCAGAGATGTACGGGAAGGAAACCAGGGAAGACCCGACGCTAGCCAAGTACAGGGCCAGGGCCGATTCTGGGGGAGAAGGAGTAGATGGGGAGCACTACGAGTGGGTGGGGGATAGACTGTACAGGATCCTGAAACCGTCCCAGAAGCTGAGTACCCCTCCGCAGAATCGACAGCTAGTGGTATCTGCCAAATACCGGCAGGAGATTCTGCGGATTGGGCATGATGTGCCATTAGCAGGCCATCTAGGTTCCCGCCGCACAGCTCATAGGATCACACAAAACTTCTTCTGGCCCAATTTTAACCGAGATGTGCGGGTTTATTGTAGCACGTGTGACACCTGTCAACGGGTAGGTAAGCGGGGGGATCACCCAAAAGCTAGGCTTCAGTCGATGCCTATCATTGGAGAACCCTTTTCCCGCATAGCCGTTGACATTGTGGGTCCACTGGCCAGGGCTAGCCCATCAGGTAAGAAGTATATTCTCACTGTGGTGGACTATGCCACACGTTATCCAGAGGCAGTAGCGCTGTCTAATATAGAGGCAGAGACGGTTGCTGATGCCCTGGTTAAAATTTTCACTAGGGTCGGGTTCCCTCAGGAGATTCTCTCCGATCAGGGAACCCAGTTCACCGCTGTGCTTACCCAGCAGCTGTGGAAGGTGTGCGGTATTAAACCTCTGCTTAGTTCACCGTATCACCCACAGACTAACGGTCTCTGTGAGCGATTTAATGGCACCCTCAAACAGATGTTGAGGACCTTTACTGACATTTGCAGAGACTGGGAGCGATTCCTGCCTCATCTGCTATTTGCATACAGAGAGGTGCCCCAGGAATCTACTGGGTTCTCCCCCTTTGAGTTACTCTATGGGAGAAGGGTCCGTGGACCCCTAGATCTCATTAGAGGACACTGGGAGGGGGAGACAGAGCAAGAAGGGACCCCCATAGTACCATATGTCCTGGAACTCCGGGACCGCATGGAGAAACTATCCCTGATGGTAAGGGAGAATCTCCAGGCGGCCCAGGGGAGACAGAAACGGTGGTACGATCGGGGTGCCCGACAGCGGGTCTTCCAGGTTGGGCAGAAGGTTCTGGTACTCAAACCTGTGAAGACGAACAAGATGCAAGCATCTTGGCAGGGCCTGTATAAAGTGTTAGCTCAGGTATGTGAAACTACCTACCTTATAGCCAGCTGTTCAGATGAAAGGATTCAGCGATCCTTCCATGTGAACATGCTGAAGGAGTATCAGGAACGACCAGAGGATGTTGCGGCAGTATGTGCCCCAGCTACTGACGACCCCGAGAACTTACCTTTACCTGACTTGTTAGAGAGGGATCCCCAGACAGACCTTACTAGTCTTGTACAGCTGGGGGACTGGCTAAACCCGGCAGAGAAGGTACAGGCGAGACAGTTACTGTGGGAGAAGCAGGCGACGTTCTCCCAAGAACCCGGGTACACTACCCTAGCTGTACACAAGGTCGAGACACCCGGACAGAACCCCCTACGACAACCCCCATACCGTATCCCTGAAGCAGTCCGAGAAGGAATGCGGAAGGAGATACAGGAGATGACCAGGCTGGGGGTTATCGAACATTCAGACAGCCCTTGGGCCTCGCCTGTAGTTCTGGTGCCTAAGAAAGATGGGACCACCCGGTTCTGCGTGGACTACAGGCGGCTCAACGAGCGGACCACCACTGACGCCTACCCTATGCCCCGGGTAGACGAGTTATTAGACCGTATTGCCAGGGGGCGCTACCTGACCACCATTGACCTGTGTAAAGGTTATTGGCAGATCCCCCTGGCCGAGGATGCTATCCCTAAGTCGGCATTCGTCACCCCATTTGGCCTGTACCAGTTTAAGGTTATGCCATTTGGGATGAAGAATGCTCCGGCTACTTTCCAGCGTATGGTGGATAGGCTCCTCGATGGCTTCCAGGACTTCGCATGTGCATACCTGGATGACATTGCGGTCTACAGTGAGACCTGGGAAGACCACTTAGTTCCTCGTGGGGGTGGTGCTGGACAAGATTCGGGCCGTAGGCCTGACCTTGAAGCCAGACAAGTGCCAACTAGGCATGGCAGAAGTACAGTACTTGGGTCACAGGGTAGGATGTGGAAGCCAGAGACCGGAGCCAGCCAAGGTAGAGGCTGTAGCTAACTGGCCCACACCTATCACCAAGACCCAAGTGCTGGCCTTCCTGGGGACGGCAGGGTATTACCGACGTTTTGTCCCCGACTACAGTACGGTTGCTAAGCCCTTGACTGACCTGACTAAGAAGAATTTGCCTAAGCAGGTCCTGTGGTCTCCAGCTTGTGAAGCCGCGTTTCAAGCACTTAAGCAGGCTCTTGTGAATGCCCCTGTCCTGGCTGCCCCAGTCCCTAACAAACGTTTTCTTGTTCATACAGATGCTTCCATGTATGGACTGGGGGCTGTGCTAAGCCAGGTCGGGGAAGATGGAGGAGAGCACCCTGTCGCATACTTAAGCAGAAAGTTACTACCTCGGGAAGTGAGTTATGCGGCAGTGGAGAAAGAGTGTTTAGCCCTGGTCTGGGCACTGAAGAAATTGAGCCCTTATTTGTACGGGCAGGAGTTTTCCCTTATAACAGACCACAACCCCCTTGTCTGGCTTAACCGGGTCTCAGGAGACAATGGCAGATTGCTGAGGTGGAGTTTGGCACTGCAGCCTTACAACTTCACCATCAGCTACCGACCCGGTAAGCAGAATGGGAATGCGGATGGGTTGTCCCGGCAAACAGACGTCCCTACTTCTTCCCAGTCCGGTCATCCCCAAGTTGACCCGCCAAAGGGTCAAGCCGGGTCTGCCGGAGTGTTCCACAAGGGGGGAGCCGTGTGACAGACCCATCTGTCTGGATTAAAAGTACTGTGTTCGTCTGCTTTGCCGGTTACATGAATTTCCCCATTCGTATGCTTTGTTTAAGGGAATGTCGGTTTTTGTCGAACGAAACTACCGAACGGACGGCCACCCAGAAGAGAAGTGTGCTGCTGGTTAACATATTGATCCCCATTAGAACGTTGCGGTTAACCACAGACACTTCTCAATTAAAACCGAATGCCGGGTGGTCGTCGTTCGTATGTCGACCACGAGGCGGCGGCCATTTTAACCATGCGAAAGACCAGCGGTGTTCGATTATTTCATGGATCTGAAAACGGACACTTTTTCAACCGAACACCGCTGAAGCCGTCGACCTCCCCTTCTCAATCGACAAAAGCATACGAATGCCGGCCGTTCGGGAGATTCAACAACACGAATGGACTTAACCCAGATAGCCGTCCCATGGAGTCAATCGCATACCGAAGAACTGTAATAGACTTTGACTCCATGGCGATTGAACTATGCGAATGGGATCTGAGCGCTATTCGCCAATAATATGCACTCAGATCCAGGCTATGTGGGGATGTGTTACACGAATGCAATATGTTCGGCAGTTATATATAGAGTTATAGATTTTTATGTGTTTTGTGACTTGTATTTAAAATGGCGATTTGCCTCTGCTCGGGGAGATAATTGAATTACTTCCCAATTATCCCCCGAGCAGAGGGGAGGGAACTGTGATGCATGATGGGAATATTGTGGGGATGTGTGTCCAAAATGTCCCCATGTCTTTCTGTAATTCCAGTCTCCCATTTGGTCCCCTAGGGGAGTGTCCACCAAGTGGGAGACCTGCATAAATACCGGGGAGGTAGCCCACAGTAAATCAGTTCGTGTTTTACCCTCAAAGCGGAGCTTGGTCTCGTTATTGGGGGGATTTTATTACCGGCGACTAGAGACTGCTTATTTGGATTATTTGCCGCTTGGAAGATATTGGCGTTCGGTTACCATTGTCAGTTCGTGGATTTGGAGCTCATGAAGGGAAAGAGCCGTACAGGTACCGTTCGGGAGTTTGGAGTGTTCCCTAGCTGGCAGTTCGCATGGTTTTACTATACCCGCTGCCAGACCACATTATTGCGAACGGGGAGCATTCACTAAACGGCGGTTTGTACATTTTATTACTGGAGGTACCGTAACAGACATGTAGAAGGATTTGGTGATGTGGTCTCAACTCTCAAGGGATTGATTTGGCTAAACTGTAATTTTTGGGGGACTGGACTTGGAATTTGTGGCAATTATTAGCAAGTGGGGATTTTATTGATTAATCCTTTTTCATGCTTCTTGCACTAGATGGATTCCTCTTTCCGATGTTGAGTTGCAATATTGCATATCATTTTCTATCTATTTCATCTATGAACACTCACATTTCTTATCTATTTAATATGTATGCGGCTAATTGTGCGGGCTGGTATGATATTATAATTGCAGTGTCTGGTGTGCACTTCATCCGAGACCTCATGAAATTCTCAGATGAAGTGCACACAGCAAGAAATGCTTTAGACAGTGTTCCTGGTATAAGTGTTCCTTCATGATCTTAGATGTTGCTGTCTTGATATGAAGAAATAAAGGTATTTGACTTTTTTCAATTTCATTTTTTTATGCTGCTTTTACTCAGCCATACCCCATTCAGGAGTCTTACCCATATTTAGTGAATAAATGAGAAGAGGTGCAGTATCAATAGATGATTTTTAGAAAGTCTGTGATATAAGTGTGATATTCATAGATTAGAATTTGAAATATTGTATTATAAACAGATTATAAAAGATGATGACACAAATAAGGCAAGACTTCAAGAGTGTGGAATAACTGTGATGCAAATTTTTTAGATTTCCAAAGTATTGGCAGGATAATTCAAATACCTACACTGGGCATTGTGTTCGGATAATTACGTCAAAAAAAGCCATTAGAATTTTTTAATGATTTTATGTTGGATATTATGCTTTTAGTTTTTTTGTACATTCGATATAATTTCTATATCATTTATTGTTTCTCATCTCTCCTTCCTTTTTTTAATTAGATTCTTAATTTGATTCTGAAATTGACCTGAAAGAGATATCTCTGGTGAAACCCATGGAGTTTATTAATGGAGAATACTGTATGAAGAAAATATATTCTTGAAACTATAATTAGAGATAAAGAAATTGAAGATATACCCTTCCTTTGTTGTTGCTGGCTGTGGCCTGTATTAAGATATGCTTTTGCAAATTACGAGTTCTTGACATTGCACATAAGGGTAGTAAAAAGGAAATATACATAATTGCAGTTTTTCTTTCACATTGCTAAATGCAAAATGTTATGACGAATATGTTTATATACTACAACTGATTACAGTAGTATCCAGAATTAAATTTGACAAAAACTGTTTTTCAGTATATATAATAACACATAGGTATGCATTTTTGGTTCTAAAATAAAAGCCCGATTTTTGCAGATTGTAATCATTATTTTGGTGTAAAATGTTTTTAGAAAATATTAACACATTTAAAGCATCTCTGTAACTTCTTTAACTTCATAAAAATATAATTCTCATAAATACTCCCTACATTTAATTCAAGTATCAATGCAATCAACAGGTATAAGACAAAGCAGGGACCACTCTGTATTATTGTAAAGTCCTACGTTGAGAATGCTTGATAATAGGTGGAGCTTCTGCTGTCAAGGTCAATAGGGATACCCTGTTGTGTCTGAAGTGTGGCTTTTATTTCTAAAAACACCCTAGACACAACTGGGTAATCCCTAAATCCTGGACTATTAGGGGGTATTTGAAGACTGGGTTTGAAACCACTGAGCTATGGGTACAGCAATAGAGAATGGCAAGATAAGTTATATCGAAAAACCCTTTGTCTTGTGGTATCATCCAAAGACCTCTGTGTTGTACTTTCAGACATGCTTGAGACTATGGCAGTGACATGGTTTTTGGTGATCAAAGTACTTGGAGCTGATGATGGATGCCAGAAAATATATACAGTTAGGTCTAGAAATATTTGAACCCTGGCACATGTTTTGTTATTTAACAGTTAAATAATGACTATGGGTATAAAATGCAGTCTCTCAGCTTTAATTTTTAGTGTGTTCACATCCAAATTGGAGGAACGGTTTAGGAATTACAGCTCTTTAATCTGTTACCCCCTCTTTTCCTGGGATCAAACGTAATTAGACAGCAAGACACAGGAATCAGCCTTTGATGAGGGATGCTGGAGATAAACATGGTTGGTGGGCACTACTTTACTTTACACCTATGGTGGAGCTGCGACCAGATCTAGTTCCAACAAAGGGAGGAACTTCTTGGAGGATCTCATCTTCCAGTCAGGGGCAGGCCTCTGGTATATTTCGATATTTGGATCATCAGACATCTTGCCACTCATACATTAGAGCATAGATCTAGCTACACATACTGACATGAGAAGTAGCCCCATTATGACACACAGAGGCCAGATGAGTGATCATCGATGAAGCAGGGCTATGGTGGCGGGAATGGGGAAAGGTGGGGAGATAGATTCCACTTCCATGCCTTCCTCCTTCTCCCACTCTACCCCCACTCTCTTTTTTTTTTCTTTCCCTCTTCTCTTCCCCCTAAATGTATTTTTTCCCTACGTGATGTGAGGCACCCCGACCAGACCATCATTGCCGCTGACCGCAGTGATTTTGTGTGCCAGTATGACCAGACTGACGACCACAATGATGATGCTCAGAATTTTTCAGTCCTTTTATTGACTTCTTTCCTTAGCCTACAGATGGAAAACCCATGTAAATTATCTTCCTTTTAAATTGCATGTTGTTTGGAAGGAGAAACCAACAGTCTGAGTCACATGTAACGTTTCATGATTGTACACCTGAAAATATTTGTACTCATTCGGTTTGTGAATGCGCTATTTGCTTCCCCAGTGAGACCTTCAAATCTTTATGTACTAAATGTCATTGAATGTTATACTTATTCCTAATAAAAAGATATTTACAAAAGTAATTAGACAATTGAGTCAAAAGCTGTTTCATGGATAGGTGTGGGCTATTCTTTCATAATTTCTTAATCAATTAAAAGACCACTATAGTGCCAGGAAAACAGACTCGTTTTGCTGGCACTATGGGGTCATTAGGTCCCCCCCACCCTCGTGGCCCACCTCCCGCTGGACTAAAGGGGTTAAAACCCCTTCAGCCACTTACCTTTCTCCAGCACCGGGCTCCCTCGGTGCTGGGGAACTCTCCTCCCTCTGCCGACGTCAGCTCCGAATGCGCGTAGCAAGAGCAACGTGCGCATTCAAACCGCCCATAGAAAAGCATTACTCAATGCTTTCCTATGGACGTCCAGCATCTTCTCACTGTGATTTTCACAGTGAGAATCGCGGAAGCGCCTCTAGCAGCTGTCAGTGAGACAGCCATTAGAGGCTGGATTAACCCTCAGTGCAGTTTTCAGCTGCGGGGTTAAAACTAGAGGGACCTGGCACCCAGACCACTTCAGTGAGCTAAAGTGGTCTGGGTGCCTATAGTGGTCCTTTAAGAAGGTAAAAGGCCTGGAGTTGATTCTAGGTATGGCATTTGTATTTGGAAGTTGTTGCTGTAAACCCACATAATGCAGTCAACGGACCTCTCAATGCAAATGAGCAGGCCATCCTTAAGCAACCCCAAAAACAATAGCAAAGAGCAGGAACATTAGGAGTGGCCAAATCAATTTTGTACAGTATGAGAAAAGAAAGGGTGCACTGGTTATTCTCAAATTTTATTTGGACAAATAAACACCCAATAATATCCCAGAAAATCCTACAAAACAAATATGACAAAGGTGGCATATCATTTCCAGATATCGCAGTTGCCTCAAACATGTTTAGTTGCGAATGTAATGGTATGGACTAAACTAAATATCCCAAATAACGCCTGGTTTCAGATTGAAGAAGAGAACTGCCCACACAGTAATTTAAATAATGTATTGCAAAGTAATGCTCCAAATCAATTGATAGCCGATATGTTGGTTGTTCTAAAAACGCTGAAAATTAAACTTAACCTTTCAGACTCCATCCTTATACAAGCTCCTATAGAAACTCTTCAATATAACATGATAGATATGGACATGCATAATTGTCCATAAAATAAAATTGCAGATCTTTTTGAAAATAAAATATTGCTTAGCTTTTCATGTTTACAAAATAAATACAATATACCCTTTAGAGATACGTTTCACTATTTAAGGAATTAAACATTAACTCAATTAAATTTTTTTATTTTTGAACACTCTATTTTTGGTTATTTAGACAGATTAGGAACCAAGGGTCTAATTACCAGATCTTCTAAGCTTCTGGAAGGTGAGGCTGACCAAAAAAAAAAATCTCACCAATAGCGAAATGGGAAAAGGAACGTAACATAACTTACACCCCCTATGAATAGTACCAAACTACTATTTAATTAAAAAAAATATCCATTATATATATATATATATATCTTTGTTAGAGGTACATCAAAAGATTCTATATAGATGGTACCAGGTTCCTTTCAAACTACATAAAATTTACGAAGCTTAGAACTGTAACAATGAACCCAACACGCAGAGTGAAAACCTCCAGTAGATTTAAAGACATAAAGAAAGTCCCTAAGCCGGTCTTTAGAATGGCCAGATAAAAGAGATAACTACAAGAAATGTAGAAACAAGCCAAGGTCAAGGGAAGTCAGAAATACACAATAACAAGTAACAAAGCCGAGTCAGAGAAACCAGAAGTGAGAATAGTCAAGAGCAAGCCGGGTCAAAACCAAAATACTATCACATGAGGGTACAGAAACGCAAAAGAGACACTAGTGACACAAGGCCCACTAGGAACCACAACAGGGCACTGTTTTGAGGGGAGACTGGGCTTTTATATGATTGGGGCCATGATTATCATAACCACGCCTCCAAAAGGTACATGTACATTGGGCTCTATTGTATAGAGCTCTCCTGAGTTCATGACGCCGGCACGCATGCGTCAAGCCATTAAAAGGGGCGGCCGGCTGGTGTCCCTGTGGCTGAGTGGAGCTTCTCACAGCGTGAGAGCGGCGGTCCAACTGATCCCGGCTTCGGCAGATCGGTGGATCGATAAGGTAAGTGGGAGGGAGCTGACATTATCCCCCCCCTTAGAAATTCCCACTGGGCAGGAACCACCAGGATGATCAGGGAAGCGAGAATGGAAAGCCCAGAGGAGGTGAGGGGCATGGACAAGATCATCTCCCTCCAGGGCGAATCTCTCCTTAGGGCAATAACCCTTCC
This sequence comes from Pelobates cultripes, assembly GCA_933207985.1. Taxonomy (NCBI): domain Eukaryota; kingdom Metazoa; phylum Chordata; class Amphibia; order Anura; family Pelobatidae; genus Pelobates; species Pelobates cultripes. Next base: position 288,190,525 of record OW240912.1, read on the forward strand.
AGTGAATAAGGTATTGATGGGCTGCCTTTGAGAGACGGGAATCCACAATAGACTGGACCTCATAGTTGTCTTGCCCTTCCACCACAACAGGAACAGGTGCAGTAAAGGGTCTCGTGTACTTATTACAAGCAAGGGGTTTAACAAAGAAATGTGAACGGTATTAGCGATACGCAAAGCAGAGGGTAACTGCAACCTGTATTAAACTGAGTTCACACGTTTCAGTATCTGATAGGGGCCTATGAAGCGAGGAGACAACGTTTTGGAAGGTACTTTCAGGTTGACATTCTTGGTACTGAGCCAAACCCTATCACCCATTTGATAAGTCGGTGCTGCTCACCGGTGTCTGTCGGCGTATTTTTTCTGCAAGGCGACTTTACGAGTCAGGGTGTGCTGAACTTGCTCCCATGTAGCCATCAGGTTACCCAAATATTCCTCTACAGCCGGCATCTCCAATGAAGGATAGACAGCTGGAAGGATAGAAGGATGGAAGCCATAATTGAGGTAAAAAGGACTGTGGCTCGTGGACTCTCGTTGAATTGTGAGCAAACTCACAATTGAATTGTGAGCAAACTCACAATTGAATTGTGAGCAAACTCAGCCCAGGGAAGCAAGCAGTTTCACCCAGTTATCCTGGTTGCCTGAGATAAAACACTGAAGGTACTGTTCCAAAGATTGGTTAGTCCTCTCAGCAGCACCGTTGGATTGTGGATGATATGCTGATGAATGACATAACTTGATACCTAATTGGTTAGTAAATGCCTTCCAGAATCGGGAGACAAATTGAGGACCCCCATCGGACACTACCTCCTCAGGTATGCCATGTAAGCGGAATACTCTTGCAAATATATCCGCTAATTTGATAGATGAAGGAAGTTTGGGTAAGGACACAAAATGGACCATCTTAGAGAATCTATCCATAACGGTTAAGATTACGGTATGGCCCTCCGGTTTCAGTAAATCCACTATAAAATCAATAAATATGCTGGACCAGTTTGTTTTAGCTATGTTCAAAGGTTGCAACAGATCACAAGGTAAAACATGAGGAGTTTTAGATTGATCACATACGTGACATGTTTGTACGTACTCCTTCACATCCTGCCTAAAAGATGGCCACCAAAACTGAGCAGCAAGGAGATCACTAGTCTTCTTAGTTCCAGGATGGCCAGCAGTCTTGCTATCGTGGCATAAGGCTAAGATCTCTCTACGGAATCCAAATGAGACGAACAACATTTCTTGTGGAGTCTGACTAGGTGCTTCGATTTGTATGTCTTTTAAAGACCTAATAAGGTCTGAACCAATGTTAAGTTGGGTAACTGCAATTAACTTGTTTTTAGGGATAATAGACATTACTTCAACTGTGAGAAAGCATGGTTCGAATTGACGGGATAACGCGTCTGCTTTAGTATTGTTGGTACCGGGTCTATAAGTAAGCACAAAGTTAAAACATGAGAAAAACACCTTGCTTGTCTAGCTGTTAGTCTCTTGGCCTCACTCATGTAGGAAAGATTTTTATGATCCATCTGGATAGTAACAGGGATTTTTCCTTATCTCCTATCTCATAATTCTTCTCTGTTTTAGAAAGTTTCTTAGAAAATAATCCACACAGATGTAGGGATTGATCAGGAGACAAACGTTGGGAAAGAATAGCCCCTACGCCTGTATCGGATGCATCTACCTCCAAAAGAAAAGGGAGTGATGGATCCGGATGTACTAAAATAGGTGCTGAAGCAAATGTAGCCTTCAGGGTGTCAAAGGCAGCAAGTGCTTCCGGAGTCCATACCTGATTGGATTTGCCTTTTTTTGTCATGTTAGAGAAAGGCATCATTATGGAGGAAAACCCTTTTATGAACCTTCTATAGTAGTTGGAAAATCCTATGAAATGTTGGATGTCTTTCAACCCTGTGCGTAAGGGCCATTTGTGGACGGCATCTAGTTTTTTAGGGTCAATTTCGAAGCCGGACTCAAAAATTAAATACCCCAGAAAATGCACCTTTCCTCCAGTAGATTTAGAGACAGAAAGAAAGTCCCTAAGCCGGTCCTTAGAATGGCCGGATAAAAGAGATAACTACAAGAAACGTAGAAACAAGCCAAGGTCAAGGAAAGCCAGAAATACACAATAGTGAGTAACGAAGCCGAGTCAGGTAAACCAGAAGTCAGAATAGTCAAAAGCAAGCTGGGTCAAAACCAAAACTACCACAAAAGGCTACAGAAACACACTAAAGCGATACTAGTGACACAAGGCACACTAGGAACCACAATAGGGCACTGTTTTGAGGGGAGACTTGGCTTTTATATGATTGGGGGGGATGTGATCATAACGACGCCCCCAAAAGGTATGTGTACGTTGGGCTCTATTGTATAGAGCTCCCAGAGTTCATAACGCTGGCACGCATGTGCCTCGTCATTAAAAGGGGCGGGCGCATAGTGGCAGGCATCCTTGTGCCTGAGTGAAGCTTCTCCCAGCGTGGGAGCGGTGGTCCGACTGATCCTGGCGTTGGCAGATCGGCAGACCGACAAGGTAAGTTGGAGGGAGCTGACACCTATATGCTAGAGATGTCATAAAGAGATTGGCATAATACTACATATATGGTATATCTGTGAGATATTAAATGATATCAAGGCACATATATCCTCCCTGATATCAGACTTAATTCAGGATACTATAATGCTCACACCTTCTCCTTTCTTATTTAATTTAGACTATATGGACATAATGGAAAAAAAAACAAGAATATCTAATTACACATAGAAAAAAAGACGAAAAATGGGGCAGACAGTCCACTCACAAAAAAGTGGTTGGAATGCCTAGCCTCATTCAAAGTACCTCATAATGTAAATAGTCACATAGAAGAGGATAAACAACCTTTATTAGAAAAAAATGCTAAAATGGTATATAGTCCAAATACTATTACCATACACTCAAATAGTGTATTGATTATAAGTTAACCACCAAATTTGTAAAAGCCTGGGAGAGGCTAATCCTGCAAGGTATGTTTGACTTAATAAAGGTGTAAAAATACACCTAAAATAATAAATGGGTAACAAAGCAGGTTAGTCTAGGTTTAGACTAACCTGCTTTGTTACCCATTTATTATTTTAGGTGTATTTTTTACTTTTAATCAATACACTATTTTAGTGTATGGTAATAGTATTTGGACTATATACCATTTTAGCATTTTTTTCTAATAAAGGTTGTTTACCTCTTCTAGGTGACTATTTACATAGCCCCTCTCTCTTTCTTCCAAATCTAATTACACATATTATTTACGCTTTAAGATCTCTATAGCTTGTAACTGGAAATCTACCCACCCTCCATTATGGCAAGACATTTTAAATCAAATAGACTATCAACATACAATGGAATGCAATTTTATTACTACTTCTGAAAAATCTATTTCATATCGTCAATCATGGCACCCTTGGTTGGTGTATAGAAATAAAACCTAAAGTAGTTTAGCATAAGGATAGGTTATAGGGTAAGGATAATAAGGATTGATACAGTGATTTTTCAGGACAACAGGGGATCCCTTGGACATATAAACCTACATACCTACTATCGAGCCCCAATTATTGCAGTCCTTATTTGTGTATTTTTTTCTCTATATTGTGTACTACATTACTATGTATGGTATGTATATATTGCCTTAAAATCTGTCATATTTCTGTACTTGGCATATATTCATTTATTTCCGTATTTCAGTGAAATATTGGATTTAATTGTATTTGATATATTTTTCTTTTTTGGCAATGTTGTTAAAAATTAAAACAAGATCAAAAAGAATAAATATAAAATAGGAAAATAAAAAAGGGCGTACTGGTGAGCAACACAAAAAGGTCTGGACATCCACAGAAGTCAATAGTGGTAGATAATCATAGGATCCTTTTCATGGTAAAGAAAACCCATTCACAACAGCCAAGTGAAGGACACTCTCCAGAAGATAGGCATATCATAATCCAAGTCTTACTAAAAGAGAAGACTTCATGAGAGCAAACACAGAAGGTTGACTACAAAGTGCAAAGTATTTATTTTCATTTGGTATTTATTGGATTTTTATACCCAAAATATACATTAATGTCAGAATCTAAAAGGATACAGTACATCAAAAAACACATCACTCGAACATCGGTATGAAAAAAAAGAAAGTGATAAAACATTGTAAATCTAGAGCAACTGTCTCACGTGACTTGCCATTGCCCGAAGGGCTAAGGCCATATTAAGCTAGGCTTGGTCAATGCATTATACCATCTAGAATATGTAAAAACTATAACAAAGAACAGAACTGAAATCTAGCAATCTTAAAGGAACACTGTAGGCACTTTAACAACTTAATCTTATTGAAGTTGTTATAGTACATGCAGTTCTACTTCCTCCATCCTACCCCTCAAAACCCTTTATTTCACTAAATAGAAGGCTTGGTAGTGCGGTTTCAAGCCACACCTCCAAGCCCTCTGAGTATGAGAGTCGGGAATCTTACTTCCTGGGTTTCATACTGTAACAGTCTGTGATGCCACACGTGAATGTGCAATGCCGTCAGGGTTGGCCATCATTGAATACAATGATACACTATGGAGTAGTTTGAAGGTGCATGCCGCGAGGCATTCTCTAATGCTCCTCTATGGGGAGCGGTGGATCAACCCATCAGGAAGCACGCCTACAGGATGATGCAACCTGAGGAGAAGGTTGTGGCAGCACAAAGTGAGACATATGGCTGGAGAAAAGGTGAGTGTTTACTTTTAATTTATTTTTTACTTTTCTATTTTTTTTTACATTTTAAAACGGTTAGAGGCAGATATGTACAGTGGGACCTCGGTTTACAAATGCCTTGATTAACATAATTTTTGGTTTACAATGGTAACCAAAAATAATTTTAATGGTTTCAATGGTTTCCATTGAAAATAATGCCTCGGTTTACAATTTTTTTTTCACAATACAAAGCAAGTTTCCCAAGGATGCATTGCACCTTGGAGGTTTATAGCACCGCCCCATGCATGCTGGAGCCTATGCGTAGCACATGGCGTAGAATGTGGAGGTGTTGGAGGTGTTGGAGCGGCTTTTGCATCGAGTTTTGGAGAGATTCTAAAAATTTTTGCAGTTGTTTTGGGACTTTTTGGTGCATTTCTCAAGCTGTGGAAAGGCAATATTGTGTGTTCTGCATTGTGGGTTGGTTTCCATGCCAGCTCATTTTTATTTTTTTCTGACCTCCAGAACGGATTAATTGGTTTCAATGCATTCCTATGGGAAACCGTTTCGGTTTACAAATTTTTCGCAATAAGAAACATCCCGGAGAATGCATTAAATTCGTAAACCGAGGTCCCACTGTATTCCTAATATTACAATGTTCCTATACAGTGTTGCAAATAACCCCCCCCAACTCCTCATGCAATAAGTATCCCTAAATTTAACCCCTCCTAAAACCTGATGAAACCCAAATGTAAGCACTCAAAGTCTGAACCTGAAATTAAACCCTTTACCTTAATCCTGTGATTAACGAGTCCTAAAAACTGAAATATCTAGTTAATAAATTCATTATACAAACTTTATCTGATTTTTGTGAGTTAGGTAGCAGGATGTGCCTCAGACTTGTGTGCCTTTTTAGGGGCACCTGGCATGTAATCTAGCCCTGAGAGTGAGCTATTAAATCAAACAAAATTCAAATTAAGAATGTAATGGTATTTGCATTAACTAGTAAATCAGCTAAAAGGACTTTCAAGCTATTGTCACACTGTCAATGAATGAGTTTATTTTCTTAGTGAATCTATTCTGCTCTAAAATTACTGAAACATTTAGTTCTGAAATAACATGCACGTTCATTGTAACAGAAGAAACATGACTGGGTGTAATTTGTTGATAAAAAAATTCCTCCTTGTACCAATATTCTTTTGAAGTCCTTATACAGTAAATTACACCATTCAATAAATTATATTTTTGTGCAGTATTTAAATATATGTTTCCACTGCTTTGTACCATTCAATTGATGCATCATATCCCTGACACGTGCCTCCCTTTCCATCATAAACAAATTGCTACCTTTTCTTGAGCTTGCTCTATAATCTCTGCTTGGTGATGAAAGTCCTGAATAGCCTGTTCACTGTCAATTTATTTTTAAAATTACATTGTATTTGAAATATTATTATTTTCAATAACGCTTATAAACAGACATCTATCAACAGAAATTCAAAATAGTTTGAACTGTTTGCGAAATGAGAAAAGCTTGCATATATATATATATCTATCTATCTATGTCTATATATAGATATATATATATTTTTTTTTTTGAAGAAATATAAAATTTTCAGATTTTTGGTAAATCTTTAAAAGTAATTTTTAAGATGTAAGTTTAACTATATTTAAATTCATTTGAATATTCTTGTTTTGTTTGAATAGTGAAAATGACTGATTTAATTACTTTTTAAAAAGACACCACCCTATCAAAATATATAAGAAATAAAAACCAATGTTTAGTATTGTCACAGGTTCTGCTAGGCTACTGTCACCGTTCCTTCACTCCTCCGCTGGTCCTGGATGTAGTTGCAGCCTTCAGTGATTTAAGCCCCTTTGTAACTTGTAGCATTCCCCAACGTAGTGGATGAGACCAGACGTGTTAGGTAAAACAGGTGAACGGTTTATTCAGACAAAGCACACAGAATTTATGTACACACCCCCAGCATGAGGTCCCCATTCATCCACACAGTAGCCCCGCCCCCAGGTGTCTCTGGGGAAAAAAATGAGTCTGCCTTTGCTTAAACTAATTATCTCCCAGACACACAAGGTACAATATAAAAACACCCCAAAACACATATAAAACATATAGGAACCCCCACATGTATTACATCCCCGGATAGCCCAAATCTGAGCGCCCAAGTTGTCCGAGTAATGCTCAGATCCTTACAGTGTAGCCGAAACGCCACCCGGGAGAAGTTCTGACCGACTGCACACGTGGGGAAGCCCAAAATAGTTCAACAGGAATTGTCCTTGCGGTTGGTTAATTGTTGGGAGCTCCTTTGCTCAAACAAATGAAGGCTCCCGTTGGTACTCTGGGAGCGAATATTCATCAGAGTCTACGGTACCTTTCTTCTTATTGCCATTCTTCTGGCTTTCTGAGAAAGGGGCGAAATTAGTTCCATGGAGTTTGTGGCCAGGTACCGTCATTTCCCAGGTTGCGTGCGTTTGGTAAAAGGAAAGTACCAAACCAGTTAATTCGAGCAAAGTCTAGGATTAATCTGAGGGAGTTCTCCACTTGGTTCATAGTCTTTGGGCAGGAGATTAGCTAGCAGGCTTCTCCATGAGCTTATGGCATAGGCTGTTTTGCTCCGAGTATATACCTAACGTATTTACTCTAATCTAATGCGCACCTCAATTTTTGAAACCTGGAAGCTGAACTTTTTTTTTTGCTGGTGAATGTAATTTGCATTTATAAGATACTACTATACAACACTGTGCTACAATGAAAATGTTTATTGCCATATACCCTGGTAACATTGATGATGAAATTTGCCTATGTTAAGTCGCCGGAATGAAATCCACCTGTTTGAATTCACCAGTTTTAATTCGCTTGTGTGAATTGACCTGTTTGAATTTGTCTGTTAGAATTTGTGTGCTTGAAATCGTGAGTTTGAATTCACTAGTTTGAATTCACCAGTTATGATTTTCCAGAATGCAATTTACGGGAAAATTTAGAATTTTGCCCTGAATGTAATGTGACTTTATATCTAATGCGCATTCAGATTTTGGAAACTTTTTTTCCAATAAAAGGTGTGCATTAGATTTGAGTAAATACGATATATCCCACATGAAAAATTGTATGCATTAAATTATGTATTTTATCATTGGATATACATCGAAAAAAGTTTGTAAAACCTGCAGTTCTCTTGTCTGAAACCTTTGATAGCCCTCCCATTCTAACTCTGCCCAGATGTTCTGTGGCTGTCCAATCACAGACTATCCAATGCAGGTCATTGAGAAGTCTCAGGTGCTCTGGGCAATTGCTCTTGTGTTAATCAAACCCGGAAGTAACATGTAGAATATTGCATATTCTATGTTTCTATTGATTATATATATGGATGTGTGGATTGACATAAGTAACAGATGGTCTAAGTCACAAGGCTTTCTTTGTCCAAGAGCTCTGGAATGACGATTTGGGGGTTTTGTCCTTATATGGCTAGAGTTAAATGCTGATGTTAGTATTAGCACATCTTTATAGTAACAGTGGGACACGAGGTCTCTCTCTTAGCTCTTGGCTCATGGCTCTGGGCTCTCTCTTGGCTCTTGGCTTGGCTCTCTCTCTCTCGATGTAAAGATGTAAGAATGTAAAGAAGTCCAGCAATTACCATCTGCTGTTGAATGTCCATTATCCGGTAACATCATTTGTTGTTTTATTATGTATCCATAAGAATAAACTTGAAGAAACCATAAGTCAGATTGCGTATTAGTACTTTTCAATAATATAGACATATATTTGTGGCGAGCATTTGACCCAAGACTATATATACAAAAGACGTATATTTATCAATCAACTGAAGACAAGAAGAAATTAAGAAGATTCAACATTAACAGTGACGATTATTCCAACAAGATTTTACATTGGCCTGCCAGTCAGTCTTCTATTCAAGTTTTATTCCCACTTCAAGGGGGGAGAGAGAAGAATCGAGTTACAAAGCTATTTTGGAACTGGGAAAACAAACTTGAAGAGAAAAAAAGAATCTAGACTGACTATCATAGAAGAACTGTGGTTTGTAAGAAAAATAGTTTTTTCTTACAAATCACAAAGACTGTACAAGACTATTTTCTACAACGGAGACAAAAAGCACAAGATACAACGTGAATTCTAGAAGCAAGCACATGGCAGAGATTGGCAATCATCCAGATTCAAGTCCAGAACTGCGCAGCTGTGTGAATGAAGCAACGAAATAGACAGAGATAACTGATCTGGTAACGCGTGACAAATCCATGTGGCAATAAATCAGGAAAGCATTCCTTCAGACAACTGGACATCGACTGTTGGAAAGAGACTTTTCATCTGATCTGCAAACTGTGATGGAAGATTCTACAGAGTTCATTCGATACAGAAGATTAACAGACTTACAAAGAAATAAAATAGACACTAACATACATATCAATTCCTAAATATTAATGAAGAAGAAAAGAGACAATGAAAAGTTATGAGTGTATTAATACCAAAAGAGAGTACTTATAACTATATAACACATGGAGTAAAATTACGAAAGGATAGTATTATGAAAAGAACTATTACATTATGACCTATACATAGGATGAGAAGTATCAGAGGTAGATAAAATATGAAGTTGATAAAATGAGGATCATGGTTACTTAATACTACAAAGATTGAGTTCAATAGTATTTCATAGATTCACAAGAATAAATATTTTGTTTATAATCGAGGTCTAATGAGGAGAGTGATGATAATTAATTTATATTATTCTTTCCAAGTTCTTTTAAAGGAAACTATGTTTCGATTGAATGTAAAGTTTGTTACTACAAGGTGGATTTTAGTGAAAAGTATAATGATGTAAACAAAAACAAATCTATGACAGAAAGATTTCTGGGTGGAGAATTATAAAACTTCATGGTTGATAACAACACAACCTTTGAAGGTTTGCAAACTATTATGAGTCTTATAAGTAGTGTTGGTATATTTTAGGTAGTGTGAGCCTACTGAATATACAAATTAAATACTATGATTGTAAAGTACTGATACAATCATCACTAGATGGTATTAATGTTATAGCAATGTAATTCATGAATACAAATGACCTAAAGATTTTAAGTTACTAGAAAACAGATGATTCATGGAAGTATATTATAGTAATACATGTATTAGTACTTAAGTAATATCAGGTATTGAGAATGAAAATACTTTGTGATATGTGTCTGTAGGAGTATGATAGTGATACACAGTTCTTATTTAGAAAGTTACGATCTTGATTTTGTTATTTACAAAGATACGACTGTACCAGAGCAGGTAGATCTTTCTGATTGTTTTATTGTTTATTGGATCAACATTTGTAAATATTTTATTTTATTCATTTATTATTGTTATATGTATATATTATGTTCAAGTAGTTATGATGTAACATGGATATGGATATCAATACTTAGCTAAAACAGAGGGAGTTTTGAAGTAAAGTAAGCAGTATGAGGGATAGAAACTCGACCTTCTAAGAACTCTCATATAATAGAAAGTTGTGACTACATCTAGTTCTATGTTCAATGAATGTGATACAAGTGATGTATGAATGGACAGGTTAGTGACATTGTGTTATGGTTTTAAGACAAATATATACATATATATATATATATATATATATATATATATAGTTATCTCTGTCTCTCTATCTATTTAGCTATCTATTTATATCTGCCAATCTCTCTCTCTCTCTCTCTCTCTATAGAGGTTGATTAGCAGGGGCTTGAAGGGAAAGTGATAACACTGGGTAGTGAGGTTGGCTGACAGGGACTGGCAAGGGAGGGTGTAAGAACCAGGTGGTGGACTGCGTTCGGTAGACAAAACTACAGAATAAAGGGAAATATAACTTGGACTTAGGAGAATCATAGGGGTTCATAGTAGTTTGTTACAGAGGGGTTAACAGTGGGTAGGGAGATTGTCTGACAGAGACTGTCAGGCAAAGGGTTAACAGTGAGTAGATAGGTTGGCTGACAGGGACTGGCAAGGGAGGGGCTAACAGTAGGTAGGGAGGTTGACTGACAGGGACTGTCAGAGGAGGGGTCAACAGTGGGTAGTGAGGTTAGCTGAGAAGTACTGTAAGGGGAGGGGTTAACCCTGGGTAGGGAGGTGGGCTGACAGGGAAGGGGTTAACATTGGGTAGAGAGGCTGGCTGACATGGAAGGGGTTAAGTGTTGGTTAAGAACAGTATGTTTCTTTCAGAGACTGGGAATCAGGAACTTGCTGAAATGTTAGAGGGGAAGTGGCTAAGGAGGCTGGGTTACACTGTTAAAACAGCAAAATATTTTACAGCACTGTAGAAAAACTACACAGACTTAAAGGAAAGAAAATAATCTACTCACAGGTATTTCAAGCTTATTAGCTTTAATTTAAGCTTAACTTGTTTAGCTGCCTAGTGTGTCCCTTTAAGTAACTGCAGTACTATAAGAAAAATAATTAACTTTCCACTGCATTATACATAATGGTCCAAAAGTATCTCAATTTTTATTGAGAAAGAGACAGCATCCCCAAAAGGTTTGGGTCATTTATGCTCATCCAATGTTTGAGGTTATTCTAGAAGGCCTTTTTGTTTATCTGTGCTAGGTGCTGCATTAAATTTTGGTTATAGTGCTCTTTATGCTTTAGAATTCAAACTCAGCTAAAGTAAAAAAGCGATAATGGACAATAATAGATAATACAAAATATGTTTTGCTGGCATGTTAGCCCAGCCATCTTGATGATAAAGTACTTTTCAAAATTCTTATAAAAGCATTGGGGACATGGGGTGCATGCTCAACAATCGCCATGCTCTGCCATTCTTATATAGGAACATTAAGATCAATGCTTAACTATAAAAGGCGTTAGCGGGGCAAATTTGAAGAAATTTGAAAAGTAAAGGTCTGTCAGGCACTAAACCTCTGTCGGGCAAGATATATTTTGCACAAATGTAAACATTGCCTTTTCTCAGAAATATTTTACATGGTCCAAGTAGTCTAAGTGACCAAAACTACTACATTTAGGATGGAGTACTCATCAGACACTCTCATAAATAGTAGTGCTTAAATGGGGACACTAGGCACTGTATGATGCAATCTTATTTAATGCATTATATAAACATTATATTTTAAGTATGCACAACGGTACAAAAGCTATGAAGAAATTTCAACAGGGTGCCTCATTCCAGGCAGGTCCCTTTTTAACCTTGAACTGCAGAGAACCCCAAGAAGAAGGATTTCCCACATAAGTGGGTTAATCTCATAAGACCAGGCATTAGGTTACTAGAATAGGACCTGCCAAAAATAGGGTACATTGGCATTGTAGCAGGCCTATGCAATATATCATTATGTACTTAACTAAATATCCATTATTCTCCCCTACGACAGTCGCTCCCCAATCTTTGAATTATTAGGGCCCCTGCTCGCATGGGTAGGGGCCAGAGGAGGGCATAATATGTGCCCTCCTTACTACAAATATTTTGGCCCCCACCTGTTGACATTAGTAGGGCCAGGGGAAGGGACACTTCGTTATAAATATTAGGGCCCACACCCACCGGCGTGGTTGAGGGAGAGGACAATATGTCCCACCTCTTATTATAAATATAAGGGCCCCCACCTGCAGGCAGTAAAAGTGACAGGGAAGGTGAAGCTAGGTCCACCCCTTTTATATAAATATTAGGACCTTAACCTGCCAGCATGGGTGAAGGCCATGAGAGGGAACACTAAGACCCCCCAATTTATAAGGGGGGCCTTTACCCACTGGCATGTGTGAGGGCCAAGGAAGGGACTATAGGTTTCTCCTTTAAAATAAAAAGTAGCCCCTAACTGATGCCCATGGGTTGGGGTATTTTCTATTGATTGGGCAGCAATGGCTGCCCAGTTGCTAGTTTGACTTGCGGCTGGTGGGGGCATATGGAGGTACATTATCTCCATTATAATATTGAGGTCTTATTGACCCCCATAGAAATTTTATCAATTATTATTTTTGTTTCATTTAAATTTTTTTAATGCGATGACCGGCTAGCAAGCGCGGGCCAGCCACCACATAATTAACCCTGGTGCTGCCAAGGGTTTTTCACTATTTACCTGCTAGCTTCTCATGCTGCCAGTGGATAAATAGTTTAGATTCCTTTTTAATCTAGGCCTGGATGTCCCTGGATCCAGATTTGATTAATTTGGCCTGGGTTTCAACCATCCAGAAGTGTCTAGAACAGCTGAAATCCAGACCAAATTGAGGCCTGGTCAATGTGACTGATTTACATAATCTTGACATTGATCAACAATGTCCGAATTTTGCAGTCTGAATGACCCCATATGCAGTGTAATGGTTTTGCCCCATTCTATACATAAAAATCCCTTGCACATTAGGAAAATGTATACTTTGTTTTATATAGAAAATCCCTTGTAAGTAAATTTTTGGATCTTCTGAATGAATAAAGAATGTAATGCCTTTATGGACCCTTGACGTACACTTACAGGAATACTTTGTTTCTCACTTTCTTAAGATCTTGAAACACGTGGCGGACATTCATTGTTTGGTTCAGATCACTGTAATTATAATTCACTTTTTATACACGATTTCTGATAACAAGAGACACAAGCACAGCATTTTCTTACCAACTCAGCTTTACTGCATTGTTAATGTTTTTTCCTGGGATACAGTATCCTAGCGATGAGAGGTTAGTGTGGTTTCTAGGAGACACAATTAATGTCGATGCACTGTATAAATATTCATTGGTTACTGAACTGAAAACAACTACTTTTGCAATCTGATATGCCTCCTAGATGCAGTTCATTTATAACTGGATAGCTGTTTTTTAAATGAGTCATCTGGTAGGTATATTTATTGATATATAAAGACTTATTTAAATCAAAGCTTATTTAAGTATATTATGCATATGAATTCAAGACTTATGCACTTGTCCATACACTCAAAATATACCATATATGTCCATCAAATGTTACCTTTCACATAGTCTCTTTTCTGCCGTTGATCAAAAAAAAAAAAAGGATGAAAAAACACTAACTCATTAAAAGCACAAACAGAATAAAGTGAGTAAAAGTAATTCACAGTTGTGCTACAGAAAGAGAATAATACAGAAAACAAAAACAACAACAGAGCAAAATAATACAAATGGAGTGAAAATCTGGGATTTGGTTCCCCTCTGGTGGTTTATATAACGCCGACACATTTTCCATCTTGAGGAGAACGCAGCAATCTGCTCGGCCCGGAGTAAGGCTACAAATCCTTAAGGCACCCGCCAAGAGTTCCAGGCAGTTGATGTGCAAGGTCCCTTCTAGCTCGGACCATCTGCCGCCGGTGGAAACGTTGCCACAGCGTGCCCCCCAACCGTGTAATCTGGCGTCGGACTCAATCACCACGTCTGGTATGGATCCAAATATTGCGCGCCCGTTCCAAGCCTCCATGTGGGCAAACTACCACACCAGTTCATCTCTGGATTCGTTGTCCAGCTGTATCCTGGAGTCGTACGAATGACCTGAACGGAGGTGCGAACCTTTCAGTCTTTGGAGGGCCCGGTCCTGGAAAGATCGCCTGAATGGAGGCCGCGAGACGACCGATAATCCTCGCCAATTGCCTGACTGACAAGTCCGATACCCGAAGGGCCCTCTCAAGCTCTTTTTGAATGGCTTTCATCTTGCACAGGAATTGTTGGATGGAATCCACTTTGAACCCCAAGACTCTACCGACTGAGGTCAGGATTGACTTGTCCCAGTTGATCATGAACCCCAAGTTCTGGAGTAGGTTGACCGTCCAGTCCACATGTACTTGCAGCTGGTCTCTGGACTGGGACATGATGAGAATGTCGTCCAGGTAAATAATGAGGCGTACGCCACGTGTACGGAGGAATGTCAACACTGGTCTCATGATCTTGGTGTAGCACCAAGGAGCTGATGATAGACCAAACGGTAGACATGTAAAATGCCACTGTCTCCCGTGCCAGGTGAAATGGAGGTAGTCTCTGTGTTCCATCGCGATGGGGACCATGAAATATGCGTCCTTCAGATCTAGCTTGACCATCCAATCCGACGCATGGAGGAGGTCTCTGAGGCAATGTATGCCCTCCATCTGAAAATGCTGGTACAGAGGAACGCGTTGAGGGGTCGGAGTTTTATCACCGGACGTACACCACCCCTTTTCTTTGGTACCAGGAAGAGGTTGCTCGAAAGCCTGGGGCGGTGAGCGGCGACTCTTCTATTGCACCTTTTGACAACATCTCCCTGATTTCCGTGGAAATCTCCTCCTGTTCTGAGGGAAGGGACAGTTCTCTGGGGACAGACAATTGGACAGACAGATACAAACTCGAGGTGATAACCCCGTACTGACTGTAACACCCAAACATCCGAGGTCACAGCTGCCCACCCCTGGCAGAATAAGGCCAGCCTTCCTGCCACCCGTACTTGAGCGAGAAGGGAAGAATGGGTACTCACCAATAAGGACGTCTGCCCGAAGTGGCACCGCGGGGGTATCTGGAACCCAATGACCTCCCTCTAGCTGGGAAGAAGGGAGGACCTCTCAGATCCTGGAAGCCCCGGGAGGGGAAAAAGGAACCTCTGTTGGCTCAGAATGAGCCCCTGAATCCACGGCCGGGAAGATGGTTCCTACTATGCCCGGCACCTCTGAAAACCTTAGGTGCAAACATGCGCTTCATATTGGCCTGGGCTTTATCAATGGCCGTAAAGGTTTTAACATAGGATACCAGGTCTTTCACGAAGGTATCACCAAATAACATCCCATCGTTGGATGAACTTGGTTCCGCCACTGTCATGGCAGCCAATTTGGGGTTGATTTTCAGCAAAATCGCTTTACGTCTTTCCGCTGACATAGCGGTATTCGCATTCCCCAGAAGACAAATAGCCCACTGGACCCATCCTATGGCCACATCGACATCCAGGACTAAGTCGCCAGCTCTAGCGGCATCCAGCAGCTCATACAGTTTCGACAAAGGGCCCAGGGTATCCAAAATTTTGTCCTGGCATCCCTTCAGGGAATAATCCAGGCCCTTTTTAGGCTTCCAGCCCGATTTGTTCAAAAATTGCGCGATCTGGGGGTCAATCTCAGGGGTCTTTCAGGCCGAGCCCGGCAGGGAAGGCCTGGGGCACTCAGCACATAATTTAATGTGGCCCTCCTTAGAAAGGGCGGTGCGCAAGCGTCGTGCAACATATTGGGCTATATGCCTTGGGGCTCCCACTCGGCTGACCGGGGGTGATGCAGGTCATCTGGGTCGAACAGGGGGTTGCCCTGCAGATCCAACAGTGCCGCACCATCCCCAGTGGGGTCAGGTAGAAGACCTTGTGTAGTGGTAGAGGTCCCAGAAGGGGTAACACCCGTATGGGGTAAATCCTCACCCGACTCAGCCTCATCGTAAGAGGCGTAATCTAGCACGTCTGAGTCAGCTTCTGCACTCCGGTCGGTATCCGACCCTTCCTCATGGGCCCTAGCCTTTTTAGCCCGGCCAGGGGCTCTTTTGCGCATAGCAGGAGCACTATCTGTGACCGCCTCAGGAATGTCTATCATGGCAGGTAGAACCTGCATCGAGGAGTTGACGTGCTTTGCCTTTGCCCGCACCAGGCAAGACAGAGCAGGCGGGGGGGTCCCGGTACCCAGGGGGGTGGGGGCCGCCATAGAGGGTAATAACATGGCTTGCAAGGACTGGGAGAATGATGTGGACACCGCTCCCATGGCAGATGCAAAGGCCTTCTGCAAGGATGAGGCCATAGTGGCATCCAGTAAGGCTTGAAATTCTTGGGAGGCTACAGCACTTTCAGGGTCATCCTGGGTGTAGGCCTCTGCAAGGCCCTCAGGCCCCTCATCCTTATCTTGCATACTACAGCCAAAGAAATATCAGAACACTAGTGGAAAAGGAAACAACAGGGTTGAGTAACCCACAGCAGTAAATTTTAAATCACAAACAACCTGACTTTAGGTGTGCCCAGGGGTACTAGCGGTCTGCAAAACCGAGCAGCGATCAGATCGAGGCTGCAGGGAGCAGAGAGACCGGCCATGAGTAAGCTCCGCCCAGAAAATGGCCGCCGCACATGGGAGCTGGGCAGAGCCTGCTCGCGGCCATAGAATAGGTGGGGGAAGGGGCGCGTCCACAGCGCCCGCGCGGGCCCCGCAAGTCGATAGCGAGTGGGAAAGAAGCACCCGCGAATCACCCACAGGAGGGGTTAGACGCCACAGTGAGGCGAGGAGACAGTCTCCCAGGTGGGAGAACCGCAGGCCCAAAGGGGATCCCCACTGGGCACACCAAGTGAAAACACAACAGGAATACATATAATAAACAGCAATGTACAAGTAATAAACACAATGCAAATGCAGTGTACAATTATAAAACACAAAGCAAATGACCAAGATACAGAAATATCAAGGAAAAATAAAACTCACATGAGGAGCAAAAATATACTTAGCTGGTCTGAGGGAGCAGCAAAGAAAGAGGAGGATTGTGGGAGACACAGGCCTTTTATAGTCACTTCCTCTGTTCTGTGATTGGTTGATTGTGTGCCTATACAGTTTTTTCTTTCATTTTGATAATATTTATATTCCTCTATCTTTGCTGCTGAGGGAATAAAGAAAGAGTTATGCATAATATGAGCCTCCGTGTTTTTAATAAAATTGAACTTTTTCTGTCTTTTTTCATTACTATAACTATAATTCCCCTTATAAACTATCAATCAGCCATCCAAATAAAGTATAAATAAATGTAAAAGTTCTGAGTGAATTAAGGAAATTGCCTTCAAACAGGAAAGAAATGAACGTGTAATGAAATTTAGTAGAAATAAATATTCTCCTTAGAATGCTAAAATGTATGATCTATTAGACTTTACCGTACATTGTACATTAAATCTTGTAATGATGTCACATAGCTAATAAAATTAAATTACAATTCATTGTATCTACAAGATAAATTGGGGAATATAGCTTAACCTATGTATTTAATACTCACTGCTGATTGAGAATTTGGATGAGGTGAGAATTACCAAAGGACCTTTCTGAGAAATGCAGCAGAAAAAGGCTAGTAAACACCAACATATAGAGACTGCATATCTGCAAATGATTGTGTCATTCTTCTAAATCTAGGACACTGTTTCCTTGCCTACTTGTCTATAACTTTCATGTTTATTACGTACTTTTTAGATTTGTGCACTGGGATTAGAACTATTGCATCATGACCTTGTCTTTTGTCATACACATCATAGACCTTTCCTGGAGATCAATGCTGAGAATAAGTCCACATTATTGTTGAGAGTGTTGTCTGCGCAAGGATGGATAGAGGTCGAGTGAGGAAAGGACGTTTAAGAGGCAAAAAAGGGGGCATAGGCGGTCTATGGGAGAGGAGGAGGTCAGACAGGTAGAGTGGAAAAGTAATGGAAGGAAGAGAGATGGAGGATGGACGGACTTGAAGTGGAGCCAGCAAAGGTTTTCACAATTTATGTGTGTTTATCTACATTTGGCAGTGTTTTTGTGTTTCTGTTTGTGGCAATTTGTATGTGTATGTGACATTTGCATGCAAACGTCAAAATTACACACCACTGCATTCAACCGCCAACATTATACACAAACAAACCATTGCCTTCAAATGCAAACAGTATACACAAACCCACCCAATTCAAACATTAACACTACACACTAAAACACAACATGTAAAAGCCAGCACTGTCCACAAAAACAGCCCTACATGTAAACACAAGCACTACACATAAACAGTCCCCTGCGTTCAAACACCAACACTGTACACAAACACATCTCTGTATGCAAACATTTGCATTATACACAAATATGCAAACATTTACACACACACCCAGGCATGATACACACGACATATTATATTCATGCATGGCACACAAATATAACCCTGCCCAAAGATAGGCCAATTGTACCTCAACATCTTTACTGAGGTTAGGTGATGCATGGAATAGCCTTCCAGCTGAAGTGGTAGAGATTAACACAGTAATGGAGTTTAAGCATGCGCGGGATAGACATAAGGCTATCCTAACTATAAGATAAGGCCAGGGTATATAGAAAATTGGGCAGACTAGATGGGCCGAATGGTATTTTCTGCCGTTACGTGCTATGTTTATAAAGCAAGTTATACAACAGTTGGGAATATAAATTTTGGCCACCCATACTCTGTGGCTCTATTTTTTTGCTCCAGAGCCCTCTCTAGATGGTGTTAACTAATAGATTAACATGGATAACAGCAATATACTAGAAAGATCTGTTTTATACATATTTTCTTCCCATCAGCACAGAGTTAAAACTACAAACAAGAGTCTAGTTCCACCATGGTCAAATTGTAGATCATCAGGTATTGTTGAACTATATTTCCCATAATGTCTCATGTGTGTCAAAACTGTATAAGAGCTGTAGTTCTACTCATGGCCTATCATATAGGTGAATATTAGTCCAGTAAGCAGTATGTAATGATGTATTAAGTGTTTACAGGATGTAGCCTTTCAAATGTACCAGTTTAGAGATTCAATGTGGTCAAAGTTCAAGCGTACTGGCTCCATGAACGATCACTGTACCTACAGACAATGGCAAAATGCATGCACAAAAAACAAACAAAAATGGCAAAGGCCCAATATTTCAGTGAAAATTTGAACAAAAACATATCAAACCCAAGAAACTTTTGGAAAATCACAAATATCATACAAATCCCCACAATCCACTCCACTGTCAAAATGGACAACCAAACACTGCAACACCTCCTAGATGTAGCAAATGCCTTTAATAATTATTTTACTGGATGTGCTACCACCCTGGTTGCTAAGATAACAAATTACACTCATTTTCAGACCGCAAATAAAGATCAGGCTCTGCCAAATCTTCAAAATCCTCATTTAGAGAAATTAAATTTTAGACCTTTGCCAGCTAGTGTGGTTAATAAACATCTTAATAATTTAGAAATGAAAAACCAGTGTGGACCAGATCAATTCCTGGCAATGTTGCTGAAGCTCAGTGTGCCAGCAATTGCTAAACTTGTCACTACCCTTATCAATGAATCCCCGGTGTCAGAATACATATCCAAACTTTGTAAGACTGCAAATGTTGTATCTATACATAAAAGTGGTGACAATACTTTGGTAACTAACTATCACGTGATATCATTACTCCCTGTATTGTCAAAAATCTTGGAAACATGCGTCCACACGCAACTATGTGAATATTATCAACGATCAAATGATCTGACCCCTGATCAATCAGGCTTTCATCCAAAGCACTCAACTTCCACTACCCTCTTAAAAGTTTGCAATGACATCGAAATTGGCATGGAACAATGAGACTTAACTTGAGCTATTTTCCTTGATTTTGCCAAGGCCTTTGACACAGTAGACCATGGCATTCTTTTGCAAAAACTTAAAAACTCAGGCATTGGTGTTCGTCTGCTAACCTGGTTTCGATCGTATGCTTCAGATCGATTGCAATATGTGGCCATTTCTGATATCGCTTCCCTCCCTCTTGCAGTCACGTGAGGTGTTCCCCAAGGCTCCATACTCGGCCCCCTGCTATTCACATTATTTATAAATGATCTGCCTAACATCTGCAAATCCTCAACTGTGCACATGTATGCAGACAACACTGTAATCTAAGCTAGTAAACCCAATATACCGCAGCTTGAGGCTGTGGTTCAAAACCAATTCACAGAGGTAGAAAAGTGGACTGCGAATAACAAACTCTTCCTAAACACTGACAAAACTGTTACAATGATCTTTGCAACTGTACCTAAATTACGTAAACTACAAAATCAACAATTGTGTATCAGAACAAATTCAAATAGCACACTGACAGCAGTCTGCTCTTTTAAATATCTAGGTATGTTGCTAGACATCAATCTATCTTTTGGCCTTCACATTGAAAAAATCTCTTCAAAACTTTACATAAAACTAGGTGCCCTGTACAGAAACAAATCCTGCCTAAGGCCTGCAGTAAGGAAAAAGATAGTGAAACAAATGCTAATGCTGATCATTGATTATGGGGATGTAGTATATGCAACCACACCGCAAACCCACCTTAATAAACTTAATAGGTTATATAATTTATTCTGCCACTTTGTACTAGAATGTAATTACTTTACCCACCACTGTGACATGTTAAAAGAGCTAAACTGGCTGTCGCTGGAATCCCGACTTTATCTTTCCAGCCATGTGCATAAAATCATTTCTGAGAAGCTCCCACCCTACCTGAGTAGAATGCTCTCCCCAGCTGTTCCCAACTCCTGTAACCTCCGATCCAGTAGGTAGAAGCAGGTTTGCATTTTTACATATTTATACTTACTTCAAACTGGTTTGGTTATCATTTATTGTTTAATCGTCTACTTTTTTTATTTCCATTTTTTATTCTTTCTTTATTCACAATCCAGCCATCACAATATAGGCATCGTTTCAAATAGGACATCAATGCAGTGTCAGTGTCAACAATATAATACGTTATATGCATTTCTCAAGTAGTAAAGTATGGCAGATTATATATATATATCGTAGTTCATATTACGTGGAGGAATGTGGGTTTTAATGTTATTATAATGTAGCTAAATAAACAGTAGGTTAACAGGAATGCTGCCCCCATCTTAGTGCTGTATAGGAGGTAATGAGAGCGCTAATAAGGGCAGGAAGTACCCAGATGCCTCCATGTCAGTGAAGGGCTTTTAGTAGAGTTGTAATTATTTGGTAGAGGCTAGAACCCTCTTATGATGGGTCAGTAGGATGCACAATCAATATTTACTCATGGAGGGGGGGGGATTTATGAGTTAGTTCGGGTAGTATGCTGCTCCCAACTGTGTAAGACAGCAGTGATATAAGCTATAAACAGTGTTCAATGGAACACCTCACAGGAATTTAAGCACAGTATGCAAACACATGAGAAAACAATTAACAAAAATGAAACTGAACAAAATATAAAGAGTAGTGTGAGTAGCTGCAGACAGTTTAGGACATCAGGATTGATGATGGATCCCCTCGGTGAGCCGCAGGTACGAATGGGCGAACCTTTGCGGGATCCCAGGGAGTGGAAGTTGAAGGTGTTGGCTGAAGGTCTACTTTTAGATGGATGTTACTAGATTTTCACCCCTGGAGTGTAATGCCAGCTATAGTTTTTGTTTTAAAAATTTTTGTATTAGGCATCTGTCAAATACCAGAATACCAGTACCAGGTAGTAAATAAAATGTACTTAAAATTATTACAATATTTTGTTTTAAAACCATATACAGCATTTGAAATACTTAATTGGCCTGCCTAGACCATTTTTAACCATCAAAAAAGACTTTTTTCACAATATTCAATCATTTATTTTTTTTAAACTGCGGTTACTATAGTTACATAAAGACAGATATTCCCATAGAAACTGTGTTGGCAACAATAAATAACAAGATATACACAATACCACATTTGAGCAGCTTGGATGGAAAGAGCAAAAGTAATTGTGAATATATAATTAATAAAAAATATAGAATTTTTCTTATGTGTAGCAAGACATTTAGGTATTAACCTAGAAAATTCAGAACTAATTAGGTTAGTCAATAAATAGTGAAATGTAAGGAATTGTTGTTAGTTTTTTTTACATTAAGCATTTACTAACAAAATATTTGATAAGTTATGTGCAAATTACAGACTATTATGAAATATTCTACATTACAAAACTGGTAAATTTTCTTAAGAACATGTGTCACCCCTAAAAACTCCAATTAGTTGCCAAATATGTAATACATCATGCATTGGACACTCCAATTTTGCAACAAACTAGGAAAAAAGTCCTTCTTTACCCCAGAAAAGCAGTCAGATCTCCTTAAATCAAGACACGGTTACCTCTCATATTAAAAATGATATCCCTGAAAGTTATATTTTTGCAAGTATTTATCCGGTTGCTGTATAAACATCGTCTTCAGGCAGATAATTCCACATTATTATAGCCTTATTGTTTGCATTGAATTAAATTTCCTTTCTTCTTGTCTAAATGTGTGACCTTGTGTCTTATGTATAGCTCTGTTTATGAATAGATTTCTTGGTTTACATTGGCCACAAATATATTTTTATAATGCTATCTGATCCCCTCTGAGGCGCCGTTTTTCTAAACTAGAGACATTTAAATTTGTTAACCTTTCTTCATCCCTAAAATCTTCCATTCCTTTTATTAATTTTGTAGCACGCCTCTGCACTTTTTCTAGTACCATAATATCCTTCTGTAGAACAGGTGCCCGAAATTCCACAGTATGTTCAATGTGTGGTGTTACCAGTGATTTATAAAAAGGCAAATTTATATTTTCATCCCGAGAAATTAATACATGACAATACCTTACTGGCCTTAGCAACTGCTGACTGATATTGCATATTGTTGCCAAGTTTGTTGTAACAAATCCCAGTTCATTTTTGTGTGTTGTTAGCCCGAATTCATTTAGGGTGTAAGTTGCTTGTGCATTCTTTGCCCCAAAGTGCATAACTCTACAATTATCTTTTTTGAAAGCAACCAATCAGAGGGTTATGAGTCAAATTACACAGCATGGGAAAATGCCAAAGAACTTTCCCACGCTGTGTAAAATGACTCAGAGCATTCTGATTGGTTAGATTCCAAGTCAGTCTCTTTATTTACCTGTCAGAGCACTCTGATTGCTTGGCTTAAACCAACCAATTAGAGCGCTCTGAGCCTAATTGCAGGGCATGGAAAGGCTCAGTCTTTGCCGTGCCGTCCATGAGTGAAGATGGATTATTATTTTTAGTGTCGGGATTTTTCTTTTTCGTCTGATTTTTTTTTGGGGTGGGGTCCGGGCCCCCCATTTTCATTCAGGGCCCCCACCCGCTGCTCATGGGTGGAGGAAATAGGTTCCCACCCTTTTCATTCAGAGTCCCTATCCGCCACTCATGGGTGGGGGCCGGAGGAGGAGGACAATAGGTTCCCCCCCATTTTCATTCAGGGCCTCCACCCTCCGCTTATGGGTGGGGGCCGGGAGGGGGAGAATAATTTCCCTCCCATTTTCATTTCCGTTTAGTTGCATAGCCCCCATTACTAGACATGCCCCTACTCGCGATATAATGAGTAGGGGCAGTTTATTACGAATACTAAGTAATTTTACTTGGTATTAGTAAAGTTGGCTGAAAGCCTTTTGGTAGATAGCTCCCTAATTCCCAGGTTATCTGTGAGCTATCTACTAAGCGGCTGCAAGATGCAGCAGTAATCGGATCTGAATTTCATTCATTTAAATAAAATTCCGATCCGAACAAAGTTCAGAATTTCATCCCAACACAAATGGACGAACTGTTCTCATTCTGTTGGGACGAAATTCGGTTGTTTTGCTGGTGTTCTACGTGACAGGACGTTTGGGAATACAGACAGGAAGCATCGCGAGATCATGGAGGAAAGGTAAGAATTGTGAGAAAATTTCTCTGACCACAGGAAACGGAGTACCCTTTCCTCCTCCGCTGGTCAAAGCTGGTCAGGTATAGGAAACCCCCATAAGACAATTCCCATTCCCGTTTTGGTTAGCTTCGGGGCAGGCTCTCCCTGCTCAGTTCCCTGGCACGCCGCAAAGTGATGCCGGGAGCCGGAATATGACATCATATTCTGGCTCCCTGCACCACTCTATGGCGCGCGCGAGCTGAGCAGGTAGAGCTCACAGATCAGCGCTCCCTCGCCACCCGCCTTGAGTTTAACCGCCCGCCTGCCATCCTGCCCGCACAGACCGGTAAAAAATCCACCCAAATGTAGGAAGGCTGGGTGGATTTAAAAAAATAATCTGTGAGTGTTTGGGGGAAATGTGTGTGTGTGTGTGTGTGATGTGTGAGTGTGTCTGGGTGTCAGTGAGTCTGTGTGTGTATATTTGTCAGTGTGTGTCTGTGAGTTTGTGTGTCTGTAAATGAGTGTGTGTGTCTGTCAGTGTGTCTGTCTGTCAGTGAGCCCCCCTACCCACTAACAGTCCCCTTACCCACCGTATAGACTCCCTACCTAGCTCACAGCCCCCCTACCCACTCACAGTCCCCCTACCCACCTTACAGCCCCCCTACTCATTCACAGTCCCCCTACCCACCTTACAACCCCCGTACCCACCATGCCGCCCCTCTACCCACATCACAGCCCCCTACCCACTTCACACCCCTCTATCCACTCAGTCCCCCTACCCACTCACAGTCCCCCTACCCACCATGCAGCCCCCTACCCACCTTACCACCCCCATCCACTAACAGACCCCACTACCCACCTCACAGTCCCCCTACCCTCATACAACCCCCTACCCACCTTACAACCCCCTACCCACGTCTCAGAGCCCCCCTACAATCTCACAGGCTTCCTACCCAAACCTTGTCACAGCCATTTCCA
Organism: Pelobates cultripes; assembly: GCA_933207985.1. Lineage (NCBI taxonomy): Eukaryota > Metazoa > Chordata > Amphibia > Anura > Pelobatidae > Pelobates > Pelobates cultripes. The sequence goes on from OW240912.1 coordinate 288,215,529, forward strand.
CCCTGTCTTCCCACACACCGTCACAGCCTCCCCCCAACAAACCCTGTCACTCCCCCCATACACACACACACACACACACTGTCCCCCACACACATACTCTATCATCCCCATACACACACTGACACCCTCTCCATACAATATCACCATCCCCAATTACTTTCAGCCTCCACACACTGTCACCCCTTCACCCAGCAATATATATATATGCATACGAGCGTATAATTTTTTTCAGTGGGGGAGGTGGCTCTTGGGTGAGTTCCCACAATTTTTAGTATGTATGGGTACGTATAAAAAAATACCCTTCTCTGTCTCATAAGAGATATATTTGCCAGAAGCTCAAGGAAGCAAGGTGAAAGGTCAGAGTAGGACCCACCTGAAAGGTTTGCCTTGACGTGGCAGGCAGGCATTCCCTCCAATGGCCATTGGAGTAACTAAATAACCTCAATTTGTTTGAATATACATAGGGATTTAGGAGAGACCGCAGGTAACTTTTTTTTTTTGCTGTATGTATTAGGGCTGTTGCTGCTGGCCAGGAGTGATGGGAGTTTGAGCGCAGGACCTACTTTGTCTTAGGTTTTAAAGAAAACTAGAGCAGACAGGAAGAAATGAAGAACAGATCCTGACAGAGGGAGGAAGAGGAAGCGATTAGGGAAAGTTCGGCATGACAGTGCCACTTTACGTTTTGGTTCTAACACTCTTTTTCATTGACAGAACATATATACTACATTTCTATATACATTTCGTGTTAGCGTATGCTTATCCAGCCTCTCCAGTTTTCTTTTATTCTCTATTTCAGATAATTTTTCTATCATTAAAAGGTTAACTTTTTTAACTCACCTGGTACAGGATAATTCAGTAACAAATGTAAAAGGTAACTCAAGTACATACCCTTGAGTTACGTCACTTACATCTCCTTTCCCACTGGAAAATTTTCATTAATAATAATTCATGACATTATATAACTAACCCCTACATGACAAATGATCTGACAATTTCCTCTGCATCATGACTGTCCTGATGAATCTTCTGACATGAAGTGGTTAAAGCAGCTTTCTATTAAAGTAGAAAATGCTTCTCTGGAGCCTTTCATACAATGCATCTGACAGGAGCTAATTTAAAAAGAGTAAGTACGGGCACATTTTTTACTGGCAGCAAATGAGATTTGTATACAGTATTGGTAGAGTCAATGCAATTTTTATGAGAATTGTTTACTTTCACTACTGAGGAGAAACTAAATAGATGTTTCCTCATATTCTATGTTTAAATGTTCTTGTCACCATCAGGTGTGCATGGCAAGTTTAGCTTTTGGAAGATATGCAAACCATATATTGAGAAATTTATCGTCAAATGACTTAAGTGTATGGTCACTAAATAGCAAGATGATGTCACTAAAGAACCAAATTGCTAACTGTAGGCTAAAACAGCAGAGATGCATACCCACAAGCTGCAATTCATGGAATGTAGTGAACATAATCTACTCTTTGCTGAAGCTTTTTTAGAGATGACCACCTCATTGGATGCAGTCAGTGAATGTGGTTAATATTCCTCCATGTTCTGTCTGTGTTAAGTACTATTTGATACAGTTCCACACAATAGATTAGTGTTCAAACTCTGTCTAGATGAAAATGCTTGTTCTTGGGTAGAACATTGACTTAAAAACAGAGTACAAAGAGTTGTCATTAATGGTAAATTTTCAAGTTCGACCGAGGTGGCAAGTGATGTCCCTCAGGGTTCTGTTCTGGGACCCCTTCTAGTTAACATGTTCATAAATGATCTTGAAAAAAGCATTGAAAGTCAGGTATCAGTGTTTGCAGATGATACAAAACTCTGTAAAATAATACAATGTGAGCAAGATATTACTTTGCTGCAGAGGGATTTAGATAGACTGGGGGACTGGGCACTCAAATGGCACATGTAATGTCAAAAAATGCAAAGTTGGGGGGGTGGAGCCAGGCCTGAAAGAGCAAGTCGCACTTCACGACAGCTCCTAACGTGAGATCCAAAAGAAAGGACAAAACCGCTACAAAATTAGCCTCTGGGATCCGACAATCTGATCCACAGAGTGCCCTACACTATGGGGAAAAAAACAAAGAAGGGCAGAACAGATCCTGGCTCGGGGTCAAAAGATATCGGCACTTTTATGCGGCCGTCTCAGCGGCAAGAACCCGGCAAGATGGCACCGATGGAGGCCTATACTCCACAATCATCAGACGAAGATAGCGTCTCTGACTCTTTTCATGCCCCCAACAAGGTACACACCACATTTCAGCAGCATAAAGACCTAGGCGACGCAGCACCCGCCACAAAAGCTGATATAAAAGCACTAACGCTGAACATTAAGGCGATGTTCGACACCGATATGGCGCTGGTCCATGGGGAAATCTCCACGCTTACAGGCCGCGTGGTCTCCATTGAGGAATCCCTCGGGAATACAAGGATGGCACAGGCGGCTGCAGACACAGCTCTGGGACTCTTACAAAAGCAATATGCAACGCTGACAGCACAGTTGGCGGGAATGGAGGACAAAACTAAAGCTAGAAACCTACGGATCAGGGGAGTGCCCGAATCGGTCGTGAACCAGGAGCTGCCACACTATTGCAGGAGGCTACTAGCAACCTTATTGATCCCCAAGCAAGCAAAGCAAGCAAAGCAAGCAGGGATTGACTCCTGCTTTCGCATCCCCAAAGCACCTAAAGCTCCCCAGGAGGCACCAAGGGATGTGCTGATTAAATTTGTCAGGGATTCTGATCGGGGGGCCCTCATGGGAGCTACGAGAGGCTCTCCCACGATCACATTTGAGGGAGAAAGCCTGACTTTCTATAGAGACCTGTCACGGCATACACTTACCTGGCGCAGGTCCCTCCGCCACATCACCTCGCTGCTAAGGGAACATGCTATCCCCTACAAATGGGGACCTCACCGTTTAACAACGGAACACGCTGGCAAGACGGTCCACCTGACACACAGATCCGAAGCATCCATGTTTCTCCAGTCCCTGGAACTCCCGCTATCGGCCGCAGCAACAGGATCCAGCCCAGCATGGAACGTCGACGAAATAACCCCATTCGTACCCAGAGAAGCAACGCTGAGGGCAACAGACTCACCAACACAAGACAAGCAAACGTAAACGCAAGTGCACCTTCAACCTGTCACAGGTGCCCTGATACGGGACTATACACGGGACAATGCCTATAAACCACACTTGCCAGGACTTCACTCTCATTTTATAGGCAATGTGGATTATTAAGTTTAATTAAATTTAGTTGTTGTTTTTACACATTTCCAGTTCTCAGTTCCTAAATGTCTCAGGGTGCCAGACACACTAATGATACTGGCTCTGCAAGCAGATAACCAGCGATGTTGGCTAAGCAGATCAACCCCCCCACCCCCTCAAGCCCGTGCAAGGTACCCATAGGCTCCCGACTAAAGGAGCAACGATATACCACACATCCAGCCTGATACGCTGGGGCCCGCACCAAACCATTGACAGGCCAATGGCCGACAAACCCGCACTCCCCACACCTCCCACACACGCGCCTAGGCTAGGTCCACAGCCCCAATGCCTCTGAGCAGGGCGCATAATGCTATTTACCGGCCCCCTCCAAGGTACTACATGTTTCCAATGTTTCCACTGCTTCCAGCACGAGGGAGTAAAGCAGAGATTACCCTATAAAAACCGGGTGGCATAGCACCTGTGCAATATTGTATATGTTATATGCTTATTGTTTGGAATGTATTTAATACATGTTATCCTTTATGCACATGCCGTAAAATGCATTTAATACTTGCATACCCACAAAAATAAAGAATTTAAAAAAAAAATGCAAAGTTATGCACTTCGGCGTAAAGAATACATAAGCAACATATACCCTTAATGGAAGCGAATTAGGGATAACAACACAAGAAAAGGACTTGGGAATTGTTATAGACAATGTCAATCAGCAGTGGCTAAGGCCAGTAAAGTATTGTCATGCATGAAAAAGGGCATTCAAGGACCACTCTAGGCACCCAGACCACTTCAGCTTAATGAAGTGGTCTGGGTGCCAGGTCCCTCTAGGATTAACCCCCCCTTTTTTTTTTTTTTTTTATAAACATAGCTTATGAATGCTTTCCTATGAGACCGGCTGAATGCGCACGCAGCTCCTGCCGCGCATGTGCATTCAGCCGAAGAAGAGGATCGAAGGCAGAGAGGAGGAAGAGAGCTCCCCGCCCGGCCCTGGAAAAAAGGTAAGTTTAACCCCTTTCCTTGCCATCCAGCCCGGTGGGAGTAGGACCCTGAGGGTGGGGGCACCCACGAGTATGTTTTCCTGGCACTATAGTGGTCCTTTAGTGCTCGGGAAGAAAATATTATTTTGCATCTTTATAAATCACTGTTAAGACCACATATTGAATATGCTGTGCAATTTTTGGCACCTGTTCTAAAGAAGGATATGATGGCACTAGGGATACAAAATTAATAAAAGGAATGGAACAAATCAGCTATGAAGAAAGGTTAACAAATTTAAACCTATTTAGTTTAGAAAAACGTCGCCTGAGAGGGATATGATAACATTATACAAATATATTCGGGGCCAATACAAACCATTGTGTGGAAATCTATTCACAAACCGGACTTTACATAGGACACGAGGCCATGCGTTTAGACTGGAAGAAAGAAGATTTTGTCTAAGGCAAAGGAAAGGTTTTTTACTGTAAGAACAATAAGGATGTGGAATTCTCTGCCTGAAGAAGTGGTTTTATCAGAGTCCATACAGATGTTCAAACAGCTACTAGATGCATACTTGCAAAAACAGAATATTCAAGGATATAATCTTTCAATGTAGGGTAATAACTGCTTGATCCAAGGATAAATCTGACTGCCATTCTGGGGTCAAGAAGGATTTTTCCCCCTAGCTTGTTGCAAAATTGGAAGTGCTTCAAATTGGTTTTTTTTTTGTCTTCTTTTGGATCAACAGCAAAAAACATATGTGAGGAAGGCTGAACTTGATGGATGCAAGTCTCTTTTCATGTAACTATTGTAGACCAAGGCAACATTAGGAGGTATGAATCCATGACAGGGCACTAGCCCGTGATAGGTGCTCCTGTCTGGAAAGAAATGGGGGCCACGCAAAGAAGAGGGCATGCCAGCCTGGTGTAAATGCATGCCAGGATGACTAATAGCCTCTTAAGCTGGCCCTACTCACAGCAGGCCATGCATAGAATAATAATAACGTACTCTATGCATAGTCCCATTGCCCAAGTCATAGCACAACACCAAGGAAGCTTAACAATAGTCACAAAATCCCCAAACAATGCCTGAGTGGGGAGTCCAGAGAGGGTGGGGAACACACACTGAATCCCCTAAACACCCACACAATACATTCCCTACACATACTGCATCCCCAATCTCATACAATATCCCCAACACACACTCTGCATCATCAGGACACACAATATATTCCTTACAGACACTACTACCCCTACAGCATTATTAGTAAAAGCACACTGCATAACCTACACACACTACCTCCCATATACACTCTCACTGTGTACCCTATATACACACACAAACACACTGCATCCCATACACAGAAAATACATCCCCTGCACACACACTCCTCCCCCTATAAAAACAATACAACAGACCCCATACAAACACACTCCCTATCTCTCTACAGCCCCTGGACACACATACTACACAAACACAAAACAACACACTACACTATAAACAGTACCTTTAACATACACACAAGCAGCCTATAAACACATTAACAATACCGTTTCCTGCCCCTGCCCCACTTTGTCCTCTGGTACCACTTATGGAACAATTGTGAGGTTTATTGCAATAGAACTCTTTGATACTGACATGCAAAATTCATTTTATTCTGTGTTTTATAGCTGTGGACCTCTGCGATTCACTACAGATGCATATTACTGATGGAGTTTGTGCTTCTCTGTGTGTGGCTGTCTGTGTGTTCCTGTCTGTGCCTATGCATAACCTTTTGTGTATGCTTCTGCAAGTTTGTGTGTGTGTGTACATGCACGACTGTATCTGTTTGTATGTGTGTTCGTAACCATGTGTGTGCCAAGTCATGTTAAGGGGAGGAAATGGGGTGTGATTTGGGGTGGATGCTGTGGTTAGGCTTTAGGAAAGGGTCACTAAATTATTATTATTATTAATTTTTTTTTAGCCTAGCAATGCTCCTGTTAAGCACCATATGTAATTCCTCCTGTGTCACATTCATACAATTAAATACAGTGCATTTTCAGAAAATGAAAACAGGTGCTGCTATCAACATTCTTTATTTTAAGCACCAGCACCATCTAGTGTCGGATCATAGTCTGTGCAACAGCAACATCATGGCCATACTTTGTGATTTAAAATAACACATTATAGCATTTATAAATTTTATGTTGAGTGGTAAGGGAGAAATTACTCATTGAACATTTCCCTGAGTATGTTTGCCTTATTACATACAGTAAAAACCAAATAAAAAGTTACCTGTGCGCTCTCCTAAATCGCTATGTATATTTAAACAAATGGAGGTCATTTAGTTGCTCCAATGGCCATTGGAGGGAATGCCCGCCTGCCAACGTCAAGGCAGACCCCCTAAAGCGGGTCCTACACTGACTGAGACAGAGAGGGGTATTTTTTATATACACCCTTGTATACTTATTAACCCTTAATAGGGAACACATGGGATGGGCGGCAGCATTGTAACCTAGCTGTGTGATACAAAAAGTGAATACAAAAAAACAAGTCCTGCGCTCAGTCCCATCACTACTGGGCGGCAGCAACGACCACAGTACACATCAGCTGCAATGCATGCAGTAAAAACCAAAAAAAAAAAAAAAACCTGCGCTCTCTCCTAAATCCCTAAGGAAGCAAGGTCAGTGTAGGACCCACCTAAGGGGGTCTGCATTGATGTTGGTAGGCAGAAATTTCCTACAGTGGCCATTGGAGTAACTAAATGACCTCCATTTGTTTAAATATACATAGGGATTTAGGAGAGAGCACAGATGGGAACTTCATAACTATGGACCAACATGTTCTTATAAGGGACAGTATGGCACCCAGACTAGATCCGCTCGCACCCGCTGTGCATTAGCTCCCCCCCCCCGTCGGGTAAAATTGGGGGAGGCGGAGAGCAGACCCAGCGCCGAAGCAAATCAGTCACTGGAATTAGGTGAGTACAGTAAGGTTTTTTTTTTTTTTTACCATTACAGTGCAGGGGGGAGGGTTCAATATACGGGTGTACAATAGCGTTAGGGATCACTGCAAAATCCCATGGACACTGTTCTAGCCTAATTCTCCTCAACCTTTCTACTGCTTTTGACACTGTTGGTCATCAACAGCTTCTTCTCATCCTCTGTAATCTTTGTCTAAGAGATACCGCTCTCTCCTGGGCTTTGTCTCCTCCTACCTCTCCCAGCTCTCATTCAGTGTTTCTTTCTCGGGCTCTGCCTCTTCTCCCCAATCCCTCGATGTTGGTGTTCCCCAAGGGTCTGTCCTTGGTCCCCTATTGTTCTCAATCTACACTGCTTCCTTTGGTAAACTCATCAGCTCTTTTGGCTTCCAGTATCATTTCTATGCGGATGACATGCATATTTATCTGTCCTCCCCTGATTTCTCACCACCCCTCTTGACTGGTCTCTGTCTCTCTGCTATTTCCAACTGGATGGCGGCTCATTTCCTTAAACTGAACCTGTCCAAAACAGAACTTCTGGTCTTTCCTCCCTCAAGTGTTGCTACTCCCTTGTCTGTGTCCTACCAAGTCAATGGTGCTACCATCCACTCTACCTATAAGGCTCACTGCCTAGTTGTTGTCTTTGACTCCGACCTCTCCTTTATCCCTCATGTCCAATCAATCGCCAAATCCTGCCACTTCCATCTAAAAAATATTGCGCGCATGCGACCCTATTTAACGCCTGATACGGCAAAGGTGCTTGTCCATGCAGCTGTCCTCTTTCGTCTTGACTATTGTATTCCGCTTCTCAGTGGTCTTACATGTTCCCAACTTGCCCCGTTGCAGTGTATAATGAATGCAACGGCAAGGTTCATCTTTCTGTCCGCCCACTCCTCCTCCCTTTGTCAGTCCATACATTGGCTTCCTGTAAGATATAGGTCTCAATTTCAGATCCTGATACTTGCTTACAAATCTCTACACAATGCTGCTGTGACCTACTTATCCTCACTATTACACAAATATGTCCCATCTAGGCTCCTACGCTCTGCCGGAGACCTACACCTAACCTCTGTTCACACTCCTACCTCTGATGCTCAACTTAAAGATTTCTCTTCCCCTTTGGAACCCCTTCCCCTCTCTGTTAGACTTTCACCCAATCTCCACTCCTTCAAAAAAAATCTTTGAAAACTTACTTCTTTAGGAAAGCATATCAATTAAACTGTGAATAGCTTTCCCTCCCTGCACCCTGATTCCTCTCCTGAAACTGTCATCAAAACAAAACACTAAGCCCTCAATGAACGCTATCCTAGCAACCTACATTCTACCCCTACCATTACCTTTTGTGTCACATTACCATACTCCCTCTAGCATGTAAGCTCATTGAGCAGGGCCCTCAATCCCTCTGTTCCTGTGTGTCCAACTCATCTGGTTACAAATACTTGTCTGTTAGTCCACCCATTGTACAGCGCTACGGAACTTGTTGGCGCTTTATAAATAATAATAATAAATGTTTGTATTTGTGACAGTAGTCACAGTCACTGAGAATGAAAGACAATATATGTAGGTCCCCATCTTCCTCTTTTGTTATGGTTACCCTGTGCCCAGTATTAGTGCAGGATATGTTTAATGTATTGCTTGTCTTTGCTTCTCCCCCTCCCTCTTTTTCTTGTCCCATTGTTTCTCCAGCAGGGACGTTGTCCCAGGGATACTGCCAGACCAGTTTAAATAAGCTGCTTTTTACCTCCTCAAGCTCTCATCAGGCCTTGCTATTGTCTGACCCCACCCTTCCTTGTACTATAGTGCTTCATGGACCCTATTGTATGTAAATGAGGCTGTTGGGGGCTTAAAATGTGTGTGCTATGTCTAGTAAAGGAGTTGCTGTGTTAACCTTCACCATGTGTTTTCTGGTGTTTTGGGAAAGGGATATAATCTGCTGATGGAAAAGGTATCCAGGGCTACATACACAGTAGCTTGGTCTAGGGTGGAAAAGACTCTCAGTGATCCCAGATAAGCCTCAGTGACTGGATATGAAGTGCTCCAAGGTCCGTAAGAGGTAGCAGACTTGGCGGAGGTACTCGGCTGGAGTACTGGAGCTCCGTTACAGTATTCCTAACATTATAGTGTTTCTTTAAAGGGATACTATAGTTACCAGAACCATTACCGCTTAATGTTCTGGAGTCTATAGCCTGTACTGAAGGCTTTTCAATGTAAATATTGCCTTATAAGCCCAAGGACCGGTGATATGTATTATGTAGTATGTATCTTTTAGGATTGATGCACAGGAACCTTGTTTGTCATCCTAAATTGAGGTCTTAGTACATCTTTGTGTTTTTATTTTGCTTAATACATTTATGGTATTATACTATGGGCCCTTTTATTCTATTATTTTAATGTTTGGCTGCACTCCTGAGGTTCTGAGAAGATTAGTGTGTCTATGCCAATTGCAAACTTGGCTACAATATTACAGGTAGATGGATACACTGTCATTTCTTTTGACAATCTTTCTTTTATTGAGGCAATTGAGTATCACAATACAGAAAACAGGAGTTATGGCCGAAGAACACATATCGGGTTACCAAGTATGTCAAAAACACATGGAAATAAACTTTATATAAAACAGCCTCATTGTTTAAAATACAACACAGACATAATAAAGATGAACATGCTAATCTAACATGTCTGATTGCATGGTAAAGGTTAACATGCATATGTAGTAAACATGGAAGACATGTAGATTGCTATGTGGGTACAAGCATGTTAAGCTGGAGCAGGCTGGGCAAGTACTATGTAGAAACAAGCATGTTTAGTGTGATCAGGCTAGGTAAACCAAGTCAATTGCTTGGTATAGGGAAAGCAATCTGTCAGAGTAGAGTTGCAATGAAGGCTGAGTAACGAGTGATATACAGGACTTGGCAGGTTTGGTGTAATCAGGACAGGGATGCATGTCTAAGTGTATAGTAAAACAGTCTGTCACAATAGTGATGGCGGTCATGCTAAATAAGGGTACGATAAGCATAATGCCTACCTGTGGACACCCTGAGTACCCGTTCGGAAATAATAGTTAAACGAAGACATGTTAGCCTCCCCTCAGGATGTCAGATGTGTGTATGGAATTTAAGCCATGGCAGGAGACAAATAAAAATAATGAAAACATAGCAAAGGAATTCTGTTGAGAACAGAAGGCAGGCGTAGATATAACATTGCTAATACCACTGAGTGTAAAATTGCATAGTGATATGGTATGCAAAATAAAACATAGGGAGCAAAGGAAACTATTAACTATCCACAGGTGGGTAGAGAGCATTATTAACAGGGGCAATAACATACAGTGGAGAATTCAGCCGATACTCAGCATGTAATGGATACTGCATTGGTAACCTTGGTGACTTGAGTCCCATATAACAGTATCTCATCGGCCCTGGGCATTTATGCAGTTTACTGCACCAGTCTCATGAGACCCATGGTAGTTTATGACCAGTACTTAGTCTCGAGGTCCTTCCACATGCTGCATTCGTACAGGTTTAGCGTTGGCCAGCCAAGGGTATGAGATGTGCACAGGGTATTTCCACAAGATGGACCGTTTCCCAGGAAGATAGTGGTCGATAGCAAGACTAAGTATTCAGCATATTTGTGCTGTAGCAGGCTGGCCGTGTCTTGGGTCATAAACAACAGAAACAGTTCTTTTCTTCCAATATGAGGGAAGCTTTATTTAGCAAGCAGACCCAATTGAGCCACAGCAAAACATGAAAACCAAAATAAACACCTACTCCACACTGGAGACTAAATAACATAGAGTACCCTTTCTATGCTACTGGGCAGCTAAACTGACCCCAGTAGTTTAACAAAATAAAAAAATAAAAGCTTGCAAAATACCTTTTTGTTCCCACACAGTTTCAGCAGTCTTTTTGACTCACAGTCTCTCTGTCTCCACCCCAGCTCTTCACAGGAGAGCCTGATTTCCCTCTGCATAGGGTTTATGTAGCTCCCTAATTGATGGACTAGAGCAACCTGATTTTTAACCCCCTCTAGTCAGGGAACACTGAAAGTGCCATTCTGGGGCTAATATAGCAGTGTTCACTCACACTGCCACAGTGCCTTCCGAGGTGCCCAACGCCTCCTCTCCCGCACCGATGCCAATCTGGTCGCAGCACATGGGCTTTGTCTCGAGGGTGAGGCTGGAGAGCAGTTCTGGCTCCAAATCTGTCTGCTCTTAGCGGGATCCTAAAACAGAATTGCGCCCATATACATTCACAGGCCTTAGTGAGGCCCATAGCATGGGAGTCAGAAGAGCTGAGGACTTCCCATCAGCGGCCATCTTAGCATGCTGTGTCAGTTCCACGGTAATCACAGAAGTTAGCAAATTTTAGTGGGTACCCCACCAGTGGTGACCAGGATAACCCCTTCTGGTCCAAGGGCATGGGGTTAGGAGCAAGATGAGGTGAAACAATTGACCCCTAAACAAGGAGAGCAGCTATCTCTACCAACTCTGGTCTCAGGTAGGCCACAATCCTGACTGGCATCACAGCCACCGACTGCTTGCAGGTTCAATTCAAAAGTGTTGCCACAGGAGTTCACAGAATGGTATAGAGTGTTCAAGACTAAATAAAAGCAGCATGGGCGTCCGCAGGAATGTTTCCAGTGGGGGGCATAATTGTAATGACATCCATGCTTGGTCCCTTTTTGACAGTGCCATGAAAGGGAAGGGGCATAGTCATTATCACATAAAGCCAGGGTGAATAGCATTTTCACAACTATGGTGTCAGGAATACATGTTTGTATTCCTGACACTGTAGTGTTCTTTTAAGCAAATTAAATGAACATTCTGGTCACCATAACAACTTCATCTGAATGAAAATGCTATGATGCCAGGAAGCCCCTTTCCTTTAAGGGTTAAACCACTCTCAAATGGTTTAACCCCAGAGGTTTCCTCCAGCTTCAGATCTCCAGGTCGCTCAGTGGTATTCGGCTTCTGAAACATGGTGTCAGGAAGTGCAGATTGACGTCAGGCATGGGTGCCGCTGATTGGCTAGAGTGGTCAGTTGATGCTCTAAGCCAATCGCTAGTTCCCGGTTCATACAAATGTTTTAGTTTTTATGAATGGGGAGCTACTGATTGGCTTAGAGTGCCAGCTGACCGCTCTAGCCAATCAGTGACACCCTTACCCAGAAGAACTCTGTGCTTCCTGACACTCAGTAAATAAAGTGAACACATTAACACTGATATTTTTTTTTAGCTGGGCAGATGAGAAGGTCCAAAGTTTACCTGCCAGGCAATAAAGTTGAAGGTTCACTTCACTTGTCCTTCCTGCTCAAATCTCCTTTTCTTCTCCTTCATTCGACACAGTCTTCTTTTTCTTCTGACACTGTCTTCTCTCCTTCTGCTCCTTTAACTTTCTGCTACTTTCTGCTTATTTTGCGCCCTTCTGCTCCTTTCTCTTTCTGATCCCTTTCTGCTCCTTGCAGACCCTTTCTGCTCCTTCTCTTACTTTACCTTTGTGTTCCCTGCTGTTCCTTCCTACTCCTTCCTACCCTGTTCTGCTCCTTCTCCTACTTTATCTTTGTTCTCCTTCCCAATTATTTCTGCTCCTTTACCTTTGTGCTCCTTCTGCTCTTTGCAGACCCTTCCTACTCCGTGCAGACCCTTCCTGCCCCTTGCTGCCCCTTCCTGCTCCTTGCTGCCCCTTCGTGCTCCTTGCAGACTCTTCCTGCTCCTTGCAGACCCTTCCTGCTAATTTCTGCTCCTTCTCCTACTTTATGTTTGTGCTCCTTCTCCCCCTTCCAGCTCATTGCTGACCCTTTCTGCTCCTTGATGTCCCTTCCTGCTCATTTCTGTTCCTTCTCCTACTATACCTTTGTGCTCCTTCTGTCACTTCCTGCTCCTTGCTGCCCTTTCCAGCTCCTTGCTGACCCTTTCTGCTCCTTCTACTTTACTTTTGTGCTGCTTTACCTTCCAGCTCCTTGCTGACCCTTCCTGCTTCTTGCTGACCCTTCCTCCTCCTTGCAGACCCTTCCTGCTCATTTCTGTTCCTTTGTGCTCCTTCTCTTACTTTACCTTTTGTGCTCCTTGATGTCCCTTCCTGCTCATTTCTGTTCCTTCTCCTTTCTGCTCCTTCTCTTACTTTACCTTCCTGCTCCTTGCTGACCCTTCCTGTAAGCTGTCTCCCCCCCATCCCTCACTTACCAGATCTGTAGGTGGATCCCCCCCATCTCTCACTTATCTGATCTGTTTGCTGCACCCCCCATCTCCCCCTTACCTAATCTACAGGCTTTCTCTCCCCTTATATTTGCTTTTAGGCTCATTAGTTTAGTCCATGGGTGTAGGAACCGGGGAGGGGATGGGGGGGAAGCACCCCCCCCAGCAAATCATGCGGGGGGGGACAGGTTATGGGGAAATCCCCCCCAGCTCCGCTGGCCCCCCTCATGCTGCAGCTGCCCGAGCGCTCTGTAGAGAGCCTCAGGCGGCTGCAGCCTTGCCCGGGCGGTGCGTCCATGAGGGCAGACTGCACCGCCCGGGCGCAGCCTGAGGAGAGGGGCTGACAGGAGGGAAGAACTCAGCGCTCCCTCCTGTCACTCCCTCACTGTAGCGTTGCCGAGCCCAGTATAGTCCGCGGGTACAAGGAGCATCTGTCTCCCGTACCCAGCCGGACTAAAAGGATGTGCACACTGAGTGTGCACTTCCTGTTAGTCCGACCGGGTACAGGAAACAAAAGCTACCTGTACCTGCGGACTACAGGGAGTGCAGAATTATTAGGCAAGTTGTATTTTTGAGGATTAATTTTATTATTGAACAACAACCATGTTCTCAATGAACCCAAAAAACTCATTAATATCAAAGCTGAATATTTTTGGAAGTAGTTTTTAGTTTGTTTTTAGTTATAGCTATGTTAGGGGGATATCTGTGTGTGCAGGTGACTATTACTGTGCATAATTATTAGGCAACTTAACAAAAAACAAATATATACCCATTTCAATTATTTATTATTACCAGTGAAACCAATATAACATCTCAACATTCACAAATATACATTTCTGACATTCAAAAACAAAACAAAAACAAATCAGTGACCAATATAGCCACCTTTCTTTGCAAGTGACACTCATTGATGATGGACCACAGGCTCAATGGGGTTCAGATCAGGTGAACAAGGAGGCCATGTCATTAGATTTTCTTCTTTTATACCCTTTCTTGCCAGCCACGCTGTGGAGTACTTGGACGCGTGTGATGGAGCATTGTCCTGCATGAAAATCATGTTTTTCTTGAAGGATGCAGACTTCTTCCTGTACCACTGCTTGAAGAAGGTGTCTTCCAGGAACTGGCAGTAGGACTGGGAGTTGAGCTTGACTCCATCCTCAACCCGAAAAGGCCCCACAAGCTCATCTTTGATGATACCAGCCCAAACCAGTACTCCACCTCCACCTTGCTGGCGTCTGAGTCGGACTGGAGCTCTCTGCCCTTTACCAATCCAGCCACGGGCCCATCCATCTGGCCCATCAAGACTCACTCTCATTTCATCAGTCCATAAAACCTTAGAAAATCAGTCTTGAGATATTTCTTGGCCCAGTCTTGACGTTTCAGCTTGTGTGTCTTGTTCAGTGGTGGTCGTCTTTCAGCCTTTCTTACCTTGGCCATGTCTCTGAGTATTGCACACCTTGTGCTTTTGGGCACTCCAGTGATGTTGCAGCTCTGAAATATGGCCAAACTGGTGGCAAGTGGCATCGTGGCAGCTGCACGCTTGACTTTTCTCAGTTCATGGGCAGTTATTTTGCGCCTTGGTTTTTCCACACGCTTCTTGCGACCCTGTTGACTATTTTGAATGAAACGCTTGATTGTTCGATGATCACGCTTCAGAAGCTTTGCAATTTTAAGAGTGCTGCATCCCTCTGCAAGATATCTCACTATTTTTGACTTTTCTGAGCCTGTCAAGTCCTTCTTTTGACCCATTTTGCCAAAGGAAAGGAAGTTGCCCAATAATTATGCACACCTGATATAGGGTGTTGATGTCATTAGACCACACCCCTTCTCATTACAGAGATGCACATCACCTAATATGCTTAATTGGTAGTAGGCTTTCGAGCCTATACAGCTTGGAGTAAGACAACATGCATAAAGAGGATGATGTGGTCAAAATACTCATTTGCCTAATAATTCTGCACTCCCTGTATACTGGGCTCGGCCATGCTACAACTGAGATGGGGGGTGGGAAAGAGTGACAAGGAAGGGAGGGGCGAAAAGAGTGTGACAAGGGAGGGAGGGAGGGGAGAAAGTGACAAGGGAGGGAGGGGAGAAAGAGGACAAGGGAGGGAGAGAGGGGGAGAAAGAGACAAAGCAAGGAGGGGGAGAAAGAGAGTGACGAGGGAGGGGGAGAAAGAGTGACAAGGGAGGGAAGAGTGACAAGGGAGGGAGGGGGAGAAAGAGAGTGACAAGGGAGGGAGGGAGGGGGAGAAAGAGTGACAAGGGAGGGGGAGAAAGAGAGTGACAAGGGAGGGAGGGAGGAGGAGAAAGAGAGTAACAAGGGAGGGAGAGAGATTGACATCCATCACACACACACACACACACACAATCGCACAATCATGCAAACCTTACACACACAGAAACACACAATGCATTCCTTTCACACACTAAATGCACCCCGTACACACACTCAATGCACCCCTTACAGACGCACACACTGCATCCCATACATACACAGAAACACACCTTGCAGCCCTTACACATACAAACACAGATTCACACAATGCATTCCTTACACACAAATCAGGACATCCCCTACACACTCCACCCCCTGTGAACAAACTCATTGGTGGAACATGAAGGTGGACCCTGGGACCCAGACCTTGAGCTGTGTAAAGGGCCCCCAAAAAATGGAGCTGCTTCTCGTTCTCCCAGAACATTGATTTTTGTGACCACAGTTACAAACAGCCTCCAGAGAGCCTGTTCTACACCAGACCAGTGGAGCCAGACTGCAGCTAGAGCCCATCATCATCCTCATCTGGTTGTAAGTAGGCAATCTAACATATTATTTGTGACACTAATCTCTAATTTACATGGAAAGGGGTTCTAATATAAATGGAAGGGGTAGAGACGGGTAGTAAAATGTATGGAATGCATTTCTGAAAGAGTCACTGAATGGCAGTTAGGAAATGTGGTCACCCTAAGTCAGGGGCAGTATTATACAATCTGTATATGTATAAAAAAATATAAAAAGTAATCTGCGGGGCGTGGCTTGGAAGCCGAGGAAGATGGCGGCGTGAAGTCTGAGCTCCCTGTAAGGCTCCAAGCACCCCACCGCCTAGCGCACCTAATTGCCCCGAAAATGGGCAAATCACAACGGGCATCACAAGCCCCAAAGCCAACAAACACCCCGAGGGGGAGCGCAACCCCATCCATGAGGCGCTTCCTAGCGACACCGGCGGACAGGGAGACACAGGCCTCAGAAGAGTCGATGGCCTCGGGAGGGGGAGCGTCGCCTTCACTGTGTGGGGAAGAGTCCCTGGCCGAGACGCCTATACTGTACCCCACCGACTCCCACCCGGATCTAATGCACATGCTCCGAAATCTGCCCACTAAAACTGACCTGCTGGAGGCAAACAACAGCCTCCGCTCCTCCATCACGGAGGAACTCCAAGCCATGCGGGAAGAATGCTGCGGCCTAAGCCAGAGGATCTCCCAACTGGAGGCAAATCATGACCACGTGCAAGCGGCTCAGTCCGCCAACACCGGGATCCTGAGGCGGGCCACCCAGCAGATGCAACAAATGGCACAACACCTAGAGGACCTCGATAACAGGGGGAGGAGGCAGAACATCAGGGTCCGGGGGATCCCAGAGGAAATAGACGACGACGCCCCAATCCAAACTACCTTACAAACAGTCTTCAATCAGCTGCTGGGCCGCGCACCACGGGAACCCCTGGAGATGGTGAGAGCACACCGGGCCCTCAGACCGAAAGGCCCCCCGGGAAGCCAACCAAGAGATGCCATATGCTGCTTGGCAAATTTCCAGCAGAAGGAAGATATATGTATATATGTACCATCGGCACTGTATGCACCTTTAACAATGTAAATATATTAGTCTATATGCACCACAAATTATATTTTATCACTGGGAATGTAATATCTGACATTATGCAATTTTACTGTCATTTCAATTCTGCAGCCCTTTTTGCCTTTTTTTTTTTTTTTCTTGGCTGGATGGCGATCACATGATTAGATGATGTCACTTCCGCCAACCACCTGGTTGAAAACAAGTACTTCCGCCAACCAATGCTGCCCATTGGTTGTTTTTTTTTTTTTGTTTTTTTTTTGGCTGGATGGCGATCACATGATTAGATGACGTCACTTCTGCCAACCACCCAGTTGAAAACAAGCACTTCCGCCAACCAATGCTGCCTACCAATGAAAAAATAGACAAATAAAGGCGTCAACATCATTAACCTATTAAAGGTACACACATACACACACATTATGTGAAATTGAATCTGATTGGACAGAATGAACTTAACTCATTAAAGGGGAAGACCCAGATGACATTTAAAATGGAGGATTCAGAGGACCAACATTACAGCTGACTGAAGAAGCTCTATTTGAGAGTGAAACGCGTATTGGCCATTTTTAAAGGACTTTTATTTGAGGACTTTTATCATCTTTGTTTTTATGTTTATTTTAAACTAATAAATTCACCATTTTTATTCAATACCTCATCCAAGTTCCTTTTGGAGCCTCCAAGGAATCCTCACAGGGGTAGTGCCATCCCCATTCAAACTGGCACAAAATCCACATACCTAGAGCCGGGATTCGTAGGCTCAGGACCAGGTGAGCACCCCATTTATTGAACACATATCTGTGCCATCTATCACCATAAGTCTACACATTGGTTTGCTTTCTTCTCTTTTTTTCGTGTTCCTGAGAAATTCTTCAAGCCGAAGTAGGAGGGTGGTGCTACCATAACAGCACACAAGCCTTTATACGGAGCCAGTGTTTTCTATATACAGGCTCCTTGAAATGTGAGTGTAATATTCAACACAATATTATTATAATCACTGTGAAGCCATTTTTTTTTAGTACCGTCTACACTATATTGTATTTTCTGTATTTTATGTTGACATGTACCCCATATTTTACCATTGAATGAGACTACGTTTTGGTAAGATTTATCTGTGTTTGAGCGCTCCACTTATAGGTGTAGGTCCTTGTCACTTACACCGCACCAATATCTACTAAATTTATTCAGTGGAATAGAGGATATTTCCACACTAGTGTATTGAGCTGCCTGTAAATCACTTTTTGACTCTTTTGAGCACTTTTGTTATACACACTCCTCTGTAAAAAGAGGCAACCTTTGATTGGTATTCATAGAAGGAAGATATCCTGAGGAAGGCCAGAGAGGAGGGTAGGGTGTACCTGGGTTCGGCAGAGATCCAACTGTACCCGGACCTCTCCCCCGCCACCCTGGCGTACCGTAGGGCACTGCGCCCGTTCACCAGACAGCTACAGACGAACAGAGTCAAATACCGTTGGTGCTTCCCGACAGGGCTGCTGGTACACACACACAAAGGCTCCTTTCTAGTGAAGACAGAGGCCGACATGACCGCCCTCGGGAGGGAGCTGCACATCACACCGGCTCCACTGCAGTGGCCAGATCCTCTGGCTCTATACACTCCGGCCCCTGGACCGGAGACTTGCACGGCGGACACCCAGCTCCCGCGGACCACCCGCAAACAGGCGACAGGCCCGAGAGGACTCTGACCAGAGGGCAGGAAATGTTGCACCCCCAGCCAAGCCCCCAAGAGTCCCACTAAAGAACATTTCGGGGAGCCCGTTCCAGGAAAGAGAGGACTAACATTAGCATAAGCCCACGGAGCACACGCAAGTATATTACCCGGGGGTTTACCCGGCCCGAGGGACTAACCATACCAAAGCTCACCTATCAGGACATGCAAAATGTTGATCGGGGGGGGAAGGCATCAGACCAAAGCAACTGGGAAGGTTCAGAGTAACTGCGGGGGAGGGGTACTTGTGGATGGATGGAGGACGGTCGACACGGACCTCCGTGCTCCCCTTGATAAACCTGTGATGACCACACTTGGAGCAGGTGGGGGCACGGCGATCCGTCTCGCCCAGACATCCAGGAGGAGGAGGAGGAGGAGGAGGAGGAGGAGGAGACAGAGAACACAGGCGCAGGAAGGGACTGGGTAACAGGGGGACAAGACAACCACACACACACACAAACACCGGGATGACACCCCGGGTAGGGAGGCAAAATGAGCAGGTCCTGGGAGGGAAGCCACGTAGGGCTCCATGCACTCAAGGGGGATGGCCGGACGGCTGCTTCCCACTCAGCACCAAGGGGGATGGCAGTAAGGGAACCATGCCATGAGGCACGGGATAACCAACTGGGTTCGCTTGCACATGTATATAGGTTTGGGGGGGGGGGTGTTTTTTCTCTTTCACCGGGAAGTTGATTTACAGTTGAAAACACGGTTGCACCAACCAAGTTCCCACAGCAGTAAAGATGCCACACATGTTCTAGGCGAAGTTGCACATTAAATGCACATTCACAAGCGGAGCCACGCAGGGCGAGACGTCAGACGTAAGTCACTCACACACGAATAGACCAGACCAAGGGCCTGGGTATTCCCTCCACCCCCATAAGGGTTGAGCGCCAAAGTTAAGAGCGACCTACCCGGCTGCCCAGACGCGGATACCTTAACGCTGCACGCGTGGCGGATACACACGGACACATCCGTATACACACTCACACTAGACCACAGCCCCAATCGCGGGACAGCCCGGGTCTGGGACCTGCAGACACCCCTCAAAATATGACGCTAATACCAGCTAACCTCACTATAGTCACCATAAACGCAAGGGGTCTAAACAAACCCGAAAAGCGGTCGTCAGCCCTCAAAGAATTTCACGCTACAGGGGCCTCCATTGTATATATCCAAGAGACACACTTTAGGGAAGGGGCAAGGCCGAAGTTACAAAACCATCACTATCCCATAGGATATTATAGTGATTACCAGGGGGGGAAGACACGGGGAACGGCGATACTAATTCATAGGGGAACACCCTTTCAGGAGCAGGGACTACAGACAGACCGGGAAGGCAGATACGTCCTTGTCAAAGGCACGATAGCGGGACAAATGTATACATTTGCCAATATATATGCTCCCAACCAACGACACTATAGATTCCTGTCAGGAATCCTTCGCAGGGTACAGGAGTTCGCGGAAGGAATCCTGGTGGTAGGAGGGGACCTTAACTTAGCATTGGACCCGAAATGGGACTCATCCACAGGTAGATCACATATCCCAACACAACACTTGACCGCACTCAAAACTCTCATATCCAAATACAAATTGATAGATAGCTGGAGAGCACACCACCCGGATGAGAGGGATTATACGTACTTCTCACATCCACACAACACATATACCAGAATAGATTACTTCCTACTCACACATCATCACCTACCACTAGTCACACAGGTGGAACATGGCACAGCAACATGGTCAGACCACGCCCCCGTAACCCTCAAGCTAATGTCCCCACTCTACAGACCTAAAGTGGCCAAGTGGTGCCTAAACGAATACCTCCTCTCAGTACCGGAGGTTAAAAATGACATCGGAGCAATTCTCCGAGAATACTTCGCCATAAACACACCAGACCACACCTCCCCAACCATCATGTGGGAGGCACATAAGAGCGTGATCAGAGGTCATTTCCTCCAAAAGAGCGCTACCATGAAAAAACAGAGGGAAGCGGCCATGAACAACACACTGACGAAAATACGGGAGCTAGACACACTTAACAAAAATAAACAGACACCTGAACTGCAAGGACAACTGCTCACATTGCGAAGGGAACTCACTAAAATACTCCAGTCCAGGTACCACCGAGACGCGTTGCGACACAAGGCGTTTTTTGCCTTACATGGCAATAAGAGTGGCAGGCTGCTGGCACGCATGCTGACCAAACGTCGGCAATAGACATACATTGACAGGATTAGGGACGACACAAATACACTACACAGACTACCCCGGAAGATACAGGAAGTCATACGGGCGTACTATGAAAACCTATACGCTCTCCCAAAGCCACAGGACCACCGGGCGGACTTACGCCTAACAGACTCCATTGCAGAATATCTGACCGCACACTCGATGCCCACCCTAGACAGGGACACTGCTGAGTCCCTAGACTGGGAGATAACACAGGAGGAAATAGCAGCAGCCGTGAAACAAACAAAACCCGGCAGAAGCCCGGGCCCAGACGGCCTGCCGCTCTGTTATTACAAGGCGTACGCAGACATTCTATACACCCCACTCACACTGACATTCAACGCTATCAAAGAGGGACACCACTTCCCTAGGCAATCCCAGGCAGCGCACATCACGGTACTCCCTAAGGAGGGCAGGGATAGGGAACGATGCGGAAGTTACCGCCCCATCTCGCTCATAAATAACGACTTAAAACTATTAGCCAAAATCCTGGTGACCAGACTGCAGATGCATGTGCCCAACCTGGTGCACCCTGACCAGGTGGGATTTGTGATGGGGAGGGAGGCACGTGACAACACAATACGCACCCTCACACTGATACACGGGAAAAGGCGGGCCAAGGAGGGCCTTCTCCTGCTATCCACGGATGCGGAGAAGGCCTTCGACAGGGTGGGATGGAAAGATCTCTTCCAGACCCTGACCCACCTCGGGCTGGGACCAGGTGTCAGGGGATGGATAGAGGCGCTATACCAGCAACCTTCCGCGCAGGTGGTAGTTAATGGAGCCCTGACAGAGCCATTCGACATACGGAACGGCACGCGCCAGGGTTGCCCCTTGTCCCCGATCCTCTTCGTCCTAGCTCTGGAGCCGCTGCTGGTGGCCATTAGGAACAACACGGACATCACGGGGTTGCAGACAGGAACGACACACCACAAAACAGCAGCATATGCTGACGACTTGTTGTTTTACGTAACCAACCCAGAAATCTCTCTCCCCAATATACTGAAGGCATTCCAGGAATTCGGCAGACTATCCAATTTTAAAATAAACCTCTCCAAATCATTTATACTTAACATTAACATCCCAGAACGCAGAGCAGAACCCATGCGCCAACACTACTCCTTCCAATGGGCAACGCATAAAATTAAATACCTAGGCATCTGGCTAACAAAACGGGAAGGGGATCTATATAAGGAAAACTTCACAGTAATGCATGAGAAGATGCACTTGGAGATGCAGGAGTGGGCATACCCACATATCTCCTGGCTAGGCAGGATACAAGTAGTGAAGATGAACTTTCTACCACGCCTTCTCTACTTGTTCCAAACCATACCCATAACGGTCCCCAGAGCGTTCTTCACCACATTACGCTCAGCCCTCATCAAATATGTCTGGAACGGGAAACGGCCCAGGCTGCGCCACACACTACTCACACAACCAAAAGACAGGGGGGGACTGGCACTGCCAGACTTCAACCTATACTATAGAGCATGCCATCTCATGAGAATCACGGAATGGACCAAAACGGGAACACAAAAACAGTGGAAGCAAGTGGAGGAACACGAGGCGGGCGTCCCGGTAGAAGTCCTACCGTGGCTGCCACCCGGGGCCCAGACGGGGGAAGGGTCTCAGTCCCCCTACACGAGGGCAACCTTAAGGGAGTGGCACCGCTCCAAAGGGAGACATGGCCTAACATCATACCCGTCACCATTAATACCCCTGACACACAACCCTGAGTTCATGCCGGGGATGGACCCCAACGCATCTAAAGACCTAATACAGGACCCGCTACCCAGACTTAGACACATACAAACCACTGACGGCATAAAGACACTCAAGGATCTAAGGGGGAATGAAGAACACACTTTCCTAATACGCCTCAAATACAAACAGATCCGGAGTTACATTACATCCCTCCCGCAGGGACCGGCACTACATAGGGCCACCACTCCCTTCGAGAATCTATGCCTGGAACCCAACCCACTAGCACATGGGGTATCGGCACTATACACCCTACTAATAACACTCACACCAATCGCTATTTAACGCATCACTGCTCTAGCTACAGCAAGACACAGGAAACGGCATATAAACTACTGACACACTGGTACCACACTCCTGAGTCACTACATGCCCGAATTCCATCCCACCCCCCACAGTGCTGGAGATGCGGGGAGGGCAGAGGCACACTCTTACACATTTGGTGGGCGTGCAAACAGATAGCCCCATTCTGGTCTGAGATTCACAAAATACTGACAAAGTTTACAGACGACCCAGTCCCATTTGACCCAGCAGTCATGCTCTTACACCACACTAAAACCCCTCGAACAGCTTATAAGAGGTCACTTACTATTCGCATACTGAACACGGCCAAAATGATCATACCACAGTATTGGAAAACACAGGTCACCCCCCCTGTGAGAGTTTGGTTTACGCAAATGGAAGAATTGAGATCACTAGAGGAACTCCACCACAAAGCTCACGATACATTCCAAGTGTACCTTAACACTTGGACACATTGGATCCTGAAGACAACAGACCCCGAATTTACTAACATGACATAACTACCACCACATAGCTAGCTGCAGGAGGCTACAAACCCAGAGAGGAGAGGGGAAGACAGCCACACAGGGGCAGGTCTACCTCCGGCAACAGGGGCTAAACGACACTAGAAGGCCCGACAAACACACAAAAAGACAAGGGAGGCCCTGTCACATAGACGAGGAGACCACCTCAACTAAATAGGGCATCCCGAAGAGGGGAGGGGGTGAGAGAGGCGGATCATAGGACCCGGGCTGTCACGCGACACTCTCACAAACAGGCACGAATAACGGAGACATACACACACACGCAACATTCACAAGGGACTTGTGGGACTGACGTAATCGCGGGCATACGAGCCCAACAGAACATGCAACTGTACAAAAATATATAAGAAAGAGTGTAAATGCGGAAGGGCAAGACACAGAAATGGACCAGTCAACATGTTTGTCACGTTTGTCATTTTACACAGTTCTATATTCATGGTTAAATTAATGGAGACCTGCGAGTCTCAATGTGCTGGCATTTGCTCTGTAAACACACCGCAAGACAACAACGGAGACCTGCGAGTCTCAATGCTATGCCTTTTTCTTTCTGTACACGAAATATGCCAATAAAAATATATTTACAAAAAAAAAAAGTAATCTGCAAAGTACAAAATGTTTGTGTCATATGTCGTGCTAAAAATTAAGCTAGGAATGTGCATATTTTTTTATTTTTTAAAAATAATTTTTAGAATAATGATACAGACATTTTATTTCTTACATTTGTGATGATTCTTTTTTCCTCTCTATATTCAAGGGACACTATAGTCACCAGAACCACAACAGCTAAACGTAGTAGTTCTGGTTTCTATAGCATGTCTTTGCAGGCTTTTTAATGTAAGCACAGCCATTTCGTAAAAAGGCAGTATTTACATTACTGATGAGGAATACCTCCAGTGGACACTCAGACGGCCACTAGAGATGCTTCCTAGTCGAGACATGAATGCCGCCCTATGAAGTATCTGCGCATGTGCGACAAAGCTGCGCATGCGCACCAGAGAGCAATGACGCTTCTGAATAGAAGCATTTTATTGCTCCCTGCTCGCACCCTCCTATTTCGTTATTTTGACAAAATAGGGGGCGCCACATCGGGAGGATCCCAGCGCTGTATCCAGGTAAGTAAAATCCCTTCCCTGTAGTGACCCTTTAAAGTTATTATTTAATCATTTATATAGCAACTGCAAATTCCGTAGCGCTGTGCAGTGGGATAAACAACTCCTAGTTTACGGAATAAGAATATACCCGGCGAGTAAAAATGCTATTCCCCCCCAGATTTTTTTGGGTTCCTACGCCCATGGTTTAGTCTGATAATTGTATCAGGTATTTATTGATATTAGCACTGACATTTTCATTGCCATTGATAAGGGTTTACTTCACCATGTACAAGTCATTTACAAAAGCATTACTGGAGCTTCACTGAAGAAATCAAATATTATCAAACCCTAGCCTAGACAGTTCTCTTTTTACCAATGTTTCTGGTAAATTTCTGGAACATGAAAAGAGTGTGTTTTGGCAGACTGGACAGTAGGTGGAGCTGTAGTATTATGGGTGGGGACTGGAAACGGAAACTATGTCCTGGCCTTGTTAATTATTTAAATATGTGCCCCATCGTGGGGGCATGAAGGGTCTTTGTCAGGTCCGTCTTTATTGGATTTGGGGGTGAGGGGCTATTTTTTTACAACAGTGAGCAGCCACTGGCTGCTCACTGTTTAGTAGACATACCCCTACTCATGGCATAGCGAGTAGGGGCAGAAAGGAGGTTTTAAACTCCCTAATGTTAATATTGGGATCATATAGAACCCCATAGTGTGTAAAATATATACAAAACTAGAACTTTTTGGCCCAGTTGATCAGCGGTATGTCTGGAGGAAGAAGAATGAAGCATACACTGGAAAGAACACTCTGCCTACAATTAAGCGTAGTGATGGCTCGGTGTTGCTCTGGAAATATGCAGAATATGGAAGGCAAGATAAATTAACTTATAAATTACTCTCACCACAAAATGAATAAAAAATCAGGGGGCCGAGCAGCAGCCATCTCTTCTAGCTCTGGTCCTGATCACAAAAAACAGCAAATTTTGAGCACATTTGTTGCTGAAAATCACTTTGTATAAGTGGATGCAGTGGCGTATGGGGGGGGTGGACTGCCCCCGGTGCCTGTTAGTAGGGGTGTGCCTGGGGAGCACTTAGACAGAGGCGGCATTTTTGCGCCCCTGTGTCTGAAGTAAGGCACCTGTGCTGCCTATTTGTGGAGCCCAGGAGTCTCCGTGTTCAATCTATTTCAGCAGAAGCTCCTCTCCTCTCACATCCTGCGAGAGTGTTGCCATGAGTTGCTATGGCAATGATCCGCAGGGCACAATGCATGCCGGAGCATTGCCATAGCAACCCATGGCAATGCTCTCGCAAGATGCGAGAGGAGAGGAGCTGCTGCTGATATCGATTGAACACGGAGACTCCTGGCTGGGCCCCTCTTCAGAATCGAGTCTGTAATGTCCCCCCTTTCTAACCCTCAGGTAAGAAGCAGGGTGGATGGGTGGGATAAGCCACTTTTTAAAAATGGTTTATCAGACCTGGTCACCCTTGTCACCTTCCTACACCCTTTCCCCTCCACACCCTGCAGCCCACATGGTCACCCTCAATCAATACCTCCTCCACACTGTCACCTTCCTGTCCCCCACACTGTCACCCCAAACCCTGCCCCCTCCATACTGTCACCTTCCTGCCACCCACACTGTCACCCCCAAACCCTGCCCCCTCCACACTGTCACCTTCCTGCCCCCCCACAGTCACCCCCTGTGACGAGACCAATCTCGCCACATTGCATTGGAGAAGCCTGGTTGCTTGCCTGCTGCCTTTGGACTATGGCCCCCTTTTAAAAGACTTTATTTTTGCCTGCAGAAAAGCTGTATTCGTGCTTTTCTGCCTGGGGTTCAGTAGATTTGTTTGAATGTGTTATACCCCAGATAGGAATCCCATGGAGCCCATTCGTATGAAACTGACTGTAAAGACTTTGGCTCCATGGCGATTAAACTGTATTCGTGTGGTCTGAGCGCCATTCACTTAATAATGTGCGCTCGGACCTGAGCTATCTGGGGATATGTTACATGTCTGTGTTTTATGTAATAAATGTGACTTTATGTATTTTAAAGTGTTTTGTGTCTCTTTGCAACCATGTGCTTAATGGAGTCTTGTGTCTATCCTGGGAGATAATTGAATTACTTATCTCCAGGATAGAAGACTCTGAAACTGGTTTGGGCCAGAAAGCCATGCTTCATTTAGTCACAAAGGACTTTTTACTAACTTTTGAACCCCTTGTCTGATTTGTGCCATTTTTGAATATGTTGTTCCCCTGAATGGATTGATTGAGAATATGTAATTTTATGTGAATGTGATGTATGGTTTTGGAGTTATGAAAGTTGGGTAGAAAGTATGTTTTAACTGTTTGTATAATTGAGTTTCCTCTCAGGATAAGGGGAGGGAATATGTGGGATGTAACTGTGATATGATTGGTTGTTTTATCCCTCCCTGTGGGTGGTCCTGTATTTGAAACACTGTAATAAAAACCAGGCTGGGTGTGCCAGCACCTCAGACCACTGCTTGACCCTCAACACGGAGCCTTGTCTCGTTCTTGGGGGATTCACTGTATGCTGTTAGAGACTGATTGCCAGGAGTGTAAGCTGTTCGTCTGCTTTTCCTGTTCGTCTGCTAGCAGCTATTTGGGAGGTTCCAGTTCGGGAGTTGGAGTGCTATTTTGTATCCAGTTCGTGAGTTTTGGTGTTCTGCAGTAGCTGTGCCTGGATCTCTGGAAAGGGGGCCGATCGCCTAAACGGTTTTTACCCCTTGTGTGCAAAACGGTCCGTTACACCCCCAAACCCTGTCCCCCCACGCTGTCACCCCCAAACCCTGCCCCTCCACAGTCACCTTCATGCACCCCCACACTGTCACCTCAAACCCTGCCCCCTCCACACTGTCACCTTTCTGCACCCCCACACTGTCACCCCAAACCTTGCCCCCTTCACACTGTCACCTTTCTGCAACCCCAAACCCTGTCCCCCCCCACTGGCACCGCCAAACTCTGTCCCCTCACACTGTTACCCCCAATCCCTGCCCCCCACACTGTCACCTTCCTACACACTTGCTCAGTTGGGGGCGTGTGTCTGTCAGTCAAATTTCGTGTTGGTTTTAAACAGGAAGGGGTGGGGCAAATTTGGATATGGGGGTTAGTCTGAGTTTAGTCATACATAGAGCAGCACAAAATACACCATGGGTGCTTGACATTTTTTTTTAAAGATTTCCAAAATCATCTCTTTTATTTGCACCTGAAATCTCGCTGCAGGTTTCTATGTTATCTATTTTCTAACAGCCATAAACCATTCAGAGTGAGCAAAATCTGCAATATTTGATATGCCGAGACACTATAAATGTGGCACATTTAATGCAGACTTGAAGAATTAAAGTGGCACTGTCATGCCGGACTTACCTTTCCCCAGTCGATTCCTCTTCTCTCCCTCTGTCAGGATGTGTTATTCATTTCTTCCTGCCTGCTCTAGTTTTCTTTAAAACATAAGACAAAGTAGGCACTACTTTGTCTTATGGAGGTTTCCTACGCCTGACCATCTATGACCAGCGGAGGAGCAAAGTGTTCCGGTGGTCAGAGAAATTTTCCCACAATTCTTAGCTTTCCTCCCTGTCCCCGCGATGCTTCCTGTCAGTATTCCTGAACGTCTTGTCACTTAGACAGAACGCCGGCAAAACTTCCGAATTACGTCCTAACAGAATGAGAACAGTTTCTCCATTCGTGTTAGGACACAATTCAGGACTTTGTTCGTATAGGAATTTCCTTAGAATGAATGAAACTCCGATCCTATGCATTGCTGCGGCTGCATCTTGCAGCCGCTTAGTAGATAACTCCCTAATTCCCATGGTATCAGCTATCTACCAAAAGGTTGAAAGACCTAAATTGTTCTTTCAGCCAAATTTACTAACACTAAGTAAAGATTACTTAGTGTTAGTAAATTCTGCCCCTAATCGCTATGCCGTAAGTAGGGGCATGTCTAGTAATGGCTGCTCACTGTTAAAAAACCAAACAAAAAAAACAAACACCTTATTATCCCCCCTCACGAGCCCCAACCCGTGCCGCGCGAGTGGGGGCCCTAAATGTGAATGTGGGAGGGGACCTATTGTCCTCCCACCCGGCCCCCACCCGTGAGCAGCGGGTGGTGGCCCTAAAGGATAATGGGGGGGGGAACCTATTGTCCTACCCCCCGGCCCCCACCCCTGGGGGCCATTAATAACAATAAAGGGGGGGGACCTACTGTCCTGACCCCTGCGCCGTGGGTGGGGGCCCTAAATAACAATAAGGGGGGGACCCTTATTATTTCATTTTTTTACAAGTTTGACGGGTATGATTTATTTGGTCTTTTTTGGGGCTGAAAAATAAAGATTTTAGAAAAAAGAAGACATCAAATGGTAAGTTTTATTTTGGTTTACAGGTAGTTAGTTATTTATTTAGGGCCCCCACCCGCCGCGCAGGGGTGGGGGCCAGGGGGGTGGACAATAGGTCTCCCACCCCTTATTGTTATTTAGGGCCCACACCCGCCGCACAGGGGTGAGGGCCGAGAGGAGGACAATAGATCCCCCCTCCTTATTGTTATTCATGGCCCCCACCCCTCCTTCCGGGGGAGTGGGAAGGAGGCTTGCATCGCAGTGGCGGGATACCTGGTCAGCGCATGTGAAGGCAAGTGCCAATTCGGATTGTGGAGCCGCAGCCTGCTTGGGCTGAAGGCGGAAGGAAGGCTGCCTGGATTTTGGCAACTGAATGCAATATCTGTCTGGTGGAAAAATCACTCAGGGGGGGAAAAAGCACCAGCAACAGCATCTGCGGAAGAAGCGCTGCTGGGCGCGTTCTGCCCCAGAATCCCAGGGTGTGAGTTGGCTCCATTGGGCATGCGTGTCCCAAGTGAAATGCGCACTTATTTTTACTGGGGGAGTATGTTGTTTTTTTTATCCCTGGTTCCTCTGCATAAGCACCCAGTGCATATGCCTCATAGGGGTGAGCCAGGGGAAGAGGAGAAGAGCAAGCAGCTCCCATGCACATTTGGAAATTGGTTGCAGGGCTTTAATGTGTTTGCTAGCATCCAGTCCCGGTGTTTTCCAGATAGAGCCCCATCGTTTTTCAGGTACTTAGATCTTATTTAGGGGGCTTATAAAATTTATGGGGGTCAATGCTAGCAGTGTAGGCAGAAGGTGGCAGTGTGTCCAGAGTTGGATTTTGGGATGCAGGTCTGTGGTTGCAGGAAAACTGGAAAAAGTGGTTCGCTTCGGGAGGATGGCGAGGCCGTTTGACTTCTCCCCGTTTGATAACCTTTGAGTGTCGCTGTATCATTTGGTCCCCAAGAAGGAGGTGGGGACCTATCGCATGATTCACCACTTGTCTTATCCTGCAGGTGAGTTGGCTAATTACGGCATAGATCCAGAGTTCGGCCAGGTGCGCTTTGCGTCGTTCGACAGGGCGCTGGAATTGGTTTGGGAGGCCGTAGCTGGGGCCTTGTTAGCCAAGCCGTACATTGTATCGGCGTTTCGCTTGTTGCCCGTGCATCTGGAGTGCTATCACCTCCTGGGTTACCACTTTGAAGGGCGGTTCTACTACGACATATGCCTGTTCGTATTCTGAGGCATTTGCCTCCTTTCTGGAATGGGTGGTGGGGATGGGGTCCACGTAAATCTGATAGGACTAGATATAATCAACGTTGGGTTGCAAGCAGGGATTAAAAGGGTGCTGGCAGCAGGGGGCGTGATGCCGGGGGAGTGAGAAGGAGGCTTGCATCTCAGTGGCGGGATACCTGGTCAGCGCATGTGAAGGCAAGTGCCAATTCGGATTGGGGAGTCGCAGACTGCTTGGGCTGAAGGCGGAAGGAAGGCTGCCTGGATTTTGGCAACTGAATGCAATATCTGTCTGGTGGAAAAATCACTCCCATCAACTGACAGGTGAAAGTTAATGCTTGTTCAAAAGTTCAGTAAAGCTGTGGTCATTTCCCTTATCCACTATACAGGTGTTTGTGTATTTATTGGGCAGTGGGACGGTTTACATGGGTCAGCAGTCATGATGTCAGTTTCATCCATTGTCTGTTTTGTCTCTTTCATGATTCGTTCATATAGCATTTCAGAGTTTAGGATTTTGGATGAATCACAGATCACTCAAAACTTGGATGGATCGCAGTTGGTTTTAAAATGAATGCACAAGTCTAATGTAAACTCAGATATGTCTGTATGTATGAATAATGCCTATATACAATTATATATAAAATATATACTAAACTATCATCGTATGATACATGGCGTGCTGCTCTGCATTGAGCACTCCTTGCTTCCTCCCCCTCACTCTGATTGTCAGTATGTCAGAAAAGAGGGACCTGCCATCTAATGCCTCTTACAGTCAGAGCACCTACATAAGACTTTGCTATAGAAATTAATTTCCGTACTATATGGCAAAAAGGGTAAAGTTATAGGGGCTATATTTAACTGTGTATTGCTACCCAGAGTTATGGGAGTGAAGGGGTTAATGTAGTTTGGTCTATGCGAGCTCGTATTTTTTGTAAACAAGAAAATGTGATCAGGAGAATGTATTTTAAGTTTCATTATATTTGTGTTATTGCGTCAGTTAATCCATTTGCATTCACCATGGTATAGCTGGCATATATACTCTGTAAATAAGATTAATGAAGGTTTCATCGGAATGTAATACTGAGTGCTTGGGAATTATACACATAACCCTGGGTATAACATTGGAATTAAGCCCTGGCCTGTTTGCATATGTTGCACAAAACACATTTTTGTAATGTGTGATATTGTGATAATACATGTTCCCATCTTCCAGGTTGTGCTTTATTTATTTTACTCTTTTTGCTGTAGTCTGTTTTGTTTTGGCATAAATAGGTTTACCAAATAGTTCAGGTAACAAAATGTTTCAAAAACATATGACTTATTTGAGACATATTTACATAATAAAATCAAGACAAAAAGTTTAATTATCAGCTTTCATATATATTTTTAATGAGAGCTTGTTCTTATAAACATGGAATACCTGTTTTTTTCACCTTTAGGACTATACAAATCAGCCTACCGTAAGACTTAGTTTCTAGCAATTCGAAAATCTGATTATTTACTCCAAGATTCTGAGAATCTGCTCATTCACTGTAAACGTGCACATCACTTGGAGGCTCTTGGATCGTATCTTTCAGCATATATTCCAATACACTCAGAAATCACAACAAGCTGCACAGTAAATCACGTATAGTGATACCCATATCATATATGGGTAGCCTCCTAGAAGGACTGCATATCTGATTTTCACGGTTAGTTTCTGGAGACCACATAATGAGAGCAATGATCCACGAGACAAACACGCTGGTTTCAACCTGATCAGCCTAGATCACACCAAAAAGGAATCATAAATCATAAATGTGATACTATATCGATCCCTTGGGAAGGCAAGAACACTCCTTCATTGAGCTGCTGGTTCACACAGTCTATTATCTGTCCTTCTATGGGCGGAATATTGCAATTAGCAGTTTGTATTACAGGGCATGAAATCTGATTGTTTGGCACTAGTTGCAAGCAGTAGCAGAAACAAAAAAAATTAAGAAATGTTATGTCCTCCCTACTTTTTCAGGTTCAATCTTTTATAACTAGAACAATGTCTTAATCTTTAATGGGTAGTTTTGTGCAAGTACTAATGATCAATTATTAAATTAATGTCCAAAGAATTTATATCCAGTACAATTAATGATCTCACCTAAAAATAAATATTTATCTCAAATTACTAACAATGACCAATTTAGTATGTGCTGACATTGTAATACAATAGTATAAAGCTAATTGCTTGTTTAAGTTATGTCGAATGTCTGACCCAATTGATGCCTTGGGATTCTCTGGCCAGTTAAAACCGAGACAGAATTCTGTTCTCTGTAATAATATTTGGGGGGCCAAAAAAAAGACCCACAAGAACTCACAAGAAAAACAAGAACATAGCATATAAGACAATACATTTGTAGAATTGTCCTCCTATAAGAACTTATAAACATTTACAATAGGTTAATACATGTAAATTAAATTATAGTCTTATATATTTAAATGTATCTCTAGTATTTCTTTCTAATGATTATAAGTTATATGTGTTTTTTTTTACTGAAAACACTGGATAGAGGGAGGCTGAAAGAGGCAAGGAGGCTGAGAAATACGGTAGTAAGTAAGAAGCAGTGCCAGAAGTTTGGGTAGGAGTGCAAACCCATGTGCTCTAAATTTTTTTAAATAAGTCACATGTTAATGTGCAGGCCATTGCTTTGTCCAGTAATATCAACTTTGGAAAGATGCATAAAATAGTTTGCAAGTCTTGTACAGTACTATGGCATAATCATTATATCAGTCACCTTAGCACAATATTGAAACAAAATAGCAAATAGTTCATGTTAGACCTTTGTGTTTTGTAGGTAAATAAATAGAATTTAGCAGTTTACCTTTACTAACATTCTGCCACTTCACATACCACCTTCATCTTACCATTAATTTAGGTCATCGACAAAGAAGTTATAACTGGACGGTATAGAAGGTTCACCCTGCAAATGTACAAATCTGCTTTATTTGCATGACAATTGATGTTCAAAAACATGTATAGTTTTGAACTGTGATTCTGGACTATGCCAGTCACATATCTACGAGAAGGATCTTTGCGTCGTAGTTGTTGACACCCATTTTAGTGATTGGTGATCCACCGTGAAAGCTTAACATCAGAAACGAGCCCTATTTCAGGCTGTAAAGATCAAACCTGCATGCAAAAAAACTACATTGTGAAAAGCTGATTTTCCATGATTATTTATTTATTAAAAGGCCAAGAATAATGTTTGTGGTTGAAAGTGTCACAGCTAACAGTGGATTTCCAAGCATGGTGCTGAGTTGCTTGTTGATACTCAAAACTGACATTCACATGCACTCTAGCAAAATGTTCACCAGTTCGAGCTAGTCTAAGCCCGCATCTCACCTTTATAATTCTGGTGAGCTGTTTTTATTCAAATAGAACACGGCCCTCAAGAGTAAATTGACCTTGGGACAAATTGAAAACTCATTAAAAAAATAAAAAAAAAAAAAAAAAATTAACCCTTTACATAAATTTATTAAAAAAACAGACATATAATTCTGTGGGAAAATAATAAATAAAAAACAATCACTGTGGGAACCTGCAAATATCTCTGAAAATACAGCACTTTTAATCCAGCATAGCACATACTTTACTGTGAAAAGCCTCTGTCTCTAGATGGGCCTTATTCACTAAAGATCAAATTGTATTATTGAACTGAAAGAAAAATATAGACTAAATAGCCAAAAAGTGACTACAGGTGAGTATGAGAAAGTATTCCAAATCAACACTTTTTGGCCTTAAAATTTGTAATTTGGTTTTCAATGTGCTACTTAGTGAATTAATAATTTAATTTACAAATGTAACCATTTATTATGCCTATTAAACACTTTTTCATGACACAAAGTACAGTTACTATTGATCTTGTATATTCATTAACCACAAGTATTCTGTATATAACCATAAACTATATTCTACTGGCATGTTAACCACATATACAATGTAGACGGATAGAGTTGACGGGGATGCCATCATGCTTGTTTTGGGCATCAATGTCTAAACACAATTAATTATTTTACATGGTGAAGAGTGTCACTGAAAGCACATGATCTATGATTATTGTTATCATTCAGTTTTATTTTGTACATAATGTCCACCTCATTTCAGGTACATGCAAGTAATGTGATTGTGAATGAGTCATAGCTTCGATTTGGCTATGACATTGTACTGTTCGAAAACGCGCAGTCATATGTCTCTTGCATTGTTATGCAATGTAATTGTTGGACATGTTATGTTGGTTGCAAAGTAAACAAATTGGGTACAACACACAAATCTTTAAATATTTCCAGCCTGCTTGAAATTACCTATCAAAAGCAAAACTATGGGATTTAGGACTTGAGAAAGGCGTTGTCATGTCGTGCTTATCCCAATAAAAGTCTGCAAAGTAATGAAATCTTGGAATGGAATGGAAACAAACAAGCAACAAAACAGCATATTAATGACATCAAAACCTATCAGATACATTGTTATTTAGATAACAATATATTTTGTGCATTAAACCCTGTATATTATGTATACATTTTTATAAAATGTAAGTTATATGCCTATGTAACTAGTTGTTCTCACTTCCGCTTTTGAATTGTTTTGCTTGTATAGCACAAATTGTGTGAGTTAACTATATGACTTCATGATCAACAGCCTGCATATAGCAACTGTTACTGAACCCATGGTCCATAATTATTAAACCAGCCAAGGGGCACTTGATATCTCTTAATAAATCAGATTTCCCATGGTGTATTGAGGGGCTTCCCTAACTTTGAAGACAAAATAAAGCAGAGGTTATAGCTAATGTGTGGGCCTGATTGTCAGGCTAGGAACAGAGTCGAGAGCAAAATCCTTATACATTGCATGGATATTTGAGGGACTTCTACATGTTGCTAACAAACCCAAAACCTTAGAAACATAGAATGTGAAAGCAGATAAAAAAAATTTGACCCATCTAGTCTGCCCAATTTTCTAAATACTTTCATTAGTCCCTGGCCTTATCTTAAATCTAGGGTAGCCTTATGCCTGCCCCACGCATGCTTAAACTCCATCATTGTGTTAACTTCTACCACTTCAGCTGGAAGGCTATTCCATACGTCCACTGCCCTCTCTGAAAAGTAATACTAACTGAAATTATTATTATTAAACCTTCGCCCCTCTAATTCCTCTTGTTGTGGTAGTTTTGTCTTTTAAATATAGTCTCCTTCTTTATTGTTGTAGTGGCATGGACATTTGCAAGATACTTTTATCCCGTACATTGGCTGTCCGTATCTTCCCCCTGTTATTTTGTATATTTTGCCATAATTTAGTGTGATTCTTCTTTGGCTGTTCGGGAGACTTCATATAAACGGAATCCATTCGTCTCCCGAACAACGACCACCCCTGTACCCCATTAGAACGTTAACACTAACCACTTAAATGAGAAACCGCAAGGGAAACACTTAATGAGTGCTTCTCCTGGGTGGCCGCCATTTCGAATATCCAACATGCGGCTTAGAAAATGGCATCCATCTTGTCTCCCGAACAAGGGCAACGGTACCTGGATGTCGAGTGCCTGGAACTATTTCCGGCTTGGCACTCACGCAAGTTTTTTGTACTTGAGAGATAATTAAATTGGAATAGTTTACTCAGACAATTATCTCTCAAGCACAAGGATCCTGGGATTTTCTGCCTGTGAGACCCCTTGCATGGAAGAGGGCATAAAAGCTGTGTATGTGTTAATAAAATTCAGTTATACCCCCAGGGCTGAGTGTCGTCCAGTCTGACTGTTCTATTGGAGTGATTTACTTGTTCCTGAGTATAGTTTGGAGTATCCAGCAGAGGAGAGTCCCTGCTAGAACTAGGGCTCCGCTACAATTGTGTTAATTCCCTTTATGTATTTAAATGTTTCTATCATATCCCCCCGTCTCATCTTTCCTCTAGCTATACATGTTAAGATCCTTTAAACTTTCCTGATAAGTTTTATCCTGCAATCCATGAACCAGTTTAATAGCCCTTCTCTGAACCCTCTCTAAGGTATCAATATCCTTCTGAAGATACGGTCTCCAGTACTGCGTACAATACTCCAAGTGAGGTCTCACCAGTGTTCTGTACAATGGCATGAGCACATCCCTCTTTCTACTGCTAATACCTCTCCCTATACAACCAAGCATTCTGCTAGCATTTCCAGCTGCTCTATTACATTGTCTGCCTACCTTTAAGTCATCTGAAATAATTACCCCTATATCCCTTTCCTCAGAGGTTGAGGTTAGTAGTGTATCACCTTACTATAAATATATTCTCATTGCAGAGGTGATAAAAGGGAAATGGTAAGTTGGAATACTTTTTTCTAATAAGAGACATTTGCTCATTAATTAAACCTTGATTTGCCCACTGAATCACCAGCTGTGTATTTTATAGTACCTTGGTACCTTAAAATCTCTTAGTAGATTAGAAAAGTTTACTGGTTTTCATTTTAAATGAATCCTTTTGTAATTTTTGAAACAAACACAAACAAAAATCAGCTTCTATATTCAGTACTGAAGCCTTTTTATTATGAACAATGTCTTTGGTATAATCCAGCACAACTGACAGACACGTTTGTTGGTATATAAAAATATATGTTCTAAATGGATTGCTCTAGCTGATTATCAAGTACTTTTGTTTTTAAAACCATGGTTACTTTCCGGTAAGTGTGAATATAAATATTGGTACAAAGTGATGGCCAACTCCTTCTCTTTTTGAAGAAAAATATCTGCACACTCTTCAAAGCTACAAACTATTTCCATCTGCTTGCAGGTCTAACAGTGCAATAAACATTTGAAAACAGGATAACAAGACATTCCAAATGTTAACAGATAATGGTATTGACAAGATCTCCTAAAACAATCTTGTTAAATAAATATACATATTTTTGGAAAACTGTCATTATTAATAAAATAAAACATAAATGCCAAGAAGTCGGACACGTGAAAAGTCACACCTTCCTGCAGATTTAGTAAAAAAACATCCTAAAATCAAACTTTATATTTGTTGTTTATAGGGAATTGATTTCATTTTATAAATTGACTGAACGGCCTGTCGGAAATTGCCTCCTACAGCTACATAGAGTAACAGGTTGCCAAATGTATTCAGAGATGCTATTGGCCTTGAAGCTATGTATGCGGCAAATATT
Organism: Pelobates cultripes; assembly: GCA_933207985.1. NCBI lineage: Eukaryota > Metazoa > Chordata > Amphibia > Anura > Pelobatidae > Pelobates > Pelobates cultripes. Next base: position 288,253,108 of record OW240912.1, read on the forward strand.
TTCCTCTCAAAAACACAGTCTTCTGGATGTTGCCGTGTTTCAATGACAAATGTCCTGAAAATATGTAATGGTAAAAAACAAGCATAAAAAACGGCCAAAAGTATGACAACAAGCCTTCGAGCTTTTTTCTTATAGCTATCATTAGTATATGGTCCATCTGCCAGGCTGCGATTAATGAAGGTATACGAGAGAGTCACCACCACCAAGGGTAAAGCAAATCCTATGCTTGTAAGAAATATATTATACCATCGTAGGTTATATGCATCAACGGATGCTGCAAAGTCTACACAAGCAGCAGTATCTTGTACCTCTGTCATTAGGATTACCATGGGAAGTACCTCTATTAGTGCAGTTACCCAAACAGTCACACAGGCTATAACTGCCCATCTTCTCTTGTGGATGGAATGAAATTTCATTGGATGAACAATAACAAAATATCTGAAGATACTAAAACACGTGAGAAAAAGAATGCTACCATAAAGATTGAAGTGGAAGATTACACGAATCAGCTTGCACATAAAATCTCCAAGGGTCCAGTGTTCCTGATTTGAATAATTGTACACCAAGAATGGAAGGCTGCTTAGGTGCATGAGGTCTGTGATTGCCAAGTTCAGCAAAATGATGATACTAGTTCTCCATGGTCTCATCTTCGTAATATAAACTGAAATTGCAATTATGTTTCCCGGCACTCCAACTATGAAGATAATACTGTACATCGTAGGTAGAAAATATACCTTTATCACATGATCAAATAGAATATTCGAACAGTTGGGAGAAGTATTTGAGGTACTGTACAAAACAGTATAATTGTCAACATCTTCAGATATATTACTCATGGTTGTCCTCCTGGTTAGGGGGAAAATAATTTTTAGAAATTTAACAAAAGGCCCATTTGATATGTAGCATTTCTTTGTATCTATACATATTTATACATGTATATGACGTTGGACAATGTCATGTTTCAACAATAAAAATAACTATTGCATGACAATATATTTACTTAAGTCAAAGACTACATTTTGTCATGTACCCACTAATATTCAAGAATTATAGTTCATGACATTTAATTTATAAACTTAGTGCTTCCTACAATATTTTCACACATTTGCTGAGACATTAAAGACAAATTATCTTTCTCTAAGCTTTTGGAGAATTGTTCTATTTATCTTTATTATTTAACTCTTCCCTTAATTATTATCGGGAGACAGACCAAACAATGCAATTTTCTTTTTTTGTGAATTGGAAGCTTTGGTTGAGTAAAAATAAATGTGGGTTAACTTATCTTTAGAAAGAAGCAATATTTAAATAAAAAATGTGATAGTAAACCCAGTTAAATTGTTGGATATATATGAATGCTATGTAATAGAAATTACAATATTAATCCTTATTTCAATTCACCTAAAAGGTATTTTGATTTACCACATTAATATTATCATATTGTTAGATCATTATATTCCAATATTATCTTGCAAGATAAAATGAAACTGTAGTACTAAACAATGTTATCAGCTACTTTTAAATATGTGAAGTTAGTACGAACTCAATTTGTGTCACTGTTAACATTGGTGTTACATATAAACTTCTAGTCATTTGTAATTAATAAGAGCAATTAAATATTTAAACTAGTACCTTTTTAGTTTTAGTTAAGACAAGAAATAGTAGTGAAAAGTAATATTTGATGTAAGCAGAATATTACAGAACTTTAAGAGAAGGGTGCTTTAAGTTTTTGTAAACCGTGATGTCCATTATCCTATAAGGTTATATTATAGTATAGTAAGTATAGTAGTATGTTATAGTAAAAATAAGCAGTTGCATTATATCAATTAAATGTTAAGTTGTTTTTTTTACATATATTCAAACTGAATTTCTGAAAAAAAAATTTTTTATGAACAAAGGTAATAGTTATGTATTTTGTTTAGTGCTCAAAGCAAGTGTTTTTTAACACATAGAAATTTTGCTTATATTTAATATCACATTTCAAAAAAAATTCACTTAAATAAATGTAGCTACAATACCTGACTTGAAATGTTGTCCAAACAGTTGTCTTCGCTGGCTCATTGGGCCTTTCTATTTGGATCACATGAAACTATTTCCACTGACAGTTCACTCTCTGAAGGTTTTGAAAGTGCAATCGTGCTATTGAAGAGAACACAGATTGACTGTTGGAGATTAGCAATACTATTGCAAATTATTGTTTTGGGAAGCTCACTCCTCCCATTAACAACCAACATACTGGTACAAAAATTAAATAAATGTAAACACAAACAAAAAAAAGACACTACAGAGACACATAAGTAAAATGTGTATTATTTTAAAGCTATTTTATAAGAAGGATTGAATTGATGTTTAGGAACAAAACAACATTTTGCTTCTAATGACTTCTTTTAATGAGTTAAGTAATTGTGAAGGTGAAGGATAAATTTCCAAGGCAGACATTGATAGTTATTCCACAGTTCATCTATGTAGAATCCCATCACACATATATAGAATCCTAGGGTTATAAAATTAGCTACTACCTCTTGTGATACTCTAACCAAAATCATGGATGGGCAAACTGAGTTGGGATCAGACAACTATTTCAGAGACACTTGTGCCTATTTGAACAAAAGTCAGCAAACATGACTAGATTAACAGAAATACAAGGAGGTAATAATGGGCATCCAATTATAATGAGCCTGAGGATACACAAATAAGGATACATAGATATGAGAAGGGAGAGGGTAAGATGTAATATAATAACTGTAGTAAGTTTTACAGATCAGGGTATCAGGGTAATAAAGATATTCTGCAATGATTTAAATACAAACCATGAATATGAGTTTTCTATAAGTGACTCTATTGTGACAATCCTGATTTATTCTGGTAGGTAGGAATGATCATGTATAGTAGAGATTTACATCATGTTATGGATGAACAAGCCCGCATCCCATCTTGTTTTGGAGCATTTATACCAGAGATTAAATACTGGATGTGATGAGACCAATCTCGCCACTGTGTATTGGAGGAGCCTGGTTGCCCGCCTGCTGCATTTAGACTATGGCCCCATGTTGAAACGCTTGATTTTCCCCTGAAAAGACACGAAAGCCGGGTCATTTGGTGCATTCATATGGTTTCCTGTTCGGCGGATTGGTGTTCTGCAGTAGCTGTGCCTGTGTCTCTGGAAGGGAAGATCTACTAAATGGCTGTTAACCCCTTTTTTGCCTGGGGGTGCCGTTACACTGGAAATAAATAATGTAGGATGATTCAAGAACCTCAGATTTTGAAATAGAGGGACCACAAGAAATGTGGGCAGTACAGACCATGCAGCATGGTGTACAGGGCAGACCCCAAAAACAATCTCACTAAAAGAGAGAAAGAGAGAGAGAGAGAAAGACAACAATGATGTTATCTACAACCTCACCACTTGGTGATCCAAGTAAAATGAAAAGGCTGGTGGATTCTCAAGGTAGACAAGGACAACCGACAGTAAACAGCCCTGCCCATTGACATTATCCTATGCACAAACTGTAGATGCTCCATTAAGGACTGCTTATTGTAACGAACCCTCAAGTGGTAGCTAGTGGTTCGTATGATTTGAGCTGAATGGCCGAGAGCCTGAGTGATTATAGCTCGCCGTTCGGTTCTTTTATTCGTCAGTTAAATCCCAAAGACACAAAATCCTCTAGTGCAGTTTTCCCAAATAGCAATCAGATACCAAAACACCAGCCGAAACATGATGAAGGGTGTAACATGAATCGTTTTTATTGAGACCACACGGGCATTTATGGAGGTCCCCCTGCAAGAGGTCCTCCCACAGTACACAAGCACAATAGCCAATCACATTGTACAGTTAAAATAAAACACTCCCTCTCTGCCTGGGAGATAATGAGATAATAACCCAATTATCTCCAGGCAAAGTTTTTCCCCAAAACCCAGAACACCCCTTTAACTTTAGGGTACACCCAAAAATAACATATCCCCTGATAGCCCCGATCTGGGAGACCAACATATTCAAATTTCACCCAGATCGGTTCAAGGGTTTTAAAAAAATGCGGAAGTCTTAAGTCACCGACCGCACACAAGGCTCCTGCCCAAAATAGTTCCACGAATTCAGTGTGTGCGGTCGGTCAATTACGAAAATGTCAAATAAACGAAATAATCCATGAGTGGAGCCTCCGGGCTCATAAGAGCGATTGTTCCCCTTGTTTGTGGGAACCAAACTACTGAATGGCGCTCTCCTAGCTGTTCGGCAACAAAAAGAAGCAGGCGTATATTTTCAGCGGTGTTCGGTAAGTCGAGTGTCCGATTTTAGTTCCAGACACTCAACGACCAAGTCCCGCTGCCTCCTCTCGTGAAAACAAGATGGTTGCCATTTTCTCTGCCATGTGGCGTTCGGCTATACGAATGGTGGCCACCCCGAGAGAGCGCTTAATTGACGGTTCCACTTTGAAGTTAATGAGCCAGGAGGGTGGTCGCTGTTCGGTAGTTTTCATCTGCCGAACCAATATTGCATACAATAAACGAATGAGGTAAAAGGAAACAAATGAGGTAAAAATAAACAAATGTCCAGAGAACACCACGAAATCCCTGCTGGTTTTTTCACACTGCTCCCCCTTAGTCCATGGGTCGGCATACCCACCTAGACCCTGCCGGGCTGGCTAGAGGATGTCCGGGAAAAGTAAATGTTATAGTTCCAACTCGGTTTGGCGGGATAAACCGCCTGCATTTCTATTCTGTTTACCTGGCCTGTACTGAATAGTGAAGTTGTACGGTTGTAAGGCCAGACTCCAGCGTAATAGTCTAGGATTGTCTCTGGCTACACTAGGGGATTGTGGTCAGTCATTAAAGGAAATGGGAGGCCGTACAAGTAGGGTTGGAGCTTTTTGAGGGCCCATACCAAAGCTAAGCATTCTTTTTCCACGGTGGCGTAACTGACCTCCCATGGTAGTAGTTTTCGGCTAAGGTACGCCATCGGGTGCTCCATTCTGTCATCCCTCACTTGACTTAGCACTGCTCCCAGCCCAAACATGGAGGTATCTGTGTGCACAAGAAACAGTTTGTTATAGTCTGGGGCAGCTAACACAGGTGCCTTGCTAAGCGACGCTTTTAATTTCTGAAACGCCTACGCACACTCCGGGGACGAAACTACTTGCTTGGGAAGGGCCTTTTTATTTAGGTCAGTAAGGGGTTTGGCCAGGGCACTATACTCGGGGCCAAATATCCGGTAATACCCTGCCGTCCCTAAAAATGCTAGCACCTCGGTTTTGGTGTGAGGCTGCGGCCAATTGGCAATAGCCTCTACTTTGGCGGGTTTAGGCCGCTGTTTGCCTGAACCCACCCGATGCCCGAGGTACTGAACCTCTGCCATATCTACATGACATTTGTCGGGCTTGAGAGTAAGCCCCACAGCCTGAATCCTCTCTAGTACCCTGGAGACATGTTCTAGGTGGGACTCCCATGTGCTACTGTAAATGGCAATGTCATCCAGATAGGCACATGCAAAGTTCTGAAATCCCTCCAGGAGTCGGTCAGCCATCCGCTGAAAAGTAGCCGGGGCATTCTTCATCCCAAAGGGCATAACCTTGAATTGGTACAACCCAAATGGGCTGTCGAACGCTGACTTTGGGATGACCTCAGGCTCCAGGGTAGTGAGATAATTCCCCCCAGCCATCCTATCTAGAAGTTCATCTATCCTTGGCATAGAGTAGGCATCTGTTATGGTTTGGTCATTGAGCTTCCAGTAGTCGATACAGAAGCGAGTCGTGCCATCTCGCTTCGGTACCAGCACAACAGGGGAGGCCCAAGGACTCTGGGAGGGTTTGATAACCCCTAGCTGGAGCATCTCCTGTATTTCAGAGAGCATGTTGTCTCTAATGGCTGCAGGAATATGGTAGGGCTGCTGCCTCAGTGGGGTATCGCCCTGGGTCTCCACTCGGTGGACCCAGGGCCGGATTAACATAGGGGCTGATGGAGCTGCAGCTCCAGGCCCAGGCCCAGGGAATAGGCCCATTGATTTAAAAAAAAATAAAAAAAAAAATTTTTTTTACATTTTTTTTTTCTCACACACTACTCTTAGGGATTCCACCTGGCTTTTATTTTATTGGCACAGCCAGTATTTGAGGCTGCCTGGCTGGTGCCAATATTGCAGTGATACTGGCAATATAAATGTTGGTATTTTTCTCAGTATAAATGGAGATTACTCTGCAAGTAGGGGTCGCTGTATGTGGAGACGGGCAGGGATAGGAAGTTCCAGCATATCCCTCCCTGCCTATCTATACTCACTGATCTGCAGGGGTGCAGCTACAGAGAGTCCAGACAGCAACTCCCACCCTGCAGAGACAGCCTACAGCTCAGGGAAGTAAGGGATGGGGGAAAAGGCTGCAAGGAGACATACACTGAGACACTAAGGGACACTGGGAGACATTATGGCAGACACTGAGACACTAAGGGAAATTGGGAGATATTATGGCACAGACACATGGGGACACAGTGTCCCCATGTCTCCTAGCCAGTGTCCCTGGTGTCTCAGTGCCCCCTAGTCTCCCAGTGACCCCTAGTCTCCCAGTGCCCCCAGTCTGCCAGTGTCTCACTGTCCCCATGTCTCCTAGTGCCTCCATGTCTCTCAGTGCCTCAAGTGTCACAATGTCCCCAAGCTAGTGTCTGTGGCCCTGGTGTCTCAGTGTCCCCATGTCTCCCAGTGCCCCCATGTCTTAATGTCCCCATGTCCCCCAGCCAGTGTCTCTAGTATCTTTGTCCCTGGTGTCTGTATCCCCATGTCTTCAAGTGTCCCCTATTTTCCCATTGTCCCCATGTGTCCCAGCCAGAGTCCCCTAGTCTCCCAGTGTCACTGGTGTCTCAGTGTCCCTAGGTCTCCCCGTGTCCAAAGGTCTCCCCATCTTCCTAGTGTCCTAGTGACATGGAGACCCTGGGATACATGGGGACACAGGGAGACATGGGGCATTGAGACACTGATACATAGGATCACTGGGAGACCTGGGGACACGACACTAGGGGACACTGGGAGACATGGGGCACTGAGACACTGATACATAGGAACACTGAGACCTGGAGTAATCGACACATGGGGGCACTGGGAGACATAGGGGCACTGGGAGGAATCCATCTATACAGCAGATTTAAACTAAGTAGTTTTTTGGTGATTTTACAGCATTTTCTCTTATGTCACTCCTTGTGATTTACATCAAGTGACGTCACCCACACATATTTAATTATGCAAATTAGTAAGGTCGGTATGTTTTTCCAAGAAAGGTGGCAACCCTAACTACTTTTCACATACTCTTACTTAAGTATGGAAACTTAAGAGGGATGTATGGGAACAAAACTTGTGTGGACTGGCTGACAATGGATATAGTTAAAGGGACACTAGAGTCACCAGAACAACTACAGCTTATTGAATTTGTTCTGGTGAGTCGAATCATTACCATCAGGCTTTTTGCTGTAAGCACGGTCTTTTCAGAGAAAATGCTGTGTTTACATTACATCCTAGAGATAACTTCACTGGCCACTCCTTAGATGACTGTTAGAGATCCTTCCTGGGTCATGGCTGCCTAAAATGCATCCAAACATTCAGTGTCTCCTCCCTCTGCATGCAGACACTGAACTTTCCTCATAGAGATTCATTAATTAAATTCATCTATATAAGGAGATGCTGATTGGCCAGGACTGTGTTTCAATCATGCTGGCTCTGACCCTGATCTGCCTCTTTGTCAGTCTCAGCCAATCCTATGGGGAAGCACTGTGATTGGATCAGGCCACCACTTCTTATGATGTCAGCAGACTGCTTGTTTTTATGAGTCTAACAGCATGTTTGTGTTCCTGACCCTATAGTGATCCTTTAAGGTAATGCTGACTTTGGTCTCTCTAACACTGTGGCATGTTCCCTTTCTTCTACACTCACTACCTACAGCTTTTCACTGTCCCAGACCATATACCAGGAGCTTCTGCCTGCTAGTAAGATGGTAAGGAGACAAGTGGACCAGCGAGTGCTAGGGGACAGTCCTTAGAAAGCGTTGAGTGAGCGCATCATTAGATGCATTTATGACAAGCTCAGGGTGCTGTCTGCATAGTATGCCCTAAGTTGGCCAGCCTGAATGACTGGTAGGCAGCCTGACATGCATTCATGCCAGGCTGGCCTTCTAATTCTTTGAGCAGACATGTCCTCTTTTTGGGCATGTTTGCCCCTTTTGGCAGGTTACGTGATTTGTGTCAGTGGCACACCCTTTTACCATGCCCATTGACTTCCTGCTTGACTGGACACTGCTGTTAGGGGTTATGGATTTACTTGAAAGATGAAAACATAAATTAGAGAGAGATTAGCCTAGGGTATGTGTTTTCTTATAGCTGCTGTTTTCTTTCTCTCCAGCACCATCTCCATCAGATACATGATGCTTGGGAGTGTTTTACTGTTTTTGGTCGATATGATTCTGTAATTAGGCCCGTCATAATTGTCAGCACCAGGCCCACTGGGCTCTTAATCTGGCCCTGGGTGGACCGCAGCTGAGGTGTACCCGGGTAGAGCAGAAAACATGGCCCGGTATTCCTGAAGCAGCTGAGAGGCCTCGCTCTTTTCCTGGGGAGTTAACGTCTCACCTAGCTGTACCTACTCTATGGAGTTGGCGCTCGGGTCTAGTAAGTCTGGTATGGGCAGCCCCTCGCTATCCTAACAGGCAGGGGCACATACTACCACTACATCGCCTGTCCGCTCAAAATAGGGTTTCAGCATGTTCACATGAAAGGCCCTCCTAATCCTTTCATCTGAACACTTGCTGACTATGTACGTGGTGTCACTAATTTTCTCCACCACCTTGAAGGCTCCCTGCCATGCGGCCTGAAGCTTGTCCTTTTTAGAGGGCTTCAAGGCCAGCACTCACTGACCTATTTCCAGGACTCTATCTCGAGCCCCCCTATCGTACCATCTCTTCTGGTGGCTATGGGCCGCTTGCAGGTGCTCCCGGACAGATTCCGTGAGGGCATGCAAGTGGTCCCGGAACTCCAGAACATACTGCACGATAGGGACTCCCTCCTCACCTGTGTTGCCCTCCCAGTGCTCTCTGATTAGATCCAGGGGTCCCTGGACTTTTCTCCCGTAGAGAACTTCGAAGAGGGAGAACCCTGTAGAGGCCTGAGGCACTTCGCGGTAGGCAAACAGGAGATGAGGGAGAAACCTTTCCCAGTGCGAACAGGACGCCATGAACGTTTTAAGCATCTGCTTAAGGGTACCGTTAAAACACTCACATAGTCCGTTCGTCTGGGGATGGTATGGGGAGCTGAACAGGGGTTTCACACCACAACTCTGCCATAACTGCTGGGTTACTGTTGTGGTGAACTGTGTCCCCCTGTCAGACAAGGTCTCCCTGGCGAAGCCCACCCATGTAAAAATCTTTATTAACTACTGTGTCGGCCTCTATGTTGGAAAGGGCTACTGCCTCCGGGTATCTGGTAGCATAGTCTACCACCGTGAGGATGTAGCGCTTTCCAGAGGTGCTGGGCTTGCTAAGGGCACCTATGAAGTCTATAGTCACTCGGTGAAAGGGTTCCTCAATGATGGGTAACGGGTGGAACTTGGCCCTTTGGCGATCCCCTCTTCTCCCTGTCCTTTGACACATGTCACAGGTCCTGCAATAAACTTTAATATCTTGTGATATCCCTGGCCAGAAAAAGGTTTGGGATAACCTGTCTCTGGATTTGGTAACCCCTAAATGGCCTGCTAATGGGATGTCATGGCTCAACTTGAGCAGTTCTGCCCTAAACGTCCGTGGTACTACTAGCTGCTGTTTAGTAACTTGGGTGCCGCCACTCCCCGCTCCCCCAGTGACCCGATATAACAAGCCCTTGTCCCACTCAAACCGCTCCTGACTCCTATCCTCCTGGGGCCTTTCGGCTTCCCTTCTGTAGCATGGGGTCGCTCCTTTGTTCCTGCTCAAAACCTGCCGGGGTATCCCAGAATGGGGTGGAAGTAGGGGACGGGACTGAGGGTCCTACCTGAGGTTCCTCGGAGTGCACTGGTTCTCCTCTGCAGGCCTGAGCCCTGGTAGCCATGTGAAAAGACTCAGTTGTTGAGCTGCGGTTGAGCTGGGAGGTCATGCAACCCACATCGTTTCCAAGCAATACATCCACAGGAAGGTCTTTCATAAGGCCAACATCCAAATGCCTGTTTCCCAAGCCCCAATCCAGGTGGACTTGGGCCATGGGGAGCTTGTGTATGGCTCCCCCTGCAACATTGACAGCCACTGTTTTAGGGATCCGTGCTTGGGCCCACACTATGTGGGGCTGTATCAGCATGAGGGTGGCTCCTGTGTCTCTCATAGCCCTGACATCGACGCCATCTAAGGTAACCCATTGCCGGTGGTGATCTCTGTTGTCGCTGGCCGCTTGTGCTGGGTTCGCCTCATGGAGTGTAGTCCACTGTTGCTCTTGGTACCCAGAGCCCATGAACTCATCTGGGTGGTAAGAGTGGGCAGCGGCTGGACTAGGCTGTGGTGAGGGCTGGTCCCAGTTCCCTCTGGACCGGTTGGGGCAGTGTTGTTTTATGTGCCCAGGTTGCTTACAGAGAAAACAGGACACCTGACCACGGGGTTGGGTGGTGGGTGTCGGCATGTAAGGCATGGGTCTGGTAGGTGGTGGGACCGCTGGTGCTTGGTAAGTGTGACGAGACCAATCTCGCCATTGTGCATTGGAGGAGCCTGGTTGCCCGCCTGCTGCCTTTAGACTATGGCCCCATGTTGAAATGCTTGATTTTCCCCTGCAAAGACACGAAAGCCGCGTCATTCCGTACTTGCCCTATTTGAACAGTGATACCCCAGATAGCTATGGAGCCCATTCGTATAACGAAAGACTATGTGAAAGACTTTGGCTCCATTGCAATTGAACTGTATGTATGTGATCTGAGCGCCATTCAGTAATATTGTGCGCTCAGATCTAAGCTATCTGTGAATGTACCTGTTTTATGCAATAGCTGCACAGTTATATATTTTTATGTATTTTATTGTAATTTGCTACCATGTGGCTAATTGAGTTTTGCCTCTGTCCTGGGAGATAATTGGATTACTTCCCAATTATCTCCAGGATAAAAGACTCTGTGGAACTGGTTTTGGGCAGAAAAGCCATGCTTCATTTGGTCACAAAGGACTTTGATCTAACTTTTGACCCACTGGACCAATTTGTATGATTTTGACATAAAGTTGCAAGAAAAAGTATGCGAACCCTTTGGAATGATATGGATTTCTGCACAAATTGGTAATAAAATGTGATCTAATCATCATCTAAGTCACAGCAATAGACAATCACAGTCTGCTTAAACTAATAACACACAAAGAATGAAATGTTGCCATGTTTTTATTGAACACACCATGTAAATATTCACAGTGCAGGTGGAAAAAGTATGTAAACCCCTAGACTAATGACATCTCCAAGAGCTAATTGGAGAGAGATGTCAGCCAACTGGAGTCCAATCAATGAGATGAGATTGGAGGTGTTGGTTACAGCTGCCCTGCCCTATAAAAAACACACACCAGTTCTGGGTTTGCTTTTCACAAGAAGCATTGCCTGATGTGAATGATGCCTCGCACAAAAGAGCTCTCAGAAGACCTACGATTAAGAATTGTTGACTTGCATAAAGCTGGAAAGGGTTATAAAAGTATCTCCAAAAGCCTTGCTGTTCATCAGTCCACGGTAAGACAAATTGTCTATAAATGGAGAAAGTTCAGCACTGCTGCTACTCTCCCTAGGAGTGGCCATCCTGTAAAGATGACTGCAAGAGCACAGCACAGACTGCTCAATGAGGTGAAGAAGAATCCTAGAGTGTCAGCTAAAGACTTACAAAAGTCACTGGCAAATGCTAACATCCCTGTTAGCGAATCTACAATACGTAAAACACTAAACGAGAATGGATTTCATGGGAGGATACCACAGAGGAAGCCACTGCTGTCCAAACAACATTGCTGCACGTTTACAGTTTACACAAGAGCACCTGGATGTTCCACAGCAGTACTGGCAAAATATTCTGTGGACAGATGAAACCAAAGTTGAGTTGTTTGGAAGAAACACACAACACTATGTGAAAAAAAGGCACAGCACACCAACATCAAAACCTAATCCCAACTGTGAAGTATGGTGGTGGGGACATCATGGTTTGGGGCTGCTTTGCTGCGTCAGGGTCTGGACAGATTGCTATCATCGAAGGAAAAATGAATTCCCAAGTTTATCAAGACATTTTGCAGGAGAACTTAAGGCCATCTGTCTACCAGCTGAAGCTCAACAGAAGATGGGTGTTGCAACAGGACAATGACCCAAAGCATAGAAGTAAATCAACAACAAAATGACTTAAACAGAAGAAAATACGCCTTCTGAAGTGGCCTAGTCAGAGTCCTGACCTCAACCCGATTGAGATGCTGTGGCATTACCTCAAGAAAGCGATTCACACCAGACATCCCAAGAATATTGCTGAACTGAAACAGTTCTGTAAAGAGGAATGGTCAAGAATTACTCCTGACCGTTGTGCACGTCTGATCTGCAACAACAGTAAACGTTTGGTTGAAGTTATTGCTGCCAAAGGAGGTTCAACCAGTTATTAAATCCAAGGGTTCACCTACTTTTTCCACCTGCACTGTGAATGTTTACATGGTGTGTTCAATAAAAACATGTCAACATTTCATTCTTTGTGTGTTATTAGTTTAAGCAGACTGTGATTGTCTATTGTTGTGACTTAAATGATGATCAGATCACATTTTATGACCAATTTGTGCAGAAATCCATATAATTCCAAAGGGTTCACATACTTTTTCTTGTTACTGGATGTTTGTATTTGGAGTATGCTGATTCTGAAAATGTAAGTTTTATGTGAATGTGATGCATACTTTTAAAGTTATGAATAATGTGGAAAAACTGTATTTCTCTGCCTGTGATAATTACACTATCCCATTGTGTAAGGTAATTGTATCACAGGCAGAGGGGAGGATTTTGTGTGGGAGTGTCTTAGTGTATTGTACGTGTTTATTGGTTGTTTTACAAAACCCTGTGGGTGGTAGTAATGTGTAAGAATGTGTATATAAGAACAATAAACCTACAGTTCTGTCTCTTCCTGTTTTGACCCTCAACACGGAGCCTTGTCTCGTTCTTGGGGGGGATTTATTGTATGCTGTTCCAGTTCGACTGCTAGGAGTATAAACCTTTCGTATGATTTTTCCTATTCGACTGTTTACAGCATTCGTATGTTTGAGAGCATTCGTATGCTTCTCTGGTTCGGTGGATTGGTGTCTACAGTAGCTGTGCCTGTGTCTCTGGAAGGGGAAGATCTACTAAACGGCGTTTTAACCCCTTTATGCCTGGGGGTGCCGTTACAGTAAGCGACTCTGGCATCCGGTCGCTCCCCATTAGGATCTAGTCGTCTGCCATCCTGATGCTCATCCGCCAACTTGGCAGCCTCCTCTAGAGGCTTTCTGTCTCACACCCATTCCCTGACTTCGGTGGGGATATGATCATAGAATTGTTCCAGAGCTATAATCTGGATGGCATCCTCTAATGAAGTGGCCTGGCACCCCTGCATCTCAGCCTCCTTTCCTGAGTGCCTGAAACTTCCTCCAGTATGCCTTAGGGGTGACTGAAAATCTGGCCAGTAGAATTTTCTTGATTTTGTCATAGTTCTGAATGTCCTCATCAGGTACGGCCCGGTAAGCCTCCGCTGCCCGCCTTGAGAGCTTGCTGCTAAGCACCGCAGCCCAGTTATCCACTTCCAGCCTCTCCAATGTACACTGCCTTTCAAAATCTTGCAGGTAATTGTCAATGTCTGTTTCCCCATCCACAAAAGCTTTAAAGGCTGCATATTTAATTTTCTTTGGACGGCCATTTGTATATCCCGGGGACGTTAGGGAATCCCCCTGCAACGACCCTGCTCTTGAGTCTCGAGCAAGCTGGGTATCCTTAGCATGGGTAATGATCTGCACCACCACCTCTTGTGATGGGTTGGGCCCCAGTAGGCTGATCATCCATCTCACCTCCTTCTGGAAATCGTTTTCTTCTGGCTGCTCTCCTTCCATGCTGTTGGCTCTGTCACTCTGCCTTAGCTCTGCAATTAGCATGGCTTTGTTCTTGTTGCTTTCCACTATGCCCCAAGCTTCCAGCAGATCTTTTCGTGTTGTCCTCTTTAGTAGTCCATACTGCTGAGCCATTCGGTATATTCCGGTTTGGTACGTCCATTCTAGCTGCGAATCCCGCCGCTTGCCACCAGTTGTAACGAACCCTGAAGTGGTAGCTAGTGGTTCGTATGATTTGAGCCGAATGACCAAGAGCCTGAGTGATTATAGCTCGCCGTTCAGTTCTTTTATTTGTCAGTTAAATCCCAAAGACACGAAATCCTTTAGTGCAGTTTTCCCAAATGGCAATCAGATACCCAAACACCAGCCGAAACATGATGAATGGTGTAACAAGAATTGTGTTTATTGAGACCACACAGGCTTTTATGGAGGTCCCCCTGCAAGAGGACCTTCCACAGTGCACAAGCACAATAGCCAATCACATTGTACAGTTAAAATAAAACACTCCCTCTCTCTACCTGGGAGATAATGAGATAAGTTAAGGAATAACCCAATTATCTCCAGGCAAAGTAAACACATTTTCCCCAAAACCCAGAACACCCCTTTAACGTCAGGGTATCCCCCCAAAAACATATCCTCTGATAGCCCCGATCTGGGAGACCAACATATTCAAATTTCACCCAGATCGGTTCAAGGGTTTTTAAAAAAATGTGGAAGTCTTAAGTCACCACACGAGGCACCTGCCCAAAATAGTTCCACGAATTCAGTGTGTGCGGTTGGTCAATTCCGAAAATGTCAAATAAATGAAATAATCTATGAATGGAGCATCCTGGCTCATAGGAGCGATTGTTCCCCTTGATCGTGGGAACCAAACTAACGAATGACGCTCTCCTAGCTGTTCGGCAAGTCGAGTGTCCGATTTTAGTTCCAGACACTCGACGACCAAGTCCCACTGCCTCCTTTCGTGCAAACAAGATGGTCGCCATTTTCTCTGCCACGTGTCGTTCGGCTATACGAATGGCGGCCACCCCGAGAGCGCTTAATTGACGGTTCCTCTTTGAAGTTAATGAGCCAGGAGGGTGGTCGGTGTTCGGTAGTTTTAATCTACCGAACCAATATTGTATACAATAAACGAATGAGGTAAAAGGAAACTAATGAGGTAAAAATAAACGAATGTCCAGAGAAAACCACAAAATCCCTGCTGGTTTTCTCACACTTATGATTCAACAAAGTCATCCAAATAGTGCAAAGGGACGAAACACTACAAACCTGGATCACTACCTGTTATGGTACACCCAGGTATATGAGGGGTTAGTACCACTGAAGATGTTCCCTTTGCGAATAGAGAAGCAGCTAATGAAAGCTCCAATTAGCCGAACAGGAACCATACGAAATCCTTCACAAACCAAACAGCCGAACGAGTTAACCATACAAATCCAATACCCCCAAGTACGAGACCAAGCTCCGTATTGAGGGTTAAGCAGAGATCTGATTTATTGAGGGCTATCTGCCCGGTATTTATGCAGGTCTCCCACCTGGTGGACACTCCCAGATGGAAGACTGGGACAATATGAATACAGTAGCCAATCACAGTGGCACAAGCATAAACACTCCCCTTTAGCTGAGAACAACCCTCCTCTCTATGCTGGAGATAATTGGGAAGTAATCCAATTATCTCCACGGATAGAGGCTAAACTCCATTTTGTACATAATAATAAAAATACATAAAAATACATAACTCCACATTACATGAATAGAATAACAACATTTAATGTATCCCCAGGTAGCTTAGATCTGAGCGCACATTATTACCAAATGGCACTCAGATCCTATACACACAGTTCAATCACCATGGAGCCAAAGTAATTCACATTGTCTTTCAGTATACGAATGGGCTCCATGGGATGGCTATCTGGGTTAAGTCACTTCGTGCAGAAAAGTACTGAACGGACCGGCAGTCGTATGTTGAAAGGCATAGAAGGGAGGTCAGCGGTTTCAGCAGTATTCGGGAGAAATAGTGTCCGTTTTCAGTTCCAGGAAATCATCGACGAACACCGCTGATCATTTGTGCGTCCAAGATGGCCGCCGCCTCGTGGTCAGCATACGAACGACGACCACCCAGCATACCGTTGATAATTAGAAGGTGTCTGCAGTTAACCACAATGTTCTAATGAGGCCAAGAGGTTAACCAGCAGCACACGTCCATGCTGGGTTGTCTGTTGTTCGGCAGTTCATTTGTTAGTTAGGAAAATAAACGAACGGGGTGTACGGACAGGCAATTAACTGAACAAACAGACGAACCAAGGGGAATAAAAGTATTTTAAAGACAGGTGGATCTGTCACACTACCCATTCCAAAAAAAGTGCTAAACAACTCACAATAATAACAGGATATTAAGCATCCAATTGGGAGGCACATAGCAAAGAAAAAATCCAGTTGAAACAGGTTTGGGGCAAATTACACCTTTTCCGATGCAACAAAAGGGGATCTGAAAACCCTCTGTAAAACCCTCCCAAAGAATCCTTACTGCTTTACACCAGAGGTACCATGTGAGCCACAGAAACAAAGAAACAACCAGTCTGTGTTCTCCAGAGTCCTCCCCTATAGAAACCTCTTTGTTTGCACCTGACTTGGGAAGAGTTTTTCTGCTTGAAACATTGCACATATGGGTAAACACCTCCACAGTCATGCTTAGAGTGACATGTGCTGTACCACCAACAGTGGCTCTCATTAAAAAGCCAGCAGACAAGCTTTTTGTTTCCCACACACACATCACTTGGTCAACCAGTCAGAAAGGGGAGGGGTGACACTGAGTCATCAGAAACAAGCACAGATTACTATCCTGGACTAGACAACTAAAATGGAGCCGCACCACCATCTTTGGCTGAAATTGTTGATTTTACTTAAACTAACTTTGACCACAGTACACTTTATACACCACCCAAATTAGGTCCAAATGAGCCTTCTCTGGGAAGCAAAAGAAAAATTACAATCAAAAGTTGCAAACCCCTGCAGCCAATTCCCAAATGTACTGGGTAAATGTTTTACCCTTGTCACCCTCTGGAACATTCCTCCGATGAGGTCTGTAATGGTAACATGTGGTGACTGATCCTTGGCTTGGAATTCACACCTGTCCTATTATGTTGTCCATTCCTCTGTCTCTGTTTTCTCTGCTGCCCATGTACAATCTTTATAAATACAATTTTGGCTATGAATCCTATTTCTAATGCTGACAAGTTTGACAACTCTGTAGCTGATCCAAAACACCAAGGAGCAATGCAGCCAGATGACAAGCCCTTAGACTGGAAAGGAACACACTTTATATTTAAACTGGGACCAACATTCAACAGTGCTAAATTTAACTTATGGTGAGCTATTCATAATAGCACACAAAGCATAAAAACATAATAAAACATAAATGAACAATAAAATACACAAATGTAACGTAAGGGGGCATCAAGGAAACTTGCATAGTTCAAATTCCAGAGCATTTCCCCTTCATTTGACACATATGCAAATATGTGCAAATCAGAGTTAATGTACATAATCACTCTTTAACCAACAGATGGTGCTGCATCACAGTCCATGGTCGTTGAAATCTGGGATCTCTTAACTAACAGATGCAGAGTAATTTTTACAGTTAGATGTTATACAGTTATAAGGTCTTATATTTTACAGTTTTTATCAAATGACAAATAGCAAATGAAATTTAACATATTCTGCTTAAGATATTCTGCATAATCTCCAAAGTAACATGGAGGCAAAAAGGAGCTATCTAACAGACAGGACCCATAGAAAAGGAGGAAGAGACAGAAGTGGGTGAATTCTCTAAAATTGCATACAACAATTGCACTGTTTTGTATTGTCCCTCACTAGCCTGACTAGCCTGAGCAGGAGAGGAACTAGCCACT
The DNA here is from genome assembly GCA_933207985.1 of Pelobates cultripes. Taxonomy (NCBI): domain Eukaryota; kingdom Metazoa; phylum Chordata; class Amphibia; order Anura; family Pelobatidae; genus Pelobates; species Pelobates cultripes. The sequence goes on from OW240912.1 coordinate 288,271,049, forward strand.
TGCCAAGCATTAACACAGCTACGCTAACCAACAAAAGAATAAATGACCTACTGCCATCTTGTCTCACCGACTCACCATCTTGGAGTTCAAGTGATGCATCTCATCTACTTTTTGATGCATCTCATCTCCCTTTGTGACATGCCTCTCCACAGATCAACCCCAATGCCCTGAATTCACCACCAATACCCTGGCAGTACAGTGAGAAGTGTATTTTATTGGACTCACTTGGCTAGATGCAAAGCACAAAGGAGGCCTGGTCCTCCTCATACCAATTTGGATAGCAAGCTCTTTCTCTCTTGAAGCTTCCTCCACCCCTGACTGCTATGCACCAGGGAGCATCCAGACCATGAAACCTCTAGAAGGTCTGCAATAATGTAGGCAGCACCTCATGAAATAAGGAGTCGGTCATGGGAGGAAGCAGGAGAACTCAGGGACTAACGGCTAACCAAAATTTTGTGTTTTTTTTCAAGGGAACAGATACAGACTCTGCTAAAGAAAATTTTATTGTCAGGCTTCCTCAGCAGTATTCAGGTGATGGATAAACAAAAAAAAAATGGGATTCAGTTATGCATCTAAAATAGGGATAAACAAATGGTAAATAGTGAAGTACATCAAAACATAAATTAATTTTGCGCTGTAGATGTACACTCACAAGATGTTAAGAAGTTTTGTGCCTTGGGGTGCCTCCCCTGATTCAGGCTGGGGAGGCTAAAACCTTCCTTGCCTCCTCCACACCAGCAGTACATCCGGGGGTCAGCAGTAAAGTAAGAAGCCGCTTTTGTAAAAATATGTGTATTTTATTGCACACAAAAAAACAAACATAAAATATGTTAAAACCTGCAGTGGTTATGGTGCTGAACTTCTGTTCCCTTTTCCAACAGCTGAGCATGAGTGATTATAGCTGCAGCAGGGAGTAGAGGAATAAGGTAGATGAAATGCAGTTCCAAGGTGATTCTTCCCAGCAAGTAGAATATCCCCCAAACATGAGCCTAGACTTCATGAAGGGTGTAACAGGAATGAATTGTATTGACACACATGGGCTTTTATGAGAAATCCTCCTGCAAGAGGACCTCCCACAGCAAACAAAGACAACAGCCAATCAACGTACAGATTTACAGTAATACACCCCTCCTCTCTGCCTGGGAGATATTGAGATAAGTTAAAGAATAAACCAATTATCTCCAGGCAGAGAGCACACAATTTCCCTAAAACTTAGAACACCCCTTTCCCCACAAGGTATCCCCACAAATTACATATCCCATGATAGCCCCGATCTGGGGGACAAACATATCCAAATTTCACACAGATCGGTTCAGGGGTTCTGAAAAAGTGTGGAGGGTCCCTTTTACCGACCACACACGTGGCTCCTGCCCAAAACAGTTCCATGAATTCAGCGTGTGCGATCGGTCAATTCACAAATCTGTAAAAACCAAACAAAAGTCCCGAATGGATCCCCCTGGCAGCGATTGCTCCCCTTGTATGTTCGCATAGAACTACCGAATGGCGCTTCCCTGGCTGTTCGGGAAATACAAGAAGCCGGCGTTCGGTAGTTTCAGCGGTGGTTCGTGAGGTCGAGTGTCCGATTTTAGTTCCAGACACTCGAGGACCAAGTCCCGCTGACTCCCCTCGTGCGAACAAGATGGCCGCCGTTTTCTATTCCACGTGACGTTCGGCTATACGAACAGCGGCAGCCCAGGGAGCCCTTAATAGCTGGTTCCTTTGTAGTTAATAAGCCAGGAGGGTGGTCGGCGTTCGGTAGTTTCAAACTAACGAACTAATACATTCACTATACAGGTAGTAACACAGGAAAAATACGTAATAAAGAAGAAAATGTCAATTAAAAGTCAATTTTCTTCACAAAATAAAAATAAGTAACCTGTTTCTTCCACCTAAGTACACTTCTTTAGGGACACAATGAAATAAATAAAATCAAAGTGAAATAGTGCCAGAGAAAAAAAGCAGCAGAAGCAAAACTTCATAACATCTTGTGAGTGTACATTTACAACGCACAATTAATTTATGTTTTGATGTACTTCACCATATATCATTTGTTTAACCCTATTTTAGATGCCTAGCTGAATCCCCAAATTTTTTTGTCTATCCATTTTGATGTAATAGGGGTGGACAATTGTGAAAACCACCTGGGAAGCTGCATCAATTATATAAAAGTTACCACTCTGTGTGGTGTGTGTTGTATATCTGGCTTGGGTGACACAGAGGTGGGATCAGTGGTGTATTTTGGATCTGTGCTGCCTTATGCATGACGGAACTTGGGCACCCTATAATTTACATTTGTCCCCCTCCCCTGTCAATTTCTTCCTCCCCCTCCATCCCCCGTCAATTCCCCTCCCTGTCAATTTCTTTCTCCCCCCCTCCCTGTCAATTTCTTTCTCCCCCCTCGTCAATTTCTCCCCCCTCGTCAATTTCTCTCCCCTCGTCAATTTCTCCCCCCTCGTCAATTTCTTTCTCCCCCCCTCCCCTACCTCTGTTGTAGTGTGGCCGAGCTCTGTATGGTCCACGGGTACAGGGAGCTTTTGTTTCCTGTACCCGGCCGGACTAAAAGGAAGTGCAAAACAGTGTACAGGAGACAGGGCTCGGCCACGCTACAGTGAGGGAGTGACAGGAGGGAGCGCTGAGTGCTTCCCTCCTGTCAGCCCCTCTCCTCATGCTGTGCCCGGGCGGTGCGCCCTCATGGACGCACTAGCCCGGGCAAAGCTGTAGCCGCCTGAGGCTCTCTACAGAGCGCTCGGACGGCTGCAGCATGAGGGGGGCCGGCGCTTAGTCCGTCTAACAGGTAGCGCTGGCCCTGGCTACCATACGGTCTCAAAGACAACATAACCAATCTGGAGAATTTCAATGTGAAAAAACTGAAAAATTTTACATGCTATATTTGACCCTATAACTTCCTAAAACACCATAAAACCTCTACATAGGGGGTGCTGTTTTACACGTGAGACATCTCTGAATACAAATATGTGTATTTTATTGCAGTAAAAGCAAACAATATTATGCATTCACAGTTAGAATGTCATGCAGAACTAAAAAAATAACATTTTTAATTTCTCACTTTTTTTTATATTTTATTCATATTAAATTATGTTTCCTAGGGAAATATTTCATGTTAAATGAAAGACCTATATCTCCTGAATAAAATTATATATAATAAGTGTGGGTGCACTTAATATGAAAGAGGTGAATTACGGTTTAACAGACATCTAGTCAAATTCCAGGTTTTGTTTACTTTTATTTTGATCAAAACGTGTACATTTGTTTTAAATATATTTATTGGTGTCACAAAAAAAAGCATTAACTGGCATAGTACAGTACAGGGAAGTACATGTAGTGTATGAGTGCCTGCGCAGAGGCATATAGGTCAGAATCAACACAAATTTAAGTACATTCAATCAAGCGTGCGGTACTATCATTTATAGTTATAGTATCATATAAGGCTGGCGTCTCAGTGCGATGAAAACTCCTATCTATTGACATTGTGACAGCAGCTAATTGATCCCAATATGAGCTTGCCACAAAGTGAGTGCATAATCATCAGAGTTGATAGCCTATAGGTGTGCCTCAATGAGCTCGGTTATTTCTATTTTTCTATTTTTATGTTTAGATTTACGCATATTGGTATCCATCGTTTAGTGCGATTGCCTGATTATTTAGGTATACTACACTGAATAGCCTATTCATTCTGATGTTGATATGAAGGGTTACCTAAGTATATGTCAGTTAAGCAGTGACGTAAAAAGCTTATTGCGTATGCACTTAACAGTGAACTTTAGCCTCTGTAGGGGCATTTTAGCATTTCTAAGCACTACAACTTGTGCAATTTCTATTAGTAACTAGGAAACTGAAACCGTATCTGACATGTCATATGAAACATTAGCGTTGTTCTAGAGTCTAGTAGCTCATTGTGTGAGATTAGCAGCACTAAAACCTGCATGCAGTAATGGTTAAGATCAGCAAGAGTATGCAGGCTTCTTGTTGTGAGCTCGCCATTGAAAACTTTCGTCAGTCAGCTTTAAAGCATACTGGATAACTAAGCAATAAGATGATCTGTCTATACGGTTCTAGATGCCTTTTTTTTTTTCCTCATTAAGATTAGTAGCCCCTAAGTAATACTATATAGTAATAATAAAGAACTTGTTCGTATTAAACGGCTTTAACTAAGAACCTGAATCTTTATGCATATCTAAGCATAGTTGTAGAATTTCTCAAGAGTCCGGATTTGCACGTGAGCCTGCTTATAAGAATAGTCCCGGGATTCTCAGCCGTGCATGTGGAGCTGAGTTATAATACGGTAAACTGTCCGCATATCGGGTCGGTGAGGTCCTTTAGGGCGCCGGCCCTCCATCTGTCCTCCCCTAGGACTCGCCCCCCCGCGGGGCACTCCGCGATGCCGTGGGCACTCAGGGTCCAGGTCAGTCCAGGAGACCCCCCACCAAAGGTCCCAGCACTCGCTGTCCCCTGCACCTCCCCAGCATCACTCGCGCCGCCAGATAACGCCTGGGCCTACGAGTTTCGCCCAGTGCAGGCCTCACACTTAGGGCCGATGCACCTCCCCCCTCATGGCCACCGGTATACCAGATGGGTTTGGTGCCCTCTAGCCCCACAGGGCTCACTGCGCCAGGGACATCCTTCTCCGGGCCCCCCACAAACCCAGATGCAAGGTCCAGTACCGTTACCAGGGAGCAGGTCACCCGGGGTTTCCGTCCGTGGGCCGACAGCCGTCTGGGCCTCTCGAGCCGCATGCAGAAGCCTCCGCATAAAGGTAGGTATATCTCTCCGTGCTTGTTTATATTTCGTCTGCCCTTATCTGCTGGCGGGCTGTTCCTGGGAAGCCTTTGCCAGTGTAGGCGATCGACCCGCGGGGGCCTCTGTCGCCGCGGAGGTCATCACCATGTGGCCGGGATAACCCCCACCGGCCTCGGGGGGGGAGCGGGGACGTGCCGCCGGCAGGGCCTATCTGTTTGATGTCGGGTTCAGGTCTCTCTCTTAACATCTGCCCTGTTGGGCCTCTTCGTCTTTCCAGGCTCCCTTCATGTGCGGCCGTGATTGCCTACTTTCCGCTCTCCCGGTGCGTGATCGGTCCCTTACAGGTGTCGTTCTGGTGCAGGGTGCGTGTGCCACCCCTTAATTACCGGGGTGTCCCCTTTAGGGTGCTTATAGACCGCTTTTTTAATTCTATTTTTTGGTATCTTGGGCCAGAGCTGAAGCTCGTGGCTGCCATCCAGCTCGGCGGCCCGGCCCCGCCCCCCAAAACGTGTACATTTGGCTCAGTCCTTAAGTGGTTAAAGCTAAAGTGGCTTAGGAGCTTAGAGCGTCCTTTTAAGCTATTTATGTACCTCTGGGTCCGGCACTGAATGCACCTCTATTAAGATTCTGGAGAAGATGATTTGTGACAAATTCGACATAATGCAGGTGATAAGGAACATTTTTCATTCCGATTGTCTTATGTGGGAGTTAATGTGTGGAGCTTGGTGTGTTTGTGATCCAACTTTTAACAATTGAGACAGAATAGGAACTCAGTCATTTTGAAATTTAAATGTGTTTTTGTGATCACTGATGTCAGGGCCGGATTAAGAGCACAGTGGGCCTGGTGCTGACAATTATGATGGGCCTAATTACGGAATCTTATCGACCAAAAACACTAAAACAATCATACCTCCCAAGCGTCATGTATCTGATGGAGATGGTGCTGGAGGGAAACTCATAGGATGCAGCTATAAGAAAATACATACTCTATGCTAATTTCTCTCTAATTTATGCTTTCATCTTTCAAGTAAATCCATAACCCCTAACAGCAATGTCCAGTGAAGCAGGAAGTCAATGGGCGGGGTAAAAGGGTGTGCCACTGGCGCGAATCACGTGACAAGACCTGCCAAAAGGGGTGAACAAGCCCAAAAAGGGGGCATGTTTGTCCAAAGAATTGGAAGGTCAGCCTGGTGTGAATGCATATCAGCACTTTGAGCTTGACATAAATGCGTCTAATGATGCGCTCACTCCATTCTTTCTAAGGACTGTCCCATAGCACTTGCTGGTCCACTTGTCTCCTTACCTTCTTACTAGCAGGCAGAAGTTCCTGGTATATAGTCTGAGACAGAGAAAAGGTGTCTGTAGTGAGTGTAGAAGAAAGGAGACATGCCACAGTGTTAGAGAGACCAACGTCTGCATTACCTAAACTAACTTTAATGTCAGCCAGTGCACACAAGTTTTGTTCCCATACATCCCTCTTAAGCTTCCAAACTTAAAGGGACACTATAGTCACCAGAACAACTACAGCTTATTGTATTTGTTCTGGTAAGTAGAATCATTCCATTCAGGCTTTTTGCAGTAAACACTGTCTTTTCAGAGAAAATAACTCCACTGGCCGCTCCTTAGATGGCTGCTAGAGGTGCTGGGGCAGTACTGCCTAGTGTGCAGCACTGCCATTCAGTGTCTCCACCCTCTGCATGCAGACACTGAACTTTCCTCATAGAGATGCATTGATTCAATTTATCTTTATGAGGAGATGCTGATTGGCCAGGGCTATGCTGGACTTGTGCTGGCTCTGCCCCTGATCTGCCTAGTTGACAGTCTCAGCCAATCCTATGGGGAAGTATTGTAATTTCTCAGACCACCACTTCTGAGCCAGCAGCTGCAGAATTGAATACAAGTAATATTTTACTATATTAAGGGAGGCAAGAAGGGGCCAGGGTGGTGGTTTTAACATAATAGGGTCAGAAATACAGGATTGTGTTCCTGACCCTATAGTGCTCCTTTAAGCAAGAGTATGTGAAGAGTAGTTAAGGTTTCCACCTTTCTTGGGAAAAAATACCAGCCTTAATCATTTGTATAATTAATTAGTTATGCGTGACATCACATGATGTAAATCACAAGGAGTGATATCAGAGAAAATTCTGTAAAATCACCAACAAACTACTCACAGTTTGATTCTGCTGTATAGATGGATTGCTCCCAGTGTCTCCTTGTCTCCCAGTGTCTCAGTCTCGCAAGTCACCTAGTGTCTCAGTGTCCCTATGTATCACAGTGTCACTGTCCCCATGTCGCCCAGTCCCCTAGTCTCCCAGTGTCTGTGTCCCCATTTCTACCAGTGTCCCAATGTCCCAGTGTGTCCCCATGTCACTAGGATACTGGGGACACTGAGAGACATGGGGAAACTGAGAGACCCGGGGACACAGAGAAATGGGAACACTGGGAGACATGGGGACACTGAGACATTTAGGGAAACTGGGAGAAATGGGGACACTGAGACACTAGGGACACATACACTGGGAGACATGGGGACACTGAAACATTTGGGGACACTAAGACACTAGGGACAAAGACATGGGAACACAGACACTGGGAGACTAGGGGACACTGGCTGGGAGACAGACACTTGGGGACACTGGGAGACATGGGTACAGTTGGGGACATATACATGTGGACACTGGGAGACATGGGGACACCAGGCACACTGAGACACTAGGAACACAGACACTGGGAGACATGGAGACACTGAAACATTTGTGGACACTAAGACACTAGGGACACAGACACTGGGAGACTAGGGGACACTGGGAGACTAGGGGACACTGGGAGACTAAGGGATACTGGGAGACTAAGGGACACTGGCTGGGAGACAGTTGTGGACATAGACATGGGGACACTGGGACACAGGAGGACACTAGGCACACTGAGAGACATGGGACACAGACACTGGGAGACTTGGGGACACTGAGACACTAGGGACACTGGCTGGGGGACATAGTGTCTCCGTGTGCCAATGTCTCAGTGTCTACCAATGTCCCTATGTCTCACAGCGTCTCCATGTGTCTCAGCATCCCCATGTGTCCCAGTGTCCCCTAGTGTCTCAGTGTCCCCAGGTCTCCCAGTGTCTGTGTCCCCATGTGTCCTAGTGTCTCAGTGTCCCCTAGTGTCTCAGTGTCCCCTAGTGTCTGTGTCCCCATGTGTCCCCGAGGGTCTATGTCCCCTAGTGTCTCAGTGTTGCCATATGTCCCCAAGTGTCTCAGTGTCCCCTAGTGTCTCAGTATCCCCATGTTTTCCAGTGTCCCCAAGTGTCTCAGTGTCCCCTAGTGTATGTGTCATCATGTGTCCACTAGTGTCTGTGTCCCCTAGTGTCTCAGTGTCCCCATATGTCCCCTAGTGTCTCAGTGTCCTCATGTGTCCCCTAGTGTCTCAGTGTCCCCATGTGTCCCCTAGTGTCTGTGTTCCCATGTGTCCCCTAGTGTCTGTGTCCCCTAGTGTCTCGGTGTCCCATATGTCCCCTAGTGTCTCAGTGTCCCCATGTGTCTCCTAGTGTCTCAGTGTCCCCTAGTGTCTCAGTGTCCCCATGTGTCCCCTAGTGTCTCAGTGTCCCCATGTGTCCCTGTGTCCCTGCTGCCTTTCCCCCCATCCCTCACTTACCTGAGCTGTAGAGCTGCTGTCTGGACTCTCTGTGCTGTGTAGCTGCTCCCCCACGGATCAGTGAGTAGTAGAGAGAGGCAGGGATATTCTGTAACTTCCTATCCCTGACTCTCTCCACACACAGTGACCCCTACTGGGCGGTGCTGGTATTGCAGAGTAATTTACATTTATTCTGAGAAAATTACCTGCATTTGTATTGCCGGCATTACTGTAATACCGGCACGGCCAGGCAGCCTCAAATACCATCTGTGCCATTAAAATACCAGTCAGGTGGCAAACCTAAGAGTAGTGTGTGTAAAAAAAAAAGAAATTTAATTTTTTTTTAATGGGCCTATTCCATGGGCCTGGGCCTGGGCCTGGAGCTGCAGCTCCATCAGCCCCTATGTTAATCCGGCCCTGACTGATGTAGTTAAAGTCTGGTACGTGACTTTGAAAACTAGCGTTATCATAATAAGCTGTGCTGTTATAAAACCATGGAAAAAGTAATTGTTCATTTATGAATTTAACCATTAGAGGATTAAACATTTTAATTCTCTTGTCAATGTTCAAAAATGTTCAGATTTGTAAATAAACACTATAGTCTTATTATACTTCATTTAATTTTATCAAAAGTAAAGGATCTATTTTTCAAATACATTTAATATATATGCCAGAGAAACATACTTAATACTGTTTGCTTGCCGTCCTTAGCCTTAGGGTAAGCTCTCAGTTTACTCAAATATTATCTTGTTGAAGCAACAAAATAATGTCTTCCTAATCAATTCAAGACCAGGGTTAAACTAAACCCTTGTTATGACAACAGTTTTGTTGTGTTGTTGGTCCTGAAGGGGTTAATTGATATATTTTATATAAGACATTCAGATGAACACGTATTTTTAATTAGTACACAATGTGCTCGGCCAGGCTTTGTCAGATCTTCTCTGTAATGTGAGTGAAGGAGCTATGGTTTCTTCTTCCTTAAGTGAATTCTGAAGATACAAGCAACAAAGTACTTGGCCCTCTTCAAAAGCTGCAATGATACTTTGCTCTCCCCAATAGAGTAAAGTACTGGGAAGGGGCAATACCCACCTTTCTCGAGTAATTGCCTGGAGTATTAATAATAGTGTCATATTGAAGGTGGGACTTGAGTATAACCCCTGACAAACTGAATTGACACAACCCTTAGTGGACGTCACAGTGTTTGTGTGACACTAAAAAAGGAACAAAGTTATTTCATACAACCCAATCCCTTACTCCCATTGTGGATAATCCTGGTTTCTTGGAGTGTACTAGGGGATCAGTTATGTTACTGTTCCTGGAGGTGGCACAACTGAGGGAATGTCATAATGTTTTATTGAAAGTGCATTGCAGGCACTGTTGCCCCCACTGCTACAAAGATTGGCATATCACTAGTTGTCATATTACCTCTCTTCCATTCCTCATAAACCCTGGTTAAGGAGATACTTAATACATTTTTAGAAGCTGTGCTGTGATGATTTATCTCCACACAGAGAGGTGTCCCTGCTGTATAACTTGCTAATTAAAAATCCATGTCCCCTTCCTCTCCCCTTTATGACAAAATGTGAGGAGGTCTTGAGAAAAATGTTTACCGAGAGGGAATGGAATAATAGAACTGACTCACAATATAACTAAATCCCTAATACTTTCCAAAGACTCTTTTGTCACACTCAGTATGTCAGTATGTAGTTGGCACAGGGATGTGGAGGAGGGTTGTCTGTTCCACATATGGTGGCATTGTCCTATCTTCCAGGGCTTTTGGAGGGAAATATTTATGGTAATGAAAAGAATGATTGATAACCATCCTCCAACTAGAAGCTCTTCTTCTGTATCAAAATAAGTAGTTCTTGAAGACTTCTGTTGAAGGTTTATAAAAAGTCAATACTTCCAAGATATCTTAATTCAGTGAAATAATTCATTAGTCTACTTTGGAGGCAACAATGACTACTGACCAAGTTGCTGTGGATATCTAGAGTAAAGCAAGCAAGACAAATGGACAATATTTGTGGTTCTATTGGCAGGAATTCATGTCCTCCCTGACATTCCCAATTACCAATAGATTGACGCTATTTGTGCAGTGAGTACTGGTTAAGTGCATTGCTGGTTTTGGGCTACGTGGGGAGTAACTTGCCAGACCCTTTCAGGCCGGAGGAAGTGCTATAACTACCTCATTGTCCCTTCCTCTTTATCTTTTCTTTCCTTTCTCTATTTCTCTCCCCTACTCTTTCCTCATCAAACCATCTTCTTTTCCTTTTTCCAACAATTTATTTTCTTTCCTCACTCATTCCTATTTTAAAAGAGATTCCACTTGTGATTTAGATGCTGTACTGGCATAGACTGAATTTACTGCCAACAATGTTTTTTTTACATGCAGGGCCGTCTTTTTGCATGGGCATGCTGGGCAGTTGCCCGGGGGCCACACAAGCATAGGGGCCGACAGTGATGCCCAGGGACAGAGGCTAACAGGGGAGATCACAGTTTTGCTTACTTGTTGTCTGTTATGTATTCAGCAGTCTGTGTGTGTGTACTCAACAGTCCATGTGTGTGTGTACTCAGCAGTATGTGTGTATTTAGCAACCTGGCTTTGTGTGTATTTATTCAGCATTCTGTGTGTATATATTCAGCAGTCTGCATGTGTATTCAGCAGTTTCTGTGTGTTTGTATTCAGCAGTTTCTGTGTGTTTGTATTCAGCAGTCTGTGTGTGTGTACTAATATGTCTGTTAATGTATTTGGCAGTCTGTGAATATGTATTGTATGTATGTATTGCATTTGTTGGAAGCAGTGGCGGATCCAGAGCCTGATCTCGGGAGGGGCACTTGTAGATTATTTAAAGAAATAATCCAGACACAATAACCACTACAGCTCAGTGTAGTGGTTATGGTGTCAATAGTGCCGGGACCCCCTCCCAGAGTAAGTAGTCAAACCGTTTAAGAACAGTTTGACAACTTACCTGAGGTCTGCTGGGAAATGAGGCTGTAGTAGGGCATAGGAGCAGTGGTGTGTGTGAGTGGTGCAATGTGTAAGGGTTGCAGTGTGTGTGTGTGTGTGAAGGTTGTAGTGTGTAAGTAGGGGGGGCAGTGTATGTCAGGGATGCAGTGTATGTGTGGGACAGTATGTGTGTGACAGTATGTGTGTGTAACAGTTGCAGTGTGTATGTGTGAGTGTGGGCAATGCGTGTGTATGGGGCGGCAGTGTATGGGGGCAGTGTGTGTATGGGGGTAGTGTGTGTGTATGGGGGCAGTATGTGTGTATGATGGGGGCAGTATGTGTGCATGTGTGGGGGGGCAGTATGTGTGCATGTGTATGAGGGGCAGCATGTGTGCATGGGGGGCAGCATGTGTGTATGAGGGGCAGTATGTGCATGGGGCAGTATGTGTGTATGGGGGCAGTATGTGTGTATGGGGGGGGCAGTATGTGTGCATGGGGGTATATGTGTGCATGGGGGCAGTATGTATATATGGGGGCAGTATGTGTGTGAGGGGGCAGTATGTGTGTATGGGGGCAGTGTGTGTGTGTGTATGGGGGGGTATGTGTGTATGGGGGGGTATGTGTGTGTATGGGGGGGCAGTATGAATGGGGCAGTATGTGATGGGGGGCAGTATGTGTGTGTATGGGGGGCAGCATGGGCAGTGTGTGTATGGGGGGCAGCATGGGGGGCATCATGGGGCAGTGTGTGTGTATGGGGGGCAGCATGGGGGGCAGTGTGTGTGTATGGGGGGCAGTGTGTGTGTGTATGGGGGGCAGTATGGGGGCAATGTATATGTGTGTGTGTTAAGGGGAGGGGGGCTTTTTTTTATAATATATATTTTTAAATATTTAATTAAAAAAAAAAAAAATATCCTATGTCCCCCCTCCCTTCTTACCTTTACTGGGGAAGAGGGGGACATATTTCGATCCCTGGTGGTCCCAGTGGGATTCCTTGGTGGTCCAGTGTGGAGAGTGAACTCTAGCCCACGCTCCCGGGCTAGAGTTCACTCTCGCGAGATTTGGAGCGTTGCCGCGGTAAGCGCGGCAACGCTCCAAATCTCGCGAGAGGAGGACCCGGAGGAGCTGCAGCCTGAGCTCCCGGGTCCTCTCTCTCCTCCCTCTCCCTCCCCTGCCGGCTCTCAGCACAGTGCCTGCGGACCGGGGAGGGAGATCTCTGATCTCCCCTCCGGTCCGCAGGCACATTGCACGGCTAGCACCTGCATGTGCTGGCAGGGGAGGGAGACCGGCGGATTTCTCGGGGGGGGGGGCAATTGCCCCGTTGCCCTCCCCCTGGATCCGCCAGTGGTTGGAAGTACCAATAAATCTAAGCTTAAGTTTATCGATAATGTACATTTTTATTCCTTTGAGTTGTTGTGTACACCGCTTTGCCTGGGGGCCTATAGTGCAGTTAAGACAGCCCTGTTTACGTGTACGCATTACATACCTTTTCTATATCATACTATTGTATCTGTTAATACTTATTGTTTCTTCTATGATACAACAAACATTTATTAAACAAAATATTTGCATCTGTCCTCCCTCCTTAATGAGGAGCAATTAATGATCTTATCCCTTAAAAATGTACATGTCTATACAATATTTATAGATACTAATACTACTATACCCAATTATACATGTCTGAACAGTTTTTCTTACTGGCTTAATGAACTTGTTTACTAGGATCATATAGACTTATTTCTGTTGCTATTTCGCTGTTTACTACAAAATCAAAATTAAAGCTTTCCTAACTCTTATTCTACCATCATTCTAGACATTTATGTTGCTTGGGTTATACAGCTTAAAGAATATAATGTGAGAGACTATCCTTCACTCTCTTTGCCTCTTGTCATTTTATATAATCTCCTTGTTGTCAGGATTACAGTTGATCCAGCACGCAGAATAGTATCACACCTAGGACTAAAGGCAACGTCTAACCGGACCTTAGAATATCCAGTTTTAACGTACCAGAGAATAGTCGAAATACTAGCCAAGTTCAGGAACACAGAAAGAAACACAGTAGCAATAGCCAATAGAACAAAGCCAAAGTCAATAACCAAAGAAACACGATCAGGAACACACTCTCGGATAACGAGCAAAGGGAAACCACAACAGGGCAATGAGTGGAAAAATGAGTGAGTTTAAATATCCCTCTTATGGATCCAAATGGCCATATTTGGCCTCTGACCCCAAAACATAAGTGCGTGTCCTCTGTGTGCCGTCACCCGCACGTCGACGTCACTACCACTGTGGACAGACGTGGGGCTACATAACAGTGTGGTTTTGCAGAGGCCGACATCCACCGGCATGTCGCAAAACCCTGGTCTTATGGCATAGGAACACCGAACAGCACTTTTCTTATTTCCAGAAAGGTGATTATTAGTGTGTATAGCATATGGAGAGGATGGAAACGTGACACTTGTGTTGATGTTGTTCTTCATTTATGATTTGCCACCACTCCACAATGGCAAATTCTTAACTTGAAACCATGCCCTTGTCAATGAGACTACCATTCTACCGCCCCTGTGTAAAGGGACCGGGCCGCTTACACATCCAGCAGCAGCTTGTTTCACATCCAGCAGCAGCAGGATCGTGAGAACAGAGGACCTGCTGCATCTGGATGTGAAATGAGCGTGGAGAGTCCTGGGCCTCTCTTCACTGGCCAACTATGCTGTGCCACCAGACCACCAGGGAATGTAGTGTCCTCCACCTCCCTGGACACTAGTAAGAGTCATGGAGGGCGGGGCGAAGGAACCCAGGTAAGATTCGAGGGAGTGGGGATGGGCAGGTATGTGTCAGGAATGGGGGAGGTGCCCAGGAAAGAGTCAGGGAGAGGGGGGGACTCAAACAATACACACTGCTCACCTTCCCAGCACTTATTCCACACAACACACACACTGCATCTGCATACACTACACACACACAATACACACAAGCTGCATACACTATACACACACTGCATACACTATACACACACTGCATACACTATGCACACACTGCATACACTATACACACACACACACTACATACACTATACACACACACTACATACACTATACACACACTGCATACACTATACATACAAGCTGCCAACACTATACACACACACTGCATACACTATACACACACTACATAGGCCAGTGATGGCAACCCTATGGCATGCATAGGTCGCTGGTCGGCTGCAATGCAGAGTAGGCACCTGCCTGCCTGCACAAAGCGGCAGGCGCCTACTCTGCTTCCGTGTCGGGAGGACACGGAATGGGAGGGATCCAGGGGAAGGGAACTGAGAAGCAGCTATCCTGTCCTCCCGCAAGCAATCTGTGTTACTATGGCAACGCTCCAAACAGCATTCTGCGCGCAGGAGGATAGCTGGTGAACCTGTCCTAGATACTTACCACCACCGGACCACCAAGGCTGGCTGTCTCCCTCACCCCCAAAGGTAAGAAGAAGGGAGGGGGCGACACAGATTTGTATTAATATATTTGCAGCACCCCCTCCCCACACAGTACCCCCCCTACACACAGTACCCCCACCACACACAGCACCCCACCTATCACACGCACACAGCACCCCTCTCACAACACTCACAGAGCACCCCTCTCACACGCACACAGCACCCCCCACACACATACACAGCACCCCCCACACACACAGCATCCCCCCACATACAGCACCCCTCTCTCACACACACACAGCACCCCACCTCCTCACACACAGCACCCCTCCCACACACAGACAGCAACCTCCCACACACACACACAGCACCCCCACACACACACAGCATCCCCCACATACAGAACCTCTCCACCCACACACACAGAACCTTCCCACACACACACCACCCCACACACATAAAGCACACACAAAGCAACTCACACACACACAGCAACCCACACACACACAGCATACCCCCACACACATCATCCCCACACACAGCACCCTCCTCACACACCCCACACACACAGCACCCCACACACAGCACCCCCACAGACACAGCACCCTCACATACACAGCACCCCACACACAGCACACCCCACAGCACCCTCCTCACACACACACACACACACACACACACACACACACAGCACCCTCCCCCACACAGCACCCCACACACAGCACCCCCACACAGCACCCCACACACAGCACCCCACCCCACACACACACAGCACACACACAGCACCCCCACACACAAAGCACCCCCACACACACACAGCACCCCCTCACACACACAAAACCTCTCTCACACAGCACCTCTCTCACACACACACAACACCCCTCAGAGACACACAGCACTCCACACACGTACACACAAACACATACACTGCACTCAATGCAGTATGTGTGTGTGTGTTTGTGTGTATGTATTCAGCGGACTATGTGTGTATGTATTCAGCAGTCGGTGTGTGAATGTGTTCAGCAGTCTGTGTGTATGCATTTTATGTATGTATTGCATTTGTTGGAGACACTAATAAATATAAGCCTAATTTTATCTATAATCTAAATTTTTATTCCTGTGAATTGTGTGTAGGCAGGGCCCCAGTGCACTGATTTGCCCCGGGGGTCCATAATGTTGTTAAGATGGCACTGGTGGGTGCGTGGGATGGAGGGCTGCGAGGGAGAACTGACTTACGTGCTGTTCCAGCACTGCTCCCTCCACTGATGCCGCTGGGAGACAGGAAATTATGTCAATATGGTGCTGCCGCCTGATGCTGGGGTAGTGAGGGGAAGATGCTGAGGGGAGAGTAGAGAAAAATCTGGGGGAGAGAAGAGGAGATTCTGTGGGGAGAGAAGAGGAGATGCTGGGTGGAGAGAAGATGAGATGCTGGTGGAGAGAAGAGGCGACTCTGGGGGAGAGAAGAGGAGATGATGGGGGAGAGGAGGAGAAGAATCTCGGGGAGAGGAGGAGGAGAATCTGGGGCAGCAGAGGAGGAGATGTTGAGGGAGAAGAGGAGGAGGAGATGCTGTGTGGAGAAGGAGAGAGGAAGAGGAGAATCTGGGGGAGAGAAGAGCAGAATCTGGGGGGAGAGGAGGAGATGTTAGGGGAGAGGAGGAGAAGATGCTGGGGGAGAGGAGTAGGAGATGCTGGGGGAGAGGAGGAGGAGATGCTGGGGGGAGAAAGGGAGAGGAAGAGGAGAATTTGGGGGAGCGGAAGAGGAGAATCTGGGGGGAGAGAAGAAGATGCTGGGGAGAGGAGGAGAAGATGCTGGGGGGAGAAAGGGAGAGGAAGAGGAGAATCTGGGGGAGAGGAAAAGGAGAATCTGGGATAGAAGAGAAGGGAAGAGGAGAATCTGGGGGAGGGAAGAGGAGAATCTGGGGGAGAGAAGAAGAGATGTTAGGGGAGAGGAGGAGGAGATGCTGAGGGGGAGAGGAGGAGGAGATGCTGGTGGGAGAAAGGGAGAGGAGGAGGAGATGCTGGAGGAGAGGAAGAGGAGAATCTGGGGAGAGGAGGAGATGCTGGGGAGAAGAGGAGGAGGAGATGCTGGGGGAGAAGGGGAGAGGAAGAGGAGAATCTGGGGGAAAGGAAGATTAGAAGCTGGGGAAGAGAAGAGGAGTGTCTGGGGGAGAGAAGAGGAGAATCTGAGGGAGAGGAGGAGGAGATGCTGGGGGGAGAAAGGGAGAGGAAGAGGATATTCTGGGGAGAGAATGGGAGAGAAGGAGGGGACGATGCTGGGAGAAAAAGGGGAGAGGAAGATGAGAATGTGGGGGAGAGGAAGATGAGAATGTGGGGGAGAGGAGGAGAATAATCTGGGGAGAGGAGAAGGAGATGCTGGAGGGAGAGGAGGAGATGCTGGGGAGGAAGGGGAGAGGAGGGGGAGATGCTGGGGGGATAGGGGGATATGCTGTGGGTAGAGAAGGGAAGATGCTGGGGGGAGAGAAGAGGAGAATTAGTTCGGACAACTGTATGAGTTGTTTTTTCTAAACTTAAACCTCAGTATACAGGTCTAATTGCCGTGTTGGCACTTTTAGGAAAAAAAGTTGGCATGTATTGCTGTTTGGGCACTCGGGCTCAAAAAGGTTCGCCAACACTGACATAGACTATATACACACACACACACTGCATACCGTACACAAACATACACTGCATACAATACAGAAACACACACTGCATCCACTACACACACACTGCATCTACTACACAGACACACACTGCATCCACTACACACACACACAGTGCATCCCCTATACAAGCACACACACTGCATCCACTACACAAAGACACTGCATCCACTACACAAAAACACAGCATTCACTATACAAACACACTACTTACACTATACAAACACACACAGACACACACTAATACATGTGTGTCTGTGCCTCAGTATGAGTGTTGGTATATGTGCATCTGTTTGTGTGTCTGGGGAGAGGAGAAGGAGATGCTGGAGGGAGAGGAGGAGATGCTGGGGAGGAAGGGGAGAGGAGGAGGAGATGCTGGGGGGATAGGGGGATATGCTGTGGGTAGAGAAGGGAAGATGCTGGGGGGAGAGAAGAGGAGAATTAGTTCGGACAACTGTATGAGTTGTTTTTTCTAAACTTAAACCTCAGTATACAGGTCTAATTGCCGTGTTGGCACTTTTAGGAAAAAAAGTTGGCATGTATTGCTGTTTGGGCACTTGGGCTCAAAACGGTTCGCCAACACTGACATAGACTATATACACACACACACACTGCATACCGTACACAAACATACACTGCATACAATACAGAAACACACACTGCATCCATTACACACACATTGCATCTACTACACAGCCACACACTGCATCCACTACACACACACACAGTGCATCCCCTATACAAGCACACACACTGCATCCACTACACAAAGACATTGCATCCACTACACAAAAACACAGCATTCACTATACAAACACACTACTTACACTATACAAACACACACAGACACACACTAATACATGTGTGTCTGTGCATCAGTATGAGTGTTGGTATATGTGCATCTGTTTGTGTGTCTGTGTATCTGTTTGTGTGTCTGTGTTTGTTTTGGTGTCTCTGTGTATCTGTATGTGTGTGTCTGTATCTGTATGTGTGTCTGTGCCTGTGTGTCTCTCTCTGTGTGTCTGTATGTGTGTATTTGTATCAATATGCGTATTTGTATCTGTGTGTCTATCTGTAAGTGTGTCAGTGTTTGTCTGTATCTGTGTATGACTGTGTTTCTATGTAACTGCATGTGTTTCTATGTAACTGCATGTGTGTACCTATGTGTCTGTGTATCTGAATGTGTGCCAGTGTGTGTATATGTGAGTATCTGTGTATATGTGCATACATCTCAGAATTTCGCCTACACCACACACAAAAAACATCCAAATGTCAACACTACATACAAACACACTACCGTATTAAAAAAACAACACTACAGAAAAATGCACGCCTGCATTCAAATGCCAATATGTGCAAACGCACGCGTACATAAATACATTTGCTAAATACAATTAAAACATTTGCAGGTTTTTTTTTTGCATCTTAAAGTTAGGGTAACGGGGGATGGAGGGAGATGCCAAATATAGGATCCGAGGTACGCCCCTTGAGAGTACTCAACTTTAGGCTGGTTGAGCATTTTGGGGGTTAAAAAATCATGGATGCGAAGGTTAGCCTTCACATCCCTATATATTTGTATTAATATTTCTAGTCTTTTCTTTTTATTACAATCAAATGTAAACCCTTGAAAATGGTGATATAGCAACAAAAAAATTACAACATAAGTACATAGCAATGACCTTAATTAATGTTAAACGGATAAAGGGTCAATCAAAGAAAATAGGCTTCCATCACCATGGCAACACTTACACAACAAAATAACACACAACACAATATTTCACAATATTCCAACAAGGACAGGATGACATAATGATGAGAAGGACATAATACTAAAGATTGTTAGGAGAATACAAAAAAAGGTGCATATGCTTATAATACATGGTCAAATAAATCACATGGATTTGAAATGACAATAACTTCATTGACATTATTATAGAACATAACAGTACTTCAATAACACACTGAGGGACATTTATCAAACTGTTCTGTTCTAAAAAGTGGTCTAAAGTACAAAGAAATTATGGCAATCACCAAGGAAAGGGCCCTTCCCTTTTTTCATTTTTGCACCACTTTTTTGAACAAAACATTTTGGTAAATCTTTCTTTTCTTGCCCAGTTACATGGATCGTTACCTGAAACCCACAATATGGTTTTATTTAAAATATCTTTTAATTAGTTGACTTTTGAAGATGAATAGTTTATTATATATATATATATATATATATATATATATATATATATTTGTGTTAGGTGCTTAAGATAGTACAGTGTGAAATACCATGAATAAGCGTAGGATGATAAAAGGAGCAAGTCGGTTGTGGTGTGCCGAAACCGACGATGAGGTAGGCCTGAGAAAGAAGAGGGCCCACCCAGGAAAAGAAATAGAAAGGAAAATAAATGTTAAAAGTGGTGTGGTGGGAGGGTCATTCAACGCTGACCTCGAACGGTAAGGAGCCAGGCAAGGGGAGTGCCTTAAGTAGGCTAGGGGTGGAAAACCAGCACCTCCCACAAATGCAGGCAAATTGCCTTAATACTTGTGTTAGGTGCTTAAGATAGTACAGTGTGAAATACCATGAATAAGCGTAGGATGATAAAAGGAGCAAGTCGGTTGTGGTGTGCCGAAACCGACGATGAGGTAGGCCTGAGAAAGAAGAGGGCAAAAATTAAGTAATCCAATTTATTAACAGACAACCAATACATATACATTTATCAACCAGACATGTTTATGAAAGCATCTCTTAACTCTTGTACTGGGTTCGGTATGTACCGTGAGTAAGCAGATGACTTCCAGCGCCCCAGTGTTTTGATAACATGAGTTGGGACGTTGAAACTGGAGGCTGTGGACGCGGCTCCTATACGAAAGGAGTGTCCTGAGTAATTGTTTGAGTTGAGGCCCAGTTGTGTGAGCAAGGACCTGACGTAGGTCATGAAGGTTGTAGTGGTGAGTACTGCACCTTGTAGTTGTAATAACGGTTGCGAGGGCAGTAAGTGATGGTGCTGTATGTAGGCATCAAGAACTTTTACGGGACACCATCTGTTGTGCGTGGGGTAGTACGGAATGTTTACAGGTATGTGCTGGCTGGTTTTGGAGTGAGGTAAAGACAGGATGTAATGATCCATATGTTTTGTCAAGTGGGAATAGAGGAGGAATGGAGTGGTTTGGGTCGTGGAGGTCGTAGTGAATTCTCTGGGTCGTAGAAATCCATAGAAAGCGATGTATATTGCTGTTTTGATGATAGAATTCGTATTAGTGTCAAATGGTTTCAGGTCGAGTAGGTTAGATAAAGCTTTGAAGATATGGTTATCTATGGGTAGCCTCTGGGCCAAATGTGTGGGTTCTGATTTTTGAATACCTCTGAGTATGGTCTTAATTTGGTGAGAGGCCATGAAACTGTTGTTATTTGGGTGTAAGATGAGCATGTGGTGTTGAATGCCAGTGAGATAGAGTTTGATGGTGTTATATGACAATTTGAGTTTAAGGTGGCAAAAGGAAGCAAACCCCAAAAAAGATGTCATAACAAACGGTTGTATGATGTTATGTTCCAGAAGGAATCGTTTGAATAGTGTGAAAGCCCTGTTGTATGTTTTGTTTGTATTGTGTGAAAGTGCCAACTGAGACAATGTCCTGCTATGCTGCATGATGACGTCTAGTCCAGTATGAGTTGTTGAAATGTTGGAGTGATGGTGGCTGTGGGTGCTGCTGACGGGAGTGCTTGATGAAACTCCTGAAATTTAAAGCGAGACAAACTGTCAGCAGCTGTGTTGTATACACCTGGCACATGGAAACAACATAGGAAGAAATTATGACAAGCTGCCAACCAAGTGAGTTTCCTCAGAAATCTCATAATCGTAAG
The DNA here is from genome assembly GCA_933207985.1 of Pelobates cultripes. Lineage (NCBI taxonomy): Eukaryota > Metazoa > Chordata > Amphibia > Anura > Pelobatidae > Pelobates > Pelobates cultripes. Next base: position 288,292,333 of record OW240912.1, read on the forward strand.
AGATTTGGAACGACCTTTGTTGATGATGTGACAGGTCGCCTGGTTGTCTGAGTAACAACGCACTGGCGTATTAGCCCATAAATGACCCCACGCTACGGCAGCCGCCACTATGGGGTAGATCTCAAAAAGAGCTGAGGTAGTGGAAAAACCTTCCAAATCCAGAACTGCTGAAGGCCAGCTGCCCCAAAGCCATTCGTTCCCAAAAATTGCTGCAAAACCAGTGGTAGATGCCGCATCTGACCAAATGGTAGGAGATGATTCAGTCAATTGAGGGAGGAACATACTTTTACCATTCCAAGTGGTTAAAAACCTCTTCCACATGTTTAGATCTGCCGTAGCTTGGGCATCTAAGGACAACCTGTGCGTGTCATGTAGAAAAAGTGGGAAAAGATGCAATAGTCGTGAAATAAAGGAGCGGCCTTGAGGTATGATGCGCATTGCAAAATTTAGTGACCCCAGCAGGGACTGTAGTTCTTTGCGGTTGCAAGTGCCGAGCTGTAGGTAGTTGTTAATGTAAGTGAGAATATTGTCTATCTTTTCGTAAGGTAGGCTTGCTTGCATTGTGGCAGAGTCTAACTGGATACCCAGAAAAGTGATAACCGTGTCTGGCCCTTCTGTTTTCTTTGGGGAGATGGGTACACCTAGTTGCTCAAACAGCTTAGTGGTAGCTTTGAGGCTAGTGGGAGGTGCAGTATTCTCCTCGACCAGTAGGAAATCGTCCAAGTAATGTAATACTGTAGGGCATCCGGCTATGTTCAATAGTAACCAGCATAGTGCTTCGGCAAATGTGTCGAAAATAGCTGGGCTACTTTTGGACCCAAAAGTTAACCGGGAGAAAAAATAGTAGTTCTCGGACCACTTGATGCCATGCAGGTGCCACAGTGTGGGGTGGATAGGGAGTAATTTGAAGGCGTTAGTAATGTCGGTCTTACTGAGCCAGGCTCCCACCCCTGCTTGTATGATGGCTGTAATGGCGTGATCTATGGTGGTGTATTGCAGAGAGAATTCCTCAGAGGGTATGAGGGAATTAAGACTGGGGTTGGCCGATGAGTGGGGAGCCGATAAGTCAATGATGAGTCTCTGTTTTTGGGAAGATTTCCCTGTGACAATACCAATAGGGTTGGTGCGCCATGCTGTGAATGGGGGAGTTCTAAAAGGCCCCAATACAAAGCCCTCCTCCACTTCTTGGTTTATGAGGGTGTCAACCACTGTGGGGTTGTGTTGGGCGGATTGTAGGTTTGGGCATTCCAGAGTGCCAGCTGGTATGTGTAGGATACCTGTGTGGAAGCCTTCTGTTAAACCAGAAATAAGAAAATCTACCAGGTGTCTAGATGGGTGCTGAGACATCAATGCTGTGAATACTGGCATATTAATGGACGTAAGGTAAGGCTTAGAATACATTTTATTTGGACACATGGTCTTAGCATGTGCCCTAAAACATTTTGAACAGACATGCAATAGTCTACATCCACTGTAATTACAAGACCCAACATTGAAATTATTACATATCTGGGACTTGCCCAGAAACTTGATTGGGCGTCCCAATTTGTCTGTGGATAGTTTCCCTGGATCCCCAGAGGAAGTAGTTCCTTGTGTGGAGGCATGTCCGTCTGCCGTGTTTGGACAAAAATTAGTAGTATGGGCTGTGGAGGAGCAGTATGCACAAGCTGGTGTTCTTAGACCTGCAAAGTGTCTGCAGAATAAGACGGTATCAATCCTTCCCCAGTTGGACCGTGTACCGTACTGGGAGAAGGCTCCAGCCACTTTTGCAGAAAAAGACCTATGGTAGTCATAGAATGCTGAACCACCATATTTGTTGCCCAGGTCTACCAGCTTGTGCATATAGAGATCGAACTCCTCTCTTCTGTTGGGATAGACCGCACAGACGACATCCCTGTAAATACCAAATGCTAGAACAAATTCAGGGATAGTCAGTTTTCTGTTTAGGCGGGCATCCCTAGATCTGACAATAACAGAAACATCATCATAAGCATACGTTTTATGTTCCACAATGTCCTGGGAGGCAATCAACAGGGAAGCCAGGTTGACGTCTTTACCTTCCAGGATATCCCTTTTGATATGCTCAGGTATCATGTGGGCCGGGCTAACTTCCTGGTCATCCAGGGGGCTGGCTGGAGCGACTAATGGCAAGGCTGGTGTTTGTACCGCAGCCGCGGGTGGCCCTGCTAGAGTGAGGGCCGTGGTGACCGACTCAAGTTTCTCCAGCCTGGAGTTGACCTTGCCCATGGATGCCATGAGTGAGGATAACATGGCATGTATGTCCCCTGGGTTGGACTGGCTAGATCCTTCCCCGGCTTCCATGTTATTGGTTGACGTGCGTAGCAGTTTGAAAAGTTCTGCCTTCCTTGCTGTAGCGGGGTAGGGGATTTGTCGTCTCCTTAATTCCGTGGTTATGCGCGGGATTGTCCAGGATCTAATTGATGCTGGACTAGCTAGCTCTCCTCCTTGTGTGGGAGTGACAGCTCTAGCCGGGGTGCTAGGCAGGGAGAAATCCTCTACCCCTTCCTGAGACATACTATAAATAAAACAATAATTAGTATATAGAACCACCAAATTGTACTGGCAGGCTAGCTAGGCCGGATGGCGAAAGTATTATGCTTGTTTGGTGACAGGTGAGGCCCTACTAATTGCCAAGCGGCTTGAGAGGCTCTATCTATGCGTTGGCGCGAGGGGTTATTGAGGCCACTTGACGTAGTGGCAGGAGTTTTAGGCCTCTCGGTGACTGTACGACAGAAAACAGGGGAAGGGAGTGACAGGTGAGGCCCTCTCTTTGCAACATGCGAGGCGGCTAGCTAACGTGTGGCCCGATGGGTGTTTGCCTCCGAAACGTTTGAGGCGGGGTGTTGGCCTCGCGGGACCACTAACTAATGGCGACAGCCAAGATGGGGTAAATACCTATTGGGAATCCTGTGACCCTATTGCCAGTACTCTAAACTAGGGGGATGAAATGAAATGTATGGTAGAATACCATATGAGCAGGTGTACGTACCTGGTAGTATGATAAATCACAGGAATAAACCGTGTGGAGCAACTATATAAGCTCGACAGCCTAAAATGGGTAAAAGAGAGTAGTACGATGCATGTGGGGTATAACAAGAACCAGACTTATAGTCTGTAGCAGCAATGTATAAAATTATGTTGATACCATGGGAATAGCTATGAGTGGCTCAGAAATGTTTGCATGCTTGAAAAAGACATCTGAGGGAGGCCGTGGCCTATGTACAAACAATCTATGTGTTACGTGATAATGGTGTGTAAAGGAAAACATGAAACGTAGGTTATATACATATGTATTATGACTGTGTAGGGGACGTATGATTGGTTGGATCAGGACGTGTGATCCAACCCGAGTATGCATGCAAAAGGACTTATGCCTTGTGTGTCATCGTCATGACAGAGAAATGAGGCCTGTAATGTAGGCTGAGTAAATTGAAATGAAATGGATAGTTATAAAACTCCTGGCGTGGGAGTTCAATGACCTGTACCGAAATGTAACTGGTTTTATAGAAAGGGACATGGATGAGGTCATGGCCTAATTAACACATCGTTGTGTATGATATGTAGCAGAAAGACCAAAGGCAGGGATACCCCAAAATGATTTAGCATGATGTAAAGTGATGTAGATCTATATGATATGTATGTATAGCAAAGACGTATCAACCCGAGAATTATTGCTTAAATGAACCTATCCTTGTATGTATTGTATTAATAACCCAGAAATGAGGCTTGTGACATGGCTGAGTCCATACGTATAAATGGATAAGTAATGCAGACCCCTGAAAGCGTGGGAGTCAAATGGTATACACAGAAGTGGACTTGGTTTGTGGACGTAATACAATACTGACAATTGTTAAAAGTAATCAACAATCTATTTAAGCAAGCAATACTTAACCGAATGTTATATACACATGAAATGGTGAATATAATTCATGAAAGGATTAAAACGTGAACACACAGAACAGCCGAAAGCAAATGTGAGGGGAACACAGAAGTTAGAATAGTTTAACCGTATGATTTATGCGAACCAAAGTGTGTGTGAGCGTATGTAACATTTGCCGAACGGCAAAACAACCGAATGAACATTCGTTTAAATAACATGAATAGGATATGCGAAATGACTATTGAACGATTGAAAACATGTTCAGCCGAATGACCGTACGAAATGAAAAGCCCGCGAATGGCTTGAAAACATTCGTGTCATAACCAGGGAAAAAGCCGTAAAGCGAGGACCCGTGCTGTACCGTACGCCGTGGGAACCAGTCCTGGCGTGACAGGAAGGTCTGACTTACGGTTTAGGAGTCCCTGGGACGCGATCTACGACGGAGAAACGGAGTCAGAAGAAGCTGGACGGGCGGAAAGGCCTGAACAGGATTCCTGGACACAGCTTAACGTGGTGAAACCTCCTGGATACTGAAACCAAGATGGCGTCTGAGAGAACCCGGAAGTGGATCCTCATTCAACGCTGACCTCGAACGGTAAGGAGCCAGGCAAGGGGAGTGCCTTAAGTAGGCTAGGGGTGGAAAACCAGCACCTCCCACAAATGTAGGCAAATTGCCTTAATACATATATATATATTACCCAAAAAAGGAGGAATCTGGCACTCTACCTTAAATGTCGCAATAATTCCATGGACCACGGTGCTGCACGGCGTATAATATAGTAGAAATGAATAAAGAGAGCACTCAATGGATTTTCAAAGTTAGATTCGTTTTCTATTAAGCAATCAACATTTCGACCCAGGAGGTCTTTATCAAATCATGATATATAAAATATATAAAAAAAATATTCATTTCTAATATATATATCTTAATACAAAAAGAAAGAATAAAAAAAGAAGACAGTAGACATATTCCATAAAAATAAAAGTGAATCCTTTTTTTTCATTTATAGAAATAGAGATAATGAAGATAATGTCAGGTGGAAGTTATACTGTAAAGGTAGAGGTACACGACCTTAAAGCCATAATGCTGCCACAGCATCAAGGGAGATGCAGTCCACAACATCTGAAGTGCCAAAGGATGCCTACCCTTGTTGTAAGGTGTGCTTTCCAATTTCTGTATTGTTCTGGAATTTCCTTGCTTAACCTGGTTGCACACTAATTATATTCAATTATTGGTCTAAAAAATGTCAGTACAATAAAATGCACATTGTTTCTAGATGAAAGACTGCATACGTATTATTTACCCTTTTAATTTCCTTTGAATTATCAATCTATAACAAAACTGGAACCAGCTGAATGTGAAATAGGACATGTAATTGTAGCCATTCTCTATTGATGTTTATATATAAATAGATTAGCTATTACAAATACATTAATCAAATAAAACTAGCTACATGTTAACATGTATAACAACAGTGGAGAATTATGTTTTATAAATTAATGGTGATGTTCTTATATTGTTTTTGTTGTTTTTTTGCGGTGGGACGACGATAATAATAATATAGTATTTTGCAAACTAACCACCCACTACAAATAAACCGAATTTAGAAATCTGTCACAGTCAAGCAAGGTTTTAAGCTATTATAAAAAATATTTCTAGAGAATGGGGTTGACTCTATCTGTAACAATATTGGGGTGTTTTAATAGGTTTCATTAACTAATAAAATTACAGGCAGCTTTATTAGTTAATGAAACCCATTTAAAAACCCTGTACCAAAAACCAATTGTGCCCATAGTGGCCACTAGACTTGTACACAAATCAGTTTCAGCTGGTACGAACAAATCTAACGCGGAATGGATGAATCCATACAAGATTTACCTGTGGAGTCTATTTTAATGAATAAACCTGCATCGAGATAACACCCCTGTTCTCCCTACCCCCCCAAAAAATGGGGGTGCAAGATTCTATTATTGTATATACCATGGGCATAAAATGGTTAACCTTGGCACACCACATACTTATGACTTTCTTCCTCTATGGTGATTCCATGGCTAGCCAAAAGTACCCTAAAGCCAAAATATGCACAAACGACTTCCATCAGCATGTTTTCTAAGTTACTTTAAGCTGCAGCACACACATAGCCAAATACATTGCTAAGCTCTAAGTAACTACATGCAAAATAACAACGGATTTTCTTGAAAACAAGTTGATTGGTAACTGTCAGAAATGCCCCAACTTAACCTCATACTCCTTGTTCAGTGATGTCATGACTGAATATTTATTTGTTTTAGGTTGCTATAATCAGATATTCCTATTAAAACCTTGCTCCTGCCTTGTGCAATTTACAGATTATTGCATCCCCTGGCTACCCATGTCATTTGTAACCTCGTTCTTTTATAGGCTTGGTCCTGTAGTTCCAAAGTAACTCGACTGGTTATATCTCTCATCACTGGCTTCAGACGTGTTCATATCCATTACTGGCTCCTGATCACGACTCTCAATCCTGACTACTCTCTTACACCAATTTGCCTGCTGCCTTTCTGGCTTCTAACCTTAGTCACTGCTACCCGACTACCCTCATGGATTAACCTTGTGCCTTGCTACAACACTGAAAACAGAACACAAGGCACAAAATTGCTCTCCGATTACCCCTTCAACCATTGCCTGATCCATGTGGACTTTCTTCCCAAGTGCCCAACTCATAGTAAACTCCATAATGATTTTGTCTCTAAATTCGCTCATTCCAAAGGCTCTATTATCACTCACAGAGTTTATCTCAAGTGCTTATTACTCATCAAGCCTTTCATTTCCTTTTTGGTATTCTTACTTCTGTTAGTCAGAATGGTGTCATATGAGTGTACAACCTTACAGGTCTCCTGGTACAGAATAACTAAACACTAAGTTGACTACTAAGCCTATCCAAGATTGTCTAAGGCTTTACTGTGCTACTACTTACACTATTTTTGGAGGCCATATACTGTACATATTGTGTATATTTATACTGCCTTTCATTTCTGTTGTTTCTTTACCAAGTTATTGCTCACCATGTTAACTCCATTGTGTAAGGGCTTTATTGTCACAGTCTATGCCAAGAGTGATACAATTATTTATTGTACTGCTTAATCTATTGTTTTCCAATTATTGTACACTATTACACCATCACTTCCATAAATAGTGACAGTAACCCAGTATAGACAGACTTTGTAAGTTCAAGTTGTGAGAGCTATCACATTTTTTTGAGAACTGGAGATATGTGTGCTTTTTTATTATCCCAGTCAAATAATATTTTTCTTTCTCTTATTGGTGTTGAAAGAATATGCATTATGTGTAAAATGTATTTTAATTATCTGATCATTGAAGATGAATAGTTCAAACTTAGAATTATTGGTAGTCAAATGATTAAGTCCAAATCACTTCTAACGATTTAAAGTACACATAAATGTGTGAGGAACTGACTCTGCTGGGTTTCGAACCCTGGTTTACATGGTGCTAAACCTTTTCCTTACCAGTACACCAGCCTGCATTTTGCAAATTTACCTGAGATCTGATACTATTGTTTGTAGAGTCAAGGTTATCAGTGACAACTCACTTCAGCTGTGTCTGGTCAGGTGTCTGGTCCTTGGCCTATAAAAGCCACTTCCTGTCTCTGTACCTTTGCCAGATTATTGTGGTTCCTGTACTCTCTAATCCAGCGTGTTCCTGTTTCTCCTTCCTGTTGCTGAATTTGGACTGTTTTGACTTTGCTGCTTCTCCTTCCCACTGACCTCGGCTTGCCTGACTACGATTATCATCTTTCTGTTCCAGTCTCCCATCTCTGCTTAAGACCAGAAGGCCACTCAAGGCTCAGGGGCTCAACCACCTGGGTAACGAGTGGCTACCTCTGGCAGAAAACATTGCTGATCTGGCTACTGGACTCCAAAACTTTGTAACATCAATATCATTACAGAATAATCTGGCCTTTTCATGGAGACCGTCGGATCAGATTCTGCATTGGCCCAGCAGGTTGCTTTTAATGCAAGAACTATGCAGACCCAGGCACAGACCATTCAAGTGCTGCAGGATCAGGTAGCTGAACTGCAAAATGAAGTTCGATCAATGCATAGTGAGCTTACCAGCTACAGGGCACATGATGTTGCGGCTGCTGCTACTACTACTGTTACACCTGCACAAGATGCCCGCTTGCCTCTACCAGAAAAATTTGGAGGAGACCGCAAAAAATTCAGGGGTTTCCTAAATCAATGCCGTTTGCATTTCATGATGTTACCTAACCGTTTTCCATCTGAAAGAGAGAAGGTGGGATTTATTTTTTCCCTCTTCAAAGATGAAGCCCTGGCCTGGGGCTCCCCTTTTCTGGAACAGGACAGTCCAATCTTGGGAAATTTAAAAGACTTTCTTGAGGCCATGTGCCTAGTTTTTGATGATCCCAATCGCTGTGCTACAGCAGAAGCCACTCTCCTTCATTTACATCAAGGGAGGCGCTCTGTGGCTGAATATGCTGCTGAATTCAGACAGTGGGTTACTGATACTACTTGGAACCAATCAGCCCAGAGGTTCCACTTCAGAAGGGGTCTCTCAGAAGCTATAAAAGATGAGCTAGCTCGTGTTGATCTTCCTGTTGAGTTTGATGCATTTGTGCGGTTGGCTATCCGTATTGATCGGAGACTTTCAGAAAGAAGATTGGAAAGACAGGGCTCTTTTAAACCAAGTGCTACTCCTACTTTCTATTCAAGAATTTCTACTCCGACCCCACAAACACCTACAGACTCTGAACCTGAGGCTATGCAGGTAGATCTAATAAGAGGGCCATTATCCAATGAAGAAAAACAGTGGCGACGCACTCACAACTTATGCCTGTATTGTGGTAGTACAGGGCATTATGCCATCAATTGCCCTAACAAGTCTAAAAGAACAATAGCTATGACTGCTGAGGGTGCACAGATTCAACACCAATCCCAGATTTCAGACCAACTGGATTCTGTCACACAACCCTTGTTTTCTCTGGCTCAGGGTGAAGAAGGTATGATGACTCAACATCCTCATTTGGTGGTGCCTATCACTTTGCAATATGGTAATAATAAAATTTCAACTACAGCTATGATAGATTCCGGAGCAGGCGGAAACTTTATGGACATTAAATTTGCAGCAGAAAATAAAATTCAGTCTATCCCTAAATCTTCACCTGTGTTAATGGAAACAGTAGACGGTTCTCCACTTACGTCAGGCCCGGTTACACATGAGACTGTGCCCTTAAAATTGATTCTGGAAGTGAATCACCATGAGTCTATATCTTTCCACCTAATTTCCTCAACACAGTTTCCAGTGATTTTGGGTATACCCTGGCTTGCTCTGCATAACCCACAGATTGATTGGAAGACTAGAACTTTGTCCTTTCCTTCAGAACACTGCTTAATGAATTGTCAACCCTCTAAGGCGACACCTGTTACCACAACAATTAATGAAATGGTTGCTACAAACTTAACTAAGCTTCCGCTACAATATCGGGATTTTGCAGATGTCTGTGATAAGAAGAATGCTGATCAGCTTCCACCTCATAGGCCTTATGATTGCCCCATAGAGCTGCTACCTGGAGCTGCTATCCCATTTGGCCGTATATACTCCCTTTCTGAGCCTGAATTGAAAGCACTTCGTGAATACATACAAGAAAATCTTGCCAAAGGCTTTATTCGACCATCCACTTCTCCAGCAGGAGCTCCTATATTCTTTGTAGAAAAGAAAGATGGCAGTCTACGGCCATGTGTCGATTACAGGGACATTAATAAAATCACTGTTAAAAACCGTTATCCCTTGCCTCTCATTCCTGAACTTCTGGAAAGACTTCGTTCAGCTAAAATATTTACGAAGCTTGATCTACGGGGGGCATATAATCTGGTTCGCATAAGACCAAATGATGAATGGAAAACAGCTTTCAGAACCAGGTACGGACATTACGAATATCTAGTAATGCCATTTGGGCTTTGTAATAACTGCATTCTCCTGGATCAGTTTGTTGTGGCATATTTGGATGATATCCTGATATTTTCTGATAATCTTGAAAATCACAGAAAACAGGTCTGCATTGTTCTTGAGCGCCTTCGTACCCACCACCTATACATTAAACTGGAAAAATGTGAGTTTGAACAAACAGAAATTCAGTTCCTGGGGTATGTAATAACTCCTAAAGGTTTAAGTATGGACGCAAGTAAAATTAAAGCTGTGCTGGACTGGCCCATCCCCAAGAATGAAAAAGATATACAGAGATTTGTGGGGTTTGCCAATTTTTACAGGCGTTTCATTAAGAATTTCTCTGCCGTTATTACACCGATCACTGAACTTACACGTAAAGGGACTCCTTTTCAGTGGTCCAATAAGGCTGACACTGCATTTTCCAGATTAAAGACTCTGTTTACATCTGCTCCTATCTTGGTACATCCTCAGCCAGAATTGCCATTTACTGTAGAGGTAGATGCTTCTGATTCAGCTGTTGGGGCTATACTATCTCAAAGGACTGGACCTAAGATGTTGTTACATCCATGTGCCTTCTATTCCCGCCAGATGTTACCAGCAGAAAGAAATTATGACATAGGGAATAAAGAACTTTTGGCTATAAAAGCTGCCTTCACCGAATGGAGACATCTCTTGGAGGGAGCCACCCATCCAATTACTGTCCTCACAGATCACAAAAATCTGGAATGTATCCAATCCGCTAAGAGACTGTCAGCCAGACAAGCACGCTGGTCCCTATTTTTCTCAAGGTTTAATTTTTTTATTTCATACCGCCCTGGTTCCAGAAATGGCAAGGCGGATGCCTTGTCTAGGATAGCTGACCCCCTCCATACTACAGTAACCAAGGCCACCATCTTGCCGGAGAGCAGATTTTTAGGAGTTACCTTTCCTTCTGATCTAATGTCTCGCATTAAAAAGGGCTACTCTAAAGATCCAGTTTTTCGTGATCCTCCTCGTGATCTTCATATGACCATGCTTAATGGGTTTTGGATTTTTCAACAACGTCTGTTTGTTCCAGAATCAGTGCGACTGGACGTTTTACGCCTCTACCATGACTCTAAACCAGCAGGTCATCCAGGAATCCGAAAGACACAAGAACTACTTACCCGATCCTTTTGGTGGCCTAAATATTATGAGGATGTTAAGAAGTATGTGTCCTCTTGTGATGTATGTGCCAGACATAAGACTCCTCGCTCATCCCCTGTTGGCTTGCTTCAGCCTCTTCCGATTCCTCATCGTCCCTGGGGATCTATATCCATGGACTTTATTGTGGAACTACCTCCCTCTAAGGAACACACTACTATTCTTGTTGTTGTGGACCGGTTAACCAAGATGAGTCATTTCATACCAGCTCGTGGTCTCCCTTCAGCTAAACAGACTGCTGACCTTGTTATTCGGGAAATATTTCGCTTGCATGGAGTGCCTGATGAAGTAATTTCTGACAGGGGAGTGCAGTTTACATCTCATTTTTGGAAATATTTTTGTTCTATTCTAGGTATTAATGTAAATCTGTCTTCAGCTTTTCATCCACAAAGTAATGGACAGACTGAGCGAACCAACCAGACTTTAGAACAATATTTGCGGTGCTATATTAGTTACCTGCAGGATGACTGGCTGGATTTTCTACCCACGGCGGAGTTTGCCTATAACAATGCCCAACACTGCTCCACTTCTCTGAGCCCATTTTTTGCCAATTATGGTTACCATCCAACCTTTCTAGTGAGTCTCCCAATTACTACTCCCATTCCTGCAGTCACTGACCGGCTAACCGCCTTACGAGATTCCCAAGAACTGTTGAAGGAGACTCTTTCGGAGGCTCAGGAATGTTACAAAAGAGCTGCTGATAGGCACAGAAAGGAGGCCCCAGTTTATCATGTTGGTGACAAGGTTTGGCTGTCAACAAAGAATCTTAAGCTTAGGATTCCTTCTCATAAATTGGGTCAAAAGTTCATGGGACCTTTTAAGATAATCGCTCAGATCAATGCAGTCACCTTCCGTCTGCAACTTCCGGATTCCATGAAAATACATCCGGTGTTTCACGTGGCACTGCTTAAAACTTTTCATGAAAATACTTTCCCTGGTCGAGCCTTGCCTGCCCCACCACCAGTCCTCGTGGATGGTGAAGATGAATACGAGGTGGAAAAAATTCTTGACTCCAGGATCTTCCGCAACAAGCTTCAATACTTGGTTCATTGGAAAGGCTATGGTGAGGAGGATAGATCGTGGGAACCAGTGGACAATATTCATGCTCCTGATCTTCTTCAGTCTTTCCATGCACAGTACCCTGCTAAACCAGGAAATAGGGCATCCAGAGGCTGCGCCTGTAGAGGTGGAGGTAATGTGAGGAACTGACTCTGCTGGGTTTCGAACCCTGGTTTACATGGTGCTAAACCTTTTCCTTACCAGTACACCAGCCTGCCTTTTGCAAATTTACCTGAGATCTGATACTATTGTTTGTAGAGTCAAGGTTATCAGTGACAACTCACTTCAGCTGTGTCTGGTCAGGTGTCTGGTCCTTGGCCTATAAAAGCCACTTCCTGTCTCTGTACCTTTGCCAGATTATTGTGGTTCCTGTACTCTCTAATCCAGCGTGTTCCTGTTTCTCCTTCCTGTTGCTGAATTTGGACTGTTTTGACTTTGCTGCTTCTCCTTCCCACTGACCTCGGCTTGCCTGACTACGATTATCATCTTTCTGTTCCAGTCTCCCATCTCTGCTTAAGACCAGAAGGCCACTCAAGGCTCAGGGGCTCAACCACCTGGGTAACGAGTGGCTACCTCTGGCAGAAAACATTGCTGATCTGGCTACTGGACTCCAAAACTTTGTAACATCAATATCATTACAAAATGCTTCTTTCCTGATTTTCAGGGAAATGTTAGACTGGTTAAAAAGATGAATAGCTGTCAGAGGCAGAGTACATGAATTGCTGGGAGTTGTGTAATGGAGCTTCCTGTACCCCCGGTTGGATACCTCTGCCGAGGGATGCTCCTAGTACTCACCAATGCCCCCGAGTGCTCCACCAGACACCATCAACACCACAGTCCCCATGTCCAGCATTACAGCTTGGCTGGGAACTTGCCGTCCTCCACCCACCCTGGACCCAAGACCAGGATCCAGCTTCCAGTGGGTGAACCTCTCTGTGAGAAAACCTACCGGGAGTTCGGGGCTTTCTCTGAGCATTCGTCTGTTTAGTTATTTGGTTAGTTTATGCCACATTAGTTCGGTAGATTGAAACAACCGAACACTGACCACCCTCCTGGCTCATTGACTTCAAAGGAGCCCGTCAATTAAGCGATCTCTCAGGGTGGCCGCCATTCGTATATACGAATGCCACGTGGCGGAGAAAACGGTGGCCATCTTGTTTGTTTGGGACAAAGGCAGCGGGACTTGGTCGTCGAGTGTCTGGAACTAAAATCAGACACGCGACTTCCCGAACACCGGTCTCAAACATACGAAAGATGGAACTGTATTTCCCGAACAGCTAGGAGAGCGCTTTTCAGTACTTTGATGTATTCGTATGAGGGGAACAATCGATCCTATGAGCCAGGAGGCTCAGTTCATGGATTATGGAGTTATTTGACATTTTCAGAATTGACCGACCGCACACGCTGAATTCGTGGGCAAGAGCTTCGTGTGCGGTCGGTAACTTAAGACTTCCACACTTTTTAACCCCTTAAGGACCAAACTTCTGGAATAAAATGGAATCATGACATGTCACACATGTCATGTGTCCTTAAGGGGTTAAAAAACCCTGAACCGATCTGGGTGAAATTTGAATATGTTGTTTCCCCAGATCGGGGCTATCAGGGGATGTGACATTTGTGGGGATACCTTAAGCATAAAGGGGTGTTCTGAGTTTTGCTGAAAAAAATGTGTGCACTTCGCCTGGAGATAATTGGGTTATTCCTTAACTTATCTCATTATCTCACAGGCGGAGACAGGGAGTATTTAAGTGTAACTGTACCTTATGTTTAGCTATTTGGTTTGTGTACTGTGGTCTCAATAAACAGGAGTCTTGTTACACCCTTCATCATGTTTCGGCTGGTGTTTGGGTACCTGATTACTACTTGGGGAAAGCTATACTAGAGGATTTAGTTTCTTTGGACTGTAACTACTGACCAGAAGAACCGGACGACAAGCTATAATCACCCTTGCTCTCAGCTGTTCGGCTCAAATCATACGAACCCATAGCCACCACTTCGGGGTTCGTTACAACTGGTGGCAGCAGTGGGATTCGCAGCTTGAATGGACGTCCCAAACCGGAATATACCGAATGGCCAGGGCCAGATTAAGAGCCCAGTGGGCCTGGTGCTGACAATTATGACGGGTCTAATTACAGAATCATATCGACCAAAAACAGTAAAACACTCCCAAGCATCATGTATCTGATGGAGATGGTGCTGGAGAGAAAGAAAACAGCAGCTATAAGAAAACACATACCCTAGGCTAATCTCTCTCTAATTTATGTTTTCATCTTTCAAGTAAATCCATAACCCCTAACAGCAGTGTCCAGTCAAGCAGGAAGTCAATGGGCATGGTAAAAGGGTGTGCCACTGACACAAATCACGTAACCTGCCAAAAGGGGCAAACATGCCCAAAAAGAGGACATGTCTGCTCAAAGAATTAGAAGGCCAGCCTGGCATGAATGCATGTCAGGCTGCCTACCAGTCATTCAGGCTGGCCAACTTAGGGCATACTATGCAGACAGCACCCTGAGCTTGTCATAAATGCATCTAATGATGCGCTCACTCAACGCTTTCTAAGGACTGTCCCCTAGCACTCGCTGGTCCACTTGTCTCCTTACCATCTTACTAGCAGGCAGAAGCTCCTGGTATATGGTCTGGGACAGTGAAAAGCTGTAGGTAGTGAGTGTAGAAGAAAGGGAACATGCCACAGTGTTAGAGAGACCAAAGTCAGCATTACCTTAACCCCTTAAGGACACATGACATGTGTGACATGTCATGATTCCCTTTTATTCCAGAAGTTTGGTCCTTAAGGGGTTAAAGGATCACTATAGGGTCAGGAACACAAATATGAATTCATGACCCTATAGTGTTAACACCACCATCTAGCCCCGCTGGGCCCCTCATGCCTCCATAAATATAGCAAAATCCTACTATATTCAAGCCTGAAGCTGTAGACTCATAAAAACAAGCAGTCTGCTGACATCATAAGAAGTGGTGGCCTGATCCAATCACAGTGCTTCCCCATAGGATTGGCTGAGACTGACAAAGAGGCAGATCAGGGTCAGAGCCAGCATGATTCAAACACAGTCCTGGCCAATCAGCATCTCCTTATATAGATGAATTTAATTAATGAATCTCTATGAGGAAAGTTCAGTGTCTGCATGCAGAGGGAGGAGACACTGAATGTTTGGATGCATTTTAGGCAGCCATGACCCAGGAAGGATCTCTAACAGTCATCTAAGGAGTGGCCAGTGAAGTTATCTCTAGGATGTAATGTAAACACAGCATTTTCTCTGAAAAGACCGTGCTTACAGCAAAAAGCCTGATGGTAATGATTCGACTCACCAGAACAAATTCAATAAGCTGTAGTTGTTCTGGTGACTCTAGTGTCCCTTTAACTATATCCATTGTCAGCCAGTCCACACAAGTTTTGTTCCCATACATCCCTCTTAAGTTTCCATACTTAAGTAAGAGTATGTGAAAAGTAGTTAGGGTTGCCACCTTTCTTGGAAAAACATACCGACCTTACAAATTTGCATAATTAAATATGTGTGGGTGACGTCACTTGATGTAAATCACAAGGAGTGACATAAGAGAAAATGCTGTAAAATCACCAAAAAACTACTTAGTTTAAATCTGCTGTATAGATGGATTCCTCCCAGTGCCCCCATGTCTCCCAGTGCCCTCATGACTCAGTGCCCCCATGTGTCGATTACTCCAGGTCTCAGTGTTCCTATGTATCAGTGTCTCAGTGCCCCATGTCTCCCAGTGTCCCCTAGTGTCGTGTCCCCAGGTCTCCCAGTGATCCTATGTATCAGTGTCTCAATGCCCCATGTCTCCCTGTGTCCCCATGTATCCCAGGGTCTCCATGTCACTAGGACACTAGGAAGACGGGGAGACCTTTGGAGGGGACACACGGAGACACCAGTGACACTGGGAGACTAGGGGACTCTGGCTGGGACACATGGGGACAATGGGAAAATAGGGGACACTTGAAGACATGGGGATACAGACACCAGGGACAAAGATACTAGAGACACTGGCTGGGGGACATGGGGACATTGAGACATGGGGGCACTGGGAGACATGGGGACACTGAGACACCAGTGCCACAGACACTAGCTTGGGGACATTGTGACACTTGAGGCACTGAGAGACATGGAGGCACTAGGAGACATGGGGACAGTGAGACACTGGCAGACTGGGGGCACATAGGGGGCACTGAGACACCAGGGACACTGGCTAGGAGACATGGGGACACTGTGTCCCCATGTGTCTGTGCCATAATGTCTCCCAATTTCCCTTAGTGTCTCAGTGTCTGCCATAATGTCTCCCAGTGTCCCTTAGTGTCTCAGTGTATGTCTCCTTGCAGCCTTTTCCCCCATCCCTTACTTCCCTGAGCTGTAGGCTGTCTCTGCAGGGTGGGAGTTGCTGTCTGGACTCTCTGTAGCTGCACCCCTGCAGATCAGTGAGTATAGATAGGCAGGAAGGGATATGCTGGAACTTCCTATCCCTGCCCGTCTCCACATACAGCGACCCCTACTTGCAGAGTAATCTCCATTTATACTGAGAAAAATACCAACATTTATATTGCCAGTATCACTGCAATATTGGCACCAGCCAGGCAGCCTCAAATACTGGCTGTGCCAATAAAATAAAAGCCAGGTGGAATCCCTAAGAGTAGTGTGTGAGAAAAAAAAAATGTAAAAAAAATATATATTTTTTTTTTTAAATCAATGGGCCTATTCCCTGGGCCTGGGCCTGGAGCTGCAGCTCCATCAGCCCCTATGTTAATCCGGCCCTGTGAATGGCTCAGCAGTATGAGCTACTAAAGAGGACAACACTAAAAGATTTGCTGGAAGCTCGGGGCATAGTGGCAAGCAACAAGAACAAAGCCACGCTAATTGCAGAACTAAGGCAGAGTGACAGAGCCAGCAGCATGGAAGGAGAGCAGCCAGAGGAAAACGAGTTCCAGAGGGAGGTGAGATGGATGATCAGTCTACTGGGGCCCAATCCATCACAAGAAGCAGTGGTACAGATCATTACTCATGCCAAAGATTGCCAGTGTGCTCAGGACTCAAGAGCAGGATTGTCGCAGGGGGATTCCCTATCTACCTCGGGATATACAAATGGCCGCCCAAATAAAATTAATTATGCAGCCTTTAATGCTTTTGTGGATGGGGAAACAGACATTGACAATTACCTGCAAGATTTTGAAAGGCAGTGTATATTGGAGGGGCTGGATGTGGAGCACTGGGCTGCGGTACTCAGCAGCAAGCTCTCAGGGCGGGTAGCGGAGGATTACCTGGCCGTACCTGACGAGGATATCCAGAACTATGATAAAATCAAAGAACTTCTACTAGCCCGTTTTGCAGTCACCCCGGAGGCATACCGGAGGAAATTTCGGACACTAAGAAAAGGAGGCCGAGATTCGTTCACAGAATGGGCATTTCGAATATGCCAGGCAGCCCAATGCTGGATGCATGGATGCCAGGCCACTTCATTAGAGGATGCCATCCAGATTATAGCACTGGAACAGTTCATACACCCACAGAAGTCAGGGAATGGGTGCAAGACCGAAAGCATAAGACCGTAGAGGAGGCTGCCAAGTTGGCGGATGAGCACCAGGATGGGTGACGACTGGATCCTGACAGTTACCCTGCCCCAGCACCAGCGGTTCCACCACCTACCAGACCTACAGCTTACACACCGGCACCAACCACCCAACCACGTGGCCCGGTGACCTGTTTTTTGTGTAAGCAACACGGACACATCAAACAACACTTCCCCAACCGGTCCCGAGGGAATTGGGACCGGCCTGCACCCCAGCATAATCGAGCCGCTGCCCATTGTTACCAACCCGAGGAATTCACGGGCTCTGGTCACCAAGAGGAACAGTGGACTATACTCCATGAGGCGAACCCGGCACAAGCAGCCAGTGACAACAGAGATCATCAGTGGGTTACCCTAGATGGCATTGATGTCCGGGCTATGAGAGACACTGGAGCCACACTCACACTGATACAACCCCACATAGTGCGGGCCCAAGCCTGGATCCCTAAAACAGTGGCTGTCAAAGTTGCAGCAGGAGCCATACACAAGCTCCCCATGGCCCGAGTCCACCTGGATTGGGGCTCGGGAAACAGGCATTTGGATGTTGGCCTTATGAAAGACCTTCCTGCGGATGTATTACTAGGCAACAATGTGGGGTGCATGACCTCCCACCTCACTCGCAGCTCAATGACTGACTCGTATTCCGTGACTACCAGGGCTCAAGATTGCAGAGAAGAACCAGCGCACTCTGACGAACCTTCGGTAGGACCCCCATTCTGGGATACCCCTGCAGGTTTTGAACAAGAGCAAAGGGGTGACCCCACACTAGCAGGGTACCGAAGGGAGGCCGACAAACCTCAGGTTGATCAGAGTCAGGAGCATTTTGAATGGGATAAGGGCTTGTTATAACGGGTCACAGGGGGAGTGGGGAGCTGGGACACCCAAGTCTCTAAGCGGCAGTTGGTGATTCCCCGGAAGTTCAGGGCAGAATTACTTAAGTTGAGCCATGATATTCCCTTAGCCGGCCATTTAGGGGTAACCAAATCCAGAGATAGGTTGACCCAAACAATTTTTTCTGGCCAGGGATATCCCAAGATATCAAAATTTATTGCAGGACCTGTGACGTGTGTCAAAGGACAGGGAGGAGGGAAGATCACCAAAGGGCCAAGCTTCACCCGTTACCCATCATTGAGGAACCCTTTCACAGAGTAGCTATAGACCTTATAGGCCCACTTAGCAAGCCCAGCACCTCCGGGAAGCGCTACATCCTCACCGTGGTAGACTATGCTACCCGGTACCAAGAGGCAGTAGCCCTGTCCAACATCAAGGCGGAGACCGTAGCTGAGGCATTAATCAAGAGTTTTACTCGGGTGGGCTTAGGGTGGGCTTCCCCAGGGAGATCTTATCTGACCAGGGAACCCAGTTCACCGCAACTGTGACCCAGCAGTTATGGCAAAGTTGTGGTGTAAAACCCCTGTTCAGCTCTCCGTACCATCCCCAGACGAATGGGCTATGTGAGCTTTTCAATGGTACCCTTAAACAGATGCTTAGAATGTTCACAGCGTCCTATTCAAACTGGGAAAGGTTTCTCCCTCACCTCCTGTTGCCTACCGTGAGGTGCCTCAGGCCTCTACAGAGTTCTCCCCCTTCGAACTTCTCTACGGGAGAAAAGTCCGGGGGCCCTTAGACCTTATTCGAGAACACTGGGAGGGCAATACAGGTGAGGAGGGAGTCTCTATCGTGCAATACGTTCTGTAGTTCCGGGACCACTTGCAGGCACTCACGGAATCAGTCCGGGAGCACCTGCAAGCGGCCCAGAGCCACCAGAAGTGATGGTACTGTGATAAGGGGAAGGGGGTGGTCTGTGAGGGAGTTTATATTTTGACTGAATTGTTCAGAGAGGCATATGATTTTTAACCCCAGGGGGAGTGTGTGTGTCTGTGTGTATATAACTTAAATTAATATTTAGTTATGGGCCCCTGGGGTGGAGCATTTGGAGAGCAGGGTGGGCCAGTGCTCCACTCCGCTGTTTTGTTCCTGGGAGACTAAGTCCAGACCAGGGTTCGGACTGTCTCCAACCCACTGCTCAGCTGCAGGTAATCAGCTGCAGCAGTGGGAATAAACCCCTCCCTGCTAGGCAGGTAGGGGAGAATGTTTGTTTCTCTCTGGAAGGCTGGAAGCAGCAGACTGACTAAACACTGGAGTGCAGAGAGCCGACAAAGACACTAGGTTGGTGAAACCAATATTGTTTTGTTTTAGTTTAACCCCTGAGCGATAGGGAATCTGATGTTAGTTAGTGCTCAGACGAGCTAGGTTTTTGTTTATAGGGATTTGGGTTACATTATTGTTTTTTTTTTTTATTTGCCGCTGTCTCTGTAGTGAAGCTCAATAATAAAGTGCCTGGAATTAAGTTACTTTTAAAGACTGTGCATGTTTGTACCCAAAAGGGCCGTGCTAATTGCAGACAAGGATCACAATATGGTGGAGAATGCGGGCATGTTAGCACATAGAGGGTCTGTGGGTGTGCCAGTCATCTGTTAACCTGCTTATTGAGGACTTTTGTTTGGCAGACCTGTTAAAGGCACAGCGCTACTTGTATGTTTAAGACTGTTACCTGCTTGGTGCTATAATGGAGGAACTGGTGAAAGCTCTGGTACAGGCAACCGCTGTACAAGAAGAAACAAATCGTCTACTGGTTACACAGGTTGAGAACCTGAAGGAAGCCCAGCAGATGGATAGAGCTGCCCTTACTAAGGTGTTGCAGAGAGGGATATTGCCATCTGCAGGGAGCCTCCTGGGGAAAGGGGATCCCGTATCCATGCCACTGACTTCCTGCATAAGATGAAAGAGGTAGATGATTTGGAGGCTTATCTCACACTTTCGAGAGGGTTGCTGCCTGGGAAAGATGGCCATTGGACCAGTGGGTGGGGCTTTTAGCTCCATGCCTGAGTGGGGAGTGCCAAAAAGCCTATGAAGACCTACCTTCCGACCAGACCCAGGATTACAAGCAACGTAAAGCTGAAATTCTAAAGCGCATAGGTGTAACACCAGCCATTAGAGCCCAAAGGTTTCATAATTGGGCATACGACGTGAGTAAACCTACCAGAGCCCAGATGTATGGATTGCTCAGGCTCGCTCAGAAATGGCTGGAGCCAGAGAGCAACCCTGCTACCAAGATAGTGGAGATGGTTGGTATGGACCGTTTTCTTAGACACCTGCCAACAGGACTGTGACAATGGGTCTGCCAAGGGGACCCTCAGGATCCAGAAGCAATGATGTGCCTGATTGAGAGGTATTGGGTCGCCAAGGAGCCATACAGTATTGATCCTCATCAGAAGTCCCGACCGGCTAACAACTGGATAAGCGGGAAAGTGGGAAACAAAGGACAAAACTTTGTACCGAACCTTGGACCATATGATCGGGGTGGCAGAAGGTCCCCACAAGCTCCATTATGGCTACAAGAGCCTTTCATGTGAACATGCTGAAACCTTATTTTGAACGGACATGTGATGTGGCAGCCGTATGCGCCGCTGCCTGTGAGGACAGCGAGGGGCTGCCCTTACCAGATTTACTAGCCCCCAGCCCCAACTACATAGATCAGGTACAGCTGGGCGAGACGTTAACCTCCCGGAAAAAGGGTGAGGCCTCTCAGCTGCTTCAGGAATACCGGGCCATGTTTTCTGCCTTACCTGGGTACACATCAGCTGCTGTCCACCACGTGGAAACCCAGGGAGAGACCCCACTAAGGCAGCAGCCCTACCGTATTTCTGTGGCCGTTAGAGACAATATGCTCTCTGAGATACAGGAGATGTTCCAACTAGGGGTTATAGAACCCTCCCAGAGTCCTTGGGCCTCCCCAGTGGTACTGGTACCGAAGCGAGACGGCACGACTCGCTTCAGTGTCGACTACCGGAAGCTCAATGACCGAACCATAACGGATGTCTACCCCATGCCCAGAATAGATGAACTCTTAGAATGGCTGGGGGGAATTATCTCACCAACCTGGATTTGTGTAAGGGATATTGGCAGATCCCTCTGGAGCCCGCGGCCATCCCCAAGTCGGCATTCGTCACCCCATTTGGGCTATACCAGTTCAAGGTTATGCCCTTTGAGATGAAGAATGCCCCGGCTACCTTTCAGCGGATGGCTGACCAACTCCTAGAGGAATTTCAGGACTTTGCATGTGCCTATCTAGATGACACAGCCATCTACAGTGGCACATGGGAGTCTCACCTCGAACATGTCTCCGGGGTACGAGAGAATTCAGGCAGCAGGGTTACGCTTAAGTCTGACAAATGCCATGTAGGAATGGCGGAGGTTCAGTACCTCGGGCATCCGGTGGGTTCCGGCAAACAGCGGCCTGAACCCGCCAAAGTAGAAGCTATTGCCAATTGGCCTCAACCACGCACCAAAACCCAAGTGCTTGCGTTTTTAGGGACGGCAGGGTATTACCGGAAATTTGTCCCTGAGTATAGTGCCCTGGCCAAACCCCTCACTGACCTAACCAAGAAAGCCCTTCCCAAGCAAGTAGTTTGGTCCCCGGAGTGTGCGGAAGCATTTCAAAAACTAAAGGCCGCACTCAGCGAGGCACCTGTGTTGGCCGCCCCAGACTATAACAAACTGTTTCTTGTACACACAGATGCCTCCATGTTTGGGCTGGGAGCCGTACTAAGTCAAGTGGGGGATGATGGGACCCTACCTGTATGGCTGCCCATTTACTTTAATGACTGACCACAACCCCCTAGTGTGGTTAAATCGAGTAGCCGGAGACAATCCTACACTATTACGCTGGAGCCTTGCCCTACAACCGTACAACTTCAATATGCAGTACATGCTCGGCAAACAGAATGGAAATGCAGACGGTTTATCACGCCAAACAGGGATGGAACTTTAACCTTTGCATTTCCCGGTCATCCCCTAGCCAACCCAACAGGGTCTAGGCGGCCATGCCGACCCATGGACTAAGGGAGAGCAGTGTGAGAAAACCCACCGGGAGTTCAGGGTTTTATCTGAGCATTCGTCTGTTTAGTTATTCGGTTAGTTTATGCCACATTAGTTCGGTAGATTGAAACTACCAAACACCGACCACCCTCCTGGCTCATTGACTTCAAAGGAGCCCGTCAATTAAGCGCTCTCTCTCTTAGGGTGGCCGCCATTCGTATATACGAATGCCACATGGCGGAGAAAACGGCAGCCATCTTGTTTGTTCGGGACAAAGGCAGCGGGACTTGGTCGTCGAGCGTCCATACTAAGCAATTTATGCTTTCCTGTGGTCACCTCCAAAGGGACCTCTGAAGCTGGGGGGCAGGGCAGAGTGCTCAACCAAAAAGTTTGTATTTACACTGCATTTCTTTGAATTGTGTTTTTTTTTATTTTTTTTATGGATACTATGGTGTTAGGAATACAGCTTTGTATTCCTAACACTATAGAGTTCCTTTAAGTTTGTGGTCACCTCCAAAGGGACCTCTGAAGCTGGGGGGCAGGGCAGAGTGCTCAACCAAAAAGTTTGTATTTACACTGCATTTCTTTGAATTGTGTTTTTTTTTATTTTTTTTATGGATACTATGGTGTTAGGAATACAGCTTTGTATTCCTAACACTATAGAGTTCCTTTAAGTTTGTCCTGATATTTATTTTGACTGTCATGATTAACAATGATCCTCTGATAATTAGTGGCAAGCAGATTTATTCAATACCTTTCCCTATTCATTATATACTGAACAAAATTACGAATGCAACACTTTTGTTTTTACCCCCATTTTTCATGAGCTGAACTCAAAGATCTAAGACTTTTTCTAAGTCCACAAAAGGCCTATTTCTCTCAAATATTGTTCACAAATCTGTCTAAATCTGTGTTAGTGAGCACTTCTCCTTTGCTGAGATAATCCACCCACCTCACAGGTGTGGCATATCAAGATGCTGATTAGACAGCATGATTATTGCACAGGTGTGCCTTAGACTGACCACAGTGCAGTTACAGGGCCGCTGAAGCCAGCAAGACCACTTCATCTTAATGAAATGGTTTTGGTGCAGTGGTCCTTTAGTTTTAACCTTGCAATTTAAAACATTGTCATTTAGTAGATATGGCACTGCTTACATTGCAGGGTTTAAGGACAACTGCCACATCAAGATTATTTTTTAATATAATAATACTTTCAGGAAATTTTAAATGAAGTATAAAATATAATATATAATATTATATTTAATAATAAAATATTTTAAAAAATTTAAACGTTCAATATACAACAGCCATATACATGCACTTTGGGTCAGTCAGTTTTTGAAAACCAACATTTACAGTTGTAATCAAAATTATTCAAACATCATAGAAAATCAGGTTTATTGTCAAAATTTTAAGACTTTCATCTGTTTGCAATGAGCAAATCAAGCAAAAGCAATTGAAATTGCTCAACACAACGAATGCTTCAAGTGAATTTCCCAATTTCAATTGAAAATCCAAAATGGCTACTCTAATCTCAAAATCATTCAACCCCCTGAATATAATCCCTTTACAACTGCACAAATATTCAAAACAAGGGCTTCATTAGTTGCACCACGTGTGCTTGAGCTGGAACACTTGAAATATCTAAATTGGCTAGGGGTTTGTTGTATTGTAGTATCGTGTTTAACTGCATGTTAGAAATGTAAGTCAAAAGAATGGTCCACAAAGTTAACAGAGGATATCATCGTCCTTCACAAACAAGGAACATAATACAAAAAGATAGTAAAAGAACTGAAATTTTCATATGACACTGTTGGAAGCATAGTTCACAAGTTCAAAGTTCAAGGGAAACAAGTTCAAAAATTGTAGTTACACTACCTGGATGGGGCAGGAAAAGAAAGATATAAATGGCTGCAACCAGATTTCTGGAAAGGCAGATTGCGAAAAACCCTTGAGTAACTGCAAAAGACATGCAGCAAGACTTGGTTGAAAAAAGCATTAAGGTTTCACTTAGAAAAGTAAGGAGTGTACTAAATGCAGAAAGTTTCCATGCCAGTATACCAAGATGTACATTACTACTGACCCCCTAAACAAGTTGGCTCTAATATGCTCAAAATCATATACATAAGGGTTTCTGTTCTGTGGAGCGATGAAACAAAACTGGAACTTTTCAGCACAATGCATGAGTTGTATGTCTGGAGGAAGGAAAATGAAGCATGGTGGAGCTGCTTTGCATCCTTTGGCACTGGAAAACTGCAGTGTGTGGAAGGCAAGATGGATTCATTGAAGTATCAGGAAATCCTAGGAGAAAATGTGATGTCGTCTGTGAGGAAGCTAAAGCTTGGGCATCATTGGACTTTCCACCAAGATAATCATCCCAAACATACCTCAAATTCCACCAAGGCATGATTGCAGAAGAAATCCTGGAAAATTCTACAGTGGCCATCACAATCACCTGACTTGTGGAATTTGAAGAAGGCGGTTGCAACATGCAAACCCAAGAATATTACTGAACGTGAGGCTATTGCTCATGAGCAATGGGCTAAGATACCTCAGGATCGCTGTCAGAAGCTGGCTATGCATCTTCTTTGCAGCATGTCATAATAGAAAAAGGGTGATCTACTAAGTACTAAATATGCTTCCAATGAAGGGGCTGAATAATTTTGAAAATGAAGAATTAATTTTAAGTTGCATTTTCAGTTGAATTTTGGTAAACCACTTGTTGTGATGAGCTATTTCAATTGCTTTTGTTTGATTTGTTCATTGCAAATAGTCTGTAAATATTGAGAATAAGGCTCATAATATGCTTAAAACTTATATCTTTCTTTACTACTCACAGCAGCAAATGTTTTAATAACAAATAGGTAGAACTAAAGAAAGAAATACCAAAACCAAGCACAAATCAACAGTAGAAGCTACTGCTCTTTCTTTGCTGCTCCTTCAGACAGTTAAGTATTCTTCATGATTTTCTCTCTTACATAATTTCTGACTCTTAGTAAATCGATTTTGCTTGCATTTGGTTTTTTCCCACTGTGTCTCTAAGATATATGTATAATTACATATTTTATATATTTATATGATGTACATTGGATTTTTATTTTGATCACAATATGGTGTCTTTTGAAATAAACTCAAAAAAGCAAAAGCACATGGAGTATACTAAAACATATAATTTTAAAAAGGCAATTTCAATAGCATAAGGGAAGCTTCACAACATATTGACTGGCCTAAACTATTTAGTGAGAAAACACTGAGGATAAATGGAATATCTTCAAACAAATACTAGAAAGATAC
Source organism: Pelobates cultripes (assembly GCA_933207985.1). Classification (NCBI taxonomy): domain Eukaryota; kingdom Metazoa; phylum Chordata; class Amphibia; order Anura; family Pelobatidae; genus Pelobates; species Pelobates cultripes. The sequence continues at coordinate 288,318,210 of OW240912.1, forward strand.
ATTTGTCAGTATGTACCATTGGGATAATAAATATAAAAAAAATAAATTAAAACCAGTGTGGCTCAGTGGGAAAGTAAACAAAGTGATTAAAAATAAGAAAAGGGCTTTTAAAGCATTTAAATCAGACACATTAGAGGCATCCTATATCATATACAGAAGCTAATAATGCATGCAAAAGGGTAATTAGAGTGTCTAAACGAGAAAAATAGAAGCTGATAGCCAAAGAGAGCAAAACAACCACCCACATTTTTCAAGTACATAAATTCTAAAAAAAAAATTTAAAAAATGAAAGTGTAGGTACACTGATAACAGAGATGGGCATAACAGTTAATGAAGACCAGGAAAAGGCAGAAATGTAAAATAGCTATTTTCCTCTGTATATGTTAAGGAGGATCCTATGGAAAGAGATATGCAAATGATTGCTACAAAAAACTTGCAGAAAAATTGTGATTGGATGACTCAAGACAAGGTGCTACAGCAGCTAAAGAAAGTTAATGTAAATAAAGCTCCGAAGGCTGTCAGTATTCACCTATGACTACTTAAGGAGCTAAGTGTTAAAATAAGTGAACCTCAGTATTTAATCTTTAATGATTCTTTTCTTCCAGGAATTGTACCAGAGGATTAGAAGAAGCCGGATGTGGATCCTATATTCCAAAATGGTTCAAAATCTTTGCCTGAAAATTATAGACCTGTGAGCTTAATTTCTGTGGCTGGGAAAGTATTTGAAGGGTTATTAATTGATAATATTCAGGAATTCATTGGGAAGAACAGTGTTAATAGCAATAATCAGCATGGTTTTATGAAACACAGGTCATATCAAACTATCCTAATTGCATTCTATGAAGAAGTAAGTAGAAGTATAGATCAGGCCATACCCTCGGTTCAAATTTGGTCCTCTGTAAACACTACATCGATTACATTTTTTTAAAATGTATTTATTAAAAACATTTTTTTTCTTTATTCTTAATCCACATTGGATGCAGGCATTGTACAGGCATGAATAAAGTAAAAAATAAAAGATAACATTGTACATCATGCAAAAGCAATTAAGTATAGGTTAACTTCAAACAGCTGAGACTAAGCCCACTATCCCTACAGGATGTATTGTAGGTTAGAGTTAGGTTTAAAGGGGTAGCATGATCTATGTTCCTCTTGCCATCTGACATTTGAACTTGTATGAATGCCACTGTGGCTGGGCTAGAGCCTATCACCCACAATGTTGGATGTGTAATCGATGTTTAATGGTCAGATAGGTGGGTGAATGGGGGGGGGATTAAGAGGGGTATGACTCCCATGCCAGCGGGTGTATAAAGAGAAGGAATGTGTCCTAAAGGGCTTTCCGTATGATGACAGCATATTAGTGTGGATAAGTATGTATGTTAAGGTTAGTTTAAACATAGAAGAATATCGTAAGAAAACCAAACTAAACAAAACAAAATAAATGGTGGTGGTTATTGACAGTTCAGGGGACCGCTGCGGTTGCAGGACTTCCCCTCAGTGCAGCTGGCAAAAATGGACGAACCTTTGCGGGGTCCCAGGTGGTAGACTTTGGGGCTGGAGCTGCGGACAGTGATCCCTCTGTATTAGCCTGATCTTCTGGAGTGTGTCTGAGATTTCTGAGGCCTCCATGACCTTCAATGTACCGGAGTAGTGGGGGATCAGGAGATCATTTTATGCTTTATGAGTTCCATGGTTAAAGGTCTCATGGACCTGAGCCAGTCCAGGGTTGTTCTAAACAAATCTGGGAAGAATGTCAGCTAATGATCTTCGTAGCTGTAAGGCGACTTACTGTGAATGGCGGTCATAAACGCATGCTTGTCAGGCCCATTTTGGAAGCGGATTATTACATCTCTGTTCACCCCTGTCGAGCCTGCTGGAGGTGCTGGGAGCCCATAGCAACCATCTAGGGTCATCAATTTAGCCTGTTTGACAGAAAATAGATCTGTGAAAAGCTTCCGTATCAGGTGAGGAATCTCTGCTGTAGCAATGTTATTTGGGAGGCCACATACCTTCACATTCTTCCACCTTCTCCGATCTTCGATTGCTGCCATGTGGTAATAAAGCTGGGCCTGGTCGCGCCGTAGCAATGACAATTCCTGTTCTAAGTCAGTAAGCTGTGACTCGTGGGCAGCTGTGGCCACCTCTGTGTCATGCAGGCAGACCGAGACTCTGCGGGGCTCTTCTTTAAACACGGAGATGTCTGCAGCGATATTGTGGCGTAATTCGTCCAGTAGAGACTTCAGTGTATCTTCTGTCACCAGGGACCCTGTGGCTGGTTCTGGGGGCCTGTCAGCTTTCTTGCCTCTGGTCTTCCCCTCCAACTCCCTCAGGTCAGTTAGGGACGTTTCGATGGACGTGTATGACGGTTCATCCGAGAGAGGCACCATGACAGGCTTCGTGGAGGTTTGTGGCCTCCATAGTAGACAGCCGATATCGGAGGTAGACGGGGGCCTGTCTGCCCTATATTTCTTACTATTATGCCCCATGGTAAAAGGCAGCAGTGGCTCCCTTCTGTTTCGATCAGGGATAAAAACTGGTGTATTGGGTAGTTTGGGTAGTTTAGCCGGAGCACCTGCAGTACGCGTCTGTTCAGTTAGGCAGCTGGCTGCGCCCCCCAATCCCCCTTTGATGACATTTGTATTGTTTGGAAGGGATCCATCAAGGAGTTTAATACTTTTTAAAAATAATTTGAATTTCCTAATGATTGGTGGATTAAGTTAACCCGTACCATTAGAATTTAAAATACAATTTGTTTTCGATTTAGATATTTATGTTTTAAATGATACTATTTTTACTCAGACCCATTTAAAACGCATCGATCAGCTATACAGATATGGACAGTTGCCATTATCGACAATGGCTCACTAATAGAGAGCAAATGTTAAAGACTAAGGGAACTGTAAAGACCATAATGATTTTTTTAGCTCAATCATCCATCATAAAATAACAATTTTGGAAGAAAGTATAGGATGATAATAGCCCCAAAAAAAGATTTAGAGAAGGTTGGACAAATTGATAGGAGCAATCTTTTAAGATATAAGAAAAAAATAAAATTAACTCTTGTGCTCCTTGAAAGAAAGAACCACACCATCTTTTTCCAGGGCACCCTGTATTTCCCCTGTAGTTTCCTGTGGTTTTTCTTTGTATCCCAACAATTCTTCTGGCAGTTGTGGCTGAAGTCTTTCTTGTTCTACATGACCTTGTCTTGGCCTCAAGAGATCCCCAAATGTTCCACTTCTTAATAAGTGATTGAACTATACTGACTGACATTTCCAAGGCTTTGGATATCTTTTTCTATCCTTTTCCATCTTTATAAAGTTCAATTACCTTGTTTTTTCAGATCTTTTGACAGTTCTTTTCTATTCCCCATGGTTCAGTATCTAGCCTGCTCAGTGAATCCATGTGAGCGCTAACAAACTCATTGAATATTTATACACAGAAACTATTTGCAATTTAGAAAATAACCTGTGTGTGTCACCTTGTGTGTCTGTAACAAGGACAAACATTCAAGGGTATGTAAACTTTTGATCAGGGCCATTTGGGTGATTTCTGTTATTAATATGATTTAAAAAGGAGTCAACTATGTGATAATAAATGGCTTCATATGATCACTATCCTTCAATAAAATAAAAAATTGTTTGCATGATTAGTCACATTTTCAAAATAAATGCCAACATTTCACAATTTTTGCCAGGGTATGCAAAATTTTTAGCACAACTGTATGTCTGCCAAATAGGCCTGGACTTTTTCATCCGAACCAGTTGTGACATGCATCAAAAAGAGACTTATGGGACTTATTCGCATCATTGCCATTATTACGGCAGACATTGAAACGGAAGTGACATGTCGCGATTGGACTCGTGGGACTTATTTGTGGCACTTCCGCTTCTCGATGGAGACTGACTCGGATGGATCTAAGTAAAAGTGGATGCAGATAGATTAAGGTGGCCGGGGGCAGAACCTCTGAAGTTATAGGATGCACATTATTGGGAGAAAAGCCTCTTCTTAAGAGAGGATATCATAATACTGGATGATTGATGAATGTGGCGCCATATTGGGATTGGCAATTACACATACCCTGATAATAACGAGTTCCATGCAGCTTCAGATTGGCTAACTTCCGATATCCATATATGCAATTTTTAAAAAAAATTTTTTTATTCATTAACCCCTTAAGGACGCTGGACGGAAATTTTCCGTCATTGCAGCACTCCCCTTAAGGACGCTGGACGGAAAATTTCCGTCCAAAATGAAAATTAACACCTGATTGCCACAATCACGGCAATCGTGGGGTTAATCTTCCTGTAGTGTGTCTCCATATCGGAGGCACACTACCATGGGCTGTTTCACTGATTCAGCCCATGTGATCGCTCTGACCGGGTGTCAGAGCGATCACACATGCTGCAGTGAAACCCGATCTGTTTCCCTGCAGCTCCATGTGAGCTGTGAACTGCAGAGAGACAGATCGGTGCTGATCTGTCTCTCTCTGCAAGAAAAAAAAAGTTAGTTACAAAATCCCACCCCCCTCACCTCTTTCAAATAAACTTTTATCCCTTTCCTGCCCTTTGATCACTGCCGGCAGTGATCAAAATACAGATCACAGTATTTTTATAATCCTCAGGGGTTAAATGTATTTAATTAATTTAAATATTTTAAACTATTTATTTATTTAGCTAGGGTGGGTAGAAGTTAGTGGGGAAATTGGGGGATTTTTGGTTAGGCTAGTTAGGGGTTAAAAGTTAAAAGAAAAACAATTAAAAGTGAAAAAAACTTTTTGAAGCTTAAACAAAGTTTTAAAATAGTAAAATAAGTTGTTAAAAGCTAAATAAAACTTCTAAAAAGGTAAAAAAAACTTTTAAAAAGTTTTAAAAAGTTTAAAAAAGGGGGAAAATGCGTATTACCTCTACACTTGGTACAGGCTAGTGAAAAAATAATACCACGTTAAGGTTTCAAATATGCCTTTTGAAACACCCTGGGGTGTATGCCTTTGTGAAGTAATTGGAAAACACAACCTATTAAAAAAATTCCAAAGTGGGGCATGGACACAGCGTAAAAATTCTAACTTAAATGGCTGTGTCTCAAATGTGCCCCTTCAACGTTATCATATACCTGGTAAAGGTACATACGGGGGTATTGCTGTACTCAGATGACATAGCGGAGCAACATATGATGTATTATACTGCTGTAGCACATATAAGGTTTGCAAAATATATATTACAAACTCATTGAGTATGTCAAAAAGGCATAAAAAAATGCTTATTGCTACTACACTTGGTATAAGCTAGCAGAAAAATTATTTCACGCTAAGGTTCAAAACACGTCTTTTGAAATACCCTAGGGTGTCTTCTTTAAGAAATGGTATGCCTTTATGGGTTAGCTGGAATAATTAACCTCCAAAAAAAACCTCCAAAGTGGGGTATGGACACAGCGTAAAAATGTAAAGTTTGAAAAAACTTAAATGGCTGTGTCTCAAATGTGCCACTTCAATGTCTGCATATACCTGGCAAAGGTACATATGGGGGTATTGCTGTGCTCAGACAACATAGCTGAGCAAGATAGGAAGTATTATATAGCCATAGCACACATAAGGCTTGCAAAATATGCAGTACAAACTCACTATGTGTGTCAAAAAAGCAGAAAAAATGCTTATTACCACTACACTTGGTACAAGCTAGCAGAAAAATGATCCCACGCTAAGGTTCAAAATATGCCTTTTGAAATACCCTGGGATGTCTTCTTTAAGAAATAGTATGCTTTTATGGGATAGTTGGAATATATAGCCTGCTAAAAAACTCTAAAGTGGGGTATGGACACAGCGTAAAAATTCAAAGTTTGAAAAAACCTGCAATGGCTGTGTCTGAAATATGCCCCTTCAACGTCCACATATACCTGTCAAAGGTACATACGGGGGTATTGCTGTACTCAGACAACATAGCTGAGCAACATATAAAGTATTATAAAGCCGTAGCACACATAAGGTTTGCAAAATATACAGTACAAACTCACTGTGTGCCAAAAAGGCAGAAAAAAATATGCTTATTACCACTACATTTGATACAAGCTAATGGAAAAATGATCCCACACTAAGGTTCAAAATTTGCCTTTTGAAATACCCCCGGGCGTCTTCTTTAAGAAATAGTATGCCTTTTTGGGGTAGTTGGAAAAAGCAGCCTGCTAACATATTTAAAAATAGAATACGGACCCATTAAAACTCTCCATGTAAATTCACACTTAAAAACCTGAACTTGTCACGTCTCTTTCACAGCACTGTAACTTCACAAAATAGTGTCTAGGTCATACATTGGGCTTATTGTTTTACTCAGAAGAGGTAACTGAGCATACGTAGGGGGAATTTATGACAATGGCACTTATCAAATGTAAGAAATACCCAGCGAAAATGCAACATGTAGGTAAAAAAAATAAAAAAAAATTTCTCAGCACAAAATTTGAAATAAATTGGTGAAAAATAGTGGCAAGTTAAGGTATAATATATGCCTAATAACATACATGGAAGGCCTTTGTGGGGTTATTTGAACAGTAAAATGGCTACAATGCCACAAAATCAGACATATGACCATCTATGAAAATTCCAACTATAGAAATTGAAATAGCATGGTCTCCTATATGGCATTGTAGCTTCACAGAATAGGGGCAAAGGTATACACAATATGGGGTTCTGTACAGGGATAGCACACACTAGGTTTATGAAATACACATTACAAAAACCTTGTAATATGTGTATATGCCAAAATAGAGAAAAAATTTAATTTTACTCCAATATTTAGCAGAGATTGGTGGTGAAATGGCTATACAAAAAGTGTCAAACTAACCTTAGGTAAATAGCCTGTGATGTCTACTTTATATAAATATATACTTTTGTGTGGCAATTTTGTTTCCTGTAATGGGTATTAAACTTCCAAGACAAACATACCAACTTCTAAAATTGTTTCACATTGAAATTTTATTTTAGACCTTGTAGTTTGTGCAGGGCCGGTGCTACGATTTTTGACTACACAGGCGAAGATGCATTTTGACGCCCCCCCCCCAAAAATAAACAATGCATCTTCACCTCTGTGTCTCGTAGCCCCCTTTTGAATTTCTTACCCCCATTAGTGTTGCATATCCCTTTAGTGTATCTCCTACAACCCCTCTTATGTATTTCTTACTTCCCCGCCAGCCCCTATCTATCTCTCTTTTTCTCCCACATAGACATAGATACAGGCAAAAATACATACATGCACAAATACACAAACATACAGACACACAACCATACAAGCACACAGACATAATTTTTCAGGCACACAGTCACAAAGATATACAGACACACAGTCATAAAAGGCACACAAACAAACACAGTCATACAATCTACACATATAGGTACATTGTCGTACAAACACAGACATACATTCATAAAGACACAGGCACTCACAGAAATACATACACAGACATAAAGAAACAGAGATAGGCATACAGAGACATACATACACAGACAAACAAAGAACCCTGCACACTGATACCGTGTAAATGCTCCGGCCATCAACAGAGGTGGATGCTCCATGTCAGGCAGACATTGCTGGATCCACCAGTAAAGTCTTCAAAAGGAATAAACGCAGGCAACACTCCAATAGTAAGGATGGTATATTTATTGGTAGGTGAACCACCCCATAGAAAGTGTGATGTTTCAGCTCATGCAATAAGGCTCTGCTGAGCCGAAACGACGCACTTTCTTTGGGGTGGTTCACCTATCAATAAATATACCATCCTTACTATTGGAGTGTTGCCTGCGTTTATTCCTTTTGAATACATTTACACAGTCATACAGAGACATACATACTGTATGTCTCTGTATGACGGTCTGTGTATGTACACAGGATGGCTAAAAGATAGATCCCCATCTGTCGTGCAACTTCAACAATGCTTTGAAAGCTGGGGCTCTACCGATTCCCCATGCTTGCAGGATTGTATTTAGCATGGAGCAGTATTTGTGTGTTTGACTGTAAGCATGTGTTTGTATGGAGTATGTTTGTATGATTGTAGCGGTGTGTTTGTATGTAGTGTTTGAATTTGAATGCAAGCATGCATTTATGTGTAGTGTTGGTTTTTGAACGCAGGTGTGTGTTTATATATAATTTTGGTGTCTGATACAGAGGTGTGTTTGTATGTAGTGTTGACATTTGCATGCAGGTGTTTATTTGTGTGTAGTGTTGTGTTTGAATGCTGAGATATATGCACATATACACATACACTGCCACACATGCACACACTGTGATACACATACACAAAGATACACACACTGACACATGCAGATATACATATACACAAACTGATACACATTCAGATAGACACACAGGTACACACAAACACTGACAGACATACAGATAAACACACAGTGACATACAGACACACATACACAATGATAGGGAAGAAGACACACAACAGACAGACACACACACTAACAGACATTTAGATACACACAGACACATGGACAGAGACATATACATACACACACTGACAGACATGGATGCACACACACACACTGACAGACATAGATACACACACACACACACTGACAGACATACACACACACACTGACAGAGATAGATACACACACACACTGACAGACATACACACACACACTGACAGATACACACTGACAGACATAGATACACACTGACAGACACACAGACAGACATACACACACACACACTGACAGACATAGATACACACACACACTGACAGACATACACACCGACAGACATACACACACACCGACAGACATAGATACACACACACACCGACAGACACACACACACACCACCACACCGACAGACATAGATACACACACACCGACAGACATACACACACACACCGACAGAGATAGATACACACACACACACCGACAGACATACACACCGGACAGACAGATGTCATCACACACTGACAGACATATAGATACACAGACACACCGACAGACATACACACACACACACCGACAGACATACACACCACACACACACCGGACAGACATACACACACTGACAGACATAGATACATCACACACACACACAGACATACACACACACACTGACAGACATAGATACACACACACACCGACAGACATACACACAGACACTGACAGACATACACACACACACACACCGACAGACACAGATACACACCGACAGACACAGATACACACACACACCGACAGACATAGATACACACAGACACTGACAGACATACACACACACACTGACAGACATACACACACTGACAGACAGATACACACACACACACACTGACAGACATACACACACTGACAGACAGATACACACACACACACACACACTGACCAGCAGGTTCAGAAGGGGGGCTTACCTGGGATCCAAAGTGCTGCCTGAGGTAGTTGGGAGTTGGAGGAGCTGGTCCTGCCCAGCCCCCTCCTCTCTGCCTTTTGCTGCTGTAGTCTTCTTGGGAGGACTTCCTCCCATGCTGATTAGATGGGGGCCCGTAGCTCCGCCCCTGCTGGGCACCAGTCGCGCTGTGTGCTACAGAGGGAGCAGGGATATGACGTTCATATCCCCGCCCCCTCCACACAGTACGCGGCACTGCTGCAGGTTGGCGCTCGGCCACGCTACAAGAAGTGACCGGCAGGAGAGGGGAGCGGTGCGCTTCTCTCCTGCCGGCCACCCGGACATTTGCGCCCCCGGGCCGGTGCGCCCTAAGGCGGCCGCCTGTGCCGCCTTATGGACGCGCCGGCCCTGAGTTTGTGACCTGTAACTTTCAAAATAAACTGAAATCCTACACATAGTATGCACTTTGTAAATCAAGACACATAAATGAATTGATTTTGAATTACTTTTCCTAAGCTGGACATATTATGCACACATTATTATTGCCAAAACTTGGGGGAAAAGCATTTTTTTGTTTTTTTTCCACATTATTTTGCATTTTTTTTTGGTAATTAATGAGAATTTATATATGTATATGTCACATCAAATTAAAGCCCTTTTTGTTGTCTAAAAAAACGGTATATAATATGTGTTGGTACAATAAATGAGAGAGATGCAAATTGCATTTGAACACAAACAGCAAAAAATGCAAAAATTGCTTGTGTCCTTAAGGGTATGTCCAGCTTCTGAAGCTGTGTCTTTAAGGGGTTAGTTGGGTGATTTTAATTTAGGGCATTAGGAAGGGTATGTATACCATACTTTTAATTTGCTATTTATATGTACCTGAGGAAGATTTTGTAACAGTTGAAACGCATTATGCTACTATCAGTGGCGTACACATGATCCATGGGGCCCCGGTGCGAAAATTGATCCGTGGGCCCCCCCGCGCTTACTCGGCGCGGGTCGGGGCCGCACCACATGGCGGCGGGCACCTGGTCGCAGGGGTTGCAGGGCTGCGACCCCGCGACCGCGGTATGCACAAACACTTAAAGGACCACTACAGACACCCTGATCACATCAGCTCAATGAAGTGGTCTGGGTGCCAGGTCCCTCTAGTTTTAACCCTGCAGCTGAAAACATAGCCGTTTCAGAGAAACGGCTATGTTTCACTGAGGTTAATCCAGCCTCTGGTGGCTGTCTCATTGACAGCTGCTAGAGGAGCTTCCGCGATTCTCACTGTGAAAATCACAGTGAGAAGACACTGTACGTCCATAGGAAAGCATTGAGTAATGCTTTCCTATGGGCGGTTTAAATGCGCGTGCGCCTCTTGCCGCGCATGTGCATTCGGAGCTGAGAGGCGGAGGGATCCCCAGCGCCAAGGGAGTCTGACGCTGGAGAAAGGTAAATGCTGAAGACACACACACTCTCACGAACAGACACATACACACTAGCTAACAGACACACATTTACTGACAGAGACACACTCAGCGACAGACATACATACACACTCACTTACAAAACATACACTTTCACTGACAAATACACACTCACTAACAGACATCAAACACACTCAGTAACAGACACACACAGTAACACACCCACTAGCAGACACACACCCAATAACAGACACACTCACTGACACACACACTAACACAAACAAACACTAAAACACACACTAACACACACACACATACATACACTAACACACACACACACACACTAACATACACACAAACACACACACTCTAACATACACACATACACTATCACTCACATACATACACTAACACACACACACACTAACATACACATACATACACTAACACACACACATACACACACCAACACACACACATACATACACCCAACCCACACACATACCAACACACACACACACACCAACACATACACCAACACACACACACATACACTAACACACACATACACACCCAACATACACCCAACACACACACACACACACACACATACACACTAACACACACACACACATACATACACCAACACACACAAACACCAACACACACACACACACACAGGCAGACACACACACACACATACATACACTAACACACACACACACATACACTAACACACACACACATACATACACTAACACACACACATACACACTAACACACACACACACACATTTTTTTTTTAATTTAATCCCCCCAGCCTCCTTACCTTTTGGAGTGCTGGGGGGATTCCCTGGGGTCCAGTGGTGCTGCTGGGGGGGCTGGCTGTCTCGGTGGCCGGCGCGCGAAGGAGCACTCACTGCTTCCTCTTCAGCTCCCTCGCACGCCGCGTAGGGATGCCGGCGCCGGAAGATGACGTCATCTTCCGGCTCCGGTATCAGTGCGGTGCGCGAGGGAGCTGAAGATGAAGCACTGAGTGCTCCCTCGCGCGCCGGCCACCGAGACAGCCAGCCCGCCGGGGTCAGCAGGGCCAGCATCGGGGGGCCCTGGGGTGGCCGCCTCCTGGGCCCCCCAGGAGAAGAGGCTGGCCCTGTGGCTACATACCGGGTCGCAGGGGCGGCCGGGCCCCCTGGTGGGCCGGGCCCGGTCGCAGCCGCGACCGCTGCGACCCTGGTATGTACGCCACTGGCTACTATATCTTGTTTTAATAATTTTTTTGTTCAAAATATATACTAATAAAACTTAATTTTAATTTTATTATTTTGGTTCCTGCTATTTTATACTGCTACCATCAAGCTGCTCTTGGGACCTATACTTACCTGAAGCAAAGTGTATCAAGCCTTTGTCTGATGCCTCCACAGTTTAGAGCCAACTTATAGGCTCTAGAGATTTTGAATTTTCCCCATAACTTCCCCCTTTTTTTATCCCTGTATATAAATACCACACTATGATATTTCTTTTTTAGTGTTATATAGGAATTGTATTATATGAGATAATAATTGGGTGCACTTTTTTTTACCTCATTTATGTTGTTTGTATTAAAAAATGTGTGTCTAAATCACACATTAGACCCTCTAACTGTGAGGAAGGAAAACATCATCCAGACGCAAACCAGACTCATATCACAAGATCAGAGCGTGGACCGCAGCGATGGCGGATCACGTGGATTCCCAGAATAGCCTAGCTTCCACAGTGGAGGAACTCAAAGCCCAAGTAGAGAGGCACGAGAACAAACTGGCTGACATGGAGCACCGCTCTCGCCGGAACAACCTCCATGTACGAGGTGTCCCTGAGGCGGTAAATACACCAGACCTCCAGCCTACGCTACTACCTTGCTACACATGCTGACCTCGGACCTTCCTGTAGAAATGCTTCTATTAGATTGGATACACTGGGTTGCCAAACTGCTATTTCTACCGCAGGAAACCCCGAGAGATGTACTCCTCAAATTGCACTACTTCCGTGCCAAAGACTTGGTGTTGAAAGCTAGAAGAATGAGAATAGACCTACCATCAACTTACCAGAACATCAAGATATTCACCGACATCTCCGCGGCCACCCTCCGCCATAGGAAGACCTTCGCACCCATCACTGGAATCCTACGCGATAATTGCATACTATATAGATGGGGATACTCCACAAAGCTTATAGTGCAGCGCAATGGGAAGACGACCGTGATCAATACAGAAGCAAATGGCCTGCACACCCTTCCAGACCCTGCAAAAGATCACAACGGAACAACACGCCTCAATGTGGAATTGGGAAGACAGAGGCAATAATGACCGCTGCGGACGCCTTGCTGTTTCCACACAAGAGACTCTTAATGTCACAAGTAATTTTAGCGTGTGTGTGACTGTCTGCCTGTGTGTGTGGCTGTCTGCCTGTGAGTGAGTGTCTGCCTGTGTGTGTGTGTGTGTGTGTGTGTGACTGTCGGTCTGTGTGTTTGTGACTGTCTGAGTGTGTGGCTTTCTGTGTGTGTGTGTGTGTGTGTGTCTGTGTGTGACTGTCTGCCTGTCTCTGTATGTGTGTATGTCTGCTTCTGTGTGTGTTATTGTCTGCCTCTGTGTGTGTGGATGTCTTTGTGTCTGTGTGCATCTGCTAGTGAGTGAGCTTGTGTGTGTGTGTGTGTGTGTGTGCACATCTGCTAGCGAGCAAGCTTCTGTGTGTGCATCTGCTAGTGAGGGAGCTTCTGTGTGTGTGCGCCTGCTAGTGAGTTTGTGTGTGTGTGTGTGTGTGCCTGTTAGTGAGTGAGCTTGTATGTGTGTCAGTGATTTTGTCTGTAGTGATCTTGTGTGTGTGTGTTAGTGAGCTTGTCTGTAGGGAGCATGGGTGTGTCTGAGGCTGTCTGTGGTGAGCATGTGTGTGCAGTGAGCTTGTCTGTAGTAAGCATGTTTGTGATTGTGAGCTTGTCTGTAGTGACCATATGTGTGTCAGTGAGCTTGTCTGTAGTGAGCATGTGTGTGTCAGTGAGCTTGTCTGTAGTGAATCTGTGTGTTAATGAGCTCTTCTGTAGGGAGCATGTATATGTCAATGGGCTTGTCTGTAGGGAGAGTGTGTGCTGATCAGTGAGCTTGTCTGTAGTAAGCTTGTGTGTGTATCAGAGTTTGTCTGTACTAAAATGATGTGTGTACCAGTAACCTTGTCTGTGTGTTTCATTGAGATTGTCTGTCAATGAGCCTATTTGTGTGCATCGGTAAGATTGTCTGTGTCTGCATGTGAGTATGCTTTACTGTATAATTTAATTACTAGCGCCGGACTCAGAATCCAATTGGTAATAGGATTATTTATGTATGTTGCTTTTTCTTTGTTATTTCATTTCTATTAAGAGTGAGGACCTCTAATTAATTGTTGTAAGCAGTTTTTTGGCAATATAGGCACATACTACTGGCACCAGACTCAGAAGCCAATTTTTTTTTTTTTTTGCATCTTGTCTTTTTATGGTACGTTGCAATAGTCTGTCCTGGTCTACTCTATAGTTCATGCAATATACATGTGAAATTGTTTAAAATATTCTTTTTGGCCTCAGTATATGTAGCTTTAAATATACATTCATTTTGGTCTAGCAGTTTACTATTGAATGCCTTAATTGTGCATCATGAATGGGCACCTAGTTTCATATATTTTTTGCCACTGGGTCTCTATCTCTCAGATATGAGTTCACTTTTAGCAGCTTTATATCTTTGATGCTGTAATTGTAATTTATTTTATTATGTGTTGGATGCCATCATCTGTTTTACTGTTTGTAGTTATCTGAAGTAGACATTAAGGTCTTAGTAATTTATCTAGCTGTTCCTCCCAGTCTCCGATGTCACTGTCCACTCAGCTTTATTTTTAATTTTTTTATTTTATTATATACTCTCTGAGGGACTTGATGTGCAGTAGGAGTATTTCTCTGCTCTGCACTGGTTGCAGCCAGATGTATTCGAGTTTAAGTAAGCTGGCAGTTTTAGATCGGACTAGGCGTCCGGTTTCCATAGCGACGACGACCTCCAATGACGTCCGTCATGACTCCAGAAGTGATGACGCAATTGGGGTCAATCAATCATTAGTGATGTCCAGAACGGTTCGCAGAACGGTTCGCGAATGGTTCGCAACGAACGGTTCACCACGGACCCATCATTGAGTAAACTTTGACCCTGTACCTCACAGTCAGTAGACACATTCCAGCCAATCAGCAGCAGACCCTCCCTCCCAGACCCTCCCACCTCCTGGACAGCTCACTAAGAATGCAGCTTCAAAATGGATGCTGTCCAGGAGGTGGAAGGGTCTGGGAGGCAGGTTCTGCTGCTGATTGGCTGGAATGTGTCTGCTGACTGTGAGGTACATGGTCAAAGTTTAGTCAATGATGAGTCCGTGGCGAACCGTTCATGGCGAACCGTTCGTGAACCGTTCGGGACATCACTATCAATCATGCATTCTGGCTCCGACCAAGTCTGTCCCAGACAGTATCTCTTCACTTATTGCGTAAGTGGATATTGGTGTTGGGTATATATGATTGTCTTTTAAGATGTTATTTTATGCTGATGAAAGTTTGGGTGACAAACTGAAACGTTAATTTTGGAAATAAAATTTGGTTATATATATATATTTGGTTATATATATATCACACACTACATTGCACACTATATGGCACAGATTTTTTTTCCAGGGCTGCTTCATATCCCCAGTTTGGCCCTGAGAATTACCCAACCTTTATTCATGTTGCACCCATAGATTCTCCCAAACTACCACTGACCCACCAGACGTGATTATACACTTTCCACATATGCTCATGGAATTGGGAGTGGAGACTGGCCCGAGAAGAGAGGTCGTTTGGCTTGATGCTGCTGGGGAAGGTGACAACTCTATTAAACAGTCTATCTCAATTGATACCTCAAAAACCAGTACCCTTTGACCCCTCATGAAAATCTATAGTCATAATGCCAGAGGGTTAAACATCCTGGTGCAAAGGCACCACTTAGGA
This sequence comes from Pelobates cultripes, assembly GCA_933207985.1. Taxonomy (NCBI): domain Eukaryota; kingdom Metazoa; phylum Chordata; class Amphibia; order Anura; family Pelobatidae; genus Pelobates; species Pelobates cultripes. The sequence goes on from OW240912.1 coordinate 288,334,001, forward strand.
AGAGACCTTAAAAAGCATGCAGTGGTCTGTTTGCAGGAGACACATAATAAAACCAATGCACATCCACAGATCGTGCCCTCTATATATCCCCATCAATTCCACTCCACGTCGCTGAACAAATCCAAAGTAGACTCAATACTAATCAGTCGCCACATAGCATTTGAGTTGGTCTCTCAAGAAACAGATAAGTATGGCAGATATATCATATTGGTAGGCACCTTCAACAATATCACCTGCACAATAGTGAACATCTATTCACCGAACACTGATCAAAGGAATTTTATTCACAAGATCCTACAGAAACTCATTACCAATCAACAGGGCATCCTTCTGATATGCGGGGACTTCAACCAGCCCAAGACTTAGGCCACTATGAAGACAATGCAATACTCTATTAAAACTCATTTCTACACACTATCTCTACGACATCTGATGAACCACCCATACAGGAGATAGGGAATACACGTATTACTCCCATATCCATAACACATATTCAAGAATCGATAGATTTCTGATGAAAGGCACTGATCTCAACCAAGTCATCGATTGTAAAATAGAACAGATGGTATGGTCAGACAAGATCCCATACCTACTAATGTCGCCAGCAGAGATCAGTAATGAGTTTTCGCAATATTACTCAAGCCTATAAAATTTGAACCTGGACACAAACGCACACCAATCCACACTGGAAGCCATAACATAATATCTTACCAATTTCTAACTGCCTCAACTAACCCAACAACAACAAACTGACCTAGCAGCCCCAATAATGACAGAAGAGGTGTTACGCACTATTAACACCCTACCTACTGGCAAATCACCAGGCCCAGACGGTTTTGCCAATTCCTACTATAGAAAACGGTTCTAGCCCCACACTTAACCAGGATTTCAATTAAGCTGTTAACATAAAGCAGAAGCTATCTCCTAGCCCACATAGTTACCTTACCAAAATCCGGCAAACCACCAACTTGCCCCCCAAATTTTAGACCAATATCCCTATTAAATTCAAACTGTTTACCAAAATGTTCACACTTAGACTTGGCGAGATTTTGCCCAGCATAATTCTTAACGACCAAATGGGATTTACCAAAGGAAGACAGGGTTTTGACAACATGCCCAAAGTGTTCGATATATTACACAGTATTCACAAATATGACATTAAAGGACTTTTTCTCCTTCTTCGCAAACTACACAGTGATTTCTCCCACCTGTACACAATTCTCACTCAATACTGTGAACATTCATCGAAGTACCTAAGTCACAACTAACACACACTAATCCCTCTACTGGAAAACCAAGGTATGCACCCACCCACACACTTAGGCATACGAGGAGCCGGAACGGTCCAGCAAATCAAGGCACAAGACCTAGGTAATGCTGGACGATCGGAGAGGCACATCTAATCTCTTCCACATCCCACACAGGTATACAGAGACCTTCCCCTGCTAGACACCTGTGGACTTTGAACCGCCACAAAGTCAATAGAGGCATGCTGATGTGATTGAGAAACTCAGCCGCCCCGTGGTCACCAATGGTGTTCAACCCCTATCTGCCGGGGCTGATGCCCCCGATTAACCTTTCCCTCTTGGGAGACGAGCTATTAGACCATAAGCACCTATATTCCCATCTCTATTATTGGCACACGACTGATTAGTTGGGCAGGGGCAGTCTTAAACAATAATCATCCCGCAACTAAGTATATAAAATATGTGGGATATTGGAGCATACATGTGTCTAGGGCCAGACTGGGAATTACAGGGGGTGGGCCAGATAACAAGCACGCCCCATCACAAAGTGAGCATGTTGTTTCAATGCTCTTCCAGGGCAGACTATGCACACATTTTATAACATGCTTGGACTGTGTTTGCTTGAAATTTGTCTCTGGTGTCTCCATAGATGGGATACCAGGAGACAAAAATGCCAGGAAAGAGTATTGTTCAGTGTGTGTGTGAGTGTGCAGTGTGTGTGTGAAGGTGAAGTGTGTGTGTGTGTGTGTGTGTGTGAGGGGTGTAGTGTCTGTGCACGAGGGGTGCAGTGTGTGTGTGAGGGTGCTGTATGGGTAAGGGTGCTGTGTGAGTGAGGAGTGAAGTGTGTGTGTGTGCTGTGTGTGACTGAGGGTGCTGTGAGTGTCAGGAGTGCAGTGTGTGTGTGAGTGAGGGTGCAGTGTGTGTGAGCGAGGGTGCGGTGTGTGAATGAGGCTGCTGTGAGTGTCAGGGGTGCAATGTGTGTGTGAGTGAGGGTGCTGTGAGTGTCAGAGGTGCAGTGTGTGTGTGTGTGTGAGAGTAAGGGTGCTCTGAGTGTCAGGGGTGCAGTGTGTGTGAGTAGGGGTGCTGTGTGTGTATGAGCAGGGCCGGCCTTAGGGGTGTGCGAGCTGTGCGGCCGCACAGGGCGCCATGCCAACAGGGGCACCTGGCAACCGACACAGCTTGCACAACCAGGTCTTGTCCTACCTCAGAGCGCCCTGGTGGGTGAAAGATTGCGCCCCGGTTGGCCGACCCTTAGAGAGTGAACTCTGCTTAGGTATTGTCCGGTGAGGAGATTGGGGACCTCCCTCACCGACCCACTGTTTGCATAATGGGGAGGAGCGAGCAGTGAGCACTTTGATTCTGCCCTCCTCTCGCGAGCTCAGCATTCGGAGTGTTGCCGTTGTGTTACCATGGCAACGCTCTCATACTATCAATGCGGAGCTCGCGAGAGGAGGGCTTTTGTTTTGCAAGGTGCAGAACTTCAAGAGCTGGCAGAGACCACTGGAACACCAGGTCATCAGTATTCCCCCACCCCTGCCCAAAGGTGTGCAAGAGGGAGGGAAGCAGAAGGGGGGAATCAACATTAATTCATTTAAGAAAACAAAACATGAAATTGCTCTCCCACCTCCTCATTTAAAGCCTTATGTCACCCCTCCTACCTACAAATCATCACTATCCCACCCTTACTTTGTTACCTACACACACTCCATAATACACACACTACATAATCTACTCACACACAACATCCCCTATACACACACTACATAATCTACGCACACACACACACTACATAATCTACTCACACACAACCTCCCCTATAAACACACTATGTTCTCTACACACATACACACTAGATAATTCAAAAACACTACAAAACGTACAGACACACGATGCTCCCTATACATACACACTACGTAACTTACACCCATACACACTACATTCCCTATACACACATACTATGTTCCCTAAACACATACACACTACAACCCCTATACACACACTGCTTCCTACACACATACACATTACATCCCCTTTACACACACACACACACACACACACACACTTTATAACCTACACACATACACACTACATCCCCTATACACACATACACACACACACACTACATCCCTATCCCACACCACACTGTTTTCCATACACACACTGCATCCCTATTCCACACACAACATAATGGCATGGCAACTTCAGGGAGACAGGACACTCTTGTTAGAAATATGTTTTTACTCCTAATGCTAGTATTCACGTAGGTTTGTTTTTCCCAAATCTATACACGTGGGAGGAATTCTTCTAGCCCATATATATCTAGAAATTTCTGCTCTTTAAAAAGACCAGAAATTGTGTGCACCATAATAAGTACAATTTAACATGATTTCTGAGAGTAATATTTATATATACATGTATATTAATATGGGTGTATTATTAATATAATATGCGTTATTACACCTATAATATTTACAAATGTATTAATATGTGTGTATATGCATGATATGCCCAGACCTCACATTAATACATAACACCTATGTAATGGAGGCTTAGCATTTTTTACAAGATGGACGAGGGCATGTGACCATGGAGGGGCACTGTGAATATTTTTCGCACAGGGCGCCTGAAGGACTAAGGCTGGCCCTGTGTGTGAGTGAGGGTGCTGTGAGTGTCAGGGGTGTAGTGTGTGTGTGTGTGTGTGTGTGTGTGAGTGTCAGGGGTGCAGTGTGTGTGTGTGTGAGTGAGGGTGTTGTGTGTATGTGTGTGTGTGTTTGTGTGAGTGAGGGTGCTGTGTGTGAGTGAGGGTGCTGTGAATGTCAGGGGTGCAGTGTGTGTGTGAGGGTGCTGTGTGGGTAAGGGTGCTGTGTATGTGAGGAGTGAAGTGTGTGTGTGTGCTGTGTGTGATTGAGGGTGATGTGAGTGTCAAGAGTGCAGTGTGTGTGAGTGAAGGTGTAGTGTGTGTGAGTGAGGGTGCGGTGTGTGAATGAGGCTTCTGTGAGTGTCAGGGGTGCAATGTGTGTGTGAGTGAGGGTGCTGTGAGTGTCAGGGGTGCAGTGTGTGTGTGTGTGTGTGCATGAGGCTGCTGTGAGTGTCAGGGCTGCAATGTGTGTGTGAGTGTCAGGGGTGCAGTGTGTGTGTATGAATGAGGGTGCTGTGTGTGTGTGTGTAGGTGTGTGTGTGTGTGTTTGTGTGAGTGAGGGTGCTGTTTGTGAGTGAGGGTGCTGTGAATGTCAGGAGTGCAGTGTGTGTGTGTGAGCATGGACCGGCCAGGGAGATCCCCGTGATCTGTGATCTCCCCTGCCAGCCTCGACTCATGGCCAGTCAGGGCCTGATGGCCAGTCAGGGCCTGCATGTGTCTAAAGTGACAAATATGTTGTTAACAATGCAACATGTATTTCCTATTATTTCTGTTCTGAATTATGTTTCCCCCACCCCACTTTTCCTTTCAGTACCCCATCATCCTATGGAAAAGACAAATAAAAATTGTCAAATTGAAAAAAAAAATCATATGATTCTTGATTATGCCTGCAGTTATCTGCTATATTATATTGCAGTGTGGGGGTCTTGAGAGGCATGTGGTCAGACACGGGCATGCTGTTTTATTATCAGCTGCTACAATGTTGTAAAATCACTAGAATTAATTGTAGTGAGCGGAAGGATGTGACCTCATATCTCACAAGTGGCCATACCCACTATTAGAATGCAAGTAGGACAGCAGCACAATTCCAGCTCCTGTTGCTACAGCTGTATTACCAAAAACCTCCAATCCTCCTGATTCTAATCACTACCTTCCAAGACTTCCATCGATCCCTATACTCAACTCACTCTTTCCAACCCTTTCTTCCCATCACTGTAACCCCTACCTTGCTATAACTTAAATCCCCTTTCATGCCTGTCACTTGTTCCCTACATTATCATCATTTTCTTCCCATCTTTGAGTCTCACTCCTCCTTTTCCTTCATGTTCTCTGATCACTGGTAGACAGTCACTAATAGTAGACTAGTCTTAGCACTGCAATATAAACAATTCAGTTTCTCTAAAACGGCAGTGTTTTACACTGCAGGACTAAGGTGGATAGGGATACTGCACCCAGGCCACTTTAATGAGCTGATATGGTCTGGATGCCTAGAGTCAGGGCCGGATTAACATAGGGGCTGATGGAGCTGCAGCTCCAGGCCCAGGCCCAGGCCCAGGGAATAGGCCCATTGATTTAAAAAAAAAAAAAAAAAATTTTTTTACATTTTTTTTTTCTCACACACTACTCTTAGGGATTCCACCTGGCTTTTATTTTATTGGCACAGCCAGTATTTGAGGCTGCCTGGCTGGTGCCAATATTGCAGTGATACTGGCAATATAAATGTTGGTATTTTTCTCAGTATAAATGGAGATTACTCTGCAAGTATGTGGAGACGGGCAGGGATAGGAAGTTCCAGCATATCCCTCCCTGCCTATCTATACTCACTGATCTGCAGGGGTGCAGCTACAGAGAGTCCAGACAGCAACTCCCACCCTGCAGAGACAGCCTACAGCTCAGGGAAGTAAGGGATGGGGGAAAAGGCTGCAAGGAGACATACACTGAGACACTAAGGGACACTGGGAGACATTATGGCAGACACTGAGACACTAAGGGAAATTGGGAGACATTATGGCACAGACACATGGGGACACAGTGTCCCCATGTCTCCCAGCCAGTGTCCCTGGTGTCTCAGTGCCCCCTAGTCTCCCAGTGACCCCTAGTCTCCCAGTGCCCCCAGTCTGCCAGTGTCTCACTGTCCCCATGTCTCCTAGTGCCTCCATGTCTCTCAGTGCCTCAAGTGTCACAATGTCCCCAAGCTAGTGTCTGTGGCCCTGGTGTCTCAGTGTCCCCATGTCTCCCAGTGCCCCCATGTCTCAATGTCCCCATGTCCCCCAGCCAGTGTCTCTAGTATCTTTGTCCCTGGTGTCTGTATCCCCATGTCTTCAAGTGTCCCCTATTTTCCCATTGTCCCCATGTGTCCCAGCCAGAGTCCCCTAGTCTCCCAGTGTCACTGGTGTCTCCGTGTCCCTAGGTCTCCCCGTGTCCAAAGGTCTCCCCGTCTTCCTAGTGTCCTAGTGACATGGAGACCCTGGGATACATGGGGACACAGGGAGACATGGGGCATTGAGACACTGATACATAGGATCACTGGGAGACCTGGGGACACGACACTAGGGGACACTGGGAGACATGGGGCACTGAGACACTGATACATAGGAACACTGAGACCTGGAGTAATCGACACATGGGGGCACTGGGAGACATGGGGGCACTGGGAGGAATCCATCTATACAGCAGATTTAAACTAAGTAGTTTTTTGGTGATTTTACAGCATTTTCTCTTATGTCACTCCTTGTGATTTACATCAAGTGACGTCACCCACACACATTTAATTATGCAAATTAGTAAGGTCGGTATGTTTTTCCAAGAAAGGTGGCAACCCTAACTACTTTTCACATACTCTTACTTAAGTATGGAAACTTAAGAGGGATGTATGGGAACAAAACTTGTGTGGACTGGTTGACAATGGATATAGTTAAAGGGACACTAGAGTCACCAGAACAACTACAGCTTATTGAATTTGTTCTGGTGAGTAGAATCATTACCATCAGGCTTTTTGCTGTAAGCACGGTCTTTTCAGAGAAAATGCTGTGTTTACATTACATCCTAGAGATAACTTCACTGGCCACTCCTTAGATGACTGTTAGAGATCCTTCCTGGGTCATGGCTGCCTAAAATGCATCCAAACATTCAGTGTCTCCTCCCTCTGCATGCAGACACTGAACTTTCCTCATAGAGATTCATTAATTAAATTCATCTATATAAGGAGATGCTGATTGGCCAGGACTGTGTTTGAATCATGCTGGCTCTGACCCTGATCTGCCTCTTTGTCAGTCTCAGCCAATCCTATGGGGAAGCACTGTGATTGGATCAGGCCACCACTTCTTATGATGTCAGCAGACTGCTTGTTTTTATGAGTCTAACAGCATGCAGAGTTACAGCTTCAGGCTTGAATATAGTAGGATTTTGCTATATTTATGGAGGCATGAGGGGCCCAGGGGGCTAGATGGTGGTGTTAACACTATAGGGTCATGAATTCATGTTTGTGTTCCTGACCCTATAGTGATCCTTTAAGGTAATGCTGACTTTGGTCTCTCTAACACTGTGGCATGTTCCCTTTCTTCTACACTCACTACCTACAGCTTTTCACTGTCCCAGACCATATACCAGGAGCTTCTGCCTGCTAGTAAGATGGTAAGGAGACAAGTGGACCAGCGAGTGCTAGGGGACAGTCCTTAGAAAGCGTTGAGTGAGCGCATCATTAGATGCATTTATGACAAGCTCAGGGTGCTGTCTGCATAGTATGCCCTAAGTTGGCCAGCCTGAATGACTGGTAGGCAGCCTGACATGCATTCATGCCAGGCTGGCCTTCTAATTCTTTGAGCAGACATGTCCTCTTTTTGGGCATGTTTGCCCCTTTTGGCAGGTTACGTGATTTGTGTCAGTGGCACACCCTTTTACCATGCCCATTGACTTCCTGCTTGACTGGACACTGCTGTTAGGGGTTATGGATTTACTTGAAAGATGAAAACATAAATTAGTGAGAGATTAGCCTAGGGTTGTGTGTTTTCTTATAGCTGCTGTTTTCTTTCTCTCCAGCACCATCTCCATCAGATACATGATGCTTGGGAGTGTTTTACTGTTTTTGGTCGATATGATTCTGTAATTAGGCCCGTCATAATTGTCAGCACCAGGCCCACTGGGCTCTTAATCTGGCCCTGCCTAGAGTGTTCATTTAAACTGGGCCTAACATCAATAACATTAATAGTACTTGCTTGTTTAATATTCTGTACCTAGCGTGAGTGAGCGTTATTATATTAAGATTTTAAAGCATATATTGTAGCTTGTTTTGCTCTTCAGTTGACAGTCTGCTGTTGTTAAATGCCTTTAAATCCAACACAGCACAATTAGTAACAGAAAATCCCTGATGTTACACCTGATTGTTTTTATGTAAATTAGAACATTTAAATTGTTATCAGTTACACAGTTTACAAGCCTTGAAGCCTGTGATATTTATTCAATCGACAGTTAATTTTCAGGGCCTTTCAAGTTGATTAAAAATTTTAATTGTTTATGTATAAAAGTTACAAATTGATTACAAACTATTTTAGAATTATAACTGATTAAAGTTTGGATATAACTTATTAAAGTTCAGTTATGCAAGTCAGGAAATTGCTAAGAAAAATCATTTTGGCTGTTATGTCAAAAGAAAGTGCATTTGCCATACAGATGAGAGTGCCATTATTTTTTTTTACTATATTAAATGCTGTGATCATCAGCATATTTTCATATTTCAAAGGTCTATAAAAGTGGTTCCCAAACCAGTCCTCATGGACAAACAACAATCCAGGATTTATGTATTTCCCTTTATCATTCCAATGGAGATATTAACATAACCTGGACTGTTGCTGGGTCATGAGGACTAGTCCGTGAACCACTGGTCTATAAAATACCTTAAAGTGACATTAGACTTTAAAAAATAAATAAAAAATCAATACAATATAGTTAACTGGGTCCATAATACAGTTCCCATAGTGACACAGAACCTACCCTCTTTTAGTAAATCAAAAGCATGGGAATTATCACTGGTCGGTCCCCCTCACTAACAATAATAAGGTTGATGAGGAAGTGATCTGGCAGGCAGCATCACAGGAACTCTACTTTGTCCACATACTCATACCATGCCGTCAAAAAATTACAAAATTACATGCCGTCAAAAAATTAGAATTTCCCGCATTCTTCCAAACTCTCCCCATGGCGGCCAAACAACCAACCAAACCACTAAATTCTAGGATTTAATGTTGGATTATTATTAATATGATGTTATTATTTATATAGCGCCAACAAATTCTGCAGCGCTTTACAGTGGGTGGACAAACAGACATGTAGTTGTAACCAGACAAGTTGGAGACACAGGAACAGAAGGGTTGAGGGCTCTGCTCAATGAGCTTACATGCTAGAGGGAGTGAGGTAAAGTGACACAAAAGGTAAGGAAAGTGTTAGACTAATGACAGTTGCAAGAGAGGAATCAGTCGGGAGCTATTAACAGTTTAATTGATACGCTTTTATGAAGTGGGTTTTTAATGATTTTTTGAAGGAGTGGAGACTGAGTAAGCATCTAACGGAGGAGGGAAGTGAGTTCCACAGGAATGGTGCAGCCCTGGAGAAGTCATGAAGGTGAGCATCAAAGGTGGGAGTACGAGCAGAAGATAGACGTAAGTATTCAGCAGAGCGTAAGGGCCTAGGGAGGATAGATGGGCAGAAGCAGCATTATGTAGAGATTTGAAATCAACAATCAGAATGTTAAATTAAGCCCTATATCTTACAGGAAGCCAATGTAGGGACTGAGAGAAGGGTGAGCCGTGGGAGGTGCGGGCGGACAGGAAGATGAGCCTCGCCGCCGCATTCATTATGGACTGTAACAGCGCGTTGGGAGCACGTAAGACCACAGAGAAGTGGATTACAGTAGTCAAGGCGAGAAAGGACAATGGAATGGACAAGCACCTTTGTCGCATCTGGTGTTAAGTAGGGTCGGATGCGCGCAATGTTTTTGAGATGGAAATGACAGGATTTGGTGATAGATTGAACATGAGGCGTGAAGGAGAGGTCGGAGTCAAAGAGAACACCTAGGCAGCGAGCCTGCGTGGTGGAGCAGATGGTAGCACCGATGACTTGGAGGGAGACAGACACAGGAGTAGCAACACTTGAGGGAAGAAAGGCTAGAATTTCAGTTTTGGTCAAATTGAGTAAAGTGGGCAGACATCCAGTTAGAAATAGCAGAGAGGCAGTCAGAGACACTAGTCAAGAGGGATGGGGAGAGATCAGGAGAGGACAGGTAGATTTGCATGTCATCTGCATAGAAATGATATTGGAAGCCAAAGGAGCTAATGACTTTATCAAGGGAGGTAGTATAGATAGAGAACAGTAGGGGACCAAGGACTGAACATTGGGGGACACCAACAGAGAGGAGTTGTGGAGAAGAAGCTGAGCCAGAGAAAGAAACACAGAAAAAGCACTGGCCATGGTAGGTTGCTGGAACACTCATCACTCTCTGCCAATGCCACCTGTTCATGCACTGGGCTTTGGCCATTTTCAATAAACTCACGTCTGCATATCAAATTATCAAATCATGCTCATTCAATTTTATGGCAACGTTCACATATTTTTGCCACTTCAACCTTAAACTAGCTCACAACACCTTAAAGGATCACTATAGGGTCAGGAACACAAACATGTATTCCTGACCATATAGTGTTAACTATATAGCCCCCTGGGCCCCTCATGCCTCCATAAATATAGTAAAAATCTTACTGTATTCAAGCCAGAAGCTGTAACTCTGCATGCTGTTAGACTCAGAAAAACAAGCAGTCTGCTGACATGTGGTAGCCTGATCCAATCACAGTGCTTCCCCATTGGATTGGCTGAGACTGATAAAGAGGCAGATCAGGGGGAGGGCCAGCATGATTCAAACACAGCCCTGGCTAATCAGCATATCCTCGTAGAGATTAATTGAATCAATGAATCTCTATGAGGAAAGTTCAGTATCTGAATGCAGAGAGAGGAGATATTGAATCACAGGATGCTGACAGCAGATCTGAGTGGATGGAGGCATATTATGCCTCCATCAACTCCGAAGTCCCTCTGGTTCACTCTGAGTGACTGCAACTGAAGGTGTTCCTAGCTTTCAATGTAAACACTGTATTTTCTGAGAAAATACAGTGTTTACATGAGAAAGGCTGCAGGGAGCTAAAGTTCTCACCTGAACAACCTCATTAAGTTGAAGTTGTTCAGATGACTATTGTGTCCCTTTAAAGTTACTAGAATACAACCTTTTTCAGGTCATTCTAAAAGAATACATGCTGCTCCTACTACCTCTAGTAATATCCCAGGACATATCATCTCATGGCTGGATCAGTAGAGTCATCTGCATATGCCAGATATATCCCTCAACCCGAGAGGGAATTGAGACATGCATTTAAAGGACCACTATAGGTACCCAGACCACTTCAGCTTAATGAAGTGGTCTGGGTGCCAGGTCCATCTAGGATTAACCCTTTTTGCTGTAAACATAGCAGTTTCAGAGAAACTGCTATGTTTACCTATGGGTTAATCCAGCCTCTAGTGGCTGTCTCATTGACAGCCGCTAGAGACGCTTCTACACTTCTTACTGTGATTTTCACAGTGAGAAGACACCAGTGTCCATAGGAAAGCAGTGAGAATGCTTTCCTTTGGACTGGCTGAATGCGCGCGTGGCTCGTGCTGCGCATGCGCATTCAGCCGATGACGGGGAAAGGAGGCGGAGAGTCCCCATTCCTCACCCTAGAGCCCGACAGGAGGGCGAGCCTAAGGGTGTGGGGGACCTAAAGATCCTATAGTGTCAGGAAAACGAGTATGTTTTCCTGGCACTATAGTGGTCCTTTAAGTATCGGTTATGTGTTGTCAACACGTATTCAGTGTTAAACTTTTTGGCTCTTTTGCAGGTCTTCCTGAGTGTTGGTTCTGCACACAACAACTGACTTACACCACCATTACTATAACCCGCCTTATTGTATCTGACCACAAATTAGGAAGCTGAGCTTGTAGGCGAAGACTGTAATTGTGGGAGGAGTTACCCAGTCTATAAATATACAGACCTCCCCTTCCTCTGGGTCGAGACTGCCTGGTTCAGGCCACACACCACTTCCTTTATTAAGCCATTCATCTTGGTGGGACCACATTCACAGGCCTACCTGAATGTAGGTTCCGGCACCATTACAATAACTCGGCTTATTATTTGTGACCCCAACTAAAAGTTACAATACTTTTATACTGACTGTCAGCTGCATGAATGTAGACATGAGTTTTATTCCAAGACATGGAGAGTCATATTGTGCATTTAACTCTTTATTCACTCCCACATCAGCAAAGAGAAAATCAAAACAAAACATAATGAACACAATGTTCCACATACCCCTCCCACAATAACACCAGCTCTATAAAACTCCAGGACACTTTCCAACACTTCCTTTTTTTTTTTTTTTTTGCTGCTCCCAAAGACTTCAAAGAAGTATTTCCACATACCTCTCTGGTCTTTGGTTACTTATTGCCTTACTTATGTTATGTCATCACATTGTTATAGTATTATTATTATATGCCTTTTAGCCTTCTTGCCTATACCTAACCTGGTAATTAGAGATTTGTGCTATTCTTTATCTCCCCTGTTTCCTTCAAGTCCCTTGCAACTTTGCAGTTTATTGACACATTTTCTTAGTCCTGGTGTTCTGCTACGTCCTTTCCAACACCATTGGCACTGGAATCCTCAGCATCTGTGGATGGCTCTTCTATCTCATCATTGACTTGATCTGACATTCATTTATTGTCGGTGTACATCGACAGATATTAATCTGAGGCGCTTTCCCTTTAAAGGGTATATGTACACAATATTATCTCTTTAATTTATGTGTAGCCTGTTCTGCTATCCTCTATTTTCCCCTTAGCATAAAAGCTCAAAAATTCAGTATTTACAAACCATGAGTTAGTGAACAAAAATTTAAAATAACTCTCAAATAAGAGAGCAAATTATAAATAGAACTTAGAAAAAATGTATTTCAGCAGAAAGTTCTTGAAAACCAAGACAATATCCCAGTGTGTACACAATGTTCTCCCACTGGCGTCAAGTTCTCACAATGTGCACTGACATAAAATAGCCCCTTCCAAATCCTCCAGGGCTCTGAGGGTTACAACATAAGTAGGAACCTAGAGAGATGAGAGCTGAGATGATGTAATAACATGGGGTGAAAAACCTCCACAATATACACCCTATGTGGAGCTCTCACCTTGTTAAGATACACTGTTATGTGTTTCATCTAAATAGATATCTTTTCACTGAGTCTGTGTCTGATCCAGATTATATCCTAAGGAATAAAACACATAGACCCACTGGTGCAGCACTGAGTAAGAAGGGGTTAACAGCACTCCCCCCCCTATGTACCCTGCTCACTCTCTATGTACCCTACTTATGTTGTAACCCTTGGAGTCTTGGGGGATTTGGAAGGGGCTATTTTATGTCAGTGCACATTGTGAGAACACTGGAATAGTGTCTTGGTTTGCAATAACTTTCTTCTGAATGACATTTTATCTAAATAAGTTCTATTTATAATTTGCTCTCTCTTATTTGAGAGTTATTTGCAATTTGTGTGCGCTAACTCATTGTTTGTAAATACTGCTGCACATTGACAGTCGTGTATCAAATATAATCTTGTCATGCTGTAAATATTTCACACAGTTATTGCTGTGAGAGTGTGTCAGGTCATAATTCTAATAAAAGTGGTACAGGGGATCTTGTCATGGTAAAACTGGAAAACTGACCACATTACTTTCAAACCTTTAACAATACCAATTCTTACCTGTCAAAGGCTCCTACTTCATTGAAGGGAAGGATTTTAAATCACTTATGTTGAGAGACAGTTTCCATTTTTAGTATTTTTTTTCTGCACCTTTTATTTTATTATAAACAGGAGTACACTATATGGACAAAAGTATTGGGACACGTGACCATTATACCAACAGGGACTTATATGACATCACAATCTAAATACATAGATATTAAAATGTAGTTGGTCACCTCTTTGCAGCTATTACAGCTTCCACTCTACTGGGAAGGCTATCCACAAAATTCTGGAGTGCTTCTGTTGGAATTATTGCCAATTCATCCAGTGAAGGATTTAGATCAGGAATTGATGTTGGACGAGAAGGCCTGGCTCGCAAACATCATTCCACTTCATCCCAAAGATGTTCAGTGGGGTTGAGGTCAGGGCTCAGTGTGGGCCAGTCAAGTTCTTCCACACCAAACTCATCCAACTATGTCTTTAAGGACCTTGTTTTGTGCACTGGGGCAAAGTCATACTGGAATAGAAAAGGGCCTTCCTCAAACTGTTCCCAAAAAGTTGGAAGCATAGCATTGACCAAAATCTCTTAGTATGTTGAAGCATTAAGATTTCCCTTCACGGGAAGTAAGGGGCCTATCCCAATCCCTGAAAAATAGTCACTCCCCCACCAAACTTTACAATTGCCACAATGTAGTCAGGCAGTTAACATTCTCCTAGCATCCTTCAAACCCAGACTCGTCTTCAGACTGCCAAACAGAGAAGTGTAATTCGCCACTTCACAGAATATCTTTCCACTGCTCCAGAGTCCAGAGTCCACAATCCCAGTTTTTCTCATCTTCTGCATAAATTACACAAGAATAAAAACAAAAAATAAAAACAAGAAGACCAAATATAAGCAGAATAAATTAAATCAAAGCAAACTTTCAGAATATATAGATTATCACTTACAAAAATATAGGAAAACGACCTATCCCTGGCAATCGTGCAGATGCATCAAGTTCAGGGGGAAAATTATACCATATAATGTAAAACTTGGGAACCATGCACTCTAGAAGAATGAAATGTTTTAAAAAATACTTTATTTACCAAAAAATAATCTCTGGACAAAACCCTATAGCATACAGCACACAAAATGTGAGAAACCTTTCCTTCTCCATAGATGGCCCCTATAAAGAACTCTACCTACTCCCCTGCCCAGATACACATACTGCCATGCTATGTTTTAAAGCTTTAATGCACTAGAAAAAGTCAACTGCCTTCTGCTGGAACTCTGGTCTCGTGAGCCCACGTCATGGTAAGTATAACTGTGGCGAAATTAACATTGCCACTTGGGCCTGGAGAGGACTAATGGCTAGCCTCTTGCCTTCTGAATATGGCCCTGGTGTGTATGGCCCTTTAAAAACCATTTGTGGGCAAATTGAAACTTTTTGGGACAATGCCCCTTTAAGACAGTGTCCCCAGTGTCCCCAGACTTGTTTGGGACAATGCCCTTTAAGAATGTGTCCCCAGACTGTTAAAATCCTGTGTGCATGTCTTTTCCCCAATTGGTTCAGTAAATGGAGTTTACTGAACCAAGTATTACACAGGCGGACCACACAGAAGTGGAAGTGTGCCATCAATTTACCTCCTAGGCTGGTGGTTAACTGCAATGTTAACTGCTGACCGCTGGGTGGCCGCCGTTCGTACAGACGAACACGTGGCGGCGGCCATCTTTATTCAGCTGAACGTGGTCAGCGGTGTGTGCAGCCAAATCTATGGAACTGTTTTCGGCTACTCAATTGCACGAACAGTGCTGACCCGTACCTTCTCCTCCACTTCGACACTGCGGCTGGAGACTAAGTCCTGTTCGGCAATTCGAACGCACGTTCGAATGGGACTTAGTCATTTTTTCAGTGTAAAATAGACCGACTGCACAGCCCAAATCCATGGAACTGTTTTGGGCATGAAAATGTGCTTGCGGTTGGTCACAAAGGACTTCCAGCTAACTTTTTAACCCCTGGAAGGAATGACCTGAATTTTGGATATGTTTATAAGTGTACTGCTTAATAATATATGACTTTTATGGAGATTGAATGTATAGTTTTTTTTTTTTATTCTTTATTTTTGTGGTGCAAACAATTGACACAGGCTCTTGCGTGGCCCCAACAGCAAGTACAAGATTGGCAAATACATAAATGAACAAATATAGTGCATAGCAGGTCACTGCACACATTTTTCTTTTTTAGGTGCAGCTAGGTCACATGGTATTCAAAGATGTCTAGGGTGTATAGCAAAACTTAAGACGTGGTTGATGTGGGTTTTATAGACATGAGTGGGTATGCAAGTGTGTGGTTTAAAACTTGCTGGTGTGACTTGCGCGTTTACAATAAACAATTAATAAACAAGTAGGTTGTTCGGCTAGCTGGTATGTCATTATGAGATTAGTGAGTAACAAGCTATCTGAGCTGCGGCTTATTAGGTGCTGTACATGCTAGTTATCAAACAAAATTAAACACATTTGAGATGGGGACAAGCTGATAAATGAGTTAAGTGTGAGCGGGCTAGTACACTGGCATGTCGAATTAGTAATAACAATAAAGTACTTTCCCCTCTCTAAGAAACTGGCAATGCAAGACTGCCGAAATGGGACAGCGGTTAGTCAAAACAGAGCTCCATGGAACAACAAAGCAGGGCATGCAAAACGTATGTATTAATTAGGAACCGTGCTCAGCTGCGGTGAAGAGAGTCCTTATTGCTGCAGTCCCAGGATCTACTAATAATCGCACTTTGACATAGACTGTGTGATGGAATCTTGCAGTGTCTCTACATTTGGGCCTGCAGGGACACAGTCTATCTCTGGGTCGGTCCGTCTCAGTCAGCCGATGCCGGCTCGGAGAATTTGGCATGTGGGTTGGGGACGGTGGTAGGGTGGGTGGTTTGATGGGCTTCCGTCTCCCAGGGAGGCTCTCCGCACGGTTCTGTCCCCTGTACATACCCGCTCTGAATGCTGATTGTCCTCGCTGCTTTCATCGGAAGTTTGTAGAAGCGGGGATGTACTCCGTTGGTTGAGGGCTTTGGGTGCCGCTGAGCGGTGAGTGGGTCGGGCATACTTTAGAGTCCCGTGTTGGCTTGCACGAGGGCTAGTGTTGGCGTCTGACAGGTATGTCTTCGTTTCCTGCCGCCCCGATCTTACACCTCGTCTCCGTCTGCGGGCCTCTCTAGGGGCTTGGGGTGGGTCTCCACTCATTTGGTGCCGGACGGCAGGGCGAATCCACGCAGCCGCTTCTTTTGTCGCCCGCTTGTAGAGCCATCCCCTGGTGCAGAACTTGGTCCATAGACTGGTGCAGAGCCGGTCATAGAATTCCAGCGTGCAGTCGGGTGGTTTAATAGGGAGGCATTTAGTCACGGGTTGTGCTTGTGGCGCCATCTTGCTTGGGCCTCGACAGCCTCGTTTTCCTGTTAGTGTTGTCGCTTGGTCATGTATCGCTTTGGGGGTATTCTTCCCCCATGAGGACCGGGATATCCCCTGCCGGTCCACAGGGGGTGTAGCAGGGCTTCTTTAATTTCTCGCGTGCAAGCGGTTCCTGTGCCGGGCGATCAGCCACCTCCCCCAGGCTGCAGGTTCCGCTTCAGTTTAGCCCCCGTGGCCGGATCATGTGCTTGTGTGTCATGTCGGTACGTGTTTTGTACCGTTTTGGTCCTGGTGTGATCCAGTATCTTTCTTTGGGCACCGTGGGCTATTGGCATGGGTAATTTCTGCAGGGTTCTCGTTTTTGTGCCCTCTGGTGCACGAGCTCTCAGGGAGCACATCCGGCCATCTTGGCTGTCAGGCCCCGCCCCCGAATGTATAGTTTTAAAGTTATAGCACATGTGTAAAAAGTATATTTTTCCTGCCTGTGATAATTACATTAACCCATTGTGTACAGTAATGATATCACAGGCAGAGGGGAGGATTTTGTGGGAATGAATGGGAGTGTTTTACTGCATATTACGTGTTTTATTGGTTGTTCTTCAAACCCCTGTGGGTGGTACTGTGTGTGTAAAAACCTGCATAAAAGAAGGCCCTTTGTGGCTGATTAAAGGAGAACTACTTGACCCTTTCTTGAAGCCTTGGCTCATGCTTTGGGGATGGGATAACTACACTCTGGGGATTGTTATATTTACACTATACTCCCCAGGGTAAGCTCTTGTAAGAGCTGTTCTTGTTCCTGCTACGCTCTCTGGTAGAAGAGAGGCCTGCCCACTGGAAGCTGGATCCTGGCCTTGGATACAGGGTGGATGAAAGACAGCGAGACCCCAGCGCAGCTGCATCGCTGGAAGTGGGGTCTGCAATGCTGATGGTGTCGGTTGGAGTGCTTGGAGTCCTTGGCAAGCACTAGGAGCATCGATTGGCAGAGGTATTCGATCGGGGTGCCAGGGTTCCGTCGCAATAACATTGACTGACCCTTCAGGACCACTGATACCCAACAGGCTTTTTTTACATATCAGAACTCAACTAAGCGGGGTGGAAGTAGTATCATGAACAGAACTCTGCCCTTTGTACATGTGGACATCCTGTATGATCCTGGTGGTCTCTTTCTGTTTGTCAAAGGTACAATAGTGGGTCACTTATACACCATTGCAGTCCTGTATGCCCAAAATTCGAGAAAAAGCTCATTCATAACTTCCACCCTTACACTTTAAGAGTTCTTCTGGGCAGTCAGAAGAGATTTTAATGTCCTCCTGGATCCACAGATGGATACCTCCATAATGGTGTCTGCAAAATCCCAGACATGCTTGGGCACCATTCCCCGATTTCTTAAAAGACTAGTCCTTGAGAATGGCTGGTGGGCACTGCACCCAGAGCATAGGGACTATTCATATTACTCCTTGTTTCATAATCCATACAGCCACATTGACTACCTAATCCTGGCACAGGAATACCTCCCTAAGCTCACCTCAGCTAAGGTGTAATCCTTCACATGGTCTGATCACTCACCAATATCCCTATACATTCGGTCTCCTCTTGCAAAACCGGTAGAAATATACTGGAGGATGTATGGATCTTACCTGTTAAGTCAGTAGCTGGTGATAGAAATGTGTGAAATGTTGGCTAGTTTCTTCATGGAGAACGAGAACCCAAAGGTTTTTTGCCTGACTGTCTCTGAGGCACACACAGTTTTTGTAAGTGGACATTTTATCTCAATGGGATAGAGATTGAAATTACTACCACTATAAAAGACCTCCTCAGTCATATCACCTATTTGGAAGCCAAGCACAAACAGTGCCAGTGGATTTAATGTATGATCACTGCACACAGACAACTAAATACACTGCTCGCTCATCAGTCACAATGCCTGCTCTAGTGGTCCAAGCAGTTCTTTTATGAACACTAACAAAAGTGGACGACTGCTGATCCACATGCACTGAAAACGCCACAACAGTGCCATATCAATGAGATGCGCATAGCTGATAACTCTCTTTCTCAGTTCCCAGACATTATAGCTTGAAGGAACACTATAGTCACCTAAATTACTTTAGCTAAATAAAGCAGTTTTAGTGTATAGATCATTCCCCTGCAATTTCACTGCTCAATTCACTGTCATTTAGGAGTTAAATCACTTTGTTTCTGTTTATGCAGCCCTAGCCACACCTCCCCTGGCTATGATTGACAGAGCCTGCATGAAAAAAAACTGGTTTCACTTTCAAACAGATGTAATTTACCTTAAATAATTGTATCTCAATCTCTAAATTGAACTTTAATCACATACAGGAGGCTCTTGCAGGGTCTAGCAAGCTATTAACATAGCAGGGGATAAGAAAATCTTAATTAAACAGAACTTGCAATAAAGAAAGCCTAAATAGGGCTCTCTTTACAGGAAGTGTTTATGGAAGGCTGTGCAAGTCACATGCAGGGAGGTGTGACTAGAGGTCACAAACAAAGGGATTTAACTCCTAAATGGCAGAGGATTGAGCAGTGAGGCTGCAGGGGCATGATCTATACACCAAAGCTGCTTCATTAAGCTAAAGTTGTTAAGGTGACTATAGTGTCCCTTTGAGAATTGAAACACCACATTATGAAGCTCATTTCCTACACTTGAAGGAGAGTTCCTTCAGATGAAACGTACAAAGATCACTAATTACCTTAAGCTCCGGAGGAGGAAACTGCAAGCTGATCTTCACCTTCTACTCATGTATCTTGGCTCAGATGAAGATTAATGGGGCTTTTATTTGTATTTATATAGCGCCAATAATTCTGCAGTGCTTTACAATATTATGAAAGAAGGGGAAATTTAGAATACATAAGACAATTACACAGTGACACAGGAACAATAAGTAGATGAGGACCCTGCTCAAACAAGCTTACAGTCTAGCGGAGGTGGGGTACAAATACACAACAGGGCAGCAAGGGTGACAGCCACCAAACAAGGGGGTAAAGTAGCAGAGCTGGAGGTGAAGGTGGAGTATGGCTCTTAAGGAGAGCATGAGACAGACTTGGGTAAGTATAGATAAATTACACTGGGAGTCCAGGCCAGTGTAAGGATCGACAGAGGAGTGAGGTATGGGAGGAACCATGGGTGAGAAAGATCAGCCTGGTAGGAGCATTCATTACCGATTGTAGCAGGGCAGTTCGGCTTTTGGGGAGACCATCTAGGAGAGAATTACAGTAATCCATGCGAGAGATTACCAGAGCATGAACAAGCTCCTTGGCAGCATTTTGCGTGAGAAAGGTGCAGATGCGGGCAATATTTTTAAGTTGTAATCGACAGAATTTAGCAACATACTGGATATGTGGGACAAAGGTGAGGCCAGGATCAAAGATATCACCAAGACGCCTCCATTCCAGATCTGTAATGGCACACATCAGGGCTGTCTTTTATCACCTCTTCTGTTCATCCTCAACCTTGAACCTTTTCTGAAAGCCATTCAGCAAAACAGGGGAATGCATGGGTTGTATGTGGGGTGCAAAGCACAGGGTCACTGCCTATGCTGATGACCTTCTGTTTTATATCCTCTCCCCGGCCGTGTTCCTTCACAACATCCTTGCAGAGTTCAAGGTATATAGCTCACCAGACAACTTGAAATTAAATGAATGCAAGTCCAAAATATTGAATATCACTGTCAATAACAAGGAAGCAAACACACTAAAAGCCTGTGTAGGGGGGGGGAATGAAATATCTAGGTATATGGTTTCACCCAGACATCTCTCTTCTTTATGGTTTTGACTTTGTTCCACTCTTATTCAGTCTGACCTTCATTCCTAGCACTCTCAATGTATATCAATGGTTTGGGCGAATGAGCGCCATCAAAATGAACATACTCCCCCGAATTTTGTATCTTCTTCAGACAATACCAATACAGGGAAATACAAAGGAGAAAAGTATAAGAACTTGATAACTAAAACAAGATAAAAAAGTAGGAAGCTCACCTGAAGTCAGGGAGTTCCCTCAAACACCTAAAAAATAACTAGGGAAACAGGTAACAGGTATCACCCAAGAGAAACATAGAATGTGACGGCAGATAAGAATCATTCGGCCCATCTAGTCTGCCCAATATTCTAAATACTTTTAATTAGTCCCTGGCCTTATCTTAAGTCTAGGATAGCCTTATGCCTATCCCATGCATGCTTAAACTCCCTCACTGTGTTAACCTCTACCACTTCAGCTGGAAGGCTACTCCATGCATCCACTACCCTCTTGGTAAAGTAATACTTCCGGATATTATTTTTAAACCTTTGCCCCTCTAATTTAAGACTATGTCCTCTTGTTGTGGTAGTTCTCCTTCTTTCAAATATAGTCTCCTTCTTTACTGTGTTAATTCCCTTTATGTATTTAAATGTTTCTGTCGTATCCCCCCTGTCTCGTATTTCCTCCAAGCTATACATGTTAATTTCCTTTAACCTTTCCTGGTAAGTTTTATCCTGCAATCCATGAACCAGTTTAGTAGCCCTTCTCTGAACTCTATAAACAATGATGCACTAGCGCTATTATTCTATCAGATTTTTTTATCGATCTATATAGACAGAAAATGAAATTTGCTGCTATAACACCGTGATTTATCTTTTAACATAAATAGTTAAGAAAGTTGAGTGTTTCGTTGAAGCGCTATATTATGATAATTGATGTAAAACAATATATGGTGATATTGCAAACTGCCCAGTATAAAAGGATATACCTTTAAAATAGTTTTCTCGCTTAAGAGATGTCAATATTTCTGTATAGTCCCTTTAAATAAAAAAACATAAAAATACAAATCATAGTGCAAACTGTACAATACTATTTAAATGTGAGGTATAGTGCCAAGTAACAACTCACAATTTTCTGAGCTAAAAAACTTCAAGTTCTTGCACTTTAGGGTCCATTAAGGTGACCCTATCCCTCCTTCACATCCAAATATTCTTAGGCTTGAAATACTACCTATAATATTATCAACATTATGAATCTATGGTGTATTAAATAAATTAAGTAAGATGTAGATATTAGTTTATACAGCAGGATTGTAAGGGTATTTAAAGCATGAAGGAGTCCAAAGAAGCTACAAAGAATTTATCAGCTGAGGAAGCCGACTTGGCGAAATGCGTCCTGGGAGAACAGTGAGCACTAAGACTCTATTTTGGGACTATAGCCGAATAAGTGTATTTTAGCTATTGTTTTTTATATTATACGTTATTTTTTTTAAAGTAATAGAGTATATACTTTTCATACACTTACGGCACCATTTTTTCCTGCTATTATAAAGAAGGAATGTGGTCCTTAACCACATATGCGACTTGATTTAAGCCTATTGGAAGGCTCTGGGTTTGTGAGTACCAAATTACACTTTACTGCTACCCATATATAAATCAACAATATCACGCTATATATGTTTCCTTTATGCCAATCACCTAGGACAGAAGCCTAAGAATATTTGGATGCAAAGGAGGGATAGGAAAAAGAATCAAAATAGGATCAGCGCTACTAATGCCACAAATGTAAAGGGTATATATGATGGAAAGGCAGCACACCTATATAAAGGGGAGTACCATCCTATCCCGCACAATTAACTAGAACAAAAAAAACAAAGGAAAGGGTGCGCCTTTAATGCAATATGTATAAAGTGAATACACAGAATAATAAATAGCTAAAAGCAAAGTCCAGGTTAATAGTCCACAATAAATGAAGGAAGTTCTTGTAGAACAATGGTGATTCATCCCAGATGTAGGCTTGTATTTTCAGTGAGCCATATGTAGAGAGAAGGAAATCCAATGGTACAGTAGGTAAGTTTATATGGATATATATAAAAATAAGTATTACTCACAATTTCCAGAGCTAAAATCCAGCTCTGGTATGAAATGCGTTTAGTGGAATGATCCCCACTCAAGGATATATGGAGTTGTAACTTGAGATTAAGTAGTCCAACGATAATTCCGACCGAAAATTAAAAAAGATAAAATAACTGAAATATTGATTTTTAAAAAAGTATGAAATGTACTCACAATATATTGAGCAGGCCTTACTGCTCAATTTGTAGCGTGTGGGTGGTATAATCCCCACCAAGGATTCTTTTGGCGTTTCTTAGAATGGTGAAAACCAAAGTGGTCAGGCTTAGAAATAAAATAATAAAAAGTAAAATAGAAATAAAAAAAAGGAATGTGGCAACTAAAATATTTAGGGCCAAAACTCCTTTATTGTAACAATATAAAAAAGGTAATAAAACAATTTCTAGACGCGTTTCGCCTGCAACAGGCTTCTTCAAGTAGAATATAGTAAAAACATAAACCTGACTTACAATGCTTTATATAGGGTACATTAATTGTATTGGAATTTTAATATTCCCTCCAAAATGATGTCATTGTAAACTTAATTTTAAGATACATATCAAACTTATGTGGCAGTGATACAGACCTCATGTACACAAACATAAAGAATAATTATGTATATAATTTTAAAAAATGAGGTGCCAGTGTGAAAAAGTTAATGGAAAGGAAGATCACGTGACACGCGACTAAAATTGCTTCCGCTTCACGTGAGTTCGGTGGAACGCATTCGTCCCATATTAATGGAACGCATGCGTATTTAAAATTATATACATAATTATTATTTATGTTTGTGTACATGAGGTCTGAATCACTGCCACATAATTTTGATATGTATCTTAAAATTAAGTTTACAATGACGTCATTTTGGCGGGAATATTCGAATTCCACGATTACTTAGTATTAGTAAATTATGCCCCTACTGCCATTTGGACAGCATAAGTGTGGTATAGAACCCCACTTGCAGGTTATGCAGATATATTGAAACTCTATCTGCAGCAGAACATTTATCAACCAAAAAAGAAAGGATCCACAATAGTGCTCTCCGTGGCTAAGTATACGGATACATATCAGATAAAATTCTACTTACAGTATTTTGAGCAGAGATGAACAATGTGGGTGGTATAATCCCCACCTAGGATTCTTTGCCCAGTCTCCGCAATTTAGTAGGCAGGATGCCAGGCAAAAATACAGGAATAAAAGGGTAAAATAATAAAAGTACTGAATATGGCTACAGAGATTAAAGGATGTACTTGGAAACGAGATAATATCTGAAAGTACCTTTCCTGGTTTAATACTTTGTTATTTTTAAAAGTGAACAAAATTACTTTATTATTAAAAATACAATTATATATAATAACCACCACGCATTTCACCAGACAAGACTTTATAAAGTGGCATCAAACCACTTTTGGCTACTTTTTCTTTGATTTTTGGAGAGAGCGTTCTAAGATTACAAATAAGTGCATGCATTTTGGCAACTGCATGGAATATATTTGGGATTGGTATCTACTGCAGTAGTAATATACCACAAGGTCCTTTGTTGTTTTTCTGGGACAATGGATTTCTCCATTAAAAATAGTTTTTGGGTGCAAAACACTTATGCGAAAATAAAAATATCAAAGAAGGGGCACTCAAAGGACTTTGTAGATAATTTTGGTAGCTTTATTGTGCAATCATACTGTTAGGCTTCACGGTCGCTTCCCTATCGCCGGAGCTCTGTGTGCTGCTGCTAGCCGCTTACCTTCTGCCGGAGCTCCGGGTGCCGGTCACAGGCTCCATGGCCACTTGCCTTCCGCCGGAGTCCCTGGTGATGTGGTCTCCGAACAACAGTCTCTCTGATGTTGCAGCATCATTAAATATGTGCCCGCATGACCTTACTGAACCCGGCGCATAGCGATGACTCAACGGGTCAGATTAAGAAGGGTAAATACCTTCCACGAGTAGTAATAAATTACAGGTGGAAGTTGACCAATCACAAATAGCTCTTGCCTATTTAAGCTTGTTGATGTCATACCTTGTTGCCCTGTAGTGCGTTTATGCTGTTTGATTATTTGTTATTGACCTCGGCTCTGTCTATTGATTATCCTGCTTTCTCTGATCCCTGACCTCGGCTAGTTCTTCGTTATTCTGTAGCTCTCCCCCTCTTGACTTCGGCTTGTATTCTGACTTCTCTCTGTTTGCATATCCAAGCCGCTTTAAGGACCAGTACTGCAATTCTGTTTGTCCTGATCTGTCTGTGTGTTTGGGTCCCTGGAAACCGTGACACATACACCAGAAAAGTGGTAACATTTCAGTTTTATCTGGGACTTTTCTCAAGACCAATGCAGAGGCTTTAAAATATGTAAGTAGGTGAAAAGATGTACACTCACATATTGAGGAGCCGCTGAATTGGCCAATACAGAGTCTCCTAAATATGAGAGTATACATCTTTACATTTACTTATTTTTGGAATTTTAAGTGTGAAATAGAATGGAAGTAGAATGGAATACAATAATATAGTGTAATATAATTTTATTCCATTCTACTTTTATATATCAGCAAGAATATTCACTACTACAAGGACTATCTGCTGAACCAGTGCTACACTATATCCTGAGGCAGGAATTATTCCACCCAGGCGCTTAAGTTGGAGCTAGATTGAGGCTCCATAAAAGTGTGAATGCACGTTTTACTTACCTCATTCCTTACAAGGATATATAAATTTACTACACTATCAGTTTCCATTTTTCTCTTTTTATCATTTTTATACAGGTTGGCCTAACTTTTAACATAATGAAGAATTAAGATCTCTTTTAGTTGAATCTGTAGATTTAAAAATAATAATTTTACAGCAGCAAAACTTTCCCCTTCACACTTCATATATAGCATGGGTCCTCAAACTCTGGCCCCCCAGATGTTGCTGAACTATAGCTATCTATGTAATTCAAAGAATCATGGGAGCTGTATTTCAGCAACATCTGGGGGGCTGGAGTTTGAGGACCCATGATATATAGTAATAATGTATGCACTATAGATCAGGCTTTTCTATAATTCTGGATAATAGTCACATGAGCAAGAGATTTCGATATATATGGATGAAACCCTAAAACAAATTGTGCATGATAGATAAATAGATAAACAGACAGAGACAGACAGAAAGACAGACAGACAGACTTGTAGATAGATAGATCAATTGTAAGCATATTATTGAACAAATTGCCCATAATAAATCATTCATTGGCATTTAATGTGCCTCATTGATAAAAGAATAGAAGAGATTCATGTCCTACAAATGATAATGGTATACAGCAAAGCAAAATAATTAAAATGCAAGATATGGTCATTTTAAAATGTATTAGATTTTTCTCAAAGGCAATGTATTCATATATACAAATTTAATTTCCTCAAAGCTTTCATGTATGGCTTAGAGTTTGGAAAGGGAGTAATTGGAATTTATAGTTAAATAAGTTTGATTAATATGTATATAAATTAAAATGATTAAACTCTGATCAAATACATATTAGAGTAATCAAAACTCACTGAATTGTCCTTCACATTGTAGTTATGCACAGAATCGGAAATATTGAGTGTCAGTTATTGTGGATCCAAATAATGATCTTTGTTATATTCAGAGGAAGCCCAAATTGTTATGACAAGTGCACTTGGAGAAGCGAGAATTAGACACCAGACACCTGTTGGTATTCAAAATAAGCCTCTGCCGTTTTATTCATCAGCTGGGTTTTATACATTAAAAAGTAAGTGCTTACGTGCAAATACTCTTAGAACAGTAATAGGAAGGGAGTACAGATAAGGGATGAACGTCATGTGCACATAACAAATAAGTTCCAAGGTAAGAAAGAACAAAAAGATTAGAGAAGAGACATCTTAGGTGGGGGCTCTCTGCTCCCGGAACTAGACATATATGGTCTTAAGTGTCGTGTTAAGCATCAAGCATTTCCTGAGTCCAAGTTAGCCAATTTTAATATAGGATATCATATGACACCTATAAGCTTGAGCCTTGGAATCAAGATACATTCTATCACAATCCCCTCTTTTCATCCAAGTCCAAGGTATTTCCAGGCCTGCTAGCCAAAGCTTGTGGGAGTTTCATTTATTGCTTCACCACGGTTCCCTTGGACTGAGAGACCACCAGAATCAGCGGAGGAGAGTTCCTTCATTTGTTAGGCGAGGTAACATCATAAAACCCTTCCAAAGTCAGAGCTGGAATGTAAGTTAAGGTACGACCAACAGTAGGTTTGTTTTTACATAGAGAGGTTAGTAGACATGAGAAAAATCTAAAGGTTAAAAAAAAAAAATGGACATAATAACAAATGTAGCTAATTGCAAAAAGTAAAATTTTTTCTTAATTAGTAAAGTCAATTGCTGCTCTATTCTCAATGATTGCCTTCTTATTTGCCTGGTTGTCCGTAAGTAGCTCTTCTAGGTATGTAGGTACTTCCTCAAGAGTGAGATGGGGTAGGGACAGCTATAAGACAAGATTCTATGGCGTTTTCAGTACTGAGGAGAGGGTTGAGGAAAAAGGAGGTTAAATTAAAAGCCTTTGCTATCTGCAATTATATATTTCCCTGTTATGCATTATTATCTTCTGGTCTCAAGTCAGAGTAGAATATCTGAACAGAGTATACAGTGGTAAAGGATAAGAACAGATTCATGTCGGAGTGACTTGTTTACAGTGACTGGCGTGTATCCACGTTGTTTTCCTTTTAGTTTCACTGAGGTAGCCGTAGTCAAGAGCACTTGGAATGGGCCGTCAAAGCGTGGTTCAAGTCCTTTCCTCACATGCCTCTTTATCACCACCCAGTCACCAGGCTGCAGTTTGTGAGTTGCAGAATCAGAGTCTCGATCTGGAATAGAATCAAAGACTTGTTTATGCACCCTGCCTAATCTTTGGTGTAGGGCCTGTACATAGGCAGTCATACTACCATGCTGCATCTGGAGAAAATAGAGGCCTGTCTTTGGGGCAATCCTAACAGTATCTCAAAAGGGGATCGGCCATGTCTAGAATTGGGTCTGAATCTCATAGAAAAGAGTGATAGGGGAAGGCATTCAGTCCAGGGCTTCACTGTGTCTTGCATGGCTTTTGCAATCTTGTTCTTTAAGGTGCCATTTGCCCTTTCTACTTTCCCACTACTCTGGGGACGATAGTGGGTGTGGAAAGCCTGACTGATCCCTAAGGCTTTCATAATTTCTTGCATTATTTCCCCAATGAAATGGCTACCTCTGTCACTTTCAATCACTTCAGGTACTCTATATCTACATACCAGTTCCTTCAGAAGCTTATTTGATGTGACCTTCGTTGTAGCTTTCGACACTGGGTAGGCCTCAAGCCAACCTGAAAAGAGATCAATGCATACCGACACATATTCATACACTCCTACCTTAGGCAGTTGAATATAGTCTATCTGCAGTCTTTGAAACGGGTAAAGTGGCCTTGGTGTTTTGACAGCGTGTCCTGGATTGTTTCTAGCACAAATCATGCAAGCTTGGGTGTGTTTAGCTGCTACAACAGTTAATCCGGGTGCTACCCAATGGGTATTTACTATGCTGTTCATGTGCATCTTGGATAGATGTGTGGGTCCATGGGCAATCTGGGCCATCATGGGGTACAATACTTGTGGCAAACACAGTCTTTTACCTTTCCTCCACATTCTGTCATCATCAGGTTCTGCATCTTGTTTCCACCAGAGGTCATGTTCTTCCTTGCTTGCCTGTCTTTGTAAGCTCAACAGTATATTGTAGTCAACGGCATCATCTGGAGGAACAACTTGTAGGAAGGTATTACCTGTAGAGGGATGAACTTGAATTGCTGCTTGCTTGGCAGCTTCGTCTTTGTGGTTTCCTCTTGAGATCTCATCTGTGATCTTCACGTGAGCTGCCATCTTGATGATGCCTACTTGGGTAGGTAGCAGGATAGCGTCCATAAGTGCACTCATGGCTTCAGAGTTCTTGACTGGAGATCCTGCTGAGGTGAGAAAATCACAGGCCTGCCATATAGGACCAAAATCATGGGCTATACCGAAAGCATAGCGAGAGTCTGTATAAATATTAGCAGTCTTACCAGAAGCCATTTTACACGCTTCAGCGAGTGCCTTCAGCTCTGCCTCCTGTGCAGAGCCGTGAGGAGCGAGTGGTTCAGCTTTTATTACCTCATGTGCAGAGACTACAGCAAATCCAGTGTGGAAATTGCCATTCTCATCAGCATATCTGGAACCATCTACAAAAAAATGGAGAATCAATTACACGCAAAAAAACTGTTTCTTGTGCCATTAGTGCTGCACAATCATGGGGTACCTGGGCGTCAGCTAACTCATCTGGTGAATGTGAATTTACAAAAAGATCAGAACAACAAGTACGATTTCCACTATCTCCACTCCCCTCTTTTAAATCCAGGGGAAGTAATGTAGATGGATTTAACACCATACACCTTTTCAGAGTAACATTAGGTGGCATAAGCAAGGCACATTGCATTCTGAGATGCCTTGCAGTATGTATGTGCTTTGGTTGAACTAGTGACAGCATGCTGTTAATGTCATGCGGTGTGTCATATGGTCACTGGGTTATCTAAGACAATATCAGTGGCTTTTTTCAGGAGGGCAGTAACAGCCCCACTGCCCTAACACATGAGGGGGCACCCCTGGCAACAGGGTACAAACTGGTGGAGTAGTACGCTATTGGTCTTTGTTTACCATCATGGAGAGTGGCGCCAAGGGTTGTGAAGTTGTTGTGTCTGGCAAGCTGCGAGGTCAGAAAGCCAAGTCCATGAAGTTTGTGGATGGCTTGATAATCCACAGTGGAGACCCTGTCAACTACTACGTGGATACAGCTGTACGCCATATGCTCCTCCGGCAAGGTGTGCTCGGTATCAAGGTAAAGATCATGCTGCCATGGGACCCAAAGAGCACCAGAGAGTCAAAATCATTTATAGGTAGAAAAATAAAAGCTTTTTCTTGCCCGCTGCAGCTGATTAACCGTCTGGGCTCCGAGCCAACCCTTCTGGGTCCGGATGAACTGGATTCGTCTGATCCCGGGGTCACGGCACCAAACTGTTGTGGATCCAAATAATGATCTTTGTTATATTCAGAGGAAGCCCAAATTGTTATTACAAGTGCACTTGGAGAAGCGAGCATTAGACACCAGACACCTGTTGGTATTCAAAATAAGCCTCTGCCGTTTTATTCATCACCTGGGTTTTATACATTAAAAAGTAAGTGCTTACGTGCAAATACTCTTAGAACAGTAATAGGAAGGGAGTACAGATAAGGGATGAACGACATTGTAAAATGTCACAGAGCACTCTGATTGGTGGACAGTAGGTCCCCCCCTCCACATTCTTATTTAGGGCCCCCACCCGTCGCCCAGGGGTTGGGGGCAATAGGTTTTTGTTTTTTGTATTTTACAGTGAGCAGCCATTTGCTGCTCACTGTTTACTAGACACATCCCTACTCACGGTATAGCGAGTAGGGGCTGAATTTACTAATACTAAGTAATCTTTACTTAGTATTAGTAAATTTGGCTGAAAGACCAATTTAGGTCTTTCAGCCTTTTGGTAGATAGCTCCCTAATACCATGGGAATTAGGGAGTTATCTACTAAGCGGCTGCTTATTTTTTGTATTTTATGTTATTTTAACCCCTTAAGGACACAACTTCTGGAATAAAAGGGAATCATTACGGAATATTTCCTTCCTGTGTCCTTGAGGGGTTAAGTGATTTCACTATCCACATTTGTTTGCAGGGCACTTGTCCTACTCTTACCCCCATTTTACTTCATTTTGCAGCCCTCTAGCCCTTTCCAGAACTTTTTTAGAGCCATTTTTGTGCCCAAAAGTTCGTGTCCCCATTGACTTCAATGGAGTTCGAGTTCGGGGTCAAATTCGGGGGCAGGTTCAATCCCGGACTTTTTTTCAAAGTTCGGCCGAACCCGCACATCGCGGTGTTCACTCAACTCTAGTAGGTTAGTGTCATACTTTGCAACCTTGCTGTTATTAGTTAAGTTTGTGTCCCTGTCCCCAAGAAGGTCCATGTGGGCATACACCTTGCTTGGCAACTTGCATAAAAGGCCAGTGTGGCTCCCATTAAAAAGAGAGATTTGTTTACCCCTTAATAAAGTCTTGTTTGGGGGATTGGAGAACTACAGCCACTCTGGGGATTGCTATATCACAATACTTCCCTGAGTATAATCACTATCTCTTATAAGAGCTGTTCCTGCTACGCTCTCTGGACTAGGAGAGGTCTACCCACTGGAAGCTGGATCCTGGTCTTGGGTCCATGGTGGGTGAAGGACGGCGAGATCCCCAACCAAGCTGCAGTGGTTTGTGGGAGTCTATGGTGTTCCAGTATAGCGCCTCTGGTGCTCGCAAGTACTAGGAAGCAGCGGGTGATGGAGGTACCCAGTCAGGGTGCCAGGTGGTCCGTCACATATATTAACCTAAAGAAGTTTAATGGAATTAAGAGTTTAAAAAAAAAAAAAAAAAAAAAAACTGGCCAAAATGTTCCAATTAGGACTTGTGGTAATTTTTCCACCCATAATGCAGTTACTGGAGGGATGCAATATGAAATTTGTGTCTGCACGGCCACTGATTACTAGACCTGGAGCTTTGTTTAGTTCTGCACTGCAATTCATCTGATTTTGTGTTGAGTTGGTGATCATCCAAAATCTCTAACTCCAATTCAAATGTAGCCAAATCACAAACAAAACAAAACGTGCATGTTTTTTGATTTGTAATTTTTAATTCCTCCAAAAAGGAGAAAGTTGATGGGAAAAAGATGATTGATGGCAGGGAATAGCCACACAGTGTTGATTTTCTTCATAGATGAAAGTGAGAAGTGACCAAAAAAGGAAAATTAGCACGAGCAGTAAAAATAATAAATGTTCTTTATTTTTTGTGCTAAAGTAATTTTTTTGCCGTTTACAAATCTAGTGTTTTCAAATGTACTGCAACTATGAATGTGCTGCAGCCTTTTTTTTTGTCTGTCTTTACACGAACAATATGTTATCTTTAAAAGCCAACTTTGTGATCTTAACATAGTCAGCATTTTAGCCCCTAGCTAATTCTTTCCTGTACTGCAAGCCCCCCTAAACATCCTCCTCCTTAAAGGACCACTCTAGGCACCCAGACCACTTCAGCTTAATGAAGTGGTCTGGGTGCCAGGTCCAGCTAGGATTAACCCATTCTTTTATAAACATAGTAGTTTCAGAGAAACTGCTATGTTTATGAATGGATTAAGCCTTCCCCCAAAGCCTCTAGCGGCTGTCTCATTGACAGCCACTAGAGTCGCTTGCGTGCTTCTCACTGTGAAAATCACAGTGAGAAGACGCCAGCGTCCATATGAAAGCATTGTGAATGCTTTGCTATGCGACCGGCTGAATGCGCGCGCAGCTCTTGCCGCACGTGCGCATTCAGCCGACAGGGAGGAACGGAGGAGGATCAGAGGAGGAGAGCTCCCCGCCCAGCACTGGAAAAAGGTAAGTTTTTACCCCTTTCCCCCTTCCAGAGCCGGGTGGGAGGGGAAAACCCTGAGGGTGGGGGCACCCTCAGGGCACTATAGTGCCAGGAAAACGAGTATGTTTTCCTGGCACTATAGTGGTCCTTTAACAGAGATCACATCTGCTGGACACAGAGTGACCATGCAGTGTTGTCACTCTTTGTTTTACAAACAGTTATCATGTAACTGCTGCTGTTTATAGATATGTCAGGACACAACTGCCAAACTTCTGGTGGAACCATCACTGCTGTAATTCGAACTTATGCTAGTACTCTGATTAGCTCTAGCAGAATTTTTTTAATAGCACTATTTCACCAAGAAACCTTAAATAGCATTAGATCAGTGCACCTTTAACAATTCTATACATTGTGCTTAAAGTAAAATAAAATAATAAAGAAAAGGAAGGACAACCAGTGAATTGGAGTCAGGGTCATGGATGCCCAGGCCCCATTGATGTACCATATGGTCTAATCACACAGAAGAGCTACTGTAGCTCAAATTGATGGAATACTTAAAGGGACACTATAGTCACCAGAACAGCTACAGCTCAGAGTAGTTGTTCTGGGGTGCATAGTAAGTACCTGCAGGCATTGTAATGTACACCCTGCCTCAATGCGTCTGCCTTGTTTTGGCAGTACTAGGAGGACCTACAAAATGGCTTTAATGATCAGTGTAGGTGTTGACTGTTTCCATTTTGAATGCAATTTTATATAATGGTCACTAGGTGGCGATGCTGTCTAATATAATAACAGTGAAATCCCCAGCAATTCAATACTATCCTATTCCATTCTATTAAAGGGTGTTCAATAGAAACATTATGAAGGTAAAGTTAAAAGAATGAAATGTAGGAGGACGTCAAGAAAACAGATGAGCATAGAATGAAAGTTGCAAGTTAATGTGTAGAGAGAGTTACTATCCATACAATCTTCGTAGCACTTATTATTAATATTATTATTTATAAAGCACAAACACGTTCCATAGCGCTGTACAATGGGTGGACTAATAGACAAGTATTTTGAACCAGACAAGTTTGACCCACAGGAACAGAAGGATTGAGGGCCCTGCTTAATGAGCTTACATGCTAAAGGGAGTGGGGTATAGTGACACAAAAGGTAAGGGTTGGGTAGAAAAGTATGTTGCTAGGATAGTATTCCTTGAGGGCTTAGTGTTTTGTTTTGATAACAGTTTCAGGAGAGGAATCAGGATGAATGGAGGGAAAGCTGTTCACAGTTTAATTGATATGCTTTCCTAAAGAAGTTCAAAAACTTTTCACAGATATTTTGAAGGAGTGGAGATTGGGTGAGAGGCTAACAGAGAGGGGAAGGGCGCTCCATAGTAACGGTGCAGCCCTAGAGAAGTCTTTAAGGTGAGCATCAGAAATAGGAGTACGAACAGAGGTTAGGTGTAGGTCTCCGGGCAGAGCGTAAGGGCCTAGAAAGGACATATTTGGGTATTAGTGAAGATAAGTAGGTGGGGCAGCATTGTGTAGAGATTTGTAAGCAAGTGTCAGGATCTTATGGGAAGCCAATGGAAGGATCGACAGAGGGGGGAGGAGTGGGAGGTGCAGGCGGACAGGAAGATAAGCCTCGCTGTCGCTTTCATTATAGACAATAAGCTTGAGAGTAGTGTACCTAAAAAAGAGAGGATTAGGAGGGAGCAACGTGTGCCTGTGCTACATGATAGCCAAAAAATGTAGGAGTATCTGAGGCACGGGTAAAAAAGACCAAAGGTCAAAAAACAAAGAATTTATTGTATACTAAATAGTATCATAAAAATAACAATAACCCAAACGTGCTAAATAAAATGCAAAGTGAGAGAATAAAAACAAAAAAGACAGTACTAATTTACTCAGGATACATGTATCTATAAAATGATATAGAATTCGATGAATGTATCGAAAAGAAAGCATGTTAGAGCAGTATGATGATCTGCAAGGTCAACATGTCTGTGCTGCTTGGGAAGACGTTAGCTAATAATAGCCATAATAATAATGGGGGAGTAAATGGAGTAAAGGAGAGTGGTCTAAATTGGCAAAATAGGTAGAGGTGACATATAATGCAAGCGTGTGGTTGCCAAATGCTTCCAAAGATCGCAAAAAAATACCTCTGCTTAAAACTAAAATAATGATAAAGAAGTTATGAGTCAAGACATATAGCTCGAAAAACTGTCTACGGTTATCGATATAAAGGCTGCAGGTCCTAACATATGGTTGTTAAGCAAAAAATAATGCTTCCTAGTAATGCAATCCTGCATATAGAACAGTGTAGCCTACAAGCGTATGAATGCTGGATACTGTTAGACGTTTCAGAGGTTGATTGATTAGTGCCACCTAAGTGTACTGCCGACCGTAGACAATGTATGGACTTATAGGTCCTAGCATATAGTAATTGACATAGGAGTAATATATAATAGTAACAAAGCCAAATACTATAAAGACTGCTGGAATGATGATTATAATGTCTGATGGTCTGTGCCGTAATTATTGACAATGCTGATAGTAGGCAATCTGGTAGCGTTCTGAAGTTCTAATAGAAAGCACTTGAAAAGGGTAACAGATAAAGGCTATGCTAAACTAGTAAAACTAGTAGCCCATGCCGAAGAATATAGCAGTACAAGTAATGGTAATGAGAAAATGAATATACGGATAATAGAACGAAAGAGAATACAAATTATGGTAAACTCCCCGCTAACAGCTCGCCCGCGTGCCTTCAAGGGCACCTAAGTATTGCCATGCTAATGCTGTATGGGATAATGATTGCGATAATAGAGGATACTGAGAATGACTAAATAGACTCCACACTGCCAGTTCACCCCCGTGCCTTCGAGGGCACCTAAGTCTTCTTCTGATAGATTTTAAACTAAATAAGAAAAAGGACAAATAGAGTTGCTGTCGTCCTCTGGTATGAGACAGCGTGTATGAAGCCCCTGACATGCGCGTTTCGCCCGACCTGGCTCGTCAGAGGGGAACCGGTCAAAGAAAAATACCGGGTTTAAAAAAAGAAAAAGTCGATGTTCATTGGACCAGGTAAGTGACTGCAACTGGCTGGAATCTAATGATGTCATAAAGGGTGGATACAGCACTTTCTGAGCCGTAAAAGAGAAAGTTTAACCCGTAAGATTAATGGATTAAAAGAATGAAAAATAAGAAATATTAGTAGATATTTCATCTATATAAATAGCAAAGACTCCAGGATAACAGGATGTATTGATACCAGATTTATAAGGTCGATTGTTAATGGGTAAAGATGTAAAGTACACTAAAAACCTATTAGAAAATGGTAATTAGTCATGATATCAAAAAAATCCATCAGTCTGGCAGTGAATGTCAGTCTAGTTTGAAGGGAACACTGACTGAAGTCACATATTCATCCGCTTATAGAAATGTGGTTAATGACATTTACTGTCCACACAGGAAAAGTTGTGCCGAGCAGCAACCTAATCCACAGAAGGGTTAATGCTGAGCAGCAATTATGCAAATGAAACCTGGTAACTGACTTTGGGGTCAAAGGCCGGTTACAGCCTATCAGAACTAAAGGAGGGGTATTTAGGCCCAGTTCTCAGCCTGCTCAGTGCCCTGTCGTGGTTTCCCTTGTGGTTGTCTGAGAGCGCGTTCCTGTTTATAGTTTTCTACCTGGTTTTTGACTTTGGCTTTGTTTATTGACTTCTCTATATTCTGGTATCCTGACTCCTGGCTTTCCTCATCGCTGTGTCCCTTTCTGTGTTCCCTGACCTCGGCTAGTATTTTTGACTATTCTTTGTACGTTAAATCCAGCCATTCTAAGGACCAGTAATACGTTACTTATTTGTCATCCGTGCTGTACAGTTCTACGTGCTGGATCAAACAGTAATCCTGACATTACGACATGGCCATAGATCCTGTAGAACTGTGTCAGCACATAGCTGCTTGTGAGAGGAAATTAGAGGAGAATGATCATCGCATGGATCAATTCACTCAGGCTTTAAGTACGCTTCTCGCTAGAACAGAGCATCTGCAGCCTACAGCGTCTCCTCCTATAGCACCTCTACCCTGTGTACCTCCACCCACTGTTAATAGGACTCCTTGCATCTCCTTATCACCATCCCTACAGTTTGATGGCAATATCCAGGAATGCAGGGGTTTTCTTAATCAGGTGGAGTACCATTTTGAGGCCTCACCAGGGTCATTCCCCACGGACAGAGCAAGAATTGGTTATCTAATGAATCAATTAAAGGGCAAGGCCCTTGCCTGGGCTAATCCGTTGTGGGAGAGTAATCGGAGCATAGCTCATAATTACCAGGAATTCCTTGCCGAATTCAAGCTCACGTTTGAGCCATTGGGTAGAGAGGATGACGCCTCCACTGCCCTAATGCACATCAGACAAGGTAACCGGTCTATCTCGGATTATGCTATTGAATTCCGTACCTTAGCTTCCGAGGTAGACTGGACTAACAATGGGTTAATCTCAGCATTCAAAAAGGGTCTCTCAGAGACTATACTAGATGAGATAGCCGCTAAAGAATTACCTAAGAGTCTTAACGAATTTATTACGTTTGTCATGCATATTGATAATAGGTTAAGACTCAGAGAAGTCACCAGAAGCAAGACCAGACGTACGGCTATGTCCCTAGCACCTCAATTCTCTAAACCTGTTTTGTCTAACCTCCCTGTACAGTCCGAACCCGAACCTATGCAGTTGGGGGTCACTAGACTGTCAGAGGCCGAAAAACAGTATAGGAGAAGGGAGGGGTTATGCCTATATTGCGGTAGAAAGGGACATATGATAACTAATTGTCCAGTGCGTCCGGAAAACTTCCGCACCTAAGAACCTTAAGGGGACAGATCTTAGGTGTGATGGAGTTGTCCTCTAACAAAAACAAAAGTAGATTCCTCCTTGAGGTATCTATTTCCCTTGATAACAAGAAGTTTTCTTGCAGTGCCCTAATGGACTCAGGTGCTGCTGGAAATTTTATTGATGTCCAGTTTATTAGGGGTAATGAGATACCGGTCAGGGAGAGACCTACGCCGCTAGCTGTAGAGGCTATTGATGGTAGACCACTCACACAACCGCTTATAACCCACGAAACTGTCCCTATTACGATCTCCATTGGGGCCTCCCATAGGGAGGAGATGACGTTTCAGGTTATTACTTCTCCATCATGTCCTATCATATTAGGGTTTCCGTGGCTGAGTAAGCACAATCCCTATATTGACTGGGCTAATGGGGAGATATTAGAATGGGGTAAAGAGTGTATGGGGAGATGTATAAAACCAGTACTAAAGAGATTGGATACTATTGACCTTCCCACTACCACTCCCCAAACTCCTGGAGTTCCCATACAATACCGAGAACTTCAGGAGGTGTTTAACAAGGCTCAATCTGATGTATTGCCTCCCCACAGAGCATATGACTGTGCCATTAACCTGTTTCCAGGCGCTATGCCACCTAAGGGGGCAGTTTATGCCTTATCTCCCCAGGAGAGTAAAATAATGGAGGAATACATCAAAGAATCCTTGAGCAAAGGGCACATAAGAAAGTCATCCTCACCAGCTGGTGCAGGATTCTTTTTTGTTGAGAAAAAGGGTGGTGAGTTACGCCCTTGCATAGACTACAGGGCACTTAATAAAATCACTGTAAAAAATGCATACCCTATCCCACTCATTTCCGAATTGTTCGATAGACTTCAGGGAGCTAAAGTATTTACTAAGCTTGACCTTAGGAGCGCTTACAATTTGGTTAGAATTAAAGAGAATCATGAGTGGAAGACGGCATTTAATACCCGTAGTGGACACTATGAATATCTGGTAATGCCATTTGGGTTATGCAACGCCCCGGCCGTATTCCAAGACTTTATAAATGATGTACTCAGGGAATTCATTTACTCATTTGTCTTGGTTTATTTGGACGATATTTTGGTGTATTCCCCTGATCTTCAAACTCACCACTCCCATGTGAAACAGGTTCTGCAGACGTTGTTGAAAAATAAACTTTATTGTAAATTAGAAAAGTGCATATTTGACCAGCCTGAAGTCCACTTTTTGGGTTACAACATCTCTGCATCGGGATTTCAAATGGATCCTAAAAAACTAGAGGCTGTACTACACTGGCCATTACCCTCTGGTTTAAAAGCCATTCAAAGGTTTATTGGTTTTGCCAACTATTACAGAAGATTCATCAAGGGATTTTCTTCTGTAATAGCCCCAATCACAAATATGACTCGCAAAGGGGTTAGTAGCACGGTATGGTCCAAAGAGGCTGTGAATGCTTTTGAGACTCTTAAACAAAGATTTGCCTCTGTGGACATACTAAAACATCCTGACACCAGTAAACCTTTTATATTGGAGGTTGATGCATCCGAGACAGGGGTAGGGGCTGTTCTCTCTCAGAGAGAAAGCCAGGGAACACCATTGCATCCTTGTGGCTACTTCTCCAGAAAGATGTCTCCTGCTGAGCGCAACTATGATATTGGCAATAGAGAACTGTTGGCCATTATTCTTGCCCTCAAGGAGTGGCGACATCTTTTGGAGGGTTCCAAGGACCCCCTGTTGATCATAACCGACCACAAAAATCTGGCATATATAGGGGATGCCAAACGTTTGTCTTCCAGACAGGCTAGATGGTCACTGTTCCTTTCACGTTTTAACTTTCTCATTACTTATAGACCTGGTTCTAAAAATACCAAGGCTGATGCCTTGTCCAGGCAATTTGATAATGAGTCAGCTCCGGAACAGGTGACATCTCCTATTATTCCAGCAGAGTGTATTATTGCTACTACTGTCCTCTCACTGTCTTCTCCACTGCTTGGCACCATACTGGAGGCCCAGCCTCAGGCGCCCAGTGGTAAACCGTGTGATAAACTGTTCGTTCCCCTATGTGAAAGGGTTAATATCATGAAAGTGTTCCATGACCATATAACTGCTGGACACCCGGGCATCAATAAGTCCACTGCCGCGATCACTAGATCATTTTGGTGGGATTCACTCAGGAAAGATGTAAAGGAGTATTGTGCAGGCATGTCCTGTGTGTGCAGTTTCTAAGGTGACTCATGCACTTCCTTGTGGCCTGTTGCAGCCTCTTCCTGTTCCTGAGATTCCATGGTCCCACCTATCCATGGACTTTATTGTTGAGCTTCCTAGCTCTGCTGGGTTCACTACTATTCTCATGGTTGTAGACCGATTTTCTAAGATGGCTCACTTCATTCCTCTCAAGAAGTTGCCATCTTCGCAAGATTTGGTCCTAATTTTCATACGTGAAATTGTCCGTTTGCATGGCATCCCCACAATATTGTGTCTGATAGGGGCTCTCAGTTTGTGTCCAGGTTCTGGAGGGCGTTCAGTAAACAATTGGGGATTGATCTCTCCTTCTTCTCCTCCTACCATCCACAGACCAATGGTACAGCTGAGAGGGCTAACCAGTCATTAGAAGTTTATTTGCGTTGTTTTATTAATAGCACACAAGACAATTGGTCCGAACTACTCCCGTGGGCCGAGTTCGCTAGAAACAATGCTGTTCATGACTCCTCTGGGCACAGTCCATTTTTTGTCAATAATGGTAGGCATCCTACGGTTCTCCCTGCGGTATTTTCTGATACTGCCATTCCTGCTCTGGATGAGCGTCTGGCCTCCATTCGGGATACCTGGGTTAAGGTTCAAACTGCTCTAGGGGCTGCTGCTGAACGCTTCAAACATTTTGCTGATAAGCGTAGGAGTGCCAACCCGGTGTACCAAGTGGGGGACCGGGTTTGGTTGTCATCTCGCAACATCAAGCTTAAGGTCCCTAGCATGAAGTTTGCCCCCAGATTCCTTGGTCCCTATAGAGTGCTTCGTAGGATCAATCCAGTGTCTTACTCTCTGGCTCTTCCTGCATCTTTAGGGATTCCCAACACTTTTCATGTGTCCTTACTCAAACCTCTTGTCTGCAATAGATATACTGTTCCTTGTGTTCCTCCCCCTCCGGTGGTGGTGGGTGGTCAGGAAGAGTATGAGGTATCTTCTATTGTGGATTCTAGGTTTTCTCGGGGCACTTTACAGTACTTGGTTGTTTGGAAAGGTTACGGTCCTGCTGATCGTTCTTGGGTTTCGGCTCCTGACCTGCATGCGGGCCGTAAGATCCGCGCTTTTCACGCTAAATTTCCTCTCAAGCCTGGTCCTGTCCGCCCGTGGGCGTTCTTCAGGTGGGGGGTAATGTCACATATTCATCCGCTTATAGAAATGTGGTTAATGACATTTACTGTCCACACAGGAAAAGTTGTGCCGAGCAGCAACCTAATCCACAGAAGGGTTAATGCTGAGCAGCAATTATGCAAATGAAACCTGGTAACTGACTTTGGGGTCAAAGGCCGGTTACAGCCTATCAGAACTAAAGGAGGGGTATTTAGGCCCAGTTCTCAGCCTGCTCAGTGCCCTGTCGTGGTTTCCCTTGTGGTTGTCTGAGAGCGCGTTCCTGTTTATAGTTTTCTACCTGGTTTTTGACTTTGGCTTTGTTTATTGACTTCTCTATATTCTGGTATCCTGACTCCTGGCTTTCCTCATCGCTGTGTCCCTTTCTGTGTTCCCTGACCTCGGCTAGTATTTTTGACTATTCTTTGTACGTTAAATCCAGCCATTCTAAGGACCGGTAATACGTTACTTATTTGTCATCCGTGCTGTACAGTTCTACGTGCTGGATCAAACAGTAATCCTGACACTGAATGAACTGCAATGAAAATACTGCAATGAAAGATGAAAAATAAAAATAAAATTTAAAAAATAGAAAAGAGAATAACAAATAATAACTAATATAAGCTGATCCCTAGTTAATATTAGCTGACATTAAGTGTTAATATATTTAAAGAGAACATAAGAGAGGGCCGATAAGCTTCCAACAGTCTTGGTGGTAACGTGACTAAGTGGATAGTAACTTAATATTGATAAGAGACAAGTATTACAAACTGTACCTAATGTTAAAGCTTCGAAATAAATTATAGATATATGTGAGGTTATAAAATGTATGGAAAAAGGACAGGACTCGAAACTAGTAAAACAGAGTCTAAATGAAAGGACTTATTTATGAATACAAGGTGTAAAGTTGAACTCCTCACTCAAACCGTTTGGAGTTAGAGTTTTAAAGTGATAGATCCACCTTGATTCTTTCATTGGTAGCATTTTATTGAAATTGCCTTTCCTAGAGTTCATAGTTATTTTTTCAATGGCCTGAAAGGTGAGGTGGGTTGAATCACCGCCATGATGTAGTCTAACATGATTTGACACTGGGGTAGAGATCTTCAGATTTGAAATTGAGCATACTTGTTGAAGGATCCTTCTTTTAAACTGTTGGTAAGTTTTACCAATATATTGGGTGTTGCAGCTACACGTGATAAGGTAGATGACTTTGGTGGAGTTGCAATTAATGAATTGTCTAATTTTGTATTCTTTCACCGTTATTGTGCTTAAGACTGTTTTAGAGGGTTTGAAATACTTACAGGCCTTGCAGTGGCCACATTGATAAACGCCTGAAACTGGGGTTTACCAGGTTGGATTACGATTGATAGGCTCAGTGTGACTGTGCACAAGGTAGTCTCGTAAATTCTTAGCTCTGCAGGCAGTGATGTTAGGAACCTCAC
Organism: Pelobates cultripes; assembly: GCA_933207985.1. Classification (NCBI taxonomy): domain Eukaryota; kingdom Metazoa; phylum Chordata; class Amphibia; order Anura; family Pelobatidae; genus Pelobates; species Pelobates cultripes. The sequence continues at coordinate 288,376,011 of OW240912.1, forward strand.
TGATGTTGTTCTTAAGGTCTTTATCGTAGTTGAGGATTGGCCAATTATGTGACAAAATTTGTAATACTGGTTCCCAGTATCGATCAAACGTCCCGATACAACAAATAGTGTTAGAATCTACCTTTGGTCTCTTGGTATGCAAACTCTTGCTTCTGTTTTTAGCAGCTGCTTGTTGGTACACTCTTTTTAGTATTCTATTAGGATATCCTTTTTGTTTTAACATCATTCTAAATGTTTTAGCTTCCTGGTAGAAGGTTTCATCATTAGAACAATTACGTCTAGCCCGTAAGTATTGCCCAGAAGGAATGCCTGATTTAAGCTTTAACATTAGGTACAGTTTGTAATACGTGTCTCTTATCAATATTAAGTTACTGTCCACTTAGTCACGTTACCACCAAGACTGTTGGAAGCTTATCGGCCCTCTTAGGTTCTCTTTAAATGTATTATTAACACTTACTGTCAGCTAATATTAGATTTTTTTGATATCATGACCATTTTCTAATAGGTTTTTAGTGTACTTTACATCTTTACCAATTAACAATTGACCTTATAAATCTGGTATCAATACATCCTGTTATCCTGGAGTCTTTGCTATTTATATAGATTATCTGTCTACTAATATTATTTCTATTCTTTTTCATTCTTTTACTCCATTAATCTTAGGGGTTAAACTTTCTCATTTACGGCTCGGAAAGTGATGTATCCACCCTTTATGACGTCATTAGATTCCAGCCAATTGCAGTCACTTACCTGGTCCAATGAACATCGACTTTTTCCTTTTTAAACCCAGTATTTTTCTTTGACTAGTTCCCCTCTGACGCGTGTGTCAGGGGCTTCTTACACGCTGTCTCATACCAGAGGACAACAGCAACTCTATTTGTCCTTTTTCTTATTTAGTTTAAAATCTAGCAGGGGAAGACTTACGTGCTCTCGAAGGCACGGGGGTGAACTGGCAGTGTGGAGTCTATTTAGTCATTCTCAGTATCCTCTATATTATCGCAATCATTATCCCATACAGCATTAGCATGGCAATACTTAGGTGCCCTTGAAGGCACGGGGCGAGCTATTGGCGGGGAGTTTACCATAATTAGTATTATCTCTTTCGTTCTATTATCCGTATATTCATTTTCTCATTACCATTACTTGTACTGCTATATTCTTCGGCATGGGCTACTAGTTTTACTAGTTTAGCAAAGCCTTTATCTGTTAACCTTTTCAAGTGCTTTTTATTAGAACTTCAGCACGTGACCAGACTGCCTACTATCAGCATTTGCAATAATTACGGCACAGACCATCAGACATTATAATCATCATTCCAGCAGTCTTTATAGTATTTGGCTTTGTTACTATTATATATTACTCCTATTTCAATTACTATATGCTAGGACCTATAAGTCCATACATTGTCTACGGTCGGCAGTACACTTCGGTGGCACTAATCAATCAATCTCTGAAACGTCTAACAGTATCCAGCATTCATACGCTTGTAGGATACACTGTTATATATGCAGGATTGCATTACCATTGATAGGCATTATTTTTTGCTTAACAACCATATGTTAGGACCTGCAGCCTTTATATCGATAACCGTAGACAGTTTTTCGAGCTATATGTCTAGACATAAACTTCTTTATCATTATTTTAGCTTCAAGCAGAGGTATTTTTTGCGATCTTTGGAAGCATTTGGCAACCACACGCTTGCATTATATGTCACCTCTACCTATTTTGTCAATTTAGACCACTCTCCTTTACTCCATTTACTCCCCCATTATTGTTATGGCTATTATTAGCTAACGTTTTCCCAAGCAGCACAGACATGTTGACCTTGCAGATCATCATACTGCTCTAACATGCTTTCTTTTCGATACATTCATCGAATTCTATATCATTTTATTGATACATGTATCCTGAGTAAATTAGTACTGTGTCTTTTTTGTTTTTATTCTCTCACTTTGCATTTTATTTAGCACGTTTGGGTTATTGTTATTTTTATGATACTATTTAGTATACAATAAATTCTTTGTTTTTTGACCTTTGGTCTTTTTTACCCGTGCCTCAGATACTCATACATTTTTTGGCTAACATGTAGCACAGGCACACGTTGCTCCCTCCTAATCATCTCTTTTTTAGGTACACTACTCTCAAGCTTATTGTCCATTTCTACTAGGGGTCACCCCCCTGTTCTTAGTGTACCTTTTCTGGCTGTATCCAATTAGTTTTCGCTTTCATTATAGACTGTAACGGGGCAAGTTGGAAACACGTAAGACCACTGAGAAGTGGATTACAGTAGTCAAGGCGAGAGAGGACAGCAGTATGGACGGCACCTTTGACGTATCAGGTGTTAAATACTGTCGGATGCGCGCAATGTTTTTGAGATGGAAGCATCAGGAGTTGGCAATTGATTGAACACGAGGGGTGAAGGAGTGGTCGGAGTCAAAGAAAACACCTAAGCAGTGAATCTTGGAGGAACACAGACAAGGGCGTAGCAACACTTGAGGGAGGGAAGACCAGAAGTTCTGTTTTGGACAGGTTCAGTTTAAGGAAATGAGCAGCCATCCAGTTGGAAATAGAGAGGCAGTCAGAGACACGAGTCAAGAGGGGTGGTGAGAAATCAGGGGAGGACAGATAAATCTGCGTGTCATCAGCATAGAAAAGACACTGGAAGCTGAAGAAGTTGATGAGTTTACCAAGGGAGACAGTGTGGGTTACGAACAATAGGGGACCAACGACAGACCCTTAGGGAACACAAACAGAGAGGGATTGGGGAGAAGAGGCAGAGCCAGAGAAAGAAATACTGAATGAGCGCTGGGAGAGGTAGGAAGAGCACCAGGAAAGAGCAGTATCTCGTAGAATGAGATTACGGAGGATGAGAAGAAGCTGTTGATGATCAACAGTGTCAAAAGCAACAGAAAGGTCAATGAGAATTAGGATAGAGTAGTGGCCATGGGATTTAGCAGTGATAAGAATCATTGTATATGTAATGTTCCTGATTTTCTAGTTTCGTTTTAATTATACTTTGCTGCCTGTAGTGGCCACCAGAGCTACTAATTCATTGAAAATGTTCCTGAGACAACTCACCTGCATGTGATTACCCTTACTATAAAGAGCCGCTCCTTGCTCAAAGCAGGATCTTTTCATTGTGTTTTGAAAACCCAGAGAGTCCCATTTCTCATCTTTACCTTGGAAACCTAATGATCCAAAGCCTGACTGGGACCTGAATACCTTATTACTAAATCAAAGTTCTTGTTCGCATATAACCTTATCTCCTAACTACTTACTCCAAAGAACCTACCAAAACTACTACAGTTTCATAGATACCTTGGATCTGTCTAAAGCAGGGCCCCCCAGATGTTGCTGAACTACAACTCCCATGATTCCCTGGCTATCTGTTTAATTGAAAGAATCATGGGAGTTGTAGTTCAGAAACATCTGGGGGGCCGCAGGTTGGACAGGCCTGGTCTAAAGGAATACTTTCTTACAGTAAAGCCATATCTGTTATTCGGAGACATTTTCTATTATTCTATTATCTGGACTAACTTGGCAATGATCCATAGTTACCTTTTTATTTTCTCTGTAAATTTGTCCTGATTACTTGCCTTTTTTTGTATGCTCTTTCTTGTTTATTTGCTTAATTATACAAAACCGTATATATAACTGTTTAATTTTCAGTAAACTCTCCTTATTCTTTAACCATAGCTCTCCTTGTTCTTTGTCATTTCAATTATCCACATTTCCCTCTGTGTGTTACATAGTTACATAGCTCAAAAGAGACTTGCGTCCATCAAGTTCAGCCTTCCTCACATTTGTTTTTTGCGGTTGATCCAAAAGAAGGCAAAAAACCCAGTTTGAAGCACTTCCAATTTTTCAACAAGCTAGGAAAAAAATTCCTTCTTGACCCCAGAATGGCAGTCAGATTTATCCTTGGACCAAGCAGTTATTACCCTACATTGAAAGATTACATCCTTGAATATTCTGTTTTTGCAAGTATGCATCTAGTAGCTGTTTTAACATCTGTATGAACTCTGATAAAACCACTTCTTCAGGGAGAGAATTCCACATCCTTATTGTTCCTACAGTAAAAAAACATTTCCTTTGCCTTAGACAAAATCTTCTTTCTTCCAGTCTAAACGCATGACCTGGTGTCCCATGTAAAGTTCGGTTTGTGAATAGAAGTCCGGTTTGTGTTCTATCCTTACTTGTTTGCTGCCCATACTATGGGTAACCCAAAGAAAAGGGATATAAATGTTAGTCATCTCGCAACACTCTTGCCTGACCTGATGATGAATAACCTGACAGTATACTTTGTCCACAGCTGTTTTAACAGAGTGACGAGCGTGGAATCCAGATTGAAGAGGGTCAAGCAGAGAGTTGGATTTGAGGAATTCTGTCAATCTCGCATATACAACTCTCTCAAGGATCTTGGAGACAAATGACAGTAGCTAGATAGGGCGGTAGTTGGACGGTGAATTAAGGTTAAGATTGGACTTTTTCAGAATCAGGGTTACGGTTGCATGTTTGAAGGGTAGAGGAAATGTGACAGAGTGCCCCCAATTAGGGCAAGATAATGGAGGTTTCTGCAAGACTGATGTGGAGAGGGTGAGATACTTTGGGTACGGGGTATGCGGATGTCAATGAACAGCAGATGGTGGTCAGTTATAAAACCTGCTTGACTTTTTTTAAAAGTATGTACCATCATTGTTAAGAATTGTTGTGGCTCAAAGGTAGAGAGCAGGCCCAAGACCTTAAAGTACCCAGGTTCAAATCCCCTATTGGGCACTTCTGGGGCGACCACTTCTGGATGTCACAGTAAGAACCGTGACAACAAGGTAGGAAAATAACATCTCCTAGGTAGTAATGCCTCATTTTGGCAGACTTAGTTCAGTGTAATAGTTGCTATGCATTTGTTTCACTTTTTGGAGGTTTGGTTATTGTCTAATCTGTAGACAGTTCTCCATCTTGCGGCAGGAGATTGTATTTTTGAAGTCTGAGATTTGTAAATTATCTGGTGAACAAACTCAGACTGGAACTGCTGCAAAGCCACTGCCGCAGAGACATACTAGGAATGGCAGATGGATTACTGTAGGATCTGGTAGACTTAGAGTTGTGGATAAAAGGCATTTTGCACAGTCTGTTGCTCTTCATAATTCATTTTCTGCACTTTCAGAGTGTAATGGAGAGAGACACTGAGGCTAGTGGTGCTCTGGAGAGAGGCACTGAGGCTAGTGGTGCTGTGGAGAGAGGCACTGAGGCTAGTGGTGCTGTGGAGAGAGGCACTGAGGCCTAATAGAAATAAGTTTTTGTTGGGGGATTCCATTATAAGAGGTGTGGCGATGGACAATGGTGGTCTTGTGAGGTGTCTTCCCGGGACGTATCTAATATTGTTAAGCAAGCAAAGCAGGAAGGGGAATTGGATGTACTTGTCCATCTAGGGACAAATGACTTGGCTTGCAATGAGGTTTCAGAGGTTAAGGAAGTTTTTAGCGTTTTTGCCAATGATATACGGCAGGTTGCTTCCACACTGTCATTCTCTGAAGTTCTGCCTGTGCATAACACTCAGAAGGACAGGCGGACACGTATTAGGGACTTTAATTTGTGGCTTGGTGAATGGTGTCGGGAGCAAGGATTTGGCTTTATTTCTCATGGTAGCTCTCTGTTTGGAATGGAGATAAGCTGTACAAAAAAGATGGTTTGCATCTTTCTCAAAAGGGAACAAACGTTCTCAGTGAGTAGTTCAGAGGTTTTGCTAAGATGTATTTAATCTAGGAGGGGGGGAGGGGCAAAAGGGTGATAAAACATCAATCCAATTGTCCCCCAAAACAAGGACAGAAGGTGCCTGTAGCAAGTGTGTTAAAAAATGATAAGCTTAGAGTCATGCCTACAAATTCTCGCAGTTTAGGGAATAAGATCCATGAACTTGTGGCAATAATGGCAACTGATGGTGTAGATTTAGTCGCTGTTACTGAGACATGGTATAATGAGAAAAATGACTGGAACATAGCAATACCAGGGTTCTCTTTATATAGGAAAGATAGGGAAGGCAAGAAAGGGGGAGGGGTGGCCTTGTATGTGAAGGATAGCATAAAATCTAGCCTAATAAAAGTTAGTGAGGCAAACACAGAGTCCGTTTGGGTTACGTTAAAATTTGGTAATCACACAGTAACTCGTGTAGATGTGATTTATATGCCCCCAGGACAAATTGAAGAGCTAGATAATCTACTAGTTGAGGAAACAGCTAAAATGACAATGGAGGGGGAAGTTATCATCATGAGTGACGTTAATCTTCCTGATGTAAATTGGAAATCAAAATTAGCTACTTGTGTCAGGAGCACACATATTCTAAACTCCCTACTGGGAGTGTCTCTAAAACAAGTTGTTGAGGAGCCAACTCGTAAAGAGGCCATACTAGATTTAGTGTTAACAAATGGAGATTTGTTATCAGATATTACTGTAGGTGACACCACACAAAAACAAAAGTTTTAGACTTTAGAAAAACAGTCTTCTAAAATTAGAATATGGGTAGAGGAGTCATTATCAGACTGGAGCAATTTAAATAGAGTCCAAGAGAAATGGGATTATTTAAAAGTTGCACTATTGAAGGCAACAGAAAATGACAAAAGGCTGATCAGTAAAAGCAAAAAATTCAAGAAACCACTGTGGTACTCCACAGATGTGGCCAAAATAGTTAAAAACAAAAAGTTAGCATTTAGGAATTATAAAAAAAACACCATAGTGAGGGAAGACAAAATGATCTATAAGATTAGGCAGAAAGAGGCTAAGCAAGTTATAAGAGCTTTCAAATCACACACAGAAGAGAAAATAGCACAGTCAGTAAAAAAAGGGGATAAAACATTTTTTAGATACATAAATGAGAAAAGAAAAGTAAAACAAGGATTAATTAGATTAAAAACAAAAGGAAGGTATGTAGAAGAGGATAAAGGTCTAGCTGACTGCCTCAATGAATATTTTTGTTCTGTATTTACAGATGAAAATAAAGGAAAGGGACCTCAGTTGAGAAAAAGGATAAATTAGTCATTTATTACACGTGAGTTTACAGAGGAAGAGGTTCTATTTCAACTGTCAAAAGTAAAGACAAATAAGTGAATGGGACCTGATGGAATACACCCAAAGCTATTAAAATAGCTTAGTGGTGTACTAGCAAAACCATTAACAGATTTATTTAACCAATCATTGTTAACAGGAGTAGTCCCAGAAGACTGGAAGTTAGCGAATGTTGTGCCCATTTACAAGAAAGGTAATAGGGAGGAGTCAGGCAACTATAGGCCAGTAAGCCTTACTTCAGTAGTGGGGAAAGTGATGGAAACCATGTTAAAGGATAGGATTGTTGAACATCTAAAAACACATTGATTTCAAGATCAGAGACAACATGGATTTACTTCAGGGAGATCATGCCAAACTAATCTTATTGATTTTTTGATTGGGTAACTAAAATTATAGATCAGGGTGGTGCAGTAGACATTGCTTACCTAGATTTCAGTAAAGCTTCTGTTACTGTTGCATATAGAAGGCTTATCAATAAACTGCAATCTTTAAGTTTGGATTCCAATATTGTTGAATGGGTAAGGCAGTGGCTGAGTGACAGGCAACAGAGGGTTGTAGTTAATGGAATATATTTGAAGCTTGGACTTGTCACCAGTGGGGTACCTCAGGGATCTGTACTTGAACCCATTCTCTTTAATATTTTTATTAGTGATATTGCAGAAGGTATTGATGGTAAGGTATGTCTTTTTGCTGATGATACTAAGATATGTAACAGGGTTGATGTTCCAGGAGGGATAAGCCAAATGATTTAGGTAAACTAGAAAAAATGGTCAGAATTGTGGCAACTGACATTTAATGTGGATAAGTGCAAGATAATGCATCTTGGACGTAAAAACCCAAGGGCAGAGTACAGAATATTTGATAGGGTTCTAACCTCAACATCTGAGGAAAGGGATTTAGGGATGATTATTTCTGATGACTTAAAGGTAGGCAGACAATGTAATAGAGCAGCAGGAAATGCTAGCAGAATGCTTGGTTGTATAGGGAGAGGTATTAGCAGTAGAAAGAGGGAAGTGCTCATTCCATTGTACAGAACACTGGTGAGACCTCACTTGGAGTATTGTACACAGTACTGGAGACCGTATCTTCAGAAGGATATTGATACCTTAGAGAGAGGTTCAGAGAAGGGCTACTAAACTGGTTCATGGATTGCGGGATAAAACTTACCAGGAAAGGTTAAAGGATCTTAACATGTATAGCTTGGAGGAAAGACGAGACGGGGGATATGATAGAAACATTTAAATATATAAAGGGAATCAACACAGTAAAGGAGGAGACTATATTTAAGCCCTTAAGGACTGGACTGTTTTTGCGATGTTGTACATTTGCGACCAGGCATATTTTTACACTTTTGTGGTGTTTGTGTTTGGCTGTAATTTTCCGCTTTCTCATTTACTGTTCCCATACAAATTATATATTGTTTTTTTCAGGACAAAAGGGGCTTTCTTTACATACCATTATTTATATAATCTCATGTATTTTAATTTAAAAAAAATAAAAAAATATGATGAAAAATTGAAAAAAATACATGTTTTTTGACTTTTACTTGAAAAATCTTTTACTCATCTACAAAAGCGAATGAAAAAAACTGCTAAATAGATTCAAAATTTTGTCCTGAGTTTAAAAATACCTAGTGTTTACGAGCTTTTTTGCTTTTTTTTGCATGTTATAGGGCTATAGGTACAAGTAGGATATTGCGGTTTCAAAACATACATTTTTAAAATTTATCAATAGTGACATTGTAACACTATTATCTGTCATAAATCTCTGAATAACACCCCACATGTACATATTTTTTTTAAAGTAGACAACCCAGGGTATTCAATATGGGGTATGTCCAGTCTTTTTTAGTAGCCACTTAGTCGAAAACACTGGCCAAACTAAGCTTTCATATTTGTTTGTGTGTGAAAAAAGTAAAAAAACTAAATTTAACGCTAATTTTGGCCAGTGTTTGTGACCAAGTGGTTACTAAGAAAGACTGGACATACCCCATTTGCAATACCTTGGGTTGTCTTCTTTTGCAAATGGTATGCCATCATGGGGGTAATTCTCATTCCTGGGCTACCATACGCTCTCAAAGGCAACGTGACCAACCTGGCCATTTTCAATGTAAAATATTTGACCCATATATTTGACCTTGTAACTTTCAAAAATGCTATAAAACCTGTACATGGGGGGTACTGTTTTACTCGGGAGACATCGCTGAACACAAATATTAGTGTTTAAAAACTGGAAAACGTATCACAACAATTATATCATCAGTAAAAGTGCTGTTTGTGTGTGAAAAATGCAAAAAAAGTAACTTTCACTGACAATATCATCGCTGTGATATGTTTTACTGTTTGAATCACTAATATTTGTGTTCAGCGAAGTCTCCCGAGTAAAACAGTACCCCCCATGTACAGGTTTTAGGGTGTCGTAGAACGTTACAGGGTAAAATACAGTGCTAGCAAATTAAATTCTCTGGAATTTCGGCCTGGGTTGGCAGGCAGGTCCCTCAAATTGCAATCAATAAAATTACTGAATTATGTAAAAATTGTCATGTTTTCAATCACTTCAGTCAATACAATCAGAATAATGATAGGCCAACAGCACGATTTTGTCAGTCAGTGTAACAATATTTATTTGTGTGGTGTTGCTATATATCTCCTTTGTTTGTGCATCATCTTATTCTTCGATGTGTATATTAGGATTCCAGTTATCCCAATACCTGTTTCTTTTTTGCTATTTACCTTTCCACCATTACGTGGACTGCTTCCCAGCTTTTAGATGGGTTAGTGCAACTGATTAACTCTCCAAGGCAGATTTGGAAAGCATTCACGTTTTATTGCATTGGTTGAGAAGTGACACCCGGTGCCATTTATTGGTGGTGACAAGTGCTAAGTCACATTTAGCCATGCAGTGTCTCTAATGTACTGTAAACCAAAAATCAGATTGAAAATAAATCCTCTAGATTGAAAGCCCATCGGCCTTCAATAATAGTATCACCTTTTGTATCAGTATGTCTAATTTTATATCCCCTGTTCATAGAAGTGTCAGTGTTCCAAATTGTAAAGCACTCTGGATAAAAAAAAAAGTGATATAATAACTATTAATTAAAATGAATAAATTATCCTGCACATGATTTTGCGCAAAAAACTTCTCTTCCTCTCTTTGCTACCTGCATGTCATGTATTCATCCGCACATAAAAATGTGGTTAATGGCATTTACCGTCCTGACAGGAAAAGTTGTGCTGAGTAGCAATCATGCAGATGGAAACCTGTTAATTGCTTTCGGGGTCAAAGGCTGGTTATGGCCAATCAGATCCACAGGAGGGGTACTTAAACCCAATTCTCCTTTTGCTCATTGCCCTGTCGTGGTTTCATCCTGATGTTAATCCGAGAGTGCGTTCCTGATCTTGATTTTCTGGTATTTGACTTTGGCTTCGTTATGACTTCCCTGAATTCTGGTATAATTGACTTTTGGCTTTCCCTTATCATTGTGTCCGATTCTGTGTTCCTGACCTCGGCAAGTATTTTTACTATTCTTGGATATGTTAAGTCCGGCCACTCTGAGGTCGGGTTATACGTTATCCTTACTACTAGGTACATTTTACAACTTGTAATCCTGACACTGCAAACTTCTGTCCAAGTTTGAAATATCAATCAATAGTCTCCCACAAAAATAAGATATTGGGTTCATAAACATAAAAACAGAGAGTTGAGCTCTTTTTATAAAACCCAAACAGTGACTGGATTAGGACTATGTGTAGTCTTTTTCGTCAAATAGAAAAGCAGTAAAAATAGGTCACAAAGATTGCAATTAAATCCATTGTTGTTCTTCAGGTTATGTTTCTGCTGATTATGTATTCTCTGTCATTTTATTTTTTGTGTGTTGGAAGGGTGACCAGGCTTAGTATGAATTCACAGTGATTATATGCCAGTATAGATACAGGATGGGTACTAGGAAGGTTCTCATTATCTAGGAATAACAAGATACCCATTCACATCCATTTTATGTGTGCATTACAGAGTTACGGTCCCCAGTGAGTGCTATGAGTTATTTATAAGTTTTACTTTATACCTTACAGTCTGTATTTGCGTATTTTGTGTACACTTCCAGAGCCTCTTGTTTATATATTGTGCTGGGATAATCCAAGCTATTGCTATTACTTGACAGAAGGTCTTGAGACATAACCAAGCACATGGACCCTTCTGACAATTAGTTTCAATGCAATATTCACTGCTTTGGGGCCCCAGAATAGTAGGTATGAGTGGGTAGTTTTTGTAAAACAATGCCATGAGGTTAAGGGTAAGCCTTATTATACTTTGGCAAAAATGGAACAAAAATCATTAATTTCATATTAATATTTTACACATCATACTAATCTTTAAATTAATTAAAGAAACATTAAGCATGAAGATGTGCTGGTTAGGCTCCAAGCCATGTTAGGCTATAGCCTGCCAATTTGACACCAGAGAAGCCACACACCAACACTGAAAATGTATTCAGACAAGAGGGTGCAGTGAACTGCATGCATTATGAAATGTAAATATATATTGTGTAGATATATTTTGTAGAGGAAATTAGCATTTTATTCTTGTAATGGTTTATCTGGGAGTACGTAGTTGTGCGTGTGTATCAATGTGTATGATAGTAAATATCTCTGTGTGGGCGAGTATGTCTGTCTGTAAGTATGTATGTATATATGTCAGGGAATATGTATTTGAGGCTGGGAGTACACATCTGTATGTATATCCAGTAGTAGGTTATGGTGGGTGTCTTGGCATATGTATCTGTGTGTAGATGTGGGTCTAGGAGTATTATCTGTGTGTGGCTGGAAATATGTATCTCTATGTCTGGGTATCTTAAAGTACAGGTAAGTGCAACTCTAGGTTTATGCATATATTTGTGTGTGTATATGTGTAATTATGTATCTTGAGTATATAACATTGTCCCTGTGGAGAGGGAGAGGGAGATTATATATATATATATATATATATATATATATATATCTATCTCTCTGGAGGGGTGTGTGTGTGTGTGTGTGTGTGTGTGTGTGTAAACATGTTTCTGTGTTTGCATCTAAGAGTATGCATCTGTATGTTAGTATGAATAGGAATATGTATGATTATTTTTATATCAGGGAGTATGTATCTGTGTGCATGGGGGAGCCAATGATTTTAATGCGTGCCACTAATTCTGATGGTAGTCCTACATGTATATAATATTTGACCCAGTATGCTCACATATTACTATATCCCTTTTTGCACTTAATGCTAAAGTATAGTAAGAGAATATTCTGTGCAAAAGACCATGACTCTAGCAAATGCTTCACCTAAGACAACTATTTTTATCCATTCATTAGTTACTTTTGCTAAAGGCAGCCAGCTTGCACTTGCTGTTGACAACTGGTGCATACATACACATAGGAAAAGCAGCAAAGTACATGGTTAGCAACCACAAGAGCATGATGCATAGAAGCACTAAAACACCCTAGAGCTGATGAGGCCACCAGGGCTAAGCCACCTGCTTTATAATCTCATACCCCCCAATGTTACTGAAGTACTCTATGCATAGTACTAGTGCCTGTGGGACGCTTATGCCACTGCACTGCCTGTGGACAGTTCCCTACAGTCCCTAGATGTGTAATATCTAAGGTCAAAATAAAAAATGCAAAGCAGGACCCTAAAGTAGGGACATTCTTGCCAAAATGAGGCCAGATACTATTACAAGAGAAATATTAAACTCTGGTAACGGAATATCAGATCTCAGCGTATCCCCTATAACATAAAATACCCCTGAGTTTGGAACCACTGTTCTCAACAATTAAAATTATTTACTGATTACAAAATAATAACATTGGATTTATACATCCAAAGTATATAAATTCTGACTTTTATAATGCTTTACAATGCTCTGAAATGCTTCAATTTACAATAGTTAAATAATCCCAGGAGGATATGGTGGACAGGGCGCTGCAATCTTTAGAAATATAAGTCTATGGGGTAAAGTTGGGACCCACTTGATTAATAGAGGATATCAGAACTAGGCGCAGTTCTGTTAGTGTGGAAAGTCTTGACAAGTGAAGACAAGTTGTAGATACTGTAGAGGAATAGACACTTAGAACAGTGACCAACCTTAACTAATTATTTGAGAAAAATGAAATTTGATAATGATGTGGACTGATGCTGTTCTTCTTATATTTATTCCAGGCTGATATGCATATCAGACATTTCCTACTTGTGTTTTTTTTTTTTTTTTTTTCAATTGACAATTTTTATTGTTTTTTTGCAGTTATCAGTGGGGTACAGAAGAGAAATGGGGATGGGGGAATACCAACAAGTGTTGTCGACATGGTATAATCATTACAATTACATTGTGTTGTGCTCCTTCTTAACAATGCTATGGTATATAGTTCCATTCACAAGTAAACTCTCAAGTAAACTCTAAGTTCTGTCTCGTCTATCGTTACTTCCTTGCGCCCTCCTTTGTAATTCGCGGGTTGGCGGAGGGGAGAGGGGGGGAGGGGGTAAACTTATGTACACGTGTGGGATTGCGTTGTCTGTGTCTTTTCCTACTTTTTCCTTCAGCTTGTGTGTAAGCCTAAAGTGGGGCTCTAGATGTAAGCTCTTTACGTGAGCTCTATTATGGGCTCTTTTCGTGGACTCTCGATTTGAGCTCTCTCCCTAGTATTCTTTTCCTCAGTATCTCGCAGGCCAATCTTCGTTGCTCTTGCAGAACCTATTGGTGTGCAGTTTCGGCTACCTGAGGTTTTACCTTGTTCCAATATGTGTCCCAGATGCTACCTGCCTCTGTGGTGGTACCCCTTTTGCCTAGTTGGCGAGCCGCCATGTATTCATATTCCCAGTTCAGTTGAATTTGTGCTAGCAGACTGGCTCTTGTGGGGGCTGAATTAGATTTCCATTGTTTCGCTATGAGATTACAAGCTGACATTATCGTGTGGAACATAAGTTTGGCATGGACCTTGGATATGCCCTCTGGCCATATGTACAATAGGCACATTGCCGGCGTCAGGGTTACTTTTATGGGTATTAGCTGACCTAGGATGTCGTTAACTACCTTCCAGTAGGGCCGAATTTCCCTGCATTCCCACCATATGTGTAACATTGATCCCCTGTCTATTCCACATCGCCAGCATTGGGCCGAGGTGCCTGGGAATATGTGTGCTAGCCTCGTCGGGACTAGATACCATCTATATTGTAGTTTCCTTATTTGTTCAAGGTGTGTAACACATGTGGTCTTGCCTTTGTGAATAGTGAAGGCTCCCACCCATTGATGCTCTGAGAAAGTGCATCCGAGGTCTTTGTGCCATGCCTGTTTGAAGTTGTCGGTAGAGTTATGTGTACCAGTTAGCAACGTTCCATAGACTCTTGAAAAGGTACGTTTGTGTGGGGTTCCCTTGAGGCAGCATGCCTCGTAGTCAGACATCGCGGGAGTCCCAGGTGAGGGAGTGTGGTGTTGTAGCATCGATTTGATCTGTAGGTATGAAAAAATTGCTCTATTCGGTATTTTGTATTGAGCTTGTATGTCCGGGAATTGTTTAAGAGAGGATCCTGTGTACAGATCGTGTATGTGCGTGCACCCTGCCTTTGTCCATGCCCTAAAGTCAAATGTTGGGTTTCTCAGGTATATGCTATACATCGTTGAGGCAAGTGATAGGTCACCTGTTACGCTGAGGTGCGCTCTACTTGTATCCCATGTGTGCAGCAATAGTTTTGTGGTTTCCAGCATTTGGGGTGGTGCCGGTCTCAGGTGTTTTGGCACCCAGAATAGGTGGTGCATCCCAGCTCTGCACGACTCATGGGTTTCAATAGCTACCCATTGTGGTGGGTTATCTGCCCTGTGTGCCACGGCCACCGTGGATAGCAGCGCCGCCTTGTAGTATAGTTTGATATCTGGGAAACCCATGCCCCCTTTCTCTATTGGCTTTTTGATCGTGGAGAGTGCTACTCTAGGGGTTTTGTTTGCCCATGTGAATCGTGTGATGATTTTTTGTAACTTGGTCATGTAGTGCCTGGGGATGGGGATCTGTAGTGAGCGGAATAGATACTGTAGTTTAGGTAACAGCGACATTTTAAAAGCCGCTATGCGCCCGTGCCACGAGTGGAAATCGCCATGCCACTTTTCGAGCGTCTGCGATATTTCGTGTGATAGTTTCTCATAGTTATATTTATACATTTGGTGGGTCGTTCTGGCTAAATTGATCCCTAGAAACTTTATGTAGTCATCCCTCCAGTCGAAGTTAAAAGATTCCGTCAGGGTGTGGAGAGTCCGTCCCGGGAGATGGATTCCCATTGCCTGTGTTTTTGTCAGGTTAAGTTTGTAATACGATACTTTGTTATAGTCTTGTATGCACTGAAGGAGGTTGGGAATGGATATTTGCGGTTGTGTCAAAGTTAGTAGTATGTCGTCTGCAAAAAGGCTGAGGGTGTACTCTCTGTCTCCCACTGGGACTCCGTGTATCGCCGGATGGGCCCTAATCGTGGCAGCCAGAGGTTCTAGTGCTAGCACGTATAACAGAGGGGACAACGGACACCCCTGTCTCGTCCCATTTGTGATTTCTATTTGTTCTGATACAAATCCTGAGTTTAAGACCTGGGCCCTTGGCGCCGAGTAGAGCGCCCTTACCACTGAAATGAAGCTCCCCGGGATCCCATATCTCTGTAGGGCCGCCTCCAGAAAGCTCCATCCCAGCCGGTCGAAGGCCTTTTCTGCGTCTAACGATATTAGGACCCCCCTGCCCGTGTTGTCTCCAGGCTCTGCATAAGGTTTAGAACTTTTCTTGTGTTATCTGCCCCCTGTCGCCCTGCTACAAACCCCACTTGGTCATTGTGTATAATATGCGGCAGTATAGGCCCTAATCTTCTTGCGTAGAGTTTGGCTAGGATTTTGGTGTCCGTGTTAAGAAGGGATATAGGGCGGAAGTTCTGCGGCTGTGTCGGAGGCTTACCCGGCTTAGGTAGGGTGATAATATGGGCCAGTTGCATTTCTCCCGGGAGGGTCTCTGTGCGTACTGCTTCATTAAATACTTCTGCTAGATAGGGTGCTAAGATATCTTTAAATATCTTGTAATACGAATTTGCGAATCCGTCAGGGCCTGGGGCCTTTCCTGTCGGTAGTGACCGTATCGTATCGCAAACCTCCTCTGGGGTAACTTGCCTAGTTAGTGTTTCTTGTTGCTGGGGCGTTAAGGTCGGGAGAGTTGTTTTATCTAAGTACTCTGTAATGTTTGTATCTGTTGGGGGTTGGATAGTGGGGTCTCGTCGTAGGTTGTATAAGTCCCCATAGTAGCGTGCAAATTCGTTACTAATTGTGAGAGGTGTCATTACCTTCCCCCCCGCTTTGGAGTGTAAAAACGCTATTTTCTGCGCCTGCTGTCGTTTTTTCAATCTTGAAGCCAGCAATTTTCCCGCCCTATTCCCTTGTGAGTAATGTGTGGCTTTTAACTTCCTTAAGGTGTATCCTACTCTGTCGATCGCTGTTTGTCGGAGTTTTTGACGTATCTCCGCTATTTGTTCTTTCAATTGGGTCGAGGGTTGGGCTTGGTTCTGTAATGTCAGGTTGTATAAGTCTTTCTGCCATTGTAATGTCTGTGTCTGTGATTTTCTTTTCAAGAATGCTGCTCTTCGTATAAGGAGTCCCCGGGTTACCGCTTTATGGGCCTGCCATATCGTGTGGTGTTGTAAATCAGAATTGGTATTATCTGTGAAGTAATGGCGTAGTGAGTCAGAAACGCTCTCCAAGAAGGACTTGTCCGATAGGAGAGTTTCATTGAGACGCCATGGACCCCTATGTTTAAAATCATACGTGTCCTTTAGTGTTAGTTCCATGGGAGCGTGGTCAGACCATACTATTTGCCCTACTCTGCAGTCCACTATCTGCTCAAGTGCTCCTCCCTCTACCAGTATCGCGTCTATTCTCGAGTAGGTGTTATGGACCTGTGAGTGGTGGGTGAATTCCTTATCTTCTGTGTGTGTGACGCGCCATGCGTCGTAGTAATGGTGTAGGGCCAATAATTTCGCTAGGGTTGCACTTTGCCGCTTGAGTGGTTTGTATCTCGGGCTATTTAGGGAGAGTGTAGTGTCTAGGGCTGGGTTGAGAACATGATTTAGGTCCCCACATATGATCGTCATACCTTGTTTGATATTTGATATTCTGGAGATGATTTTGTGTATGAAGTTCCTCTGATTGGTATTGGGGGCATACACATTAGCTATTGTATATAGGGCATTATTTATTTTTCCAACCAAGATGACATATCTGCCTTCCCTATCCGCGTCTTCGGTTATTAGGTTACTTGTGTTTTTTTTTATAACAATATAAGTTAGTGCAATAGTATTAAATCTACTGAATCCTGATGTCGCAGAAAAATTACAAGAGGTACTAACAAATGTACAGAAAAACTAAAAGCTTACCATTGACACTTACTGTAATAATCATATGAGTAAAAATTATTTTAGAAAGTGTTCCTACCATAACACCCTCTTAATATAGCAAAACAGGTGCAGCTATGTCAGAAGAAGACAAACTCATATCTCTGCATTGATCTTCTGCCATTTACAGTAGTATGTCCTTCTAACATATGACAGAGGTTGCTGTATTCTCCATCTGCACTTGCCAACATGTAGCCTGATTATACCTGACTTTAAAGTCAGCGGGATGTTTATAATATGATAATATGAATATACCTGTCCTAGAACAATGGATATAGGGCTGCTTCTCAAGACCTTGACGTCTAGAGCACATTCCCTAGACATTATATACAAAGTATAAATTCTCTCAAGCTTGCCAGAAAGTTTTCTAATTTGGCAATTGTGGAGGAACCAGCCTCGTCACTGTGCATTGGAGGAGCCTGTTTGCCTGCCTGCTGACTTTAGACTATGGCCCCATGTTGAAATGCTTGATTTTCCCCTGCAAAGACACGAAAGCCGGGTCATTCGGTAATTTCCCTATCTGAACAATGATACCCCAGATAGCTATGCCATGGAGCCCATTCGTATAACGAAAGACTATGTGAAAGACTTTGGCTCCATGGCAGTTGAACTGTATGTATGTGATTTGAGCGCCATTCAGTAATAAAGTGCGCTCAGATCTAAGCTATCTGGGGATATGTTAAATGTACCTGTTTTATGCAATAGCTGCACAGTTATATATATTTATGTATTTTATTGTCTTTTGCTACCATGTGGCTGATGGAGTTTTGCCTCTGCCCTTGGAGAGAATTGGATTACTTCCCAATTATCTCCAGGATAGAAGACTGGAACTGGTTTTGGACAGAAAAGTCATGCTTCATTTGGTCACAAAAGGACTTCGATCTAACTTTTGACCCACTGGACCAATTTGTATGATTTTGACATATGTTTCTATTTGGAGTATTTTATTTGAATGTGATGCATACTTTTAAAGTTATGAATATTGTGTAAAACTGTATTTTCCTGCCTGTGATAATTACATTAACCTTTGTGTAAGGTAATTGTATCACAGGCAGAGGGGAGGATTTTGTGAGGGAGTGTCTGAGTGTATTGTACGTGTTTATTGGTTGTTTTACAAAACCCTGTGGGTGGTACTAATGTGTAAGAATGTGTATATAAGAACAATAAACCCACAGCTCTGGCAGTTCTACTTCACCCCCAATTTGGAGTGCTGTCTCTTATTGGGGGAATCTGCTACAAGAGATTGCTATGCTAGTCATACTCTCTTGCCATATCGCTACTAAGCTCTTGTAAGAGCTTGTTCCTGTCTTGCTCTCTGAAGGAGTCTACGGTAGTCATGGTGTCGGCTGGGGTGCTTGGAACCCTCAGGAAGCGCTAGGAGCATCCTTCAAGGGAGGTACCCAGTCGGGGTGCCAGGTGATCCGTTACATCAATTTTTGCCTACAATTTGAAATTAGCCAAGGCAATTCTTGGCAAGTCCAGGCGAGAATGTTCCCTAGGAAATTATTGTAAATCGAAAATAGAAATGCAAACTTTAGTTGAAACTAGCCAAGCTGGAAAAAAAACGTTATTATGTTGTGGGTTCCTCCTCGTTCCAGAGGTACCTCAGATTCACAGGAGCCTCGTGGCCTCCCTGGCACCATTTTAGGCTGTGTTAGCTGCTGCGGCCTGTCGAATGACCACCTAATATCAGGCATTTTGGAGGCCTCTGAAGTCATCAATTTTCAGTGTTTGTGCTCCATCTCTCTTTTGGGTGGCTCAGGGTCGTTAATATCCCAGTTGGTACCTTAGATTGCTAGGTTTTTAGTGGCCAACAATATGCAGACAGTAGGTTGATTGGATTGCCTAATAATATGCTAAAATAAAGAACACAGTGATTGCATTTTCATGAACTTCGAGATGAAAAGGGTTGCCAATTTATTTTTTTTTACATTTATACTGGCACCCTCTGCTTCTCTTTAAATCAATTATTGTTAAATTATCAAGGCTTGCTTAATTTGAAGATATAGAATAATTGATTTTTCTTTATAATATCCAAGCACAAAGGTAAATAATACTGGAACATTTTCTCTATAGTGAATAAAAAGAAACACTTAGCAAAACTACCTTTTTTTTTTTTTAATCACAGTATAAGCAGTGTGATATGAAAATGTAATTAGATAAAGGTTACACTTACTGCATTGCTAATACTAAGGGAAAACTTTTCCTTTCTACACTATATTAGTGTTTCAAATGATTGAATTATTAATCATGAACCTCACATAGCAGACATACTGCAAATTAGTCATAGTTTGTTCAGCGCATTGCGTGAGTAGCATATCAAATTGTGGCTTGATGGGCTCTCATGCAAAGTAGCAGAATGATAAAGTGTATTTATTTGTATGTTTTAGATGCAAGATCTGCTAAAAAAAAAAAAAAAGAAAAAAAACCTAAATAATGTGAAAAGCAAGTCTGTCGCCTTATAAAAATTATTGTAGTATGTAGTTCATTATTCCTATCTAAGGCCTCAGTTTAATAAGCTTTCCAAATGATTAAGTACTGTCAGAAAAACTTTTCAAAGGATTTATCTACAACATTTCCTATAGACTTTACTGGTGTCCTATTTAGATGTCATTTGGAAAGCTTTTCTAATGGTATTGAAGCACAGAATGCTTATTAATCAAGGTTTCAAGTAGTTCTTTCACCTCAGATTAAGGCCTTCATTTAATATTGTCTGATCAGGTTTTGAAAAAATGATTTAATATTTTTTGAAAAAAAACTTTAAAATGATTTACCATTATAAAAATATTTTAATTTTGTAAATATTATGATATTTGGTATATTGACACATTTTTTGTAGATTATATATTTTTCGATATATATGTTAATTTTGAAATAAATAATTTGAAAAGTTTATCCAAAAAAAATATAAAATGATTTGAAAAGCTTAAATCAAAAATATAAAATTGAGGCCTAAATATGTTCACATGCTTTCTTTCACATACTCTGTTGAAACAAAAATCCAATTTCAGACTTTTCAACTGACTTTCGACAGAAGGATGGCTGAAGACCCCAGAAATATTGCCTATTCTCTCTAATAGTAAGGAATGCTTAAAACTTTTAAAATGATTTAATATTTTGAAAAATATTTTACTGCGTTCGGGTACCGCCATCACCACTTGCGGCCGGGACCGCATATGGAGGGGTCCATCGGGGGGCCCATGCTGTCAGGGCCACCCGATGGATGTGGATTGTAAGGGGGCCCAGTCAGCGCTGGGTGCTATAACAGCGCGACCGGGCCCCCTGTGATTACATCACACGCTGGGAGGAACTGACTGCACGTCACTCCTCCCAGCTAACACACAGACCGCACGGGAGGAAGGAGGGGGGAGTCAGAGTGGGAACTCTGACTCCCATCCACCTGAGCCACCACTGGACCCCAGGGAAAGTCACCCTCCTGCACCTTAAAGGTAGGAAACAGGAGGGTGATAAATATAATGTGTGTGTTTGTTTGTGTATGTGTGTGTCGTGTGTGTGTGTGTATGTCTGTATATGTGTGTATGTATGTACTTGTGTGTGTGTGTGTATGTGTCTTTGTATGTATTTGTGTCTTGTGTCTGTATGCATGTCTGTATGTATGTGTGCCTGTCTGTAGGCATGCCTGTCTTTGTGTCTGTGTGTGCCTGTCTGTCTGTCTGTTATAGTGGGCTATAGTAAGTAATAGTATGTGTGATACCTAGCTCAGCCTTCTTACTGGGCATTGCTATAAGGAAGGTAAAAAAAAAAAAAAAAAATTAAAAAAGAGGGGGGAAAAAAGGTGGGGAGGGGAAAAGAGGAGGGAGAGGAGGGAGCTGATGCACAGATGAGAAAACATATGTGCAAACAGAGAAGTCGTCTGAATATCATCGAAAGAGGAGACCTTCGTTTGTTCCTTACGAAAATCGAACCAGATATCAAATATTTAGTCTTGCAGCATCAACCTCAAGGATCTCATTATTCACTAGTCAAGGTAATTTCAATTTACTTTATTGTTTTCTCATTAAACTTTATAAAGTTAAAAACATTATAAACATGCATTAAGTAGAAATAAAAAGATAAATGTACGTACATTTATTTTTTTTAAAACACCCTCCTTTCTAAAAAATATTCTGCACTTGCGCGAAAACTGGTGGGCAGTAAGGACATTTTTTCAACCAAAAAGATGCATTAGTGGGAGGTAGGTAGAAAAAGGTTGACTACCACTGATTTAGTCGCTTTTCAAATGTATCTTGTTTTTCACAGATTGTATATTTTATAAAAAAATGGTAAGTGTGCATTTTGCTATTTCTCCTTTGAGCTGTTTTGACTACAGAGCAGCACATGTGATTAAAGCATGTAGTAAAGCTTATTGTTATATTATATAAATAAAATTGTTAAGTGGAGACAATATGTAACTAGAACAAAACTCCTCAACGAGGCAAGTGTGCTATATAAAAAGTGCTTTACGTATAGAAAATAGCAGCTCTACACTGTAATGTCGGATACTATCTTACCCACACAACACAAAAATATAAACACCTTCTAACGGTACAAGATACATTTATACCTATAGTGGAGCACTAAAGTGCAAGGATAAGGGGAATGACTTACCCCTGTTTATAACAGATATATAGAGTACAAAATTCAATACATGAAAAACAAAAGAATACAAATATAGAGCAGATGGTAAAAATATTTCAATAATTTAATGGCATAAAGTCTGACCACTCACATGTAATGGAGCCTATATACATTGGCTCTGTATATCTGGCAGCTATGCTCTTATGGTGTAGTATGTCAATCAAATCGATAACCAATATGAGGTAGATATTGAGCTCACCTTATCTAGAGCCACAGGTCCCAGCTCTAAGGTATATAGGTATAGTGTCACTATAGAAGGGATGGCAATTCCCCAAAAATAAAGATTCCTGAGGCTGGATAGGATATCTTAAAATACTAAAACAATTTATTAATAAAAAAATAAAAAAAAAATAAAAAAATAAAAAAAAAAGTAAAAAAAAAAGTAAAATAAATTAAATAAAATACTGAGCTTCTTCAGTCAACTGTTACGTTAACTGAAGGCAATAGGCCAACTGTGTGTCTGTGCGCTTTGCTTTAGGACACCAGGAAAACTAGAGCCACCTCTGTATCTATACTCCATGAAAAGGATGGAAATGTCCAGTTTCTGTAGAAAGGATTTTCAGGTGACTATCAGGTGTTTTGTATAAGGAGAGTTAAAAAAAGTAATCTCTGCTATAAGAATGAGGTTGGGTGTAAAATCGGTATGAAATAGTACTGGTTGCCATGGCAATGTACCCAATTTTAGAAGATTGCTGTATTTCGTATGTTAAAGTTAGTTCTATAAACTTATTGTAATAAGCAAGCCTTCATTTACATTATTTTTCTTAAAATAGTGGAAAATTGAATATAAGACTATTTCAATATATAAACAGGATCCAAACCAAACTATAAAAATATGTAGACAGGGCAGCTTGCCTATATATGGTTATTTGTTGATTGGAAATTTGCAGTAAATTCAAATTTTTATATGTAGATATTTATGATGCATTATAGCGATGACTGGTGAAGTAATCGAGTAAGAGCAGTGGTTACCAAACTTTAGGTTCAAGGAGCCCTAATATCTCAGTATTTTTCCAAGGCACCCAAAGTCAAAATTTCCAGGTTGTATATCTGTACATCCTGCGGCATTTACTGTCGTTAGTGTAATGTACAGTAGAGTTGAGCGAACCCGGACTGTAAAGTTCGGGTTCGTACCGAACATTACGTTTTTGGACACGGACATATCACTATATGTTTGGGTTGGAGTTCGGTGTTTGGCAATTTAATGGCGCATTTTGAAAGGCTGCAGGGCTGCCAATCAACAAGCATTTGACTTGTGTGCCCTTAGAAGCCATCACAGACATGCCTACTAAGTGCAGCATGTGACCCAGCCTTTATATATAAGCTGGAGTCGTGTAGCGCCGCACGCACATGAGGTCTTATGAGTGTAAGGAGAGGATGCTGCCGCTGTGAGGGACAGCTTAGGAAAGAATTCTGCAAACTAATACATTAGTGGGGTGCACTTCATATCTGAGATTTAAACAGAAGCGTCAAATACAGGGAGTGCAGAATTATTAGGCAAATGAGTATTTTGACCACATCATCCTCTTTATGCATGTTGTCTTATTCCAAGCTGTATAGGCTCGAAAGCCTACTACCAATTAAGCATATTAGGTGATGTGCATCTCTGTAATGAGAAGGGGTGTGGTCTAATGACATCAACACCCTATATCAGGTGTGCATAATTATTAGGCAACTTCCTTTCCTTTGGCAAAATGGGTCAAAAGAAGGACTTGACAGGCTCAGAAAAGTCAAAAATAGTGAGATATCTTGCAGAGGGATGCAGCACTCTTAAAATTGCAAAGCTTCTGAAGCGTGATCATCGAACAATCAAGCGTTTCATTCAAAATAGTCAACAGGGTCGCAAGAAGCGTGTGGAAAAACCAAGGCGCAAAATAACTGCCCATGAACTGAGAAAAGTCAAGCGTGCAGCTGCCACGATGCCACTTGCCACCAGTTTGGCCATATTTCAGAGCTGCAACATCACTGGAGTGCCCAAAAGCACAAGGTGTGCAATACTCAGAGACATGGCCAAGGTAAGAAAGGCTGAAAGACGACCACCACTGAACAAGACACACAAGCTGAAACGTCAAGACTGGGCCAAGAAATATCTCAAGACTGATTTTTCTAAGGTTTTATGGACTGATGAAATGAGAGTGAGTCTTGATGGGCCAGATGGATGGGCCCGTGGCTGGATTGGTAAAGGGCAGAGAGCTCCAGTCCGACTCAGACGCCAGCAAGGTGGAGGTGGAGTACTGGTTTGGGCTGGTATCATCAAAGATGAGCTTGTGGGGCCTTTTCGGGTTGAGGATGGAGTCAAGCTCAACTCCCAGTCCTACTGCCAGTTCCTGGAAGACACCTTCTTCAAGCAGTGGTACAGGAAGAAGTCTGCATCCTTCAAGAAAAACATGATTTTCATGCAGGACAATGCTCCATCACACGCGTCCAAGTACTCCACAGCGTGGCTGGCAAGAAAGGGTATAAAAGAAAATCTAATGACATGGCCTCCTTGTTCACCTGATCTGAACCCCATTGAGAACCTGTGGTCCATCATCAAATGTGAGATTTACAAGGAGGGAAAACAGTACACCTCTCTGAACAGTGTCTGGGAGGCTGTGGTTGCTGCTGCACGCAATGTTGATGGTGAACAGATCAAAACACTGACAGAATCCATGGATGGCAGGCTTTTGAGTGTCCTTGCAAAGAAAGGTGGCTATATTGGTCACTGATTTGTTTTGTTTTGTTTTTGAATGTCAGAAATGTATATTTGTGAATGTTGAGATGTTATATTGGTTTCACTGGTAATAATAAATAATTGAAATGGGTATATATTTGTTTTTTGTTAAGTTGCCTAATAATTATGCACAGTAATAGTCACCTGCACACACAGATATCCCCTAACATAGCTAAAACTAAAAACAAACTAAAAACTACTTCCAAAAATATTCAGCTTTGATATTAATGAGTTTTTTTGGGTTCATTGAGAACATGGTTGTTGTTCAATAATAAAATTAATCCTCAAAAATACAACTTGCCTAATAATTCTGCACTCCCTGTACCGCGGTTACATCGAAGTTTTAAAAAGTCAATTTGTGCTAAATAGTACATTAGTGGGGTGCACTTCATATCTGAGAGTCAAATAGAAGCGTCAAACACTGCTGTCACATTGCAGTTTTATCACTTAAAATTTTTTAGGTGCTAAACAGTATTTTAGTGGGGTGCACTTCATATCTGAGAGTCAAATAGAAGCATCAAATAGTGCGCTTACAGCGCAATTGTAAACATTCTTATTTTCTGGCTGATAATCTGCTAAATAGTACATTTTGGTGCGTGCACTTCATACCTGATAGTCAAATAGAAACGTCAAATACTGCTGTTACAGCGCTCTTGTACAAATTCCTATTTTCTGGGTGTTAATCTGCTAAATAGTACATTTTGGGGGCTGCTCTTCATATATGAGAGTCAAATCGATGCGTCTAATAATGCACTTACAGCGCAGTTGTAAACATTCTAATTTTCTGGGTGCTAAATAGTACATTTGGGGTGTGCACTTCATATATGGTGTATTTGTGCAACACTGGCTAGTTACCTATGGTACAGGTAGTATAGAAGGCAAGACTGAGACAAATCATTCGGGTTATGTTTGCCTGTTGACATGTTAATTATCTTAGACCATTAAAATTCAATAATCAATGAAAAAAAAAAAAAACACACTAAGTGTCATACAAAAATATGTATTATAGACAAGTTAAAAACAAGACTACAAGTCATGCTATAACAAAATTAAACAGGTTTTAAAATATGTATGGGCCAACCAGTGGCTGTAAAAACAAAGTTTTACTGGTTACATTCATGACTACACACTCTAGTTAACAGGACCTTAATGTAGTGTTTTCTTTTTTTTTTTTTTTTTTAAATCATACAGCATCCTTTCATGTGCTTTTCAGATGTCATATTGTTAATTACCAATTTTTGTTTAGCCTGATTTTTTTTAAAAAAAAGTGAAAAATAAGTGTTATTGTGATCGCTTCATATACAGAAGCATTAATATACATTTCTATATTGTGTAAAGACACAACTACAAAGTTAAAAACCAAACATCAAAACAACGTGCCAGACAATCTACCTGTGCATGGCTAGTGTGATACAATAAGTCTACATCTTAAAAATGCAATAACCCACAGAAGATGGGCGAGAATTTTTTTTGCAAATGGAACTTTGATTCGAATTTACTACATTGGTCACTTGTAATATTGTTTCACACCTACAACACTTGTTACACAGATCTAAGTGATAGAAAACAGATTGATATTTTCTACACTAGAAACTACCAGATAACAAGCTGCTATATTTAAACCAGTTATCAATAGCTAAGAGGTACTTAAACAATATTGTAATTCTGGGGCAATACCCTCACAAGTCAAACTGAGAGGTCAGTTTATAGGGAAAACTGTTGCCTGGATACAATTCTAAAACAATTTCCATATGTCCTTTGCACACTTTACATGATGGAAAAACACAGGTGCCAACTGCTGTGGCTTTCTGCAATGTGCATACCGGCAAGGAGGACAGGGTTGAGGAGTGGGTGGAAGATGTTGTGGAGGATGATGAGGTCCTAGACCCCACATGGAATTGTCGTATATAATTTACTGCAAACCAATTAGTTTGAATGACTATCTGTTCCTGTCCAAATTAAAGATAATAAAGTTGCGTGCACGCAGAAGTAAATTCACACTGAGACACAAGGTTCAGGGTAATGAAAGAACTTCAGAGAAGTTTAATGGCTTCTGACAGAAAATGGGTGCGCAGACCCTTATAAAGGCATTATTACATCATTGAAGAAAATCAAGATATAGACAAATAGACATTGTTAATTGGCTTAGGTGCTAAGATGTTAGTAAAATGCCCTCCCCATTCTTAGGTCACTATCTACGTAATTTCTTAACTCCTACAGGTTTTAGCGCCATTTTGCTAACATGAGGAGTTCACTGGACGGGAGGGGCCTTTTGGCAGCTATCCATTTAGAGCGTAGCTGGCACTTGTTAGTTTCTCAAGGTTAAGTTTCAAGGCTTTTAGTAAATACACATTTTATCAAAGCTATTTCTTGCTGACATGCAAATTCTATGTTCTATAGACAAAGCTTTCTTGTAAAACTATGGGGGCCTCTTAGAGGTATAGCAAGAGGATTTAAAGGGGCCTTACAGATTTATAGAGGCCTAATAATTCTACAACAGTCCCCCCTAAAATGTTATTTGCTAAAAGACAAAACTTTATTTGTTAGTATCAGAAGAAGTATTAGCCCAAAGACACAGAAACCCCATGACCGCTGACTTAGTGTTAATGCAAAGTGCAAGTCTATCCCTCTCTTGACCCTAACAGGCTGCAGCACATCCGTCAGTACGGTTCAGGAACACTCTTCACTCCGCTGGTAACCCATAGTGGCTTATCCACTACTTCTCCGTACGGCAGTCTACCCATAAAGACGGACGCTGTCCCTGTACTGTCCCTTCCTAGACTTTCTGCACTTCATCAGTATAAGGGAGAGTTTGTAGCGGAATACAGGGTGAGATGAGGTCTTGATCATCGATTGTCAGATGAGTGAAGGTTGGTGTTGCTTGGTCTACAGTTTTCTGCAGGAATTTCCTTAGGCATGGGAGGACACAACAAATGAGAAGAGCGAGAATAAAAAGAAAAATTAGTAAGGCAATACCAATCTGGACTAAAGCTCTCTGCCAACCAGTCATCCAACCAAACCATTTTTCCCAGGGATCAGTAACTCCAGAGTTTCTCTTTAACTCTTCTGAGAGTCTATTTAATTTAGCTATGGCCAGAGTGACTTTACCATTAGGACCTGTGTTTTCTGGAATGTAAGTGCAACAAGTCATAGTGTCGGGAAGTATTTTACAGACTCCCCTTTTTTCGGCTAAGATCATGTCTAAGGCCAGTCTGTTCTGGAAGGTCATTTGGGATGTGGCCTGTAATTGCTCGGCCAAGCCCTGGAGGGCATCCCTGGTATAGTTCACGAAGCGCTGTTGGTTGTAATAGATATAATTAATCCAATTAAGGTTTTTGTTGGCAGTGACTATGGTAAAAAGTGATTCAAAACCTGCAGCTACTTCATCTCTAGCTTTAAATTCATTAGGTACCCCCCTAGGCACCCCAATGGCATCTATGTAAATGTGGGGGTCAAAACTGCCTTTTACTGGGGTTTCGCGCCTTACTCTGGCTGATGTATGTGGAGGGTCGTATGTGTCATGATGATTATCAGAAATAATATGAATGGGCATGATAACTTTGGCCAGGGTACACTCACCCCACCACTCAGTTTCCAGCCTAGATCTTAACTGTAGATCCCCACATAACCAGTAAATATCCCCCAATGACCTGGTATGGTGTTGCAACAGGCGTATAGGAACAGTTCTGTAAGTGGCGCAATAACCTTTAGAAAAGTTACCCATGAATTTACCAATCCCGTCATACACGGCATAACAAGTGTAATTACCTCTATAGACTGTGATTCCATCTGGTGGCTTAACATTTTCAACTAAGAGAGGGTATTCTGCCGTCCATGCCATGCAGAGGGACCTATTAAAGTCATATTGGTAGGCAAAAAGGCTTAAGAAGCAATCTTCTATCTCTAAAGGGAGAGTTAGGGGGACGGTGCCAAGGTGGGGTCGGGCACCGCCACATACATAACATGCTGTTTTATTATGTTTGTTGGCATTATACCTCATCCATTCTAACCACAAATTAATGTCATTGAATCCAGTTTCAGCGGCCATGGTATCTTCAAAAGTGGGGTTAGCGATGGCCATCATATCTTTAAAGGACTGGATATGTGGTTTTAGCGGATTTGGGACCATATGATCAGCCCCTTGCCACTCTGGAGAGTGGTACATATCTCTGAGGTAGAAATGACCTAATTTGTTGTAGGAACCTTTCTTCCAATACATTCCCATTACATATCGGTCTGCATCCTCGGGGCCAGGATGTTCAATATTTAACATTAATTTCATAGGGGTACTTCCTCCAGGCTTTCTTAAAGTCATTCTTTGAAGGAGGGATCTACCCTGATTGTCTATCTTAGATAAAGCACTTTTGGGTTTATAACCCCAGGCAGGCCCAGTATTCCATCCCGCAGCCCCCCAGTAGTTACAGTCATAACCCCATTGTTCATCTACTACACAAACGTAAGGGTCTTTTGCTTGTGGGATATCTTTATAAATGGCTTGAATGGGCATTCTACAATATCACAGTAATCAAAAGTGAATGTAGCCACATGGGTACATGATGAATTATACCAGAAAGTGTACCCACTAGCATCTTTGGTGATGGCCACCTGCTGGGCTTTAAGGAGGCCAACTAAGGAGATAATGTACCAGAGTCACATGGTTGCATAGAGTTAGCTTCCTCTGGGGCAGGTGTCTTCTTGCAGTGGGAAGCGTGGATCCAGTTAGGCCTTCCGGCCAATTTGACAGAGGTAGGGGAGATCAGGAGAACTTGGAACGGTCCGTCAAATCTTGGTTCCAGGGTGTGTTTTTGCACAAATTTCTTGACCAGAACCCAGTCACCGGGGAGCAGACTGTTGTTGCCTGTGTCAGAATCAGGATCTGGAATTGAAGAGAAAACTTGGGCATGGATTTTGTTCAAAGCATTTGCGAGTTCAGTTACATAATCTACAAAAACATCAGTTTGAAGTTGTAGTTGTTGGGGAAAATAGCAACCTAGCCTAGGTGCAGTCCCAAATAGAATCTCATATGGGGACAGTGAGGTAGTATTTTTGTACAAGAGCATTCATTAGATCCTTTGATAAATGTGCAGGTCCGTGTGCCCATTGTACGACTGCTGGGTACAAATTCTTAGGGAGGCAGAAATTGAGGTTGTTGGAGTACACTCCATCCTTCAGAACTGCCCCTTTCTGTTTCCACTTCTGTATTTCTTCAGGGGCAACTGTAGCCTGTTGTTCCAGCAGGATTTTCAGGTCAGTTGGAAGAGTCTGCAGAGTAAATATGGGAGTTTCTTCATTTCCGGACACTCTTCTTTCCACTTCCTGTGGTTCTTTTGCAGCTTGTTTTGCAGCCTGATCAGCTAGATGGTTGCCCCTTGCTTCATCTGAGTCCAACTTCCCATGTGCTTTTATCTTCAAAATAGCCACTTCTTCTGGGAGTAGGAGGGCGTCCATCAGCTCCTTGATTGCGGAACCGTGCTTGATTGGTGTACCGGCGGTGGTAAGAAATCCTCTTGTTTTCCAAATTAATCCGAAGTCGTGAGCCACGCCCAGTGCATATCTTGAATCCGTGTAGATATTGGCGCGCTTTCCTTCAGAGATCTTGCATGCTGAAGTCAGGGCTTGCAATTCAGCTTCTTGTGCAGACATAGTTGATGGTAAAGATGATGATTTGACAATTTCATCTGTTGTGGTTACGGCATATCCTGTATGGTATCTTCCTTCTTCATCAGCATATCTTGAGCCGTCCACAAACAGGGTGAGATCGGGATCTACCAATGGGTCTTCATGCACAGTTGGTAGATGTGTTGTTTCCATTTTCATCTGTTCAAAACAGTCATGAGGTGTATCTGGGTCGTAGTCATTCACTATGGTTAAATCTTGGAACTCATTCTCCAGGAAATGACGCGGCCATGCTTTTAGGTGGTCAGTTGTTGGATATTTGACAACACCATTTTCCTGTAGCTGTGATTCGTCCATAGTGGCCCATGCTTTTGCCATAGGCCCAAGATCATTCCATGATATTGTTTTCAACTTGGTCACAGGGACATGTGGAATGGCAGTGTCCCAATGACGGTACAAATGCTTGAGTTCCGGAGGTAGATGAATCAAGACCATACTGTTGCCTTCAGAATCACAGTAGAAGTCTTGTGCAGTGAGTTTTACTTCGACCAGATGATAGAGTTCATCTTCATAGCAGGGTTCAGGAGTGATGTTTGATTTGTACCACATGGTACAGAAGGCATATCCTGCTCCGTCATGAAGGAGTGCTTGTCCATCATGAAAGGATAGGTTGGGATGCATTTCCTTCTTGATAGTGCCAGTGAGAAGAAAAACATAAGTTTCATCCATGATGAATCCGTAGTATACACCCCCCTCAGGGAGTGGCAGAAGAGTGGACGGATTGAGAACTTGACATCTTTGGAGGGTAATGTTGTCAGGCAACAAAAGATGACATTGAAGGCGAAGATGCCTAGCAGGAGTAACATGCTTAAGTTGGACCTGGTTGACTATGGCAGAAATGTCATGGGGGCCAAGACAACCAGGGGGTGGCCAAGGACAAGATCTCCAGTTCTTTCAATGAGCTCTCTGGCAGCAAAGACGGCCCGAAGGCAAGAGGGACGTCCTCTGGCCACAATATCCAGTTGGCAGGAGAAAAATCCAATAGGCCTTTGGCAGCCTCCAGGACCATGGGCCTGAGTGAGCACTCCTGTTGCATGGCCTTGTCTTTCAGAAACAAACAATTTGAAGGGTTTGGTATAGTCTGGTAGGCCAAGAGCAGGAGCAGAAGCAATAGCACGTTTGAGAGAACAGAAGTTATCAAGGGCTTCTGTGGACAAGCAAAATGGGTCTGACTTGAGAGCATCATAAAGAGGTTGCATAAGGAGCGAGGCTTCTGGGATCCATGCTCGGCAATAGGAAATGAGGCCTAGGAAGGCGTGTAGTGACTTTGAGGTCCTTGGAGGTGGAATGTCCAGTACTGCTCTAACTCGGTCACGAGTGAGATGTCTGGTTCCCTGAGACAGACAATGGCCAAGGAAGATAACAGTAGGTTGGCAGAATTGCAGCTTGAGACGTGAAGCTTCACATCCTTGTTCTGCTAGATAGTAAAGAAGATGAATTGAGCATTGTTCTGTTGTGGGTAGATCATCTCCACAGTAAAATGGGAAGGGAACAAAGAACTGTAGTGTCTTTTTGTGACAAAGGTGTATTTAATTGAACCTGGCCGTCTGCAGTGAGGGTGATGGATGCTTGGAGGCGGGATAGGACATCAGCACCAACACAAGAGACATCGGTGACAGGCAGGAACGATGAGTCAGGCAGGTCTTGTTCTCTAGGAACACTGCGGGATGCACCTGTGTTAACCAGGAAACCAGGAAAGTAGTAGGGTGACCTTCAATAGGTAAAGTTACAGTGGCTAGTGGCCCCCCTTGTTCCCTGTAGACACTGCCATGGCAGGGGCATTAAGCATCAGCGGGTTTGCTCTCCTCTGTATGGGCTGTGTTACTGACTCAAACCCCTTTCTATGTCATTAGCCATAGCTTTTTGCAGTCTGAACATGTCTATCATTATAAATAATGGTTAATAGTAAGTGAAGTAAAGTTCCTAAATGTCTTTGGATAAAACATTAACTATTGCGGTACTATCATTTATATTAATTAGACTATAACAATTATACCACCCTGTAACTAAAATGAATAACCAGTAGTGGCTGGGTTAATAAAACATGTCACTAATCCTTCTAATGCTAAACCATCATTTAACGTATAGGATGTTACTGTAAACATACGATCTGTAACTAGCAAGATTCGATTAAGTAAAGATACAATGTTTAAAATAACTTGCATTATTTAGCTATTTCCCTTGTTGCAAGATTAAGCTGGATAATCAACTGTTATGCTCTTATATTCGTGTCCAACAGATCTCATTTGTAGGTCACACCACATTTGCAAATTACATTTTAGCAACCTTCTCTTTTTTTTTTATATCACGGACAAATTGCTGATACAGGGAAACAAATGGCATGATTGTTTTAGTAATTATAATGTTTCAGTTCATAATATGTAGAGTGTAAGGAAAACAACATGTCTCTAAATGGGACGAGCATAATAGGGGTAGGCCTCATGATGGAGGCAGCCATGACAGGGGGGGGAAGGAAATGACAGCAAGGGAGGAAGTGAGAGGGGTGACGTCCATGATATGTGTGGGAAAGGAAGACAGGAGGTGTGGGCATGGTAAGGGCAGAAGTGACGTCACTTTAGAAGCAACCGTGACTGTAGATAGGTCACGGGACTGGCAGGGTCAACCTCCTTCTGTACTAGGCGCCATCTTTAGGGTGGTGACTGACGCACTTTCAACAATACACTATATTAAAACTATTAAAATAAGTCAGAGAAGCAACATTCCGTTCTGCAAAATGAAATACTAAACTATGAACAGACCTGGCAGGTTAAATAAGACAGTTGAAAACATTATGCATTTAACAGCCCATACAGCTGTTTCTAGAAACATGTACTTTAAAATAACTTTAAAATAATAAAATGATGCAAAATAAACTCACGGAATTCAACCAATTTCCCTTATCTTCCTCAAACCATTAATCACTTTCCTCCTCTTATACTGACTTAACATCGCATATTCCCTCTACACCTTCCTAAATCCCGTATTCAACACTGAATGCAATCTTGTGAGCTCGTCACTCCCACAATCCTCAGTACCTTATACTCTTATCAGTAGAAATGCAGGCAAGCGGGGAGGAGAGGGGGGGGAGAAAGTTAGACAGTGCAAAAAAGGGAGTGAAGCTGCAGGCATGAAGATTAACCATGTGAGTGCTGG